>JAPCWY010000011.1:20207500-21407500 GCA_028455895.1 Rhodomyrtus tomentosa
GAATGCTTTCAGTGTGCTATGCTGCTGCTGCTGCTGCTTCATTGTTTTTCTTTACCAACTATCGAACAGCATTTTGTAACTCCTTGGCTGCATTGGATTAGTCTTTCCGCTGTCCATGTTGGAATAGTAAATTCACTAGAACTGAGGGATGGCACCCAGTAGGATTCCGACAGAGGACTACACACATTAGTTTGTAAAATTTCAATCGTCTTATTCACTTATTCAGCCCTTGAGGTTCATATTCCATTTCTTTATTCCATCTCCTTTTCATTTGTTTTCCTCGACATTCTCCTCATCAGTATCTAAAGTTTTTATGATTCTTCCGTGTTACCATGACTAGAAATTGATAGGGAGAGTTAACAAAAAATCCTAAACCTATTGTAATTGTGTCAATTCAATCATAAACATTTTTCTTTGCTAACTGAGTTATCAACCTTTTGCATTTATGTCAATCCAATTCATCCGATCAATTATAGTAAAAAATCGCTGATGTGGTGCGGTTTGCAATGACGTGACAAATCGATATTGACATGGATAATTCTTTCTACCATTTTCGAATGATTTGTTTATTTATTTGTTGTTTTCTTTTTTCTTCTTTTTTTCATTCTTTTATCCATGTGAGTGTTGGCCGCACCAAAGTCAGCGATTTGCGGCCATAATCGACTTAATGAACTGAATTGACAAATACAGGAGGTTGAGGACTTGGTTGGTTAAAAAAAATCTATAATTCAATTGAACCAATTGCAAATCTATAATTCAATTGAACCAATTGCAATAAGTTCCTGATTTTTTTTTTTGATAATTTTCTTGAACTTGATACATTTTTGGGATTATCGCTTGCATAGGCATGTGTATTTTGGGTGTGTTCGAGATCTCTCGAGCGGGAGACTCCTCATTGATTTCAAACTTGACAATGATTGGACATTTAATATTCTTTTAGCTTTTGACAACTATGTCTTGGAGAGTAGCATCTTTGCCATTCAAAACTTCAGTGGGAGTATATTTTCCATTGACTGAAGTTGGTAGTGCTTAGATATTATAGTACTATGTGGGTGGTGGTGGAGTGGTGGGAGATGATTAAGATAAGAGTGACGGTAGATTGTGGCGATAGCGGACACGATCTCAACTGGAGGTGGCAGCGGCAGTAGAAGCGACATCATAGAACATTTATACTGAGTTTTTCAGTAATTTGTATGTCGATTTTGCTGTCTGAGTCACTGAATGTTTTTTGTACTTAGGTTTATTGATTCAGTCTATTCATAATTTACCATATTGCAATTATAAGAACCTGTAAGCAATGTTCTGCAATTTATGTTATTGGATGCTAAAATAAGTAAAAGCAGAATCCAGCTTTTACATTCATACTAAGTTGAGCATCATCGAAATTCAGACTTATATCTGACATTATAATGCTCAAACCAAATGTTTCGTCTAGATAATCTTTTCCATTTAACATTTGAACGAAGATAGAGAGGGAGTGGGATCGAATGTTTTAAAGAGTTTTGACTCACTAAATTGGGAAATATGAAATAAAGTTCGAAGAAGGTTTTCCTCTTATTAATAGGCGGAGTATTCACAAGTGATCCTATTGAACATGTACGGGGGAACTTCTATAGCAGGAACTTCTATAGTGGTCTTTTCATTGCTGAAGTCAGTCGGAGCCGTTTATGCGAGGGAACTGGGTTTGAATAAGCTCATGAAAATGCCTAGAGCACTACTCAGGTATGCCTGCCTTAAAAAACTCCGCTGCTATTTACCGGCATTTATGAACCGTTGCTCAATTTGGACTAGACTTTAATGCTGCCACTTTTGCATAATAACGCTACTAACGGGGATCTTGTTACGGGAATAGCTTTCATTACACTTGATTCAATTTTGACTGTTGTTTCCTTTTTCTTTCTGCTTTTTGAGAAGAGGTCCAATCCTTCAATTGAAATTGACAGTCGGTTCATAACCTCATGGCCTGCCAATCTCTCCCTTGCATCGACGAAATCGATGTCGATCTAGCATCCTTCTCCAATCGGCATGCCATTTGGCTTCATTTCTTGTTCAAACCTACCCCTTCCAGATTACCAAGAGAACCCAATGCAACCACCCACACAAGCACCATACCAATGTTGTAACCATAAAAGGACCTGCTAAACCTTCAAGTCCTGGGAAAGGAACACAAGCTTTCAACGTTATCTAGTGAGAGTGGACAATAATACAAGCCAAAGCGAAAGCCACCGTCTGCTTGAAAGAAGGAAGACATGTGCTTAGCTGACGCCGCTTTTATAAAGAAGAAGACCCGTCTTATTATAGAATTAACCCCGATGCTTCCCTTTATTCTCCACCAGTGTCCTTTCAACTTGTCGTTTTGGATAATTGGAAGCACTAGTCATCCACGAAAGCAATTTTCAGACCAACTTTACTGTATCTTTTCAACTTTTTATATATTTTATTACACCTCCAGCACAACTACAGACGCGGATATTATGGTAATCAGACATCACATCCTCTTTGTACTATAAGTACGATCCTGCCCTTCTATCTAACAACCACAGCCACGCAGACTTGAGCTTTCATCATTGCCATTTTATGGTGTTTTGATTATGATCCGCGTTATATGATTGTAACTGACATGCTTTCTAGGGAGATTCGTGAATATCTTCTTTCAATCTTTAACAGTTCATAATAAATTATACCTTTCAGGTATGCAAAAGAAACAAAGCAATAAAAAATTCTAATCTATGCTAGCTGTGACACTTTTACACTAAATATTTTTTTGTGATACCAAGAATATCAAACTTATATTTATGTTACATTTATTTTAAGCTTTTTCTGGTGACATCAAAAACCCCCCAAACTTTAATCCGTGTGATATATTTACTGATTTTTTTTTGTGACATAAAAAACTCCAAACTTATAGGCGTGTGGCACATTTATCTTAGATTTCAAGGTAATTGTGTCACATGGATATAAATTTGAAAAAGGTTAAATCAAGATATCTAAAACTCGAGCAAGCTCATCACTAAAGGTGAAGTCCGTAGAAAGTGAAGTCTGTATCTTAGCTGAGAGAACCCGAAAGGTGACTCTGGTCGGAAAACTATCCATATCTGAAACAACACGACCCCGAAATCTGTCGATATTTCTATTTATCACCTCTAACAAAAATAGTAAAAAAGAGATCAAAGTGCATACATTTACATAACATAGTAATGAGGGAAGAATACATTTTACTTTGAGAATTTCCACTTATGGTCACCCTCAATGCTTTATCACTAATTTAACACCAAATCAGCAATCCACTAACTTCATACAGTGCCCTGCAGGAGAAAAGGGGGTGAGCTTCACCTTTTGATTTTGAATCGTAAACTTGGTATAAAGGAGAAAAAAAAACATAAAATTTGCACCCTTCATCACAGATTTTGAACGTTTCCTGTTTCTTGATACATTGCCACCCCAACTATACTTTAATGTGCTTAATAATTTGGTAGAGACACTTTAATGGTCTCCCTGTGCTAATGCAGAAGCATTACATGGTTTGGCCTCTCTCCCCCCCCCCCCCCCCCCCTCTCTCTCTCTCTCTCTCTCTCTCTCTCTCAATTTAGAAAGAAGAAGGTTGATCATGAGAATGGGGGTCATGCTTCTGAATATCAGAATCAGTCTCTTCTTCTTCTCCTTCCTCCTCCTTTTCCCAGCATCACTTTTCACATATTGTCATGCAGGTGGGTCATTTATCATCATGTGGGAATTGCAGCTTTTTTGAAATTTCGCATTATCATCAAATTTTTTCAGCATGACTGTAGAATCCTGCTGGTCTATCCCAAGGAATCACAAGAGAGTAAAGAGCATGTCTCATACTGCAAGCGACCTCAGAGAATGTATATCAAATTAGTGTATGATGCTGAATGTGTATGAGGCATGATGTGTGTTGTTGGCAGGTCGACCACTCAAGTCCGTGGATGAGTTGGCTGAGGAGGTGGATGTGAGTGAAAAGAGCGATCAAGAGGTTTGTGCTCATTTTCTAGTCAGTCATTTTCTGGTTTTCCCTTAGGAATACCTTGAACTTTGATACTTTGTTTTTCATGCTTTCTTTCCTTTTTGGTCACTCCACCCACCGATTAGTGAAAGAATTTTTCGCTCATTGAAGGCTTGATTTAAGAATTTCGACAACTTTCAAAGTATAAGTTCCATAGTTGCTCCTAGGAAGGATAACAATTCATTGATCATTACAGCAACTAAGATTGTAGGAGAGTTAAAAGTCCAGGAAAGGGAGCTGACTTTCACGTTGGTTGGTCATCACGAGGAGAATAAAAGATCGAAAAGTACCGCTAAAACGAGATAGTTTTTATTAAAAAAAAAATAGTTTGATGAGAATTTAGAGATACAGATGCAAAGATCTAGATGGAAGCTAAAGGAGTGCTCTCCAATTCTCATGAATTGGTTAAGATCAGGCCTTCGGCCTGTGCAAGTGATCCGGCTCATAGCAATCTGCATGCAGTTGGTAGGATTTGGATGTGAAATCTCTAGTTTCTAGTTGGAAAGCTCCTAGTTCCTCAACCAACAGCGCTAATTTTGGGATTAGGCACAACAAAATGTGAATCACTCACATGCACATGAAAATACCTTTTCGTCATGTAAGTTGCAGGCAGGTGATACCGTGAGTCAAATAAGGAATCAATACACAGGCACGCGGAGTTATGCGCAAAATTTGTCTCTCAAATTAAGGCTATCTTAGAACTTCTATCATAGCTTTGGTTGGTTATATACAGGGAGCATGGAGAGAGTCAACATCATCATCCTCAACAACGCCGGAAGAGGAATTAGCAGAGACCAACATCATCCGTCGAAGGCTACTAAAAGTGAATGCCAAGGACTATGGAAGGTATGATCCAGCACCGGCGCTTGTCAGGCCTCCCTTCAAGCTCATTCCCAACTGATGAAGAGCCCAATGACTAGCCTTAGAGAGCACTATATGCCATTACATAATAAAAACTATAAATTAATAAACTTATTAGCTACTGTGGCTCTATCTTTTAAGATATTATGTAGCATGTATTACTGTAAATAGAAGTCTAATTTATATATGAGAGTGGTGGTAGTTATTTAATTGGCACGGAAGTGAGATGGGATTCCGCGTATTACTTGACCCCTAACTAGCACATAATAAATTAGAGGTGACTCTTAGAGCAAAATCAAATCAAATAGTCAAATAAGGAATCAATTTGTGATTGGTAGAGCTTGGAAGAGCCCGTGCTAAGCATAGGGGTTATCTCATAAGAGGATCATTTGTGCTTGCTTTATCAATCCGTTGAACTCCATCAGTGTTTAGCTCAGGTCGCGACAACTTTAAGTAACCTCTAAAGGATAGATCTTGGAAATCATAATACTAGCTTAAGTTTAAATCAAAATTTTAGATAGAAAACCACCTAGAAGATGTTAATGACATATGCACGGTATATACACACGACCATGCACGCCACATGCGCTACATATATACACGACCATGCATGATAATGAACGACCCATGCAAGCATGTAATAAGTACATGCGCAGCACATTGAAATTCTTGCAAAGCCACACTCTCTACATAGTAGGGCCGGGCTTAAATGAGCTAAATTTTAAGAATTCAATGAGTTAAGAGCACAATTTCAATGAAATTCACAATTTCACCTAGGTTAAAGTTCAATACAGCTAGTTGATCTCCACGAATTCCTTCCCTAACTTTGTTATGAACTGAATGCTAAGGCTCCGAGCGAAAATTTATGTCAACACCAGAATGTTGCCCCTCAGCTGCAAGTAATTTTACTTATAAAAATAAAAATATATATATATATAATGAAAATATAAAAAACGAATTTACTTGAGGCCCGTTTACAAGCAATGCTTAAGAAGCTACAGGCCACTGGCACAAAATGGGTCGAAATTTGATTTAGAAACTTATAAACCATAAACCGTTTACACAATCCTTACCAAAAAAAAAAAAAAAAACCGACACGTTTATACAAATTATGATTAAAAAAATCAGCCATTTATCCATATTGACAGCTTTAGTTTTAGCCTAAATAAGAAACCTGACAAATTAGACAACTACCTCATCAACTCAAGAGTAGCCTTTTTTTTTTTGCAAGAAAAATCCTTTGTACTCGAAATAGGTGTGAATTGGCAAATTTAAGGTGTGGCCGAATTTTGAAAAGCATGTGACATATATTACCGTTTAAGATATGAATGATAAACTTTCGAACAAAAAAAAAGACATGAATGATAAATGCTATATAAATATTATGTGCCAAAAAGAAGTTAAAGAATAAAAATAAGAATTGGATACTGAATAAAGACTTTATATTTTAGAGTGAAAATCAGTGTACGAGTTATGTTACAAGATGTAACAAATAACTTAGTATTGAAAAATCAGTATTAAAGAAAACTAAACATCCCTAGTGATGCGGGACCATCCGATGACATCATCAATGATATACCCGACGTTAATGTGCAATCATTGATTCCACCCATAAGCTCTATACAGTCATTATCCATGTAGGCGAAGGTTGATTTTGATCACAACTTGCTTTAATGGATCGCGTCGACTTGAAGTCTAAGGACGTACTTAGATGATGAGGAGCTCAGATGATACGGTACAAACTCAGAAGATAACGCGCTTAGAACATAGTTTGCTCAGAGATGGCACAGTTCCAATCTAACTTTCGTAATTAGTTGTTGATTTGAAGTCCAATCAAATATATATCCATAGAAAATTATCTAGAGATATTTAATTTGATTCGGAAGATCTTTTAGGGATGATATTTGATATACTAATCTAATGACAAGATTGTCTTATTTCATTTTCTGTATTATTTGAATTGATTTAGGATTATTTGTTTTCTTTTCTTTTACGTTGTCTTCGTCCATCTATTTAAAGGAATAGTATTCTCTATTGTAAGCAGGCCTTTGATAATTGATGAATGAGAATTCCTCTTGAGTGTTCAGTTTTAAACACTTCGGCATCTTTATCCTTGGAGAGTGAATACTTCTCGGTGGTGAGCCAAAAGCCCTTATTTTCTTGGTTGATGGCGTAGCCTCTAGATCTTGGTGGTGAGCTTCTATCAATCCCAATCGTCTTCCTCGACTGGTGCTGTCTTTAGATCTTGGTAGTAATCGTTCTATCCTTCGTTTTGTATTGTTGGCTGGTGATGTCTTTACGCCACAATATAACTCGATTCTTATTGTTTCGTTTTTCCATCAATCTATCCATATACTTAACCTCGAAATTCCCATACACCATCCATCACTTGTAGCCCATTAAACTCTCTTGCAACACTCCTTGCGTCGAAACATCTATTCTACGAAATCACTAGCCTAGGCACGCATCAAATTTGATATCAGAGCTCTAGGTTGAATTCTTTTGAGTGATTCATTTTTTGTTATCAATCTCTTTCTACCATGGGAGATGGTAACGTTCCAAGAGGCTTGACTTTGAAGCAAGCTCACAATGAAAGGCAAGGTCGCACGATCAACACTTTGTAGCAACAGATGGAATGAGTTCTTAACTTATTAGAGACCCGAACAGAACAAGATCCGCCACCTCGAGAGCCTCGCAATAATTACCGGCGCCATGACGATCTTCGTTCAAATTCCGATGATGAATCTAGCAACACAAGAGGTGATTCTAGCGACTCGGATTATTGAACTAGAAGGAGAAGGGGAAGGCACGATAACGACCGTGACGTGAAAGTAGAGGTACCCGAATTTAAAGGTATACTTAATCCTGATGATTTTATTGATTGGCTGCATACTATAGAACGAGTATTTGAATTTAAATCTTACTCGGATGAAGCGATGCAAGGTTGATGTTCTTAAGTTTAAAAAGTATGCTTCATTAGGGTGGGAGAATCTGAAAAATCAAAGACCGGGGACGGAAAAAGAAAGATCGGTTCATGGGAAAAACTCAAGAAGTTGATGAAGAAGAGATTCTTGCCCATGAATTATAAACAAGATTTATTCTTGAAGCTAAATTCTCTCAAGCAATATGGAATGAGCGTAAGAGAATACATCCGTTAGTTTGAGCAACTCATGATGAGGTGCGATGTTCCAGAATCGCAAGAACAAACCATTGCTCGTTTCTTTGGTGGCTTGAATAGAGATATTGCTGATTTGGTTAAGTGTCAACCTTATTGGTTGTTTGAAGATGTGTGCAAACTAGTCATGAAGGTTGAAAAGCAAGTGAAGAACAAGAGATTTTCTTCCAAGACCTCGACAGAGGGGACATCCTTTTTCAAGGGTACTTCTTCTAAGAAGGTTGAAAGTTCGTCGGCTAAAGACAACGGTAAGGCAAATGTGGCTGAACCCGTCAAAGAATCGAATAAGAAGCTCGATAGAGACAATAAAAAGTGCATTAAATGCCTTGGCTATGGGCATTTTCAAGCAAATTGTCCTAACCTAAGAGTTGTGACTATTCAAGAAGCTAAGAAGATCGAGTTGGAGATTCAAGAAAAAGAGGATGAATCTAATCACAACGATTTTGAATTAGAGGAACGAGAAGAGCTCGTGGAAGAAGCCGCCAATGGCGATTATCTAATTATTCGAAGAGCCTTACATTCCAAAGTTGTTGACACTTGATTTTTTATCAGTATTTTCCAATTTATTTTTAAAAAATTCATAAAAAAATTCATAAAATGTTGAAAAATTGCAAAATAAGCTTTGGTAACCTTGGCCAAGTCCAAGGAAACATTTTTGACCAAAAAATAATTTTTCATATTTTTTATATTTTTTTATATTTTCAAAAAATAGGAAAATGCATGAAAAATCAAGAAAAATAGCATTTGAGATCAAAAAATATAAAATATAAAAAATAGTCAATGTTTTTATTTTAATTCCACTATCCTCTTGACATCATAAAAAGTCAAAATTCGAGTTCAATTTTATGTGTTCCTTTGTTACACATAAAGTTAAACTTGGTTAAAAAAATATCAATTAAGTCTTTTAATTGGCAATTTTGACATTTTACGAGTCCTACCATTCAATCTGACTATCTTTCATTGCAATTTAGTCCAATTGCTTGCTTAAATTTCTCAATTACATGAATTGGGCAAAATTGCATACTTAATTGCAATTTAACTCTTGAATTTAGGTGCAATTGAAATTATTTTTAATTCAAGGACCTCCATTACTAATTGAAACCACTGGCTAATGTTTTTCACTATTCTGAATCAATTGGCATGGGTGATTTGGTCTAATTTGACTGTTTGGGCCCTCAATTTTACGAATTTTTGAATTGTAATTAAAGACAAATTTGGGGTTCTCGTATAGATTGACATGAACTTTTGGGCAAAATCACATTTTTAGATAATATTCATACCCTAGGTTTGATTTTGAGGTTTAATTGTGAAAATTCCCCATGCATTTTGACTAATTTTGGACAACATCAAGTTGAACCGGTTCTGACCGGCCAGACCAGTTCTGACTGGTCGGACCAGTTGAATCGATCCAAACAGTGCATCATCTTCCCTAAATTCGCGCCGCTTTTGAACATTTTGGAGGCTAAGTTTTAATTGAGAAATGAAGGCTCTAATCGACCATAATTAGAGGAGCTAGGAAAGACGTTGAGTTCCTCACTTCAAGACGCGTCGAACGAGACCAAACTTGTCACCAATGGTCATTGGAGTAGGGCAGAATCGATCGGTAACGTTGCGGCGGCCACAGAAGTCAACCTTCGCAGAATGACCAAATCGAACATCCTTTCACACACACCGGAGAGCCGGACGAAGCTGAACGGAATACCTAATGTCCCTGACAACGTTTGAACCTAAAAGCACGTAGTCTCACGTGCAAATTGAGGTCGGCGAGGCTTCCTCCCGATTGAGCGAGAAATCAAAAATGGATATAAGCATTCGAAGGCTTTAGAGAAGAAGAGGACGATCTCATTCTGTTATCAAGAGATAACAGAATAGATAGATAGAGAGAAAGAGAGAGAGAGAGAGAGAGAGAGAGAGAGAGAGAGCAAGAATTAGAGAGAGAGGGCTCATTCCCCGACCCCCGTCGTCGAGAATTCGAGCTCAAATCCAAGGCACTGTGGTTAGGCCGTTTCTGGCCAAACCGAAGTCAACGAATGCCATTGGAAGCTTGCCTGAAATAGCAGGAGTCAATCACCACCGGCCACGCCGCCCATAATCCTAAAAAAGGTGAGTTCGGTCTTTGAGCTTTCTCACTATGCTTTAATGGCGGAACTCGATTTCGACCATAATTTTTCGAGTTATAGTAGGCGTTTTACTCCTCAAGCATCACTGACAGTCATCGCATCTTCATTTTTGCATCAATTTCATTTGAACACTTCGAATTGAGTCTCCAAACTCAACATCCATCGCCAAACGCTATTCAACTTCGCCTAACCAAATCTAGGCCGTGCGACCTCGATTGGAGCTTGAGATTAGTGTCCCGAACTGTAGTATAACCTTCTCTATGAGTGAATTTACTTGATATGCTATGAATTGCATGTTTGAAGTCGCCGTAGTCGACTTGGTTTGAGCTTGCTTGTGTTTGATTCGATAGTTGAAATGCTCTGATTTTGACATATATGAAACTAGAGGAGTCGACGAGTCGAATGGCACTAGTTTCATTCGACTCGTCGACTCCTCTAGTTTCATGTCAATCAGCCTAGGTTTGGTTGTCGATTGGCACCGAAGAAGTCTCGATCGTCCATTTCGTCGGGGTCAAGAGGTTGAAGACAATGCTGACGTGGCTAGTCAGCAGGTTAGCGGTCTTAGATGGCAACATGTGATTGGTCCATGTAGGTGTCGAGTCAGCTCGGCCGTTAGTCTATTAGGCTTAGTCAACGAATCGATCGGATGACTGAGGTTAATCGCATCTAATTTTAGTAGCCCTTCGATTAGTAATTAGGATATTAGTTTATAATCGGAAAATAAAAAAATGCGGAAATGGTGTCGCTTAGATTAATGGTCAAGCGGCATCGTTTAGGTTATTAGGAACGAACGGTCCATATCAATTCGACCTTTCTAACCGTAACCGTTGAATTTAGTAATCTGATCGAACTGCGTAGGATTAGACATTGCGCGATCTTGACCGTAGGTTTCAGTATGCAAACCTGAGGGAGGTGGTTTAGCCACGTGATTCAACAGGAACCGTAGGATCAGATTGGAAAATAGAAAAATTAAAAAACGGAACGTCGTCGTTTTGGGGGGTCAGTTCGCGCGGGTCTAGGTCTAAGTCGGGTATCCAATCCATATGGATCAGGTTAACCCGGTCTGAATAATTTTTTGATAAAAAATTAAAATTGATTTTACAAATAAAAATAAAAAAATATTCTAGAAAATTCTAAAAAAAAATGTTAGAAAATCATATAAATTTAGGAAAAATTGAAGCAAATTCCTAAGCACTACATAAATTCCCAAAAATTAAGGAACAACCACAGACAACTGGTCAATTCTATTTTTGGGATTTCTTATCCGTTCTTTTGGAAAATGATGATCCTATTCTTTAGGGGTAATTCGACCCTGCATTGTACATGAGATAGGTTGAAAATGCCAAGATGAGGATTAGGGTCAGTTAGCTGGCCAATTCTTCTGCTTGGATTTTTGAATCTCAAACTTTTTCTTGAAATGACGATTTTACCTCTCAAAGGAAAAATCGTCTTTCCAATTCCAATGAGTTGTGAAAATTGCTCAAAACTTCGATTTAGGCCTAGAGGTTAACCAATCCTCCTATTTAGAATTTTGACTTCTCGTCATCTCCTGAATGAAGATTTTACCCCTCAAAGGATAGATCATTTTTAAAATTCCAGAAAATTCTAAAAATTACAGAAAAAATAGGAAATGGGAATTAATGATCAATCCTATTTCCAACCTCATTTGACTCCAGATTTCTTCTGAAATGACAAATTTTCCTTTTTCGAGTAAATTGTCTAAATTTCTTCAAAATTATGATTTTGCCCCTTATGGGTAAATCTTGTCTAAATTACTCCTGAGTTATGATTGACACTTTTCTAGGCCAATAGGACCTTATTGGGGATGTCATGCAATATTCATGTGATTTATCTACATGTCTTGGATCCTTTATTTGCGCATATTCTTTTACTGATTGTGAGTCTTAGGATAACCACTGCTATCTGCATGAATTCCTAGATTTAGGGTTCGTACCTCACTCATCTGCATGAAATCTTAGGATTAGTAATTCATTCAACCTAGGTACCGAAAGGGCATCAACTCTGATAATTGGCTTAACTGAGTCCCCGATCCTATTTCTCTGGTTCTTGCAGAATCGAATAGAAACTCCAAATTAATTTGTTAAGGTTTCCAATCGTACCCTCCAAGAAACGATGAGTGACGACTCCTTGGTATGCACACATATTACATGTCACTAGACCACACCGAAGGTCGACCAAGTATACTTTCGTTGCAACTTGGGTAATGAGTCTTGGGAGAGGTCTGCGTATGACCAATTGGGACGACCCATTAACCCTCGCCAAGTCGAGATCTCGCGAGCTCGAAAAAGGGTTGCGACAGACTGGCGACTCCGCTGGGGACTTATTCCAAACTAGAATCTTTGGTTATGAATGTTAGTAGACTTGAGCCGATTAAAATGTTGATTGGTTTATCTAACATTGTTTTCTATAGATACTCTCGAAGGTGAGGTACGTACCCTGACCACAGTGTTAGCTATTTTTGCATATTGGAGAAATAAGGGGTGGAGTGATTGCTGACATCTTTCATGCAGGTAGGAGTTAGGAATGTGTGTTTGTCGTACGCACATATTGAATCGGTATTTGATATAAACTGATGTGCATGATCTTGCATTGTGATGATCACGACACGTTTCACACACTAGCAGTCAAACCCGAACTGCAACCACCTATAGGTTACCTGAGGTAGGGAAAAAGGTGCGAAAGTATCTTATGTTTGATGGCACTTCGGACTTTCGTATTCTTTCCAGCTCATAATCCAAATTGGTGATATCTAATCCTTTTGAGTGGGTACTTTTGGGGAGGAATCTGCCATATTTGGAGCGTAGGAGCCTGAACCATAGGTTCATCACCTGATTTTCGATTTGTAGAGTATATCTCCCACTTGTCTAATGCACATGTCTCTAGACGGTTGGTATACCTAAAACCACTCGCTGTTAGAAGGGAACGTCTGACGTTCCTTGGGTTTTGGGTTGGTAAGGCATTTACTTCTCAATGTATCTTTATGCCCATTTTATAGTATGTTCATATGTTACATATCATTTACATCTACATGCATGTCATACATTCTAGAATCATCCAAGTGACTGATTAAAATAACAATGATAGGGATAGGATGTCTCTATTTCCTAAGTGTTCGTCAGAGTTGCTAACTCCAACCAGTTTAAGGGAAGACCATCTTGGTCGACGCCGAAGGGACAAGAACCGAAGAAGAAACCGCTTCAGAAGCAATTTTCCCAACTCTCAAGAACATTGTCTAAATTGCTCCTGATGTTGTTGGAACAACATTTAGTTGCAAAGGAGCCTCCTAGAGTAAATCTAGCGAGGTACCCTGATTTCAACGAAAGCCAAACTTGCGCTTATCATATGGGTGAAAGGGGACATAATGTAGATAATTGCTACATCTTAAAGCTGAAGGTGCATCCCTTTATCAACAATCAAATCCTGAAGTTTGATGATGTGGTTCCGAATGTACAAGAGAACCCGCTTCCTGACCATCAAGTGATTTGGATGATTCTCAACAACGAAGAAAAAAGTTGCATAGACTTGAAGGTGCAAGCTTTTATGACAATCAAATCCTGAAGTTTGATGATATGGCTCCGAATGTACAAGAGAACCCGCTTCCTGACCATCAAGTGATTTGGATGATTCTCAACAACGAAGAAAAAAGTTGCATAGACTTGAAAGTGAATGTCGCCAAATTGAATGACATTTTGGATAGCATCCTCATATCCAGAGGAAGGGGAGGTGTTGATAAAAAAAAAAAAAGCTATGTATCGCCAAGATGAGGAGCCTAGGGATAATCACTAACGCCATTGATGAGTCGTTTGAGGGAACTCTTACCTCCGTAAACTTAAGTTGGAATCAGTTCATGGTTGAGACTGAGCAGAGGAATACGTAGAGTGTTTCTCATGAGAGTTTGGTAGGTGACGTAGAATTAATCATGAAACTGGAAGACGAACTTGACGAAGACGAGCTGGAAGCCACCAAGAGATGTTTGGTCTATCGTAGATTTATGACTGAAGCCCTAGAAAGAAGCGAAGTTGTAGATAATCTGGGCGATGATTATAGGGGATACGACTTTAAAATGAAGTACTATGTTCCTCCCAATTTCTTTCAAAAAATGGAGGATATTATATCCGATGGATGAGGTGGTATGGACGATCCTGTCCAATCAAAGATCGTAGATGATATGGTTAAGCCTCTCTTAGGAGAATTTGGATCGACATTCAACCAAACGATGTTGGAACAATTTCTGCAAATTGAGAAACGAGTGAATGATTTTTCATGGGAGAAAAAAGATGTATCACTACGATTTGCGGCATGTGACCACTCTCAGATGGCAAATGATACACTCGACATAGAATAATACGTTCAAGTTCAAAATCAAAATAATAGAATGGAAAAAATTAAGAGCTCAATGGCAAAGCTTGACCAATCTGTTCAAAGGAGTGAGAAAGCAGCTGAATCTTTTAACTCTGACGGAAATCATCACCCCAGTTGGTCCTTCGACGGAATCAAGTATTATTGGGAGATATTGCCAGCTTAAGTATGAAGATAACCCAGAAGATTTCGACAATACTATGGGGATGGTCGGAACTTGAACGACCATGGTGATCAAACTAGATGAGCTCGACAGCCTGAGCTGGGAGGAAGATTGCCCAGTCAAACCTATTGTGATTCATCTATCAAAACATGAAACAGATAATGAATCTGAACTAGAGGTATCCAACCTGACAATGACAGCCATAAAAGTCCCACCAGTGGAAGATTATTACCCTAAAGCAATCCATTGAAATTATGGGACAAATGAAATAGACGCTGCGATGAGGTCCAAGAGATTTTATGCCCCAAGGGAAGTGAATCGGAGAAAAAAGAGGTATTAAAAGAAAATGCAGAAAAGCTCATATCCATAATCAAAACCTGTGAATTTGAGGTAATAGAACAACTGAGGAAAATGCTAGCTCAGATATCCTTATTGGATTTGTTTATTAACTCTAAGACGCATAAGGATGCGCCGCTGAAAGTGCTAAATCAGGTACATGTCCCTGAAACCATTAACGAAGTTCAACTGAAGATTTTGTTGGGGCAATTTTGTTGAAGGATTAGTTGAGTTTCTCTGATGAAGACTTCCTTATAGAAGGAAGATGGCACAACAAGGCTTTATATGTCACTACACATTGTCGCGGGAAGCAAGTAGCCCATGTGTTAATCGATAATGGATCGGCTTTTAACATTTGCCTTTTGGTCACATTAAGAAGTTTGGGCATTAAGGAGAAAATGATTTGGACTTCCAAGGCAATTGTTCGAGCCTTCAATGAGATGAGAAAGACAGTGGTGGGTGAGATTGAGCTTGATGTCTTCATTGACCCAACCAAATTCGCTATCGACTTCCAGGTGATGGATTTACTAAGTGCATTCGGATTTTTGCTGGGAAGACCTTGGGATCCACATCGTTGGAACTATACCCTCGAGTCTGCATCAAAAAGTATAATATGTGGTAGATAGGAAAGTGATTACCGTTCATGGAGAAATTGATCTCCTTACTTATCAGAACAGTGCCATCCTCTATATTGAGCCAGAAGTTAAGCAATAGGTGAGTTATCATTCCCTAGATTTGGTGGCGGTAAGTCACACTCCTGCGAGAACAAAGTTGAGAGTCCCATTTATTTGTGAATTTAGCCTTTTGCCGGCCAAGATGCTGCTAACATACGGATTCAATCTAGGAGAAGGCCTGGGCAAACATGGCCAGAGGATTCGCACTTCATTACAGTTGAAGTCTAATGAGCACAAGATAGGCTTGGGTTACCATGCTAGTCACTTTAATGGTTCTACCTCAAGGATACAAGGCCGAGGCCGAGGTAAGAGCTGTGGACGTTACGGACGTCGTAGAAACCAGAAGGATAATTTTATTGGCTCCTCTGTTTGGAAGGGCAAGTCAAGAATGTTCGACAGTCCACTAGATGAATATTTCTGTAGAAATTCTAAGTGGTTGGTGGAGGAAAAGATAGTTACTATGGATCCAGACCTGACCAATCCTTTCTCAAAGATGATTCTGTCAATGTCATCATAGAGTGGCTTGGCAATGATGCCACTACCTCTGGTAAAGAAACCTTTCCCTTATTTTTAATACTACGCTTAATTTCCTGCATTGTTGATTTCTACATTCTATTCTGTTATTTGAGGTAGATGTAGGAAAATATATTTGGATCTCCGACCATTGGTCCAAACAGCACATTCTATAATGTCGTACATTTGGCATTCAATAAAAAATCAGCAGTTTTATTAAAAACATATGGAGCCACAAATCAACCTGATGATAATTCCGGTCTTCCATATGTGAAGCTTGAGGTTTGATTTACCAATTATTCCTGGTTTTCAAATGATTTTTTTTAGGAACAATGACGTCCAAGGATATGAGAACTAGTTCCGTCTATGACTTCGTTCATTTTGAAATTTCTTTCAAAATGATTTCTCATGCTCATGCATGACATCTTGATATGAGATATGAACTAACAATTCCCGTAATATTTCAGGCATACCATCTCAAACATGCATACCAGGTTATTAGTGTGCGACTCGGATCACCAGGGTGATTACACTTGTGATATCGAAGACGATGACGATGAAGGCTATGCAGCCATCCGAAGAGATTGGAATGCCTTCGAAGAATCAATACCTCCTACCGCGGAAGAACCGATAGTCATTAATTTGGGAGATGCTGAAAACATCAAGGAAGTAAAAATTGGAGGGCACTTATCTCAAGCAGAAGCGCTCAGATTTACGGAATTACTCAAAGAGTATCAGGATATTTTTGCATGGTCGTATACAGATATGTCAGGTCTGGACCCTAGTATTGTGGACCACAAGTTGCCCACCGATCCCAGTTTTAAACCAATAAAACAGGGAAGCAGGCGAATGCGAATGGAAGCTGAGTTATCAAATAAGATCAAAGAGGAGGTGATGAAGCTTTTTAGAGTGAGTTTTGTTGAAGCAATCCCATATTCGAATTGAATCGCAAATATAGTACCGGTCATGAAGAAAGATGGAAGGGTCTAAGTATGCGTGGATTATCGAGTCCTAAACAAGGTGAGCCCAAAAGATGATTTCTCACTCCCTCATATCGACGTGCTGGTCAATATACAGCAGGATATGAATTATTCTCATTTATGGATGGATTCTTGAGGTATACCAAACCTTGATGAAGAAGGAGGGCAGGCCAAAAACTTCGTTCACCTCATCGTGAGTAAATTTTTGTTATAAGACTATGCCTTTTAGATTAAAGAACATGGGGGCGACATATCCGAAGGCAATGGTGACTTTATTCCATGAAATCATCTACAAGGAGATTGAAGTGTATGTCGATGATATGATCGCCAAATCCAAGAAAAGACAAGATCACATTCAAGTGTTGAGAAAATTATTTGAGTGATTACACAAATACAAATTGAGACTGAACTCCATTAAATGTATATTTGGGGCAAAATCTGGGAAGTTTCTCAGTTTTATGATCAGCAACAGGGGTGTAGAAATGATCCCTCTAAAGTTCAAGCTATCTATAACATAGCAGCTCCCTCAATAGTGAAAGAAGTGAGGAGTTTTCATAGGAAATTGAATTATATTGCCAGATTCAACAGTCAATTGTCTAATGTGGCTAGACCAATTTTTAAGCTGCTTAAGAAAGACGCTAAGGTGTTTTGGGATGCCGAATGCAGTCTGGCTTTCCAAAAGATCAAGGGTTACCTAACCACTCCGCCAGTGCTAGTACCACCAATCTCGGGCCACCCTTTGACTTTATATTTGACTGTCCATCATGAGTCTTTGGGAGCCCTACTTGCTCAAACAAGTCTAGTTGATGGTAAAGAAAGAGCTATCTACTATCTAAGCAAGAAGTTTACAACATCTGAAATGAATTACCCTCCTGTTGAGAGAGCTTGTATAGCAATGATATGGGTGCTCCGTAGATTGAGGCAATATACCCTACATCACCATATTCAATTGGTGACAGAAAACGACTAAATCAAGTACCTCTTGGAGAAACTCGGTCTGATTGAGAAATTAGCCAAATGGCAAGTAATATTATCAGCATTCGATATCAGGAGTTCTTCCAAAAAACCTATAAAGGGACGAGCGATAGCGACATGCTGGCAAAAAAGTCCCAAGACAACACGTCTCCCAAAGAAATGAGGACAGAAGATCAAATCCTAACCTTGACAGAAGACAAGTGGATAATGTATTTTGACGGTGCCATCAATTTGTCAGGAGCTGATACCGAGGCAGTGTTAATATCCCTAGAAGGTCAGCATTATCCAGTCACTGCAAAGTTGACATTTCCCTGTACTAATAACATTTCAGAGTGTGAAGCATGTGCCCTAGGCCTACAGTTGGCCATCTCCATGAAAGCACGAAGGTTGCAGGTGTATGGAGATTCAATACTTATTATTTTCCAGACACAAGGAGAATGGAGAACAAATGATGCAAAATTCATCTCTTATCATGAGTACTTACAAGAATTGATCCTTCAATTTGAAGAAGTATCATTCAAATATTTGCCAAGAACGCATAACCAATTTACAAATGCATTGGCTACGTTGGCCTTAATGTTATAAATAGCTGATGGATTGAAAATGGAGCCATTAAGGATTGACATAATCAAGAAACCAGCTTATTGTATGATGATTGAGGAAGAATTTGATGAAGAACCTTGGTATCATGACATTAAGAATTATCTCTTAAAATTTCCTAAAAAATGTTAAGCTGGAGACAGAAAATATATAGCCAAAAGTAGCTACCAAGTTTTTCCTCAGCGAATAAACCTTGTACAAGAGGTCGTTTGACTTAACCCTATTGAGGTGTGTAGATGCTAAAGAAGTAAATACCCTCATGAAAGAGATCTACGAAGGTATATGTGGGCAGCACATGAATGGTTATCTCATTGCAAAAAAGATCATGTGGTTTGGTTATTATTGGATGACCATCGAATCAAATTGTAGTCAACATGTTAGGTCATACCACCAATGTCAAGTATATGGTGATAAGATTAATGCATCCCCAAATGAGCTTCACCAGATGTTTGAAGCTTGGCCCTTTTCTAAGTGGAGGATTGACATGATAGGGCCAATTAATCTGGCAGCTTCAAATGGTCATCGCTTCATTCTGGTTGCGATCGATTATTTTACGAAATGGATAGAAGCCAGCTCCTATGTAAATATCACTGCAAAGAGTGTAGCGAGATTTATCAAGAGAGACATAATTTCCCGATATGGTGCTCCTCAGACGATTATCACGAACAATGGGTCCAATTTAAATAATAAGATTGTCGATAATCTACTAGATTACTTTGGTATTCGACATCTTAACTCATCCCCTTACTGCCCACAGATGAATGGAGCGGTGGAAGTGGCAAATAAAAACATCAAGAAGATTTTGGTTAAGACAGTTGAGAATTACAGGGATTGGCATGAGAGGCTACCATTCGCCTTAATAGCATATCGAACCTCGATCTGGACTTCAACTGGGGCAATGCCTTATTCCCTAGTATTTGGGATGGAAGCCATCCTGCCCATGGAAATTGAGATTCCGTCCTTGAGAGTATTATCGGAGGTCAAACTTTCTAAAGCAGAATGGATAAAACACAGGTATGAACAGCTGAACTTGATTGACGAAAGACGTCTTAAAGCGATTTGTCATGGTTAGAGTTACTAGAAGATGATAGCCAAGTCATTTAACAGAAAAGTCAAGCCCATAGATTTTAAGGTGGATAACCTAGTCACGAGGAAGACTCTATCGAACGCTACTCATCCAGGAGGCCAGTTCACTCCAAATTATAAGGGACCTTATGTTGTAAAAAAAGTCCTTGTGGGAGGAGCTTTAATTCTTGTAAACTCTGAAGGAGAGGAGCTGGGATATCCTGTAAATTCTAATGTAGTGAAAAAGTATTATCCCTGAAATGAAATCAGATGATGATTTGGTTTTCTTCGAAACGATCGGAGTCGCTATAATGGTCATTGCATTGCATATCATACGTCCATGTATACACAACATGTGTTATGTCTTGTAGGGTTTGATGAGGCCAACATAGAGCCAAACTTGTTCAAACAAAATAGAGGGCAAAATAGTCCCAATGCACGATAACATGTGATATGTATCTGTCCCAAGCCACAAAAATAGGTGATATGTATCTTTGGCTAGGAACGACAAGTGAAGACCAAAAATAACGAAAGGTTATTGAAGAATTTCCCTTCATCTTTTGAAGTCAGAGATGAACATGAATACATGTAAATTCGGAGGGAACCTAATTCTGGGAGTTGAATTCCTTGTTGATTGCGCTCATTGCACACATGTTAGACTCAAAGGTTATACACATGAATGAAACATGCATGATGCATCTTAAATTCTTAGTAGGGTAAAGTTTTTGGAGAAGAGCAAGATAACTTTTCCAAACAATAGTTGTTAAACTGTTTAAAAAGGATGTTTTTTCAGATAAGAGGCAAGCCTAACCCGAACACGTCCTATATACACTTGAGAGATGAGAGGAGTGTAAGGATAGGAAAATCTGGGCCTACGGATGTAAGAGTCATTCGCATCAGTTACATGGATTGAGATAACAGAGGCGTTTGTTCTCTACCCCAAACACTACAAGTAATTGTTGGCAACCCCTTTGAGCAATGGTTTTTATTCTTTAACTTGTCAAGAGCTGCCCTCATTGGGGTCATACAGAGGTAAGTCCAGCAACATCAGGAGGAAAATGATTAGAAATTTTCTTGCTCGGACCAACATCAATATTCGTGTGTTGATATATTCAGGTGCCATAAGATGATGAAGAGATATTCATTTATCTATTCTATACACTTTTACCTTTTGCACAGTCAATTTGAGCATGCATATTCATTTCATGAACTCTAGATGGTGATCATTGCACAGCCCAAGGCGGAAGCAATAAAGACACCCATGGACAGAAGAATTCAAGAAAAAGGATCTACGAGAGATATCCAAACCAAAATGTTGAGACATAATGAGATTCAAGTTGCATATCTTACATGACCATCAAAATTCCTGGTCCCAATAGAGAAAGGAAAAGGCGGGAGTGAAAGGGAGAAAAAGTCAAATCCCTATATATTAAGAAAAAAACAAGGCGCTTGACAAGAGCAGGACCAACCCTCATAAAAATGATTGAAAATCATAAAATTGATTTTGCGAACATCAAAAAATTACCGGATATCTTGGTCTCCAACAAGGTCTGGAGTGACCAAGAATTCCCATGAGCTTTTTAGCAAAAGGCTGCTCCTCAGTTTGGGCCACGACCAATTAACAATGACAAGAAGAGAAGCAATGTCCTTCAAAGATTGGATTTGTTCTCCTAGAACTGAGGACACACTTTCAAAATACGTAATATTCTTAGAAGACTGAAGATATTCTTCGAAAAATCACCAATAAGGGATAGAACATGTGACCAATCGGTAATGATGACCAACATGGAGCCCTTCACAATTTCGGGATAAAAATAAGCTTTTTTTCGATCTCTAATCCTACCAATGTTACAATAATTGATAGTATTTTCTGACTAAGATACTTGGGCCAATGTGTACCTTAGCTCGAAGAAGTACGAGCAAGGCTATTTCTTTCTCATTTTGCATGGTTCTTGACTTGTAAATCGGGAGCAAGTGATGAAAACTCCACATTCAAAAGACGTGGCTCGAAAGGTGAGTCCTCCTTTGGAAACCATATCCAAACCTACATTAGGGTCCCAATGAAGGCCTCCCGATCGATCAAAATGTATACGCTGTGAATGGCCTTGAAACCTAGATGTAGGTTACGAGGTTATTCGAGTGATTTCTTTGTAAAAGACCAATGCCAAAGAATTGGTGAAAACCCCTCTTTGATGAAAATACTCCAACAAGATATTTTAAACAAAGTCTTTTGGAAATTTCGAATTGTTTGATCCAACTTTTCCTTACAATGAATTTTTTTATCACATTTGCATGTTGCGAGACGTTTTGGATAACCTCTAACATCATAACCCACTTTGCATGACTGCAGTTATAGCCACAAAGTTTGATCAGTCTGATAACTACCATCACCTCAAGGTTACTGACGTTTTCTTCATGTGAAAAGAACTTTCAGATTCAAATTTCTATAGGGCTCATAGTAACCCCAAGTCCCTGAAAGATGCCTTGCTCTACAATGAAGAGCTTCCAAGCTTGTTTTTCTGTAGGATCATTGGTAACCCTAAATCGCAGAAAAATACCTTTTTGCGAAAGTTTTCACTTATTTGAATTTTCTGCAGGATACCTGGAGTCCTTAGATCTCAGAATGTCACCTCCCGTGTCAAAAAGACAACTCATGAATTCAACTTTCTATGAGATTTCAGGTAATCCCTAAATCTCCAGAAGAATCCCGATAATAGAAGTTTTGCAGGTTTGAGCCTTCTATAGGATACCTAGAGTTTCAAGATCCTAGATTGTCACCTAACATGTCAAAAGGACAATTCCTTGATTCAACTCTCCATGGATCCAAATATTTGACCGAATCATGGAGGCTACAAACGTAGGAACCCTGCTCGGAAGACAAGCTCAACAACAAGCAACAGTAAGCAGTGCAATGGGGGAATGTCCGATACTAATGTGGTAGCGTTCGATGTTGTAACTAATGATACACTTGGCATTAACGAGCAATGCTTGTTTCCATTCGTAGGTTATGCACAATCATTATTTGTTCAGACCAAGGTTGATTTTGGTCACAACTTGCTTGGTGGATCGTATCTACCTGAAGACTATCAATTAGGATTATCGATTCTTTCCTTTCCAATAAGATAACCACTTCACCAAATTGATTTCTACTGACTCGACAACGATTCACTAGATTGAGTGCTGACTGATTGATTGAAGATTCAAAGGCATATTCAAGATGTGATTGATTGCCGATTTTCAGACTTGTCTTGATGATTGCTGATTTGATGATCAGTTAGATGTGATTGCTTGCTGATTTCAAGCTACTCCCCGAAGCATTTCATCGCTTACTACGCTCTTCCTCATCTCTGGGTGCCTAGGTATGCACCATAAGCCTTTCCTCGTTTGAACCTTGCCCTTCACTTTAAGGCTATGCCATCATAAGGACATGCTAAATGGAAGGATCTTATCAACATCCATGAATGATAAATCATAGATCGAACTGTCGAATTGGAAAAATTGGGTGCTATCATATAGCTTTGTATCGGCAAGTTCATGAGTTGGAGATAAGCGGACTCGAACTGCTGACATCCGCCACAAGGTAAACCACCGCCTCTCCGGCCCCCGAGCTGATTCTATCATAGAGGCCAACGATAGACAATAATCCAAATTGCATGAGAAAAATGAGAGTAAAAGAGACATATATTGTGATATATATAATATCCATCCCTAGGAAGGTGATCCAGCTGCACCTTCCAGTATGGCTACCTTGTTATGACTTCACTCTAGTCACTAGCCCTGCCTTCGGCATCTCCCTCCTTGCGGTTAAGGTAACAATTTCGGGTATGGCCAGCTCCCATAGTGTGACAGGCTTCCGTTCCTTTGAAGTCTTTCTCTGAAATTAACTCGAAAAGTGAGCCTATTCTTACTAAATCGTTTTTCGACTTGGGAAGAAGTGTCCCAGAAGCATTCAATTCATCTGGTGAAAAATAATTTCCTATCACTTCATCTTCAGTGCACTTTGATTCTATTCAGTTGTCTTCCTTCTTCCCTCTACTTGATTGATTAGATGCAGATTTGAAGTCCAATTAATTACATATCAATTAGTAGCTGATTGAAGTTATTTCCTTTACAATTGGTAGATTTCTTAGGGTTGTTATTGGCTATGTAAGGTTGGTGGACGGGATTATTGTCTTTTATTTTCCTTTTGCTTTGTCTTACTCTCTCCATAAATAGAAGGGTCTTCTCTATTGTAATACACATCTGAGTTGAATTGTTTTATTTCGGTTCCTTTAACCGTAGAAATTGGATTCTTCCTTGGCGGACTTGCTATGTCTTGGATCCCCTAGAGTTTCTCTAGGGTTTTCTACTAAATCGTACTAGCTTCTAGAATATTCCTAGGGAAGGGCATGTCATAATTGCCTACTTTCTCTAAAAGGTTCCTACTTAATGTCGGTGGTTGGGAAGATGTGAGATATAATCCTAACCATTCGATCTAAATGAGATCAATGGTTGTAATCCGAGGCTCCCTCCTATATAAAGGAGTATTCCTTCTCATTTGATCATCTACAAATGAAACTTCAAAAGAGTTCCTCCCAGAGTCTCTCTCTCTAGACCTTTCTCTCTCTACTTAGATCCTTAAGAGAAACGAAGGCAGAAGGCTTAGCTCGAGCGGTCCAGCCATCCAAAATAGCCCGAGCTCCCGCGCGGGTTGATCGCAATCTCTCGGCCCGTGACAAGTGGTAATATCGATCCTTGCTGGTTGAAACCACACGAAAAAATGATATCGCCATAAATTAACAAGGTAATATTTCCATTTTATTCATAAAAAGAGGCGTATCTTTTGAAGCCAAAATTGATTTTCCTTAATATTTAATATAATGCATGAAAGGATCTTTGTGAAGCCAAAAGACTTTTAGCCTTGGTTGGTGGTTTCCCTTTAAACCTTGGTGGTGAGCTTCTATGTGAATCCCGATTTTGATTATTGGCTGGTGGTGCTTCTAAGTCTTGATCTGATCATAACACTTTTAACTTCTTCAATCAATTTTCCATTCTCATACACTCTGATTTATTCTCACTTTTCATCCATAATCACTCAAAACAATTCCCCCACCTCATGCACACATCAAATTGGTATCAGAGCTCTAGGTTGAACTCATCTTGAGTGATTCCTAATTCTGTTAATTCTACAATGGGATATTACAATGTTCCGAGAGGCTTGGCGTTGGAGCAAGCCCATAATGAAAAGCGAAATCGTCATTTTACACTTTGCAACAACAAATGGTGCGAGTTCTCACCCTATTGGAAAATCGAGTGGGACAAGATCCACTGCCTTGGGGACCTCCCATTAATCATCCACATCGTGACGATCTGCGTTCAGATTCTAATGTTGAATCCAACGACATAGGAGGTGATTCTAGTGATTTGGACTATCGAGTTAGAAGGAGAAGAGGAAGAAACAACAACAACAACGAACTCAACGTCAAAGTAGAGGTACCTTAATTTGAAGGTAGCCTTAACCATGATGATTTTATTGCTATGGAACGAGTATTTGAGTTCAAATCATACTTAGATAAAAAGAGAGATAAGGTTGCCATTCTTAAATTTAAAAAGTATGCTTCTCTTTGGTGGGAGAACCTGAAAAATCAAAGCGTCTGGAAAGGAAAAAGTTGAGTTAAATCTTGAGAAAAACTCAAGAAGCTTATGAAAAAGAGGTTCTTGCCTGTAAACTATAAGCAAGAACTATTTCTAAAGTTAAATTCCCTTAAACAACATGGATTGAGTGTGGAAGAATACATTAGGGAGTTTGAGCAACTCCTTATGAGATGTGATATTCCGGAAGTACAAGAGCAAACCATTGTTCATTTCCTTGGAGGATTGAATTAGGATGTCAAAGATTTGGTTGAGTTTCGACTATATTGGACCTTTGAAGATATTTGCAAACTGGCCATAAAAATGGAGAAACAAGTGAAGCGAGGCAAAGTATGGCCAACCAGATCCTCAACAAGGGAAACTTCCTTCTTCAGGGGTACTACTTCTAACAAGGTCGAGAGTATGTCGAAGGATAAAGCCAAGTAGAAAGCAACAGAACTTTCTAAAGAATTTCCCAAGAAATCCAACGGAGAAGGAAGGAAATGCTTTAAATGCCACTGTTATGGGCATTTTCGGGCCAATTGTCCTAATCGGAGGGTGAAGGCCCTTCAAGAAATTGAAGCAATTGATTCGGAACTTCAAGGTGCTAAATAACAAAAAGAGGAGTTTGGATCCGAAACAAATGATGAGATCATGAAGAAAGCTAATGCAGGCAATGTGTTGGTTATATGGAGGGCTTTATACACTGTGGTTGCAGCAAATGCGGAGGAACAAAGGGAGAACATCTTCCAAACACGTTGCACAATCAATAGCAAGGTGTGTACGGTGATCATTGATGGAGGGAGTTGCACCAATGTGGCATTGTTAACACCTAAATTTTGATTTTTTTTAAAAATTCATCCATAAAATGAGGGCTAACCATAATTCTCGCAAAAAAAAAATATAAATTTTCATGCATTGCATATTTATTTTTTCTATTATGCATCAGCGGCCAGTTGAGGGGCGAATCATTCGAGATTAGTTTGACAAACTATTCGGGCCGAGCATAATTCAAAGAATTTCGAGGAGCGTGCCGAAATATCCATGAGGGGATTACACCTATTTTTAATCTTAAATCAGCTCATTTTGGATCTTTTAAAATACAAGGCTTTTAATCAGTTACCCATTTACTTAATTAAAGTCTGATTAGGCTCCAAATTCGCACAAATAGACTCATTAACTTAGAATTTTTGGCCAAGCCCTTGCTTTCCCATGGTGGCCAAACTTTTGGATATCCAAGCTCGTCAAGGATAGAAATTTCAATCCGACGGTCATTATCTCTCATATCTGACGGTCGAGGATAAACCCTATGGTTCGAGCCTTCCTTATTCTATATATACATCATATATAGCCTAGGATTAAAGGGGGACTGGATTGACGTACTCAAAAAAATTTCGGCACTTTGAAGGAGGGGGACCTTGAGAAAAACTTAAGGTTCGATTGTCTCTCCCGTGGTCGAGACAATCCCCTAGCTTGTAGATTCCTTCGATACTTGAAGTCCGCAAAGTCCCACACACATCACCGTCATCAATCCAGCATCCTCAACGTGCTCAACCCTTTGTAATCATCTCATCTCTTTCTCAAGCAACCACCCTATTTGATTGCAGTCGTTCCTGTTTGTCACCGTCATTCGGAATTCCGTCCCCGTCTAACTTTGAGGCTACTGTTCGTTTCTGTTGGGGGCTGATCTAACTTCATTCTTTGCCGAAATTTTAACGACTAACATATTTGTTTCTTGGTGCTTGAAGCCTTTGAGGTTTAGGACACGACTTCGATGCAAAAGAGTTGGCGTTGGGCGAAATTGCTACGTCGCAGGCTTGCTGGATTTTTACTCGGAAAATGTATGTATTCTCAACTTTTGATTGCAATTCTATGCTTGTTAAATTGGTAGCTCGCATATGTGCATACTATCACATCGACTTGTAATCCAAGTTTGAAAATTAGACCTTTTCTGTCAAAAAATCGAAATTGGATGCTATACACGTGAAATTCTGTTTTCTTAAACAAGTTAAAATTGATCTTGGGATGATTGAAATTTTGTTTTCTTAAACTAAGCCTTTGAGGATTGATGAAATAAAATTGAAACCATGTCTTTTCTCAACGTAACAGATGATTTCTAAGATCAAATTGGCTAGCTTAAGAAGATGGAAATTTCAACGAATAAAAATTTGATATATTTCAGTATACATCACCCCTTGGCCGAATTGCGTAATTGATGGATGAGAAACCAATTTATGATGCACGATTTCCTTGATGGTCGAATTTGTCATGTGTTGCAGATGAACATGCAAGTTGGTTGGATTGAATTCTTTATCTCTATCTTGTCTTGTAGGATTTCTCGAGTGAGATAGAATTAGGAATTCTGAATATATCCGAAATTTGGAATAGCTATCTAAAATCTTTTCAAACTTTAAAGATAACTTTCTAAAAAATATAAAAATTGAAGATGAGATTTCACATGAATTAAAATAACTTTTAAAATTCTGAAGATTATCTAAAATTTCCAAAAAAAAAAATCTCAAGAGATAATCTTTCTTTAAAAAAAAAAAAGATATCATCCTTGGTGCAAAAGGGATCATTCCTTTAAAATTTTGGCTAATTCTTGGGATTTTCGAAATTCCTGAAACTTGATTGACTCATCTTTCCATTTAAAAGTGTTTGCACATTTTTAAACAAACATGTCTATAATATATGCTCCCCACGTGCCTAGACCCTAAAAAAATTAAATTTCATGCCTTACCCGTGATCTTATGGGGTGGGATATTAAATTAGTATAAGACTTCGTAGTTTTTCCTGGCAAGAGGAACGTTATCGTCTTATACATGTACTTGCATACTAACTCGAATCTCCGAGGATGTAGCATTAAAAATTCTACTCTAATCCGAATCTTTGGGAATGAGTGAATTATCGAAATTTCGATTATCAAGATATATTATGGGCATTCTTGTTTAATCGTGTTCAAACTTTTTTTTTAATAAATTCGAAAAGAACACAAAAAAGGAAGAAAAAAAAACAAAAAAAAAACATTCAGGTCACATAAATCAATCAGAAAGGGCATTGTCATGAAATTGGTACCGAAATGACGTTAATTTTTAATTAACGTAATCAAGTCCCCGAACTCATTAACTCTAGTTGATAGAGATAAAATAGTTCTGGTTCGTAGAGATAAAATAGTTCTACCACTATTTTATATAGGTTTCAAATCTACCTACCATAAATGATTAGTGACGACTCCAATTGAATATTTTTTTTTATGAATGAACTTAAGTTGCGATTTGGTGGACTTGAGAGGGTTCGAATTAGGTTAATTAATTTAATTGACTTAATAATACATTAACTTAATTTAAGGTCGCGACAGCCACCAACCACCATGATTGAGAAGTTGAAATTGTCAACTTCTAAGCATGCTCAACCTTATAAGCTTCAATGGCTTAGCAAAGGAAATGATCTTCAGGTAGCCAAACAATCTCTTATATCGTTCTTTATTGGCCAGAGTTATCAAGATTAGATCTTATGTGATATTATTCCTATGGATACATGCAATTTATTATTGGGGAGGCCTTGGCAATTTGATAGAAAAGCTATTCTTGATGGTCATAGAAATACTTACTCATTTCATAAGGAACAGAAACACATTACTCTTGCACCTTTGAGCCCCCATTGATCCACAAAAACAAACTTGGGGAGGGAAACACTAAAAGTGAGTATCTGTTCTTGAATGAAACTCGGCCTGAGAGAGCCATTAACGAGCAAAAGAATGTGTATGTTTTGCTCGTGATTGAGAAATCCCCGCACCCAAAAATGTGTTCATCGTTGAGAGAGTTTACATGTTTTTTCCAGAGGAGTTGCCGGTTGGATTACCTCCAATAAGGGGAATTGAGCACCACATTGATTTGTTACCCAATGCTTCTCTTCCGAACAAAGCTGCATACTGATATAATTCGGAAGAAACAAAAGAGTTGTAGCAACAAGTTAATGAGCTTATTGAAAAGTACTATATTCGACAAAGTATGAGCCCATGTTCTGTTCTTGCTTTACTTGTACCAAAGAAAGATGGCTCATTCAGAATGTTTGTGGATAGCAAAGTCATCAACAACCTCACCATTAAGTATAGGTATCCTATACCCATACTTGATGATATGCTTGATGAGTTATATGGTTCAACTATATTTTCAAAGATAGACTTGTGGAGTGGCTATCACCAGATTCGATGCAAGAAGGTGAAGAATGGAAAACAACTTTCAAGACGAAAGGAGGCCTCTATGAGTGGCTGGTTATGCCATTCATACTTTCTAATGCTCTGAGTACATTCATGAGACTTATAAATGAGGTACTTCGTCCTTTTATAGGTCACTATGTTGTTGTATACTTTGATGATATTCTTGTGTACAACAGAAGTAAGGCAGAATATGTTTCTCACTTGAAACATGTATTTGATGCTTTGAGGCAACATAAGCTCTTCGCAAAAATGGAGAAGTGTGAATCCGTCTCTTCTAGTGTCGTGTTCCTTGGATATGTGGTTTCTAAGGATGGAATTTCCGTTGATCAGTTCAAGGTGGAAGCAATAAGATCGTGGCCGATACCAAAATCTTTCACTTATGTAAGAAGTTTTCATGGCCTTGCATCATTTTATCCTACAAAATAAGAATCTGGTACATCACTTAAATAATAAAAAAGATGACTATGGGAAGATAATCAAAAGGGAACACCTCCCACTACACACTACCCATGGCTTGTCTCAACTTTTGAAAATACGCGGTTCAGACCATAAAAATATTTTGGCCTTGAAAATAGTTCTGACCACCTTTATGATCAATTATAACTTGTATGGGATTCAGGTTTTTGAAAACAATTCGGAATTATCACAATACTTATACTCATCTTTTTCAATGAATGACTTGGTTCTTTTCTGCCCTTATCTTGATCCTAGAAGCCTGTCAGGCGCCACTCTTTGTCTGAGCCTTTTTTGCCAGGCGATCACTCCTTGTCTCTTCGGATTTGGTCGTTGCAGGTTCACCAACCTTCGCTTGGTTCGTCTCCAAGTCACATTCCTACGAATGGAGTCCTACTCGATAAGTCCCATACTAAGTCTTAAAGGTTGTTTAGGTATCCCATTTTGATGGTCTCATACCATGCTTCACAATTTATCAAGTTTGATATAAATATAGGATAATGACATGTATAATGCATGCATGTTTTCAAAATTTAGTTGTTTTAATGCAATAAACACGTGCAATGCATGTATAACCTCATACCTCAGACTATGTGCAAATCAACGTCCAACAGAGTAGTTCTTGATTTGAATTTAATCATTAGTCGACCATAAATTCCAACTTGTAAGGGTTGATAGTTATGAATCCACACGGATCTTTCCTTATCATCGCATAAACTAGATCCAATACCATTCAAGTCCATCAGCAAATATTAACATCTAATACTTCATACGACGCTGCGAGTTCATGTCTATAGTTTGCGACCGCCACTCACTTCTTTGCAAACATTACAGTCATTCAAAGCCTATTGATGAAGATCAACGTCTAAACCTCAACATGCCGATACAAATTCATCCCTGTAATCCTTGATAATTACTTGCTTCATTGCAATTCCAACATCTATTATTCGTGGTACTAAATTAACCACCAACCAACTCAAGTACCAGTTAATTTCCAAATCGTTGGTCCTCAACATTGACATTATAAAACCATTAGGCGACCATCAAATCCCAAGATTAGTTACCTCGAATCTACATTACTCTTTCTTGATCGCTGTTCACTGGAGTTTCAAGATCATTCAATATCCATTCTCATCATATCATTTATATCACATAGTTTTCAGCCTACCGCTCATGATCAATATTTAATGCTCAGTGCATAGCCATAAGTTCAAGCCTATGACTTATATCCATCACATACTTCACTGCAAACATCTAATGGGTATTCGGGCCTCAATGAAAATCGATTATCTAGACCTCAATATGCCAACATGAATTAAATCCTATAATCCTCAATTACCCTCGACGATGTGATTGGCCATAATCAATTATTCTGAAGTAACCACTGGTCTGATACAATTCAAGCTTAAAAGTAAATCATCACCTCAATTCTCAGACTGAATATTTCCTTAGGGTTTTCATACCCTAAAATTATGCAATTCGTCGTCCTTGTGTAATTGGTTCATCAGCCAAGCTCAATCATCAGCGTTTATTAAATCTATCATCAAACTATGCCTTAATAACCGTTAAGAGTTATCATAAATATATTTGTAAAAAAAATTTGAGCAAAAAAATATTTTTATTATTATACTTTTATTTATAATTGCGTCCATAGAGATAAAATCCCGATTGCTTTCGGACCAGATTCCCTGTGCCACCGGGCCAAAGCACTGGTTATATTAACTAATATGAGAACAACACAAATATTTACTTTTTTGAGTTTACGAAATATTAAGTCCGGTTCGTTGTCAGGTCCTTGGTTTAAATCTTCCAACTTGCGTTCCGTGACTTAAGTGGGGGTTGCGGCTGGTGATTGTTGTGCTAGTCCCATCGAGGAATAGTCGAGGTGCACGCAAGCTGGCCCGAACACCTCAATCATCAATATATATATATATATATATATATATATATATATATATATATATATATATATATATTAAGCCCGCTTGAATCATTTACAATATCATTGCTATCAGCTCATGAAGAAATTAAATCAGTCAAGCAACTAAATTCAACAATCATTTGCTCATGCAAATAAATGCAAACAACCTACAGATAATCTGCCCTCTTTTTATTGTCGTCCCCACATAGATTTTCCCATAGCTAGACCTCATTATCGCTGTAATCTAAAATGTCCTTACCACTCCAAACTAAAATCTTTATTCTGATACCACACGAACGGGGATGTAGAACTATATCCTGTTATTCTTTTTTTGAACTTATTTATTATTTTCTATCAACCTTTATTTTTTATTTGCGAAAATGTGACCGTAGGCTACCTACATAAACAGCCCAAGATATTTACAAGACTACATAGATATGTACCATGTATATCTTATAATATTCATTTCCTTCTCCTAAAAATGTATAATCAAAAGTTAAGGTCATCTCGATTGTTGCTACTCGACATCTCTCCTAAGGTGTCACTCTACCTTGGAAACCTGATGGTCCATCAAAATTGCGCAGAGTACCCATGAGCGTTCCTCCACCTACTCTTCGACGCCGGTTTCTACATTCACAACCTTTGACTGGGAATATTCCATGAGATTCGGCAATCCAAATAACGAAGCACACGACGGATACACCTTAGTTTTCTGAAAAATAAAAAAATGAGCAAGCGGCCTAGTAAATGAAATTACTAGGTCTAAAGTAGGAATGTCATTTCATACTCAACAAAATTATCTTGTGACATATTATAAACATAAGCATGAATCTTTATTTATAAATCGTCAAATGCGTGGAGTCTACCACTTACATTATTTTCAAATGCCATGAATACATTAATCTATGCAAGTCACATCAAACGGCCACTCTTGGCTCGTCAATTTTTGTGCCTATTGGGGCCCTAAACATTTGCCTATCCAAGCTATAAATACTTGCTTATTCGGGCCATAGTCAGTAAGTTATATCCCAGGAACGCTTACTTGTACGTTCAACGTTACCAAATGGTAAACATTTCGCATACATCACCTTTACAGGAACAATGGCTCAATTTACCCACAATACGAGCCCTTAAGACTTTAAGGGGACGTTTACTCTCGGATGATCTGCACAAACACATTCTTGCAGGCGTATGTATCAAATCATTTTAATGCAAGAAAATACCATTGTGGCATGATTCAAATCATTTTAATGCAAGAAAATATTATCATGGCTTAATGCAATCAACATTCATATCACACCCGAAATACATACAATTCATGTCAATCTAATGCAATACTTTGTTTAAGTAATAAATGGACGTTACCGCATTAGATTTAGTCATTCTATTTACTTGGTACTAGAATTACGGTGTCATACATCATGCAATAAGAAAACAAGACAAGAAGCGGCGTGACGACATTGGTGGCATATAGAGTGGCGGCAGCGATAATAGTTGGAACGAGGGAGAAGGAGCATGTGAGAGGAAAGAGAGATAGCGTGAGGGAGGGAGCTTAAGGGTAAAAAAGGGAGGTTAGGTGGTTATGAGAATAAAAGAAACCTTGCCCCTGTTTATAGTGGTTTTCTAACTTCTTCTACAAGTTTCTTAATGTGAAATGTATTTAATTTTTTTTTGGTAAAGTGAAATGCATTTAATTTATCTTGACTTTTTTCTAATTTTTTTTTCAATTTTCATTAATGACCTTGGTTCTTATTGGTCCACTTGTTTAGGCTAATTATCTTAGGTTTTTAGAGTAGCTACGTATCATCATTTAATTGGTCCACTTATTCAAGCTAGTTATTTTAGGTTTTAGAGTAGTTACTTATCCTCATTTGTTGATCTACTTGTATGGTTAATAACTTAAAATTGATCCTTATCTCTACATTTAATGCTTGAAAATAATATTTATCTTATCATATCACATGCTTTAAAAATGACATTTCTATTTATCCTTTACTTGTTGACTTTGCATTGACTTTTTGAAAATGACATTTATTTTATATTGACTGCACATTGACTTTTTGAAAATGGCACTTACTTTATCTTGACTTGGCATTGACTTACCAAAAATGAAAATTTTCACTTACTGGTGTCAAAACAAGAGAACAGGAATATCGAAATAGCGAGATTGGGCGATGTGGCAGCGGTCTGGGGGCGGCTGCCCCGCACTGTATGGGACAACAAATGCGTCTCGATCAGCCATGAGCTGGCCAAGCACCGTCCATATCGATTGCGGGCTAGGTACACCTCACTCCCTGTTCGTTGTCGTTGTTGTCCTCCCTTCATCAAATGATCCATGATCTTGCTCATTCAAAAATTCTCATCATCTGTTTTTAATATTGTCCTTCATTTTATTAAAGAAGATTTTCAAGTCAATGGATCCTTCATATTGACTTTCTAAGCCAAATGTTATCTCTAAGCTTTGAAAACAACATTATTATTATTATTATTAGTTAGCAAATTGACTTGGGCTTGACTTTTTAAGTCACCTTTACGATGTCATGCTTCCTAATGTGAAATTTCTAAATAAGTCAAGTAATAGCTTCCTCAAAAAGTTTCAAATAGTTTCCTCGATAAGTTCCGGATAGAAACTTTGAAATAGCTTCCTTGAGAAGCTACAAGATTGATTCCTTAGCAAGCTAAAAGGGTTAAGCTTCTTCAATAAACTTTAAGATTCCTTGTTTATTAAGAAACTATTTAGCTTCATCTAGAAGTTTCTACATGTTTGAAGGAACAACTCAAGATATATTATTTCATTTTCTAATTACTTCAAATGTGAGAAATTTCGGGATGTCACATTTGTTTCCTCCAATTTGAAAATCCAAAAAAAAAAAAAGATTTAGTAAGATAAGGTTTTCTATAAATGTTATCTAATCAGTTTAAATTAGAAAGATAAGATTTGTTAGAAATCATATCTCCAAACTTGCATTGCATGTAGGGGATTAGGCATATTTAGACTAATTTGCAAATTTAAGTAGATCGCATCTTCATTTAGATATAACTTGAATATTTTAAAACATGTAGATTTAGAGATAAAGATTCTCCAAAATATTGTTAGGATAAAATTTGATTTACTTCCTGGATATTTAGGTTAATCTTCATTTAGAGTATATTTAGTCCAGTTAAATCTCAATTTCTTCGACCAAAAAAAAAATCTCAATTTCAAGACTTCATCTAAAAATATGAAAAAAATGTCATTCATGTTGCATATCATATAGTTTAGATTAAATAACTGTCACGTCATGCATTTTGCCACATCATTTTGCCATGTCATATATGTTGTGTCATTATGCCATGTCATTCGCACGTGTATCATATCTGTGCCATGTATTGACATATGGTTTTTAATCCTTTTATTTTTAACAATTCACAAAAATCCAAAAAAGGGTCAACAAATTACAAAATCAACTTTCAAAGCATTCTCCAAGCTCAAGAAATCATTTTTGAATAAAAATATATTTTTTTCATATTTTTCACATTTTAAATATTTTCTAAAAATAGAACAATAGTTGAAAAATCAAGAAAAATAGCATTCACAGCTGAAAAAATACATAAAAAGTGTTCAATATTTTTATTTTAATCATCTCTTAATTTTGACGAAAACCAATTTGGTGTCTATTCATTGAGCATAAACCCAAATTGACCCAAAAATTATATCTCTAAGCCATTTTAGTCAAATGTTTCACTTTTTAGCGTCATTCCACTTACCTATAATACCCTACATTTCATTTTGGCCAAAATTTTTAAAGAATTGCACAATTTCAACGAAACTGAATTGTTATTTTTTAGTTTAGTCCCTGGATATTACTTTAAATGCAATTAATCAAAATACGAGGATGATCATGCAAAACTAAGAACACTAGCCTATAGTTTTCATCATTCTGAATCCATTGATAGGGTTAGTTTGGTTTGATTCAACCATGTAAGGTTTGAATTAGTCAATATCCATTCTCGGGTTAAACTCGGAATTTGGGGCTTTTGTATTATTCAATGTATATTTTTCACAAAAATCACATTTTCTGATGGTATTCATGTCCCTAAGTCCAATTTTGTGATTTAAATTGACATATCTGGAGGTTTAGCAGGTCAATTTAGTTTTTTTGGTCTACCGAGTTAGATCGGATCCGACCAACGACCCTAACGACCATCATCTTCCCTATCTCGTATCCCACAGAGGTTCAAATGGGCAGTTTGCAAGCCGAGATTTGACTGCACAACCAAAAACCCTCCTGGGAGTATCTGATAAAACCTTGAGTTGGGCTGTGTAGCTCTCATTGTTCCGTTCCTGACGCACCATGTTTCATGGACAACAGTCGCTATAGCTGCAACGACAAATTCGATTTTCTTCGCGGCTACTCAAAAGTCAACGCAAGCACAACTTAGCCAAATTGATCACCAGCTTGCGCTTGATGGAGGACCCAATGGAGTTAGATGGAATCATGACTGTCCTGGCTTTGTTATGACCATTTCGCAAGTAAGAGCACATGCAAAACAAGGTCGGCGGCCCCCGTCGCACTCGCAATGCCAGTTTAAACTGGATAAGGATCAAATGGACAAGTTTTGGAAAAAAGGTTTGTTCATTCTACTATAGGAATGCAACAAACTAGAGAGAAAAGCTCTCGGCGATGCCATAGCCAAAGCTTTGAGCTTTGACTGTGGAAGTTCAAATAGAACGATCCAAGACAAATCGAACCTCCAGACCATTTCAGGAAGCTTCTCCAAGCTCTGAGGAAGCAATTAGGCCAGCTCGTATTGCATGTTATCTCTAAAAAAAGGTGAGTCGCAGTCTCAAGCTTCTCAATATGCATCCATGGCGAAGTTCGTCTCCGATCACGACTTGTGAAATTAGTTAAGGCATTTTACTCGTAGAACAATACTAAGGATGATTCTATTTTGTTTTTTGCTTCGGTTTTGCATAAACAACCTCCTTCCGGATGTGAACTGATTGCAACTTGAATAGCCAAATCAGGCTATTTAGGACTCAATCAGAGCCTCAAGTAAGTCATCTGAGCCTCTTTTAGAGCTAATTTATAAAGGAATCACATAGTTATGCTCTAGTTTGCTTGATTAAAACCGTCATGACTGTGCTGGTTAGAGCGTACTGATTTAGTTAATAATTTTGGCTAGACTTTGGATATGTTGTTCTGGAAGTCACGACGAGTCGATCGGTATCGGTTCTAGGAAAATTGGCCGAGGTTTCCCCATCGATCAGTGGCGGAGAAACCTCCACCATTCACTCTTCATCTTCAACCTTACGATGTTGACCAGTCAACCTTTGTTGACTTGGTCAACGCCGACATTACGCTGACCTGACGACACATGGCTTGACACGAGTCGTCCAAGTTAGCTTGGGTAATTTTAGAAAATTTTTTTGGAAAATGAATAATAAAAATTAGATCTGGCGGCCACGAGTTGACCACGTGGCGCGATCTGAGATTTTTAAAAAAATAAAAATGATTTTTTCATTTTATAAAATCATTTTCTGAAATGAAAAATAAAATTTTTAATCCGACGATCCAGAATTTGTCTCGTCGTACGATCATGGTCGTAAGATTTAGTATTCAAATGGAACAGCTGAGAGTTAGTCTCCCCGTTCGATCTCGGCCATTGTTTTAGTATGTTTATTGGACGGTTGAGAGTTAGTCTCTTGTTCGATCTGAACCGTAGATTTTAGTAATCAGATCCAAGTGTTGTGGTTTAGCCACGTGGATAAACCTAGTTTGTAGGATTAGGTATTATTTTAATAATATCAGAAAATTCTAAAAATTGAAAATAAATAGAAAATAAATGAGAAAGTTAATGCGGCGTCGTCTTAGACCAATCTAGGACCTTTGATCTAGGTCGAGTGTTCACATCTTGTGAATTGGGTCAACCCAATTTGAAAAATAATAAAAAATTCTAAAAAATAGCGAAAATAAAAAAAAAACATTAAATTTTAAAAAAAAAAACCATCAAAAAGTTCCTTGAAAAAAATTAGAAAAATTCGAAAAAATTTCCAAAAGTCACACAAAAGGGAGATGACAACATTCAACTGTCTTGATCCATTTTTGTTGATTTTGGGTTCCCGACCCTTCCAAAATGACCATGTTACCCTTTTGGGCTTTTTATCTCGAATTTTCCCAAACTGCCTCTGAATTTCAACGATGTATTCTCTATGCCTTTAGGGCTCGATTAGGCATGCCATGCGGCAAATTGTATGATGATTTGATGCATTTTATCCGTGCGTTCTTGTTTTCTTGATCTGCGCACTTTCAATTTACAATTATGACTAATAGGGTATTATCTACATGAAATCCTTTAGATGTCAGGATCTACATCACCTCCAAACGCATCTGCATAAAAATCTTAGGTCAGAAAATCGATCAACCTGGGACGAAAAAGTGTCCATGTCAATCTCAACATAACTAAGTCCCTAAAATCACCTCTTTATTTTTCGTAGAATCAAACGAAATTCCCCGTTGTCACGACCCTCCCCTATGGAAGGGCTAATGAGTTGTCCTTGTCCATACTCACGGTGTTATAGATTTTGGACACCGGCCCCTCTTAAAGCTCATTACCCAAATCGTGACGTGAATTTTTTTTTTTTTAATTAAAACAAGGGACGAACCCTTTCATAGTGGAGGATCAGGCCCTTTCATGACATGTGAATAGTGTGCATGTCAATAGAGTTACCACCAATCATTTTTTAAAGGTTATGATTAGAAACTCTAACAAGCGATCGGGAGATATCGCTCAATTTTATGAAAATCAGAGAAATTGATTTGGGGACTTAATTGCATCGAGATTGTCATCGTCGCACTTTTGGTACCTAAGTTGTGTGATTTCCAAACATAAGATTTTATCAGATGTCATCAAAATGTGAGGTCAATTCTAACATCAAAAAGGGTTTCATGTAGATGGGGACGTCTCCTGTCACGTCCCGAGCCCTGGACATGAGCATGCGACTGCCTGCATACACAAACTATCTCTCGAAGTCTCAGGATGCATATACATGTTGAGAGGTATGCCAATTAGAAAGCATGCAGAAGCGACTAAATAATAACTCCTCCGTACAAGTATAAAAAGGAACTTGGGTAACGATACTATCCATACATACACAGGTTCTCAATTGTTCACATAAGAATATCGTAAACTAGATCCGCTAGTCAGTAGGGGTGATAGGGCAAGTATAAAAGAGGGTCATAGCTACTCTCAAAAAGGGATAGACATCAAGGTCACCCAACTAATTGCCGAACTAGCAAAGTAGAAACTCCTAGGCCGAGCTGCTAGAGTCGTCAGTCTCCCCCTCAGCCTCCTCACTAGGCTCGTACTCTGAGAAGGTCTCCAAGCAAACCTCTACGGTATCCTCCATGGTCTCATTAGTAGACGGCTCCAACAGATCCTCTTCGGCAACTTCGACCACTATCACCTTGTCTGCGTCCTCCAAGATCGGGGTCCTCTCTATACCAATCATCAAACTAGCAACTGATCCCTTGACCTCCATTGAATCCCGAGTGGGGTGGCACCAACTAGGGATCGGCCCTCGAGGTACCTTAGTGGGCTTCAACGGCCCTGTAGAAACGTCCCCTACTTTTCTGAACCACGTCTCATACCTGTGAGGCTTCTAGTTACTACCGCCCTTGTCTACCCAGATGACCGTACACTTTCTAACGTAAATGGTCCCCTGTCTGTTAGGGAACTCCTCAAAATAGACAAACATCTCCTTAGGATCCCCAAACCTGACTAGCCACATGCTCAAGGCCTAGGATCTGTAAAGAAATGGGGTCCCACTATGGGGTAAGATATACATCTCAGTAAGGTAGGTCCTAACCCTAGGTTAGGCAGACAGTCCACTCAGGCAAATGCAAACGCTAATAATAAATACAAAATTTCATGAAGTATTCCATTATCAATAACAACATACAGATGTCAGGCATGCAGTCATGACATCATAACACATCAATAGGATCATGCATGCCTCGTCCTGTCGAATCACAACTTCCACCCTTCTTGCCTGCTTTACCTTCATGCCTACATTTAGAACGCCTCAGCTCGGTACTTGTAAACGCATCAGACCGTCTCATTGACAAACCCGCGTAAACGCATCAGGTTTTCAATGTTACTCCAGGCCTGTGTCGACATACCTCAACTCTGTCTCACTTTTCAACGCATCAGGACTTGACCATTTCAACCCCGCGTCTCATATGCCTCAAGGTGCCATTCATTTCAAACCTCGCGCCTCAGCACCTCAGGACATTCATTCACACCACCCCGCGTCTCATACGTCTCAGGGTATTCCCACATCTCAGATATGCCACAAGTTCAATTCAATTCATACACATAATGCCAAGTGCAAACTCATGCACAAACAATACACTTATGGCAACCAAAACAATCAAATTTGACATTCAAACATGGTAATCAACTCAAGTACAAGCATTGTCACACGTTCAAGTCCTTTATACCATTCTAGGACGCACATTGGGTCATCACGTTGTAGACCTCCAAAAATCGATCCATACACGCATAAATCGCCCATCGAGTCCATACTCCTATCAAAGGTTTAGGATTCCCCTTACCTCAAGCTCAATGCAACACAATCCTCTTCCCAAGCACCTCAAGAGTTCGGTCCAAATGGTCCAAGGACAACTCAACCGCGCAACCTAAGGAAATTTCATCCAATCGTTAATTTCCTTGCCCAAATCAACACCACACAAAACATACACATCATGGACTTATCAATTAGCATCCTCACACTTCTCAACGATGAATTTGGAACTCAATTACAACCACCAACAGCCCCCACAGAACCGGTATGCACAGAACCAAACCGGGCGAATTTCGGTTCTGTGTATACCTTAACTTACCAGCCCTTAAACCACCTCAAATCCTCAATTTAATCACTAATTTACTTGCTAACATGTATTTTAGGGGTTGGGAAGCCTCACCGAAAATTTGAGCTCAAGGTGACGTCAAATGGTCCACGAACGGCGCCGGTTCCTCCCAGCTTCTGTCGGTCAGTTTTGGCCCTTCAAACACAAGACCTATTTGATGTCAAAAATCCATCAAATTAACCCAAAATTTTTACCACCGCTCCATCTATGTGTCCCCTAAATGTCCACAAAATTTGGTTACAAAACTCCAAGATTTCAGGTCCTAAGAGGCCAAAAAGGTGGCTTATCTCTGGTTTCGACGATTTCTGTCGACTTTTGGGAGATTGGCCGGCCGGAGCTCCTCAGTGGGTCAAACGACTCGCTTCCACTTCGAGGACGTCGACAAGATATTAAGGAAGGAGTGGGTGGTCGGCTCGACTGCTAGGGATCGCCGGAGGTGGCGGTCGATGGCGGCGAACAGGCAAATATAAAATGGTCGGCCGGAGCTCCACGGCGTGAGGAAGAAAAAGAAGAAGAAGAAGCTTTTCAGCAAAGTGAGGGAGTGGTCGGCCAAGAGAGAGAGAGAGAGAGAGAGAGAGGGTTTATATCTCAATTTGCTTGGTCAACATGGGTTGAATGGTACTTTAAAATTTGAAACATCAATTCATGGCTTCATCCATTGACACTTGTCCAATGTGTCATTCAAAGCTCATCCAATGGCCCACAATTTCTTCAATTTTTGGCATCTCTTGGGGGGTTTCAATGACCAAAATGCCCTTGTCTAATTATATAGGTAAGGTTAAGGCTTGAGGGGCAAAATGGTAATTTCACCCTCGACGCCCGAACGTCGTTTTTCTGATTCCAATTCTATTCGATCAGACAATGGCCAATCCAATTGCATTGTTGAAATTCTAGATTCTCCATTTTCAAATTTCAAGACTCGTTTCTGAATCATTTCTCTATTCAATACGATTCCAGCTTATCGTGAACTGATGGGCGGCTTTTGCAAACGTTACGCGTATCGACCCTGTGATTCATATCGCAATTAAGGCTCCTCAATTCATGACGACTTTGGTTGTCATGTAATTGTGAGGGTCTATCACTAGTTTCAATAGTCCCGATCGTCACTGTTCGATTTAGGAAAATTTACAAATTATACATTGGTTAAGCGACATCACCCGCGCTCCAATTGTATAACGCTAGCAACGCATTCCTTAGTCATTTTTAGACCGACTTTTTTATGACCCTAAATATCCCCTCGCAATCTTTACGATCAAAGCCCCATTTCCTATTCGAATTCCCTAGGTCCACGTACCTTGTCTCACGGTAGCCTTTCCCTTTTGGTCAGTTAACTCAAATTGATCAGATTCGAGCGAGATATGACTGAAATACATTGCTAGATACATTTCTCATTAATGAGTCTGAAAATGACAGGAAAATCAGAATGTCACAACTCTTTCCCCTTACAAAAATTTCGTCCTCGAAATTTACATCAAACTTATTTACTTAAATAAATAGGGGTACTGACGCCTCATTGTTTCTTCACTTTCCCACGTAGCGCCTTCAGTTCCATGGTACTCCCACACAACTTTAACCAATGGAATCGTTTTACTCCTCAAAATTTGCTCTTTCCGATCTTCAATCCTAACTGGCTTTTCTACGTAGGATACTCTGTCGTCCACTTCTATAATCTCGTAGTATAACACATGCGTTGGGTCCGGCTCGTATTTCCGTAGCATGGATACATGGAAGACGTTGTGCACTTGGGATAGATTAGGTGGTAAGGCAAGCCTGTACGCCAAGGTCCCAATCCGTTCCAAAATTTCAAATGGACCTAGGTACCTTGGGCTCAGTTTTCCTTTCTTTCCAAATTACGATAATCCCCTCATCGGCGACACCTTGAGAAAAACATGATCGCCTACTTGAAACTCCAAAGGCTTACGCCGCTTGTCCGCATAACTCTTTTAACGACTTTATGCTGTTTTCAGTCTATCCCGAATTATCTTCACTGCTTCCACTGATTGCTCTACCAACTCTGAGCCTGTGATACTTCTTTCTCCAACCTCATCCCAGCAAATCGGGGTTCTGCAAGCCCTTTCATGCAGCGCTTCAAAAGATGTCATTCGAATGCTCTGCTGGTAGCTGTTATTATATGCGAACTTTACCAAATACAGTTGATCTTCCTATCTACCTTTGAAGTCTATTACGTACGCTCTCAACATATCCTCGAGCATCTGAATCGTCCTCTCCGATTGTCCGTCCATTTGTAGATGGTACGCCGTGCTAAACTGCAGTCAAGTTCCCATGGCATCTTGAAGACTTTTCCAAAAGTTCGCTGTGAACTTGGGATCTCTATCTGAGATAATTGTCACGAGTACTCCATGCAGTTTCACTATCTGCCTCATGTACAACTCGACGTATCTATCCATTCTGAAATCCATTCGCACAGGAATGAAGTGTGCAGACTTAGTCAATCTGTCCATGACTACCCATATAGAGTCGTGACCCCTCTGGCTCCTTGGGAGTTCTAACATAAAATCCATTGTTATGTACTCCCATTTCCATTCTGGAATTTCTAGTGGCTGTAATAATCCACCAGGCTTATAGTGTTGCGCCTTCACCTGCTAACATGTCAGGTACTTTGCCACATATTTCGTTGCATCCACTTTCATCCCATTCCATCAGTAGTGTTGACGCAGGTTCTGATACATCTTCTTACTTCTTGGGTGGATACTATAATTAATCCTATGAGCCTCTGATAAAATCCTTTCCCTTAGTTCTTCGGTCTTTGGTATGCATAGACGTCCTCAGAATTTCAAGATCCCATCCTCTGACACTTGAAACTCTAGTTTTCTCTTCGTCGCGTCAATCTCCAGGATTTTTTGAATTTCCGAGTTCGTGGACTATAAGGTCTTTATTCCTTTCTGGACCTCAGGTTCCACCCTCAATGTAACCATCAAATTGGATAGTTGGCAAACTTCTAGTATGAACTCAGAATCTCTCAAATCCTTGATCATCGACCATCCTTGTACTAATAGATAGGCGATGCTTGATTTCCGGTTAAGTGCGTCTACGACTCTGTTTGCCTTCCTAGGGTGATACAGTATATCAAAATCATAATTTTTAAGCAGCTCTATCTACCGACGCTGCCTCATATTTAGTTACTTCTAGGAAAACAGATATTTCAGGCTCTGGTGATCTGTATAAATCTGAAACTCTTCGCCGCATAGATAATGTCTCCAGGTCTTCAGAGTAAAGATGATCGCTGCCAATTCCAAGTCATGAGTCGGGTAGTTCCTCTCGTGCGGTCTCAGTTGTCGGGATGCATTGGCCATTACTCTTCCATGCTGCATCAACACACAGCCTAGTCCCTTTAGCGAAGCATCGCTACATATCTCATAGCCTCTCGGTCCTTATGGAATCGACAATACGGGTGCGGTTTTCAACCGATATTTGAGCTCTTGGAAACTCCTTTCACACTTATCCGTCCATTCGAACCTTGTTTATTTCTTTGTCAATCTCGTTAGTGGAATGACTATGGATGAAAACTTCTCTACAAAACGTCCGTAATATTCTGTCAATCCCAAGAAATTTCGGACTTTCGTGACCGTAGTAGGTCTAAACCAACTTGTTACGGCTTCAATCTTCGCAAGATCCACAACAATTCCTTCCACAGACATCACATGGCCAAGAAATGCTACCTTATTCAGCCAGAACTCACATTTGCTCAACTTAGCGTAGAGCGAGTGTTCCCTCAAGATCTGCAGAATAATCCTCAGGTGCTCTTCGTGTTCCTCGTTACTCCTTGAGTAAATTAGAATATCGTCGATAAAGACTATGACGAATCTATCCAAAAATTCCTTAAACACCCGATGCATCAAATCCATGAATGCGGCCGGAGCATTGGTCAATCCAAAAAGCATCACAGTGAATTCGTAATGACCATACCTTGTCCTAAAAGCAGTCTTAGGTATGTCTTCCTTCTTAATCCTCAACTGGTGATACCCGGTCCTCAGGTCAATCTTGGAGAATACCGCTGCTCCTTGCAACTGATCAAATAGGTCATTGATTCTCGGTAGTGGATATTTATGCTTCACTGTCACTTGATTCAATTGTCTATAGTCGATACATAGACGTAAGGACCCATCCTTTTTCCTTACAAACAACACCGGTGCTCCCTATGGCAAAGCACTCGGTCGAATAAATCCTTTATCCAATAGTTCTTGTATCTGCACCTTTAGCTCCTTCAGTTCCGATAGGGACATCCTATAGGGTGCCTTCGAGATCGGCTCCGTTCCGGGAGCTAACTCAATCACTAACTCTATTTACCACTCTGGTGGCAACCTTGGTAACTCCTGGGGAAAAATGTCGGGAAACTCACGCACTACTGGGATACTTTCTAGTTTAGGCTCCACGGTAGTCGTGACCATAACAGCGACTAAGTACGCCTGATATCCTTTAGACATCAACTTTGTCACTTCAAGAGATGAGACCAAAGGAATCGAGGTTCCTCCTCGACTTCCCACAAATTCAAAGCTAGGGCGACCTTCTAGATAAAAGCAAATTATCCTACTACCACAATCCACTACTGCCCCCTATTTATCCAACCAGTCCATCCCTATGATCACATCAAAATCATACATGGGTAATACAGCTAGATCAATACTCTCCTTACTACCATCAATTACAATCCTACAGTCAGCACATCCCAACGAAACCAATATATTATCTTTCAACGGGATGGCCACACGCAGAATCACACTCAACGGTTCTAACTTCATATTAACCAAATCAGCAAACCAAGTAGATACGAACGAGTGTGTGGCGCTAGGATCAAACAATGCATTGCAGCTTGGTCACACAAATAAACCATACCAGTAACCACGCCTGGCGTTTCTTCCGCCTCCCTGCGAACTACTATATAAACTCTTCCCTAAGATGGGGGTCGATTCTGCTCGATCTGGGAAGTGGCAGTCGACGGTCCAGCCTATGGTCGCTGCCCTTGAGGTCAATTTGTTAGAGCTTGGTTCGGGCAAGTCCTCATCTAGTAGCCCATCTAACCACACTTAAAGCAGGCTTTAGTTCTTGCTGGGCATGGTCCATTACCATGCCTCCAGCCATAGAGGCGACAGCTCTAGTTCATGGGGTTCGGCGGCTTCACTATGTTTTTCCTCATGGGAGGGACGAAGCGCCTATTGCCAATCATTAGCCTCTTACCAATCTGGCGATTGTCCCGAAATAAATTAAACCGCGATCCAAATGCGGCATTCCTCTCTTTCAAGTCCATCTCAATCATTTGTCCCCGTTCATAAATTTCTTTGTAAGTCCTCAGGTTCAAGGCTATCATTTGACTGCGAAGTTCAGGCCTCAGTCCATCCTAAAATCTCCGCGCCTTCTCCAGGGGATCTTCTACCGATTGGGGTGCATACCTCGATAACCTGGAGAACTCAGCTTCATACTGGTCCACAGTCAGCTGGTTCTGACGCAGATGTAAGAATTCCATTTACTTCCTTTCCCTGACTGTTTTCGAAAAGTACTTGTCATTGAATGCCATAGTAAAGGCATTCCAGCTCATGGCCGTTCCTTCTGGAAAAACTCCATTGTTAGTGGCAGCCCACCAATCATTTGCGGTACCGTCCAGCTGGTGTACCGCCAATAGTACCTTCTCTTCGTCCGCGCATCTCAAGACTCTAAAGGATTTTTCCAGTTTCTCGATCCATCTAGGTTCTAGCTCGAGGTCTCTAGTCCCGTCGAACTGGGTTGGCTTCAGCTTGATGAACTGCTTGACCATTTGACCCATCTGCTTGGCCACGATAACTTCTTCTTGGGCATTCACTGTCTCATTGCCCTGATCGTGGTCGCCATTATTTTTGCTGCCCCCGTTGTTGGCGTTGACGGTAACTATTACGGCTCCTACCGCTTAGGCTATGGCAACATCCCTATCCTGAGTCTGCCTGTCGATGAGGTCGCCAATCCTTTCCAGCGGCCTTAGTACTCCGTCCATTTTCGGGTCCTCTGCTATAGGCAACCTCGAACTAGAGGCTCTACCCTTAGGCCTTCCAGGTCTCCTAGATGGATTACACATCCTCGAATGCTTTTACTGAGTCTGGTCCACCACAATTTCATCAAGAAGTTAGTAACTCATTTATCCAACCAAGTCCAGAATTACTAACCATGTCTTAATAGAAATAGTTATATCACAACGGCTTTTCACATAGTAATCCCAGAGGCACTTCAATAAGCCTTTCACGGCTATTTCTCAATTTCGTTCACTCCAACGGTTCACCAAAACTAGCCAAGCTCATCCACTTAACAAGTCAAAACCCGGAAATGACTTCCAACGCTAAACATGGAACTTCATTCTCTTATATCATCGCAATCCTGTCAAGGCCAAATGCCAATCATATGCTACAAGTCATATGCCATGCAACTCGTGCCTTATTCTAGTGAGTCTCCTAAGGTCTCGTTACCCGTCCTTGTCCCAACTTAATCCACCTTATTACTCCAATCCTCAATCAACCTTGGATCGAGCTGACGTTGCTTTAATACCAAGCAAACGGGGATGTCATGCCCCGGGCCCCGGGCACGAGCATGCGACTCCCTACAAGCACAAACTATCTCTCGAGGTCCTAGGATACACATACATGTCGAGAGGTATGTCAATTAGAAGGCATGCAGAAGCGACTAAATAATTACTCCTTCGTACAAGTATAAAAAGGGACCTTGGTAACGATAATATCCATACATACATAGGTTCTCAACTGTTCACACAAGAATATCATAAACTAGATCCGCTAGTCAGTAGGGGTGACGGGGCAGGTACAAAAGAGGGTCATAGATGCTCTCAAAAAGGGACAGACATCAAGGCCATCCAAATAATTGCCGGACTAGCAAAGTAGAAACTCCTAGGTCGAGCTGTTGGAGTCGTCGGTCTCCCCCTCAGCCTCTTTGCTAGGTTCGTACTCCGAGAATGTCTCCGAGCAAACCTCCACGGTATCCTCCATGGTTTCATCAACAGACAGCTCCACCAGGTCCTCCTCGGTATCCTCGATCACTATCACCTCGTCTGTGTCCTCCAGGGTCAGGGTCCTCTCTAGACCAATCATTGAACCAGCAATCGATCCCTTGGCCTCCACTAAATCCCAAGAGGGGTGGTACCAACTAGGGATCGGCCCTCGAGGTACCTCAGTGGGCTTCAATGGCCTAGTAAAAATATCTCCTACCTTTCTGAATCATGCCTTATGCCTATGAGGCTTCCAGCTACTACTGCCATCGTCTACCCAGACGACCCTATACTTTCTAACGTAAATGGTCCCCTGATCGCCAAGGAACTCCTCAAAATAAACAGACATCTCCTTAGGATCCCCAAACCTAACTGGCCACATGCTCAAGGCCTAGGATCTGTAAATAAATGGGGTCCCACTACGGGGTGAGATATACATCTCAGTAAGGTAGGTCCTAACCTCAAGTTAGGCAGACAATCCACTCAGGCAAATGCAAACGCTAATAATAAATACAAAATTTCATGAGGCATTCCATTATCAATAACAACATATAGATGTCAGGCATGCGGTCATGGCATCATAACACATCATAGGATCATGCATGCCTCGTCATGTCGCATCACAACTTCCACCCTTCTCGCCTGCCTTACTTTCATGCCGACGTTTAGAACCCCTCAGGCTCGGTCCGCGTAAACGCATCAGACCGTCTCCTTGACAAACCCGCGTAAACGCATTAGGTTTTCAATGTTACTCCAAGCTTGTGTCAACACACCTCAACTCCGTCCCGCGTTTCAACGCATCAGGACATTGGCCCCGCGTCTCATACGCCTCAAGGTGCCATTCATTTCAAACCCCACGCCTCAGCGCCTGAGGGCATTCATCCACACCACCCACGTCTCATACGCCTCAGGGCATTCCCACATCTCAGATATGCCATAAGTTCAATTCAATTCATGCACATAATGCCAAGTGCAAACTCATGCACAAACAATACACTTATGGCAACCAAAACAACCAAATTTGACATTCAAACATGGTAATCAACTTAAGCATAAGCATTGTCACACGTTCAAGTCCTCTATATCATTCTAGGACGCACATTGGGTCATCACGTTATAGACCTCCAAAAATCGATCCATACACGCATAAATCGCTCAATCTAGTCCAATCCTCCTATCAAAGGTTTAGGATTCCCCTTACCTCAAGCTCAATGCAACACAATCCTTTTCCTAAGCACCTCAAGAGTTCGGTCCAAATAGTCCAAGGACAACTCAATCGCTCAACCTAAGGAAATTCATCCAATCGTTAATTTCCTTGCCCAAATCATCACCCCACTAAACATACACCTCGTGGACTTATCAATTAGCATCTTCACACTTCTCAACGATGAATTTGGAGCTCAATTACAATCACTAACAACCCCCACAAAACCGGTATGCACAGAACCGAACCGGGCGAATTTCGATTCTGTGTATACCTCAACTTACCAACCCTTAAACCACCTCAAATCCTCAATTTAATCACTAATCTACTTGTTAACATGTAGTTCTAAGGGTTGGGAAGCCTCACCGAAAATTTGAGCTCAAGGTGACGTCAAATGGTCCACGAACGGCGCTAGTTCCTTTAAGCTTACCGCCGGTCAATTTTGGTCCTTCAAACACAAGATCCATTTGAGGTCAAAACTCCATCAAATTAACCCAAAATTTTTACCACAACTCCATCTATGTGTCCCCTAAATGTCTGCAAATTTTGGTTACAAAATTCCAAGATTTTGGGGTCCTAAGAGATAAAAAAACGTGGCTTACCTCTGGTTGCGACGATTTCTGTCAACTTTTGGGAGATTGGCCGGCCGGAGCTCCTCGGTGGGTCAAATGACTCGCTTACACTTCGAGGACATTGGCAAGAGGTTAAGGAAGGAGTGGGTGGTCGGCTTGACGGCTGGGGATCGCCGAAGGTGGCGGTCGATGGCGGTGAACACAAACTGGTCGGCTGGAGCTCCACGGCGTGAGAAAGAAGAAGAAGAAGAAGAAGAAGAAGCTTTTCGGCAAAGTGAGGGAGTGGTCGGCCAAGAGAGAGAGAGAGAGATAGAGAGGGTTTATATCTCAATTTGTTTGGTCAGCATGGGTTGAATGGTAGTTTAAAAATGGAAACATCAACTCATAGCTTCATCCATTGACACTTGTCCAATGTGTCATTTAAAGCTCATCCAATGGCCCACAATTTCTTCAATTTTCGACATCTCTTGGGAGGGTTTCAATGACCAAAATGCCCTTGTCTAATTATATAGGTAAGGCTAAGGCTTGAGGGGAAAAATGATAATTTTACCATCGACGCCCGGAACGTCATTTTTCTAATTCCAATTCTCTTCGATCAGACGATGACCAATCCAATTGTATTGTTGGAATTCTAGATTCTCCATTTTCAAATTTCAAGACTCGTTTCTGAATCATTTCTCTATCCAATGCGATTCCAGCCTATCCCGAACTGACGAGCGGCTTTTGCAAACGTTACACATATTGACCTTGTGATTCATATTACAATTTAGGCTTGTTAATTTATGGCGACTTTGGTTGTCATGTAATTGTGAGGGTCTGTCACTAGTTCCAATGGTCTCGATCTTCAATGTTCGATTTAGAAAAATTTGTAAATTATGCATTGGTTAAGTGGCATCACCCGCGCTCCAATCGTATAACGCTAGCAATGCATTCCTTAATCGTTTTTAGACTGGCCTTTTTATGGCCTTAAATATCTCCTCGACAATCCTTATGGTCAAAGCGACATTTCCCGTTCGAATTCCCTAGGTCCACGTACCTTATCTTGCGTTAGTCTTTCTCTTTTGATCAGTCAACTCAAATTAATCAGATTCAAGCGAGATATGACTGAAATACATCACTAGATGCATTTCTCATTAATGAGTCTGAAAATGACAGGAAAATTAGAATGCCACATGCCCTATCAACCACAATAATTAAAAGGGAAGATCAAGAAATCAAGAATATCCAAATAAAACGCATCAAGTCATCACATAATTAGTCACACCATATGCCTAGTAAAACCCTCTAGGCTTAGGGAATGTGTCAATTTAAGTTCGAGAGTAGTTTGAAAAAGTTTGGATCGAGAATGTCTAAAAGGGTAAAATGGTCATTTGTGAAGGCGGGAAATTCAAAATCAACAAAAATGGGTTGGGCTAGTTGAATGCGTGGCCTTTTCCTTTTTTTTGGAATTTTCTAAATTTTTCTACTTTTTTAAGAAATTTTTTTAAATTTTTCGGATCGGGTTGACTCGACCCATGCAAATCAGATGTTCCACCCAGACCAAAGGGGTCCTGAGATGGTCTGAAACGAAACCATTTTGCATTTTTAAAATTTTTCTAACTTTTTTAGATTTTTGATGATTTTTAAGTCTAAGTAATAATCCTACGATCAGAACTCACCCACATGGCTAAGCCACCATGTTGGATTTGATTATCTACATCTACAACTCAGATCAAACGGCAACTAATCCCTAGCCGTCCAATCTACATACTAAAACTAACTATCAAGATCGAACAGGGAGATTAACTCTTACCTGTTCGATCTGCATACTAAACCCTACATCCAAGATTGCACGGCGAGACTAATTCTCGATCATCCGATCAAAATTTATATTTTTAATTATGAAAATAATTTTATAAATCAAAAATATAATTTTTTTATTTCTGAAAAATATCATATGATGACATTTGGTCTAATACCAATTGTCCGATCTGGATTTTATAATTTTTGAGCTACTTTCTAACAACTTTCCGGCTGACGTGGCTTACAGGTGTCATGACCTGTGTCACCAAGCTTCGCGTAGACCTTGACTGGTCATCATCTTCATAGAGACGATGACTAATGGACGGTCAAGGTTTCTCCTAACTAATCAACAGTGAAACCTCGACCAATGGGCCTGAAATCAGCGCCCATTGACCTGCTACTCCTCCAGAACAACATATCGCACATTTAGACAAACACATCCACTAAAACTAGACTAATCGAGCTCGCACAGAGTTCGGCCATGACAGTCCAAACATGCAACATGGAGCATAACAATTTGATTCAATCACAGGATAACGCTACAATGAGTTCAGGATACTTACCTGAAGCTTTGATCCAGCCCTAGATTGCCAAAATTGGCTGACCTAGTTGCAACAGGTTTAGCTATGGTAGAGGTATTGACTTAGGGTTTTCATGCAACGTCAATGCAAAAACAAGAAGTGATCGTGCTCAGTATAGTTCAAGGATGAAAACGCCTGAAAAAATTGAAAGAATCGTTATCGGAGAAGTGAGATGCCATGGATGCACAGTGGAAAGCCCGAAAGAGTGAATTACCTTTTTCGGGGTTGTCAGGCGATGCGAGCTGATCGATCACTTCCTGAATTTGATGCAAAGCTTTTGAAACTAGTTTGGAGCTTCAGTTGAGTCTAGCTTACTCAGGCCGAAGTTCTACGGTCAAAGCTTGAAGCTTCGATAATGACGACATAGAGAGAGATTCTCTCTGTTCTTTCTCCTTCTCTCACTAGTATGTTACCTTCTCATCAATAAATTGAGCCTCTCCTTCGCAAAGACGATTGGTTTGTTGTTTATCCAATTCAAATCAAACTTGGCACACACGGAGAGAGGTGAACCGATTTAGATTGCACGTGGCAGCACATGCAATTTGGTCCAAACGGTTTCGGGGACGGAATGGGATTCCATCCAGTCCATTGGCGCTCCATCAAACCCAAACAAATGCCCAATTTACATGATTTGTGTTGGTTGACTTTTCTGAACTATCGTGACGAGGACTGAGCTAGCTGGCACAGCTCTAGCGGTCCCAGGTAGTGAGAATGCGTGTTATGGGTTCGGACCACCGACGGCCTCATTGCCCAACTTCACGCTTCATCAATCATGGCCGAGAGGGTCTTCAATTTCGGGGTCAAAGTTTGACCTATCTCAAGCATTGGAATCTGTGCGTGAAAAGGCGTCTGCGGAAGATGATGGCTGTCTGGGTCGCTGGATCGGATTTAATTGGACCCGGTAAACCCAACTCCCCAAAAATTTCAATTGAACCCTAAAGCTTTAGAACTTCTCAAATTAAATCACAAAATTGGATTCAGGAGCATGAATTATATTAGAAAATGCAATTTCTGAGAAAATACACTTTGAATTATACAAAGACCCTAATTTCACGTGTTACCCAGGAATAAGATTTAACAAATTCAAAAAATTATTCAGTGGTTAAAGATGTTCACGTGGGTAGCTAACATGGCATGTATGTTTTTATCTTCTAACCACTCATAATATGACATTTCTTCACGTTGTCACTTCATAACTGGCATGAAGATAAATAAAAATGTAAGCTTTTTATTTATTTATTTTCTCTTTCCTTCTCCTGTAACCACATGAATACGCCGGACGACGACCAAAACTCCTTTGTTTCGATGTTATCATTGCCATCACCACCAGCAAAGTCATCGGCGTTAGGTCCAAGCCAAGCCCTCGCGAGCCATGGACAAGTAAAGCTTGCGGTCATGGATGATGACGAAGGAAGACGACAGAAAACTCAATGTTGGAAACTTGTGGCCATGTTTTCTAAGTCCCAAAATCATTGGCTAAGGACAAGCCAAGAGACCCACTTTGTCGCGGCAGAAGGGGTTCAGGGGAAGAACCCCTTCCGTCGCTGGAACATTAGATCTAATGGGCAAAAAATAGGGCTTAAAAACTTATCTAAGCCATGGGTGGTGGAGGACCCCTTCCATCACTGATGGTCCCAAGCTATCTCTACCTCTATCTTTTTTCTATACTTCTCTGATCACCTCCATATCTGGAATCGTGTTAGGGTATAATGTCATTTCTTCATGGCCATCTTAGCTTTGCTGGTCGTTCTCCCAGATCTCAAGATGTATTCTTCCATGGCGAAAGTCATGCGGGCATCGCGTCGCAAGTCCATGGTCGTCTTAGTGTCGAGCGACACCGAAGTGGGTAACTCAGCTTAAAGATGCAGGAGCAATGTCAGCGACTCCGTTGGTGGCGAAGGCGAGGGGAGGTGCTGCAACTCAAACGAGGTTCTTCCATGGCTGAAGCTGAACAGACATTTGGCAATTTCTTATTTTTTTGTTTAATGCCATGTCAAAAAACATGTGTCAAATGTGCGCGCAAGCTGGCCCGAACACCTTAATTATCAAAAATAAAAATAAAAAAACATGTGTCAAACCATGAGTGACTGGGACTAAAATATGTACGCCATGTCTGTAGATGATGTGGCGGTAGCTAACTACTGAATAATTTCTTGACAAATTCGAACTGTAACAGAAAACCTATTTCTAACACAACTCAAGATAAATGATTAATAATAGTTAAATCGGTGCGAACAAAATTGAAAGATTCTCTATCAAAAGGTTTAGTGAATATATATATGCCAGTTGATTCTTCGTATTAATGTAGTGAATGTGGATGTCTCCATTCTGAACATGATTGTGAATGAAATGATGTTTGATCTCAATGTGTTTTGCCCTTGAATGTGGATGTCTCCGGTCTGAACATGATACATGAGATTCTTGGTTAGATTGATGGCACTTGTACTGTCACATTGTATTTCCACATTTGTATCTTCAACTTCATAATTCCTTAGTTGTTGTTTTAGCCATAAAACCTGCGCACAATAGCTTCCTAGAGATACATATTCTGCCTTTTGTCATAGAAAGTGTAACTACACTTCATTTTAAGAGTAGCATGAAATTAGCATCTCTCCGTTGACTTATTTGAAAAGTATTTTTTCTGCCATTCTTGCATCCAGCAAGTTCTACATCTGAATATCCTCCCAAAATGAAATTAGACTCCTTGGAGTACCATAAGCCATATTTGTGACAAGTCTCAATATACTCGATGAACCTTTTAATAGTTGAGAGGTATAATTCTCTTGGGGTTGACTGAAATCTTGCACATAAGCAGACACTATATAATATGTTAGGTCTTGAAGCCGTGAGATATAAAAATGAGCTGATTATGCTGCGATAATGCTTCGGATCAACTTCTTTTCCTTATTCATCTTTGTCAAGATTGGAAGAGTATGACATATGAGTCTATTTTTTTTGCAGTTTTCCAAATCGAATTTCTTGTCAATTTTCGGCGCATATTTCTCCTGATGAATGAATATTCCTTTTATGGTTTGATGTATCTGAAATCCAAGGAAGAATCTTAACTCTCCCATCATGTTCATCTCGAACTCATCCTCTATTACTTTTTGCGCAAACGTTCGTTAGAGGAGCCAAAAATAATATCATCAACGTAAATCTGAATAAGACGTATACCCTGACCTTGCTTCTGAATAAAGAGAGTAATATCAACATTACCTTTAATAAACTTTTGTTCAAATAAAAAGCTACTTAACCATTCATACCAAGCACATAGTACTTGCTTTAATCCATATAAGGCTTTCTTCAGTATATAAACGAGATCTTTTCCTCTCGATTCTTCGAAACTGGGAGGTTGTTCAACACAAACTTCTTATTTGAAGCATCTATTCAGAAACATGCTTTTTACATCTATCTGAAAATGTTTGAAGTCATTATAACAAGCATAGCGAAGAAGTAGCTTTATGGGTTCTCGGTAGCTAGTGCGTAGGTTTCATTATAGTATATTATTCATTTTTCTTGGAATATCCTTTTGCCACTAATCTTGCTTTATTTCTAATTAGCTTTCTTTTATCATCCAGCTTGTATATGGATACCCATTTTGTTCCGAACACTGCACGAGTTTTAGTCTAGACACAAGCCTTTAGACATTATTGATCTTGAATTGATGAAGTTTTTCTTGCATTGCATTGATCCAATTTTCATTGGCAAGATCTTCTTCAATCCCTTTAGGTTCAACTTCAAAACAAGTGCTATGTTACTCGTTGCTTCCTTGAACTGCGACCTAATTTTGATTCCATCATCCAAATTCCCATTATTAGCTCCTTGGGATGACTCGATTTGTGTTTCCAATTCTTGTTGAGTTTTTCGTCTTGAGCATTGTTTGGATCTTTGGATTCAGACTACATCTCTTCTGGTATTACTGATGTATGTTGAACTTCCTCTTGATTCTGAAATTCTTCAGAGATAATGCTCTCTTCATATGCTTCATTCTCTTTATAGTATTTGACTGGTTCTAAACTTTGTGGAAATGCGAAAACTTGGGCATGTTCAGATTGATCTTTCTGATTCTGAATATTCTCATCAACTTGACATTCATTGATTCTTCAATCACATGAGAGTTTTTGTTGTAGACTCTATAAGCTTTGCTTGTCGTTGAATATCCTAAGAATATTCATTCATATGATTTCTCATCAAACTTGCCAATATGGTCGTTAGCATTCTTCAGAATAAAGTAGTTACACCTAAAATACGCTGATGTATGCAATGTCAAGTTTTCTTTCTTTGAAAAGCTCATAGGAAGTTTTCTCAAGAATCGGTCCCAATGAAACATAGTTTAAAATGCAGCAAGCTGTTGAACTACTTATGCCCAAAAATGCAAAGTTATTTTGCTTTCTATTAGAAGAGTTCTTGCAATATCTTGCAAAGAATGATTTTTCCTTTCCACTACTCTATTTTGTTGTGGTGTATAAAGAGTAGAAAAATTATGTTGAATTCTAAACTCATCACAGAAATCAGAAAAAGCTTGATTTTCAAATTCTCCCTCACGATCAATTTTGATGCAGAAAATAGCATGTCCTTTCTCATTCTAAACCTTTTTGGTAAACTTTGAAAAAAAAATGACAAAGCATCGTTTTTGTGAAGAAGAAATAAAACCCATGTAAATATTAAGTAATCATCGACGATAACAATGCAGTATTTCTTACCTCCAAGGCTTAGATTTCTGTTTGATCTAAAGATATCCATATGAAGCAGTTGTAATGCACCTGTTTACCAAGAGTACAAGCTAAACAAAGTTCTAATTTTTAAAACTCGAACTAGCTTTTTGGAAAATAGCTTTGTCATATGCTTGATACTGGGGCTAATTCTCTAAAAAAGCATCAACTTTAGATTTAACGACGATTTTGGCTTGAACTTTTTTTTTGTCTTGTAAAAAAGCACCAATTTTAGGTCCAATAACGATTATGACCCAAACTTTTTTTCATCCCATGAAAAAACACAAACTTTAAGTCGAATCCCAAATTGGGACCTTTGATATGGAATAATTAGTTGTTCAACATGGCAATTTCGCATCATCAATGAATCGACATGTCTTGCTGATGTGGATTTAAGGTATCGTCTTCTTAGCATGAAATTTGAAGTTGTTCATCTGCTTCATCTCTAGTATAACTTGAAGGACGACGATGAACCTATTCATTCTTTCACTTCATCTGCAAGTATCAACTGTCTAACTGAAATTCGAAACTACGTATTACACCCATAGATAGGTTCGCCAAGCTCACGATTAAAGCTTTTTTTTTTAATACGCCCAACCCTATCCCTTCCCCGAAAAGGATGACCAATTTCATATTTCGTGCCAATAAGATAATGAATAATATCTTAAATCCATGTCAATAAGCCACGTGAATTTATAGATGATTTGAAATTGCCATGTTGGACAACTAATGTTTCAAATTAAGGGGCCGAATTTGGGACTCGAGTTAAAATTTGTAGTTTTTCATGGAATGAAAAAGAGTTTGGGCCAAAATCATTGTTGAACCTAAAGTTTGTGCTTGTTGGTGAGACAAAAACAAGTTCGGGCCAAAATCGTTTGTAGACCTAAAGTTTGTGTTTTTTTAGGGAATTAGCCCCTTGAAACCGATATAGCCTAACTTTATGTGCCATAGTTTAGATTTATCTTCAATGGAAATAAGACACTTGATGTAGAATCTATCTGGAAGGTAGATATTTTCATGACGTTAACCAGTGAAACTCTGCTTCTTGTCTTTACTGATACTTGAGCAATTTGTATCTTGAAAGCAAATTTGATAACTAGAGTTACATAGTTGACTTATAGAGATTAAGTTGTAATTCAATTCTTTGACTAACATCATTAATCATTAGGTTCCCAATTCTCACAATTCCTTTGCCAATTACTTTTCTTTTATTATTTCCTCTAGAGGCACGTTTATACTATTGTGTTTTGATAATTGAATGAATTTTTCTGGATCACCAATCATGTGATTTGAACATCTGCTATCTAGAAACCCTTTGTCATTTCTCTTCCATTTGAAGGTAAATCACTATTTCTTTGGTACCCACATATTCATGGGTCTATCTGAGTTAGTCAAAATAGATAACTCCCTATTAATAGATTTTTAGACTTTCATACAGTTTTCTCTGATATGATTTGAACCTCCACAATTTTGCAAAATTTTTGAACAAAAGGTTTTGTAAACTATTTATGAAAATGGTTTTGATATGTAGATTTGGAAGGCTTTTGCAAAATTCTGTTGCTTTTTTCAACAAATCTGTTTTTAAGATTGCTTTCCTTTTTTTAAACTAAGATCAGATTTGCCGTTGAAAGGAACTTGTTTGGAAATAATATTTTTCAAGGTTTTTGAACAATGAAAGATTTTTTTTTTGAAATATTTTCTATCTTAATTTTCAAAGAATTATTTTCTTTTGAAAAATCATGATTTTGCTTTAATTGATGAAATCCCCTTTGCAAGAACTCAATCTCATCTTTTTTAGAAGCATCTTGTTGTTTTAAAGAACAAACTTCCTTTTTTAACTCTGAAACCTTTTTGAAAGCTTCTTTGTAATTCTTGCAAATTCATCAATGTACTCAGAAACTTCATCTAGTATTTCAAAGAACATACCTCCACATCTGAATTTGAATCGGAGTCTGAATATGATTTTTTCATGAGATATATGTTCGCATAGTCATCCTTACTATCTTCAAAATCACTTAGAGTTACTGCTTGCGATGCTTTCTTGTATTTCTCACACTTAATCTTATCCTTTTTCAGAAGTGGACATTTTGGCTTGATGTGTCCAACTTTCTTACAATGAAATCACACTACACCTTTGGTTTCTTGTTTGTCGTTGCTTGACTATTTCTGATCATATTGTTTGAATGATTTCTTTCCCTTGCAATTTCGGCCTTTTTCAGCCATCTTTCTGAACTTCTTCATCGTAAGTGTAAGCTCTTCATCGTCTTGATCTTCATTCTCTGAATCTGGCAATTCATAGTCAATTTTAGATTTTAAAGCAATTGACTTCTTGTCTTTTGAATCTCTTGTTTTGTTTGCTCGCTCTATCTCATATTACTGTAAAGTTCCAACAAGCTCATCAATGGATAGAGGTATGACTGTTTGACATTCCTATACTGATGGCTTGATGTAATTTCAGTCATTTGTAAGTCCCTATTTTCAGCATTAAGATATGAGTATTGGGGCTTAGTCCATTGGCCAAATGCAAATGGTGGTTGGCTACTTTTTTAACTCACTTTAGGTAGATGTAAGTGCATTTCAAATGCTCTCTAAAGGACTTTTGTGAAATTCAATTAATTTTTTTTATTTTAACTTTGTCACCTTCGCTTGCCGCCACCCGCCGCCGCCGCCCACCGCCGCCTCCAACTCCAATCGTCAACCGTTGATTTTTTTTCAAAAAAATAAAAATATTTTACAAAGTTCATTTTTCACCAAACAATATTTACGTCAAAATTACTTTCCAATGTGTTTTTAAAATACACTTTACCAAACACTATTTGCATTTTGAAAAAAGCCTTTAACCCAAAGGTATTTGAATTTTCTCAAAGTATCTTGGCCAAATACTGAACCAAATAGGGTCTAAGTCCTTGAAGGATTTTTCTGACTGGCATTGGTTCATCATAAGAGTACCTTGTCTTGCAAGATCGCTTGATAATATTTGAAATTTGTCAATCATATAAGTAATTGACTCATCAAGCTTCATCTTGAAAGTTTCATAATCGGTTAGCAAAATGCTAAGATTAGTTTCTTTCATTCTATCAATCCCTTGATATGTGATATGAAGTCTGTCCCATATAGCTTTTGTCTATTCTTCTTCTGCAACACGATTGTACAGAGGAATGGATAGCGTGTAGAAAAGGGAATGAATAGCTTTGGAGTTAAGTCATTGTCTTTTTGTTCTTATAGTGTCTAGCAATGCTGTTGGAACATTGGTGTTTTTGTTTGTTTCATTTAAGTGGAAGGAGTTGACGCTACAGTAGGAACTACTCTATTTGCTATAACATCCAATATCATATCATATGATGCTTTAAAGAACTACTTTATTTTGTTTCCCACATATTGTAATCCTTTTTGTCAAAGTACAGTGGTTTATTGTTGAAGTATGCATCACCTGCTCCCAAGAAATTATTGCTAGACATAGTAGATCGTTAACTCTGAAATAAAACACTTCAAAATAATGAGCAACCTGCTCAACTAATTGTTGTATTTAGCAATATCACTTAGATAGGGTGAATAGGTAATTCGAAATCGTTTTGAAACTTACTGTGGAATTTAAACAAGTCCAAAACACAAAATGAAACATTTTAGATATAAATTCAGAATAAGACGTGCAGATATCTAAACGCGATAAATAGAGTTTAGAGTAACAAAGAGTTGCATGCAAAGCTTATAGTAGTTCAGCTTTAGCTAGCCTACATACACTCTCTCACGCTGATAGCCGATTGACTAGATTATACTATATAAATCGTTGGAAGGTTACAAGAGATGTCATATTCAATCACTCTTACAAAACCTCTCAAAGATAAAATGAATAGTTCTCAGAACAAGTAAGTTTACAAGAGATGTCATACTCAATCACTCTTACAAAACCTCTCAAAGATAAAATGAATAGTTCTCAGAACAAGTAAGTGAATTGGAACAACTCAAGCAGCATGGAATTGTAAGTTCTAATCTCTATTGGCTGGTCACAATGAATGTTCCTTTTATACTCTTTCATCTTCTAAACTAGCAGTAACCGGTTTTCAAAAGATCATTTTTCAATCTGTTTGGACATCATTAATCGTGATTGAACAAGACTATATTTGAAAAAAATATAGTAGCCGTTGGAATCGAGTTTAAATCCTTTAGATTCAGTCGTCCATACAATTAAATCCTTAGTTTTCACAAGTAGAGTTAATTCGAAGCTTCAACAAAACTTACTCCTATAAGGTAATATCTAATGAAAAAAACTCTAGATGATTTTGAAGTTGACAAAACAATCCAAATACTCTTAAGTTTCGAGATAATGCCGTAAAATATTTATTTTACAGATTGTCCTTTGGTGCGGGGATGCACAGAATTTTATCTTAGATGTTAATTCTAATGGACTCAGATGTTGTGTCGAGCTCAGACGTTGAACGGGGATAGCTCAGACGTTGGAATGATGTTCAAGATCTGATAGGAGTATTCACGAGTTGTAATCAGAATTTGAAAAAGACTTCAAGATATATCTAATTGATACATTGCAATAGAAACAATCAAGCAGATCATTCTTAAAAATTCTCGGGGATAGAAATCAATTAAGGACGCAGAGCTTAGGAGATGAGCAAAACTTGCCTATTAAAGGAATTCATATATGAAAACCCAAGATCATAATTGTATGGGTAATTTGATCCGAACATGAAAGACTTTCCTTTGACAATCCTCTATGGTTACAAGATCTTCTTTTGGTAATTATCTTGTTCAAACGAGAAGTTTTAAAGAGACCTCTTCTAGAAGCCTTACAACCGTCAAATTGAAGGAAGAGGAATATAAAAGACATCTCAAAACTGAAGAGAAACAAGATTGGGTTAAGAGGGAAAAGTGTTCATAATTCTTAGATTGAGAGTACTTCAAATCATATATTTTTCGTGATCCGTCCATTGTAATTGTGAAGCACAAGAGAATTGAGCGTTAGGTGTGGAATCCAGCGTCTCAAGGGGGATCACTAAGCTATAACCTTAAGCATTTTATTAGTGGAACCTAGCCAATTGGCTGACAGCCGAAGACATGAACATAGATTTAACCAAAGCCGAACCACTATAAACCCTATGTGCAGACTTCTCTATCTTTTACATTGATCTTATTTTATACTTTGTGATAGTGGAACTGCACGCTTAGCACATACAACAATAAACTCTGTTTTGATTATCTGAGATCTGAGTTTAACATTTGTGCAATTCGAATTTCGCATCAAATCTTGAAAATTACATGATAATCATCTATCCACCCCCTTTAGGTAATAACGCTAGCCACAATAATGATTGGAAAATATTCTCTTAATCTGATTGGAAAATAATCATATCAATAAAAGATTACAGACTTCCAAAATAACATAGTCAAATTAGAAACCTACCAAAATAGGGTCTTCAGAATCTGGCCGAAAGATATTACAGAATCTGTACATAATTCAGAAGCAATCTTCAAAATAAGAAACTCTTTGAATCTAAACAGACCAGAACAGTGACTCTAAGCTTCATTTGGTGTTAGTAACATCAATATTTGTGGATCCTACCAAAATTACTTTTGGACTTCGTCACTATATATGTTTCGTAATGAGAATTTTAAAAACCTAACTGGTGCTTTGGGCGATCTTGTGCTTTCCCACCGTATCTTCATCTGCAAAAAATTTTGAAATGATTTTCTGGTCTGCTGCATTTTTTTTTGTGGTACGTAAGGGATTCTATGGGGTCACCCTTTCATTATTGTGCTCCAACTTTCAGGTGTACATATTACTTTGTGAATATCACCCACATGAAGGAGAAATCAATGATGCACATAACCAAAGTTGGGTTGAATCTCTCACTAGATAAGCATATGAAATGGTCACACGGATTCAATCTTCCAGGCTGTCTGAGATGTTGGAGAGCTCTAGTACCACAAGTTATGAAAATGGTTGTGGCATTAACTTGCAAGAGAATGTCAAGTGGATGGAAATGGTACTACTCACAACTAATAATACTATTTTCTACTTGACTGAAAAAAGTAATTTTAATTTTTTTTTGGGTATGCAGTTATTTCGCTTCATGATATCCTCTTAAGTTTGGTGAAGAATTCATATTTACATGATGTATTGTGGGGTTTCTTCATCCTGTAATTTCCTTGCATGTAAAGTCCATGCAGACATGAATTTCATGTAATAATGCATTCCGCTTTCTTATCTGTTTGGCATGATTGTGAAGAATCTGCATTGTGTTTATACCCTATGCTTATTTGGATCGTCTGTTTATTCGATCAACATCAACAACACATTTATCTCAAACTAGTTGGGGTCGGCGGTCGATAAGCCCCAAAAAATCATAAAAATAAAAGCAGAATCAATGGAGGGAAAAGAGATAAATGTGTAAAAATAAATAAGTATATATATATATATATATATATATATATCTATCTATCTATACACTATCCCTTTACAACACTAATAGCTTTCCTCCACTCCGCCCTAAGACAAACTATACGCCAATCTATTTCTCACTCCATTAAATCTTGTTTTACTACTTTCCCTCAAGTAAGTTTCGGCCGACCTCTTACTTTTTTTCGTGTTATGCTCTCGATAGCAAACATCTATTCGTACTGGTGCGTCTAAGGGCCTTCGGAGGATATGTCCAAACCATCTCAATCTATGCTCTCTCATCTTTTTCGCGACTGGTTCTACTCCAACTTTTCGTCGAATTTCTTCATTCATTATTTTATCCATCCTTGTATGACCACACATCCACCTTAACATTTTCATTTCCGCTACTCTCATTCTATGCTCATGTTTCCTTTGTGCTGGCCACATTCAGCTCCGTACAACATGGCAGGTCTGACTGCTGTTTTATAAAATTTTCCTTTCAACCTAAGAGGAATTTTGCGATCACACAAAAATCCCGATACACTGCGCCATTTCATCCAACCTGCTCTGATTATATGGATTACATACTCATCAATCTCTCCCTCCTTTTGCAATATTGATCCCAGATATCTAAATGTATCTTTCTTGGGTACCTCTTGTCCGCGCATATTTACGGCTTCTTGATCCTCTCTTCCTTCCGTGTCAAACTCGCACTTCAAGTATTCCGTCTTACTTCGACTTAGCGTAAATCCTTTAGACTCTAACGTGCTTCTCCATACTTCTAACTTAACGTTAACTACAGCCTTGGTCTTATCAATAAGCACGATATCGTCTGCAAATAGCATACACCACGACACCACATCTTGAATATCTTTTGTTAGCTCATCCATAACTAAGGAAAAAAGGTAATGGCTCAAAGCAGAATATTGGTATAAGCCTACTGTGATTAAAAAATAACTTGATGTGCCATTACAAGCCTTTACACATGTGATAGCACCATCATACATATCCTTGATTGCCTCAATATACTTTGAAGGTACTTTTTTCTTCTCAAGAATCCACCACAAAACCTTTCTTGGAACCCTATCATATGCCTTCTCGAGATCAATAAATACCATATGGAGGTCCTTCTTTCTTTCTCGATATCTCCCCATCAATTGTCGTATTAAGAAAATAGCCTTCATGGTAGATCTTCCTAGCATAAATTCAAATTGATTGACAGAAACCTTGGTCTCTATTCTCAAACGATGCTCAATAACTCTCTCTCATAGCTTCATTGTATGGCTCATAAGCTTGATGCCTCTATAGTTAGGACAATTCTAGATATCCCATTTGTTCTTGTATATAGGCACAAGTATATTCTTCCTCCATTCATCAAGCATCTTATTAGTATGAAGGATCTTGTTAAAAAGACTAGTCAACTAACTTATTGCTAAATCTCCTAAGCATCTGCACACTTCAATAGGAATACCATCGAGTCCCAAGGCTTTACTAGTCTTCATCTTTTTTAATGCCACCCTAACTTCCCGTACTTTAATTCTACGCACAAACCTTCTATTTGAATCATCAAAAGTATCTTCCAAATCCACCTCACTTTTATCGCTCTCCCCATTAAAAAGTTTGTTAAAATAACTCATCCACTTGCCCTTGACGTCTTCATCTCTTATCAAGAGTGTTTGATTTTCATCCTTGATACATCTAATCTGCGTCAAGTCTTTACTTTTCTTGTCTCTTGACTTTGCAAGTCTATAGATGCCTTTTTCTCCTTCTTTGCTCCCAAATTTGTTGTACATATCTGTGAAAACCTTGCCTGAGACCTTTTGTACAGCTTTCTTGGTACTTTTTCTCGTCAATCTAAACTTTTGCAAATTCTCTTCGTTAGGACATTTATGTAGGCATCTAAAACATTCCTTCTTCTGCTTAATTGCCTCTTGCATCTCTTCATTCCACCACCAGGTTTCTTTTGTTTGATGTCACTTCCCTCTACTTTCCCCTAACACCCCTTTTGCCACTATTTGGATGCAGTTAGACATCTCCTTCCACATCATTTTAACTTCGCTTTCCAATCACCACGGTCCTTCCTGTAGCATTCTTTCCTTGAATTATGTTTGTTTCTCCTCATGTAACTTCCACCATCTTACTCTGGGGTGTTGCGCACTTCTCTTCATTTTCTGTATTTTATTATACCGAACTTCTAAGACCACCCACTTATGTTGTATAACTATACATTCACCAGGGTATATCTTACAATCTACATACAAAGCTTTTTTTTTTTTTTTGGTAAGGAAATCTACATACAAAGTTTTATCCTCTCTTCTGGCAAGAAAGAAATCAATCTGACTACAATTTTGACCGCTACGAAAAGTGATCAGATGTGATTCTCTTTTCCTAAAAAAGGTGTTTGCCAACATCAAATCATAAGCTAATGCCACACTCAAGATGTCTTCGCCAGTCTCATTTCTAGTCCCATATCCAAAATCTCCATGAACTCTGTCAAAAACTCCACTACTCAGACCAACATGTCCATTTAGATCTCCTCCTATAAATACCTTCTCCTCGTGTGGTATCCGCCTTAAAATCTCTTCCAGCTCTTCCCAAAATCTACTCTTTTTGGACGCTTGCAGTCCAACTTGAGGGGCATACACACTAAGGATATTCATAATCAAATCCCCCACTACTAGCTTAACTAAAATAATCCTATCTCCTATTCTTTTAACATCAACAACTCAAACCTTGAAATTTTTATCGATCAGAATCCCAATTCCATTTATGTTCTTTGTTGTGCCTGTATACCATAACTTGAATCCGGTGCTATCCACTTCCTTAGCCTTCTCTCCTTTCCATTTAGTCTCTTGTAGGCAAGCAATATTCACTTTTCTTTTAGCAAAAGTATCTATCAATTCCATAAATTTACCCATTAAGGTTCCTACATTCCAACTCCCCAATCTAATCCCTATCCCCTGGGCTTTTCTTGCCCCCCACACTCGCCCACGGAAGTGTGAGGACCCTTGCTCATTTATCACCACATTCGGGCACTGAAGTGTGAGAACCATTGCTCAATTTACCCGTCGGTTTATTCGATGCTTAAAGCTAAATTATATGACTTCTCCAGGGAGCCTCACATAAAGATCTGTCAATATTTGCAAAGGAAGCTTGTGAATCATCGAGATGGAGGGTTTTTTGGAAGGTCTATCTGCAGTAGGTGGTGTAGGTAATCCTATCTTTAGTCAATGATCCTAACTAGTAGACAAGATCTGCTACTTTCACTTATCTTAGAACATTCATGTACAGGCATTACAATGTGAGTCTCTACTTTGGTATCTCTCTCTCCCCTTTTCTTTGCACCCTTTTGCGTTTCTAAGAAGTTGCGCTGGTTGATCCTATTGCCTCATTAGTCTTGAGTTCATGACTTTAATTGGCTATTCCGTAGAATTTCCATCTCTAGATTGAAGCTCAAATTTTTCGATTCTTGTACTTATTGGACCTGGGCTTGCAGCAACATTTTGTATTTTAATCTCATTGTTCTTATTTGACATTGCATTATAGCTATTCTATTTCTAGCTTGTATCGCTAAACTGAGAAACTGGTCACAAGTTCCATGTGCTCAAGGCAAAAGGAATGTAAAGATTTCTTCATCGCAAATATCCATGATACTATTTGTGCTAAACAATTTCTTCAGTGCTTCAGAGTATGTTGAGTTTTCTTAAAGGTTTAAATTCAAGCTTCCAATATATGACTTCTCCAAGCACCATAAAGCTTGTTTTTCTTTCACTTGAGGTTTTTGGATAACTTCGTAGTGGTCAGTTGCTGGTCACTTGTCAATTTGGGCTGGGCGAATGATTTTTCTAGACATGCATTGGGGAAATGAGTGGTCTAGTCTGGTCTAACGTGAAAAGAATGGTCATGCTCATTGATTAGTTTGTTAAGTTAACGTAGGCTTGTGGTTGTACTCTGACAAGTTAATAATGTAATGTTACTATGGTCAAAATAACTTGTCTTGTTAATTATTTGGGTGAAAATCAGATATAGATGTGCCTTACTTAGTCACAGGAAAGTCAAGATAGCTCGTGTTCTTGTGTTCAAGAGCTTGCATCTTACTGAGAATGCACTGTTTTAAGTAGGAAAGATTAAACTATCTTGGAATGTCTTCCTTTTTTTTTTTTTGTCAAATGATTTATGAATGTCTTGCTGTCTCTTACTAGGCTCTCTTGTCTGCTTTGGGATGATACTAACAGTTTTATCTTTTCGATATTTTACTAGAGGATGTCAAGTTCATCAAAGGAAAAGGCACGTTGGACCGCCGAAGATGTGGGTCTCTGGTCTTGATAGCTTCCACGAATTCGTTGCCGTTTGTCTTCACTGGTCGTGGGGATGGTGGATTCTTGCAATAGAGTCAGAGAGATGGAGGATGTTTTCTTTGAAGATGTGAAAGTTTTGATCTTTTTTCTATAGACATGGTTGTGCCTTTGATATCTGGGTGTTAGTTTATTTGTTAATATGTTGGCTGTCAATTGAATGTAATCTTAATGAAGCCATGCCTTTTTATCAAGTTCTGTCTATGTTCCTAAACTTCTTTGCGTGTAAAGGAGTTGAGTGTGAGGAGGCAAATCTGATGACAAGAAATTATACTTTATCATGAGTATTTTTTAGTTGGATCAGCCTCTTGCTGCAATAGCCATGGATTTTGTTTCCATTTAATATACAAGGTTCAGTTGAACAAATTAAGATCTCTGCTAAACACATTAAAGAGGTACATCTAAAGTTTAGTATCTCCAACGGAAGCAACTGGGTCAACAAGTCATTTGACCAGCAGATGGTAGCTTTCTTGTAATATCCATGAGTTCATTACGGATCCCATAAAAAAAGAGGACTTAATAGATACTTACACGATTAAGAATATTCAGTTGCAGCACACTGACAGATTGTAATTTAATATTCTGCTTATCTAACAATTTAGCATAATAATATTAACAACACGAGATTGGAATTCATCAAGTTTGATTTACTCTATGTCAAAACAGTGTCTGCCACAACTAAGAGAAGTTCTAAATCTGTCTCTCACCATGGATGATGAGCTTACTGCAACCGATGAAAACGGAAAACACGCCTTTATAAACTTATATTGAAGCATGCTATTCCCACCGTGTTGATCACAGAAAAGAAAATGCATAGTTGGGGTTTGGCGAGATCCAAAAACATCTCCAATACCTTAAATCAAGATTATAAACTTTTGTAGATCTACCTTATGGGATACAGTCTACGTTGACATAAAATGCAAAGCTACCCCAAGCAAGAGAAATGTTCTTTCTGGTACAAGTTTAAGTGTCGTATCTAGTTTAAAATGTCCGGGAGAAAGATAGGGAAAAAGGTGTCCTGTGAAAGTTAACATGTAAATGGTTATAGCTGCGTTTGGAAATACTTTTGGGAAAAGTCTTGGGAAAATGCAAATGCCTTTGTGTTAAAAGGATTTGATAAAATGCAAATGCCTTTGTGTTAAATTGAAATTCAAAAGTACATTGAGATGTGACTTTGACAAAAATGTTGTTTGATAAACTTATGTTTACAAAGTCCTTTGGTGTGCCAATTTAATTTTTTTTAACTTCAATTCGTTTAAAATTAGGAAAAAAATAATGACAGCAATTTTTATATTTTCACGTTGAGAGAGACTTAAAAGTCAATTTATAAGTTACAAAAGTCAAAATATGACTATTTGCATGCAATGATATCTAGAGATCATTATAATGAATATGATCACATAAATCATGAGGATAGAAACAAGTTTACTATTACAAACTTCCTTAACTATTAATTCAACCCATAAATCGTGATCAACTGAACATCCATACTGAAGTGCGACTTTTCCTTGGTGTCAGTCAAACAAATGGGAGGTGCAAAGGTAATAGCAAATGTTACAACAAATCAATATGCTTTTTTATGCTAATTTTGGCAATGGCAGGATTCATCAGTTAATGAATTGCATATTTGGGACTCTACTTTCTTCCTAGTACTTAGTAGTGCAGATGAAGCTATTAATCTACTTTCTCGTGCTGTGCAATTAATCTACGTGCGCTCTATTTCTTAACTTGTATGGTAAACCCATGGGGTCTTCGGAGGAACTACATTTGCACATACCGTTGTTTGTCCAAAGTTCGATGTGAATATGGAATGAGTTCTCACTGTTTCTGGTAGTCAAGATAACGCTTTTGAAGACCTTTTGCTTAAACTATTCTTCCTTCTATCTTAACTCTGGACTTGGGTCTGTATGTCAATATGTGTACATGCACTTTTTTCCTGTGCTTGGTTGCTCTTGGATGTAGGCATGAAAGCGTAGGTAACTAGATAACTAGGTGCATCCTTAATAAAAAGAAAAAGAAAAAGGATGCACCTAGTCTAGTCGTGGCACCTCTATCCTAAAGAATGTCCCAAAAAGTTAGGTACTACAGCAATATCTAAAGGTCAGGGCCGCTACCGCCTGAGTAATCCTCATCAGCCACAAAGTCGTACTCTGCAGAAGCATCTGACTCCAGGTCCATGGGAACTTCTTCCTCGGGGAAGGATTCTGTATACGCAGGCGCATCAAATGTATCCGCACTCATCTCTGGCTCGTCTCAGATTCCAACTCGGCGTTAAGCTATTCCTCTAGCTCTTCCTCCAACTCAGACTCGGTGGGTTCTGCAAGTGCTTCCTCAGCATTAGAGGGCTCCACAACTTCTACATCCTCAGTAGGCTCCGGGGGCTTTGGCTGACTACTCTCAGGCTTGGCTTTCGAATGGAATACCTTGACATCAGGGGGTGCCGCGCGGCACCACCCAAGAATCATGCTCGAGGGTACATCAAAGCTCCTCAAGGGTCCGTACGTCACATCGCAGTCTCGATAGAACCATGCCTCAAAATAATGCGACTCACAATCGTCATCTCTTTCGTCAACCCATATTATAATCCTCTTTCTAATATAGGCCTTACCTGGGCCCACAGGGTACTCGGTAACCGACTTCTGGATATCAATCGGCTTCCCAAAATGTTTTGGTGGCATGTTTAGGGTTTGGGGTATGAAAAGTTGAGTCCACGACGGGGTGAGAATAAATCTCAGTAAGCTAACCCTAAACCTAAACTAGGCCATTAGTATCTCTAGACACTTTTATGGCATGCAATGTCCAATCAATTGATTAACAAGGTAAACCATATGTTTTAACGAGATTGAGTCATATCATTGTACAATATTAAATTCAAGGCTAAGTTTCGTACTTTGGCACATAATAACTTATGACATAAAGGATAGCATATACTTAGTATGGTTCCAATTTCAATGGCTAGGCTCACGTATCAACACCTCAGGCTTAATTAATCAATGAACCTGCGTTAGTACGCCTCAGGTTTCTAATGCCATTTAAAGACTCGCGTTAACATGCCTCAAGTCAATCCCGCGTCTAACACCTCAGGATAAGTTTAAACCTCGCGTGTGATATTTCGAATTTCGACCCTATCTCGAAGCTTATTAATGAATGATCCCTATCGATATATTTCAGTAAATCTTACTCAAAATTGATCACTCTTGAGTCGACTAACTATAGGAAAATTGCTAACTAGGATTCAAGTACGTAGATTAAAGAACTCGACCATGGACCAGTAATTTGACCATAAGGATTGTCGAGGAAATATTTTGGACCAATAAAGGCTGATCTAAGAATGGTTCTAGAATGATTTGCTAGCGTCATTCGATTGGTTCATGGGTGATTCTGTGTGACTATAACATGATTTGCGAATTAACCCAAACTGATTCCTAACGATCGTGACCTTTGGAACTAATGATTAACCCTCGTAATTACATGACAACCAAAGTCGTCATGGTTCGAATAACTCTTAAATGTGACATTAGTCATGGGTCGATACATGTAACTCCTAAGAGCTACCCGTTAGTCTGAGATACGCTGAAATAACAATCGACTGAATTTGGTCATGAATTGGAATTCGAGATTGGAGGCCGGACATTCAAGGATTACAATATCAATAAATTGCTTGTCGCCTCATTGAGAATCATTAAGCTTACAATTCGCTCCGTATCGATTGGAAAAGTGAATTTTTGGACCGACGAATGAAAATTACCCTTTTACCTTAGGAGAATGCTCATCCCTTTAGAAATGAGCAAGGGCAAAATGGTCATTTTTCTATCCCCTCTTCAGTAGAAAATTCAAGGGCATTAAGGTCAATTGGCTCTTGAATTATTGAAGACAAAGAATGACACATGACAAACTCCATGAACCACTCTTACCAACCAGTCATTCTTTTTCACTATTCATGTCATATACCAAACCCCACTCACATTTTCCCTCCAATTTTCCCTCTTTTTCATTTGGATATCCATTTCTCTCCTCCCTCATCCCCCATTCGGCCGATCATCATACACTCTCTCTCACTCTCTCATTTTTCTCTTTCGCAAGTTCTTTCATTTCCTCTCTCTCGGTTTTGCTCTCTCCAAACTGACGCCACTTCTTCCTCTCCTTCTTGTTCTGCACGGCCTTAGACCACTCTCATCAACCGTCGTCCACGATGGAGGTCAAAGGATGCCGGTGGTCGCTTAATCCAAGAAGGACCGTCGACCGACTAGGCTGGGATCGGGAGGTTCAATGGCTGTTCTTGAGGGATTTCTTGTCTAACCTAAAGTAAGTGACTCTTGGAACCTAGATTAACATGTTAGAAGGTTAGAGGTTGAAGTTGAGAGTGATATTGATGACTATCTTTCATCATTTTCGTGTGAGCCTAAGGAAGGCCAAAGCTACATTTCGCCGGACCAATCTGACTCGAGGATTTCACCGCCACTCCAACCAATTTCTCTAGGCTCATTTGCTTGGTAAGTTAACTCTAAGCCTCTATTAGGGCTTCAGGTTAATAAGAGACTTAATTTGAAGTGCATTTAACGGATTTAGTGGGCTGTTTTGAAGGAGGCATACTAGACCTGAATCTGTCAAGATGATGGTCGTGTAGTGCTTGACTCTTTTAGTGCTAATATGTGAAATTTATGCTTGGTTGATGATGGCTGATCTCGGCTTTACAGAAATTGATGAAGACCGAACCACATGAGGTGCTACTTTGATTGCTAGGTTTAATTCCCTAAGCTCCTAGTCAAATTTATAGTATGCTCTAAGTTGATGAAGTGATTATTGGTCTTAAAGATGTGCTCAGGCTTAAGGCCGCTGTAGATAACCTTGAATGTTGATGATATTGAACGACTTGAGTTTGATAGAATCATAATGTTTTAATTGAAAAGCCAATGAATCTCACATGTGTTCGACTGTGGGTTATAATTACGTGGCTAGTGAGTTAATTGAGGGATAGGCTTGTTGCATTCGACTATGAGTTGAATGAAGGTGTTCTACTAATTGTTATGGCAATTCCTTCACGTTGTGTTCGTCCATGTGTGAACCATGGGGTTGAAAGCAAGTTATTTTCACTCAATCGAGTTATACTCGATCATGAGGTTTTAATAAGGATATCAGTTGGTTAAGTGACGTTATGTGATTCCATGGTGTTGTAAGAGTGAAGCTTATAGGGCCGATTGGCATTCGTGAAATTTTATATGTGCGATTGAATGTACTTGGCTTTAATTTATTGGATTATGAGCTTATATGCTTATTGCACCTTGATGCGTTAGATGGGTTAAATCTGTCTTGAGGCGTTAGACGCGGGATTGACTTGAGACGTGGTAACACGAGTCCTTAAAATGACATTAGAAACCTGAGGCGTGGGGACACGGGTTCATTTATTAATTAAGCTTGAGGCGTCGATATGTTGGCCTAGCCATTGCAATTGGAACCGTAATAAGTATAATGCAATCCTTATGTTATGAACTATTAAGTGCCAAAACACAAAACTTAGCCTTGAATTGAGTTTTGATATAAAGACTTATGCTTTAACTTGTTATATTGTATCAATTGCTCTATAACTCAATTGGTTGGTTATTGCATGCTTTAAAGATGTTTGGAGGTACTGATGACCTAGTTTAGATTTAGGGTTAGCTTACTAAAATTTATTTTCATCCCGTCGTGGGCTCAATTTTTTCAGACCCCAAACCTTAGGCATGCCACTAAAATATTTTGGGGAGCCGATGGATATCCAGAAGTCGGTTACCAAGTACCCTATAGGCCCAGTAAAGCCTACATTAGAAAGGAGAGCATGATATGAGTTGACGAGGGAGATGATGATTGGGAGTCGCATTATTTTGAGGCATGGTTCTATCAGGACGGTGATGTGGCGTACGGACCCTTAGGAGCTTTGATGTACTTCGGAGCATGATTGTTGGATGGTGCAGCACTACACCCCCTAATGGCGAGGTATTTCAACCAAAAGCGAAGCCCGAGAGTAGTCAGCCGAAGCCCATGAAGCCTACTGAGGATGTAGAAGTTGTGGAACCCTCTAATGCCGAGGAAGCACTCGTAGAACCGACTGAGTTCGAGCTGGAGCGGGAGCTAGATGAAGAGTTTAACGCCGAGTTGGAATATAAGACCGAGCCAGAGATGAGTACAGATGAGATCGACACGCCTATGGACATAGAATCCGACCCTAAAGAAGTTCCCATAGATCTGGAGTCAGATGCTTTTGCAAAGTACGACCATGTGGCTGGATAGCCGGCCCCACCTTTAGGTATAGTTATGGTACCTAACTTTTGGAACACTCTTTAGGATGGGAGTCTCGTGACTAGATTAGATGCACCCTTTTGACTAAGTCCCTCGCCCCCTCCGAACCTTATTTTGTATCCCTTTTTATGACCAAGTTGTAAAATTGGATTTATATCCAATTATTTATAAGCATTTTTATCATCTTGAGTCATCTTTGTATTGCATTGTTCGTGGGGCGTGACACGTGGGTTCATTTATTCATTAAGCCCGAGGTGTCAAGATGCCTACCCAGCCTTTGAAATAAGAATCCTAAAAAGTATATCACTATCCTTTAAGTTGTGAATTATTTAGTGTCATATTACATACCATGACTTGGTTCCAATGCATTGATTGCCTTAGAATTCCTTTGGTTAAGTGATGTATATTTTAAAAAGTGCTTGGAGGTACTAATGGTCTAGCTTGGGTTTAGGGTTAGCTTACTGAGATTCATTCTCACCCCATCGTGGGCTCAACTTTTTCAAACCCCAAACCCTAACCATGTTGCTGAAACATTTTGGGGAACCGATGGATATCGTGAAGTCGGCTGCTGAGTATCCCGTAGGTCCAGGTAAGGCCTACATTGGGAAGATAAGTACCATTTGGATTGATGAAAGAGATGACGAGTGGGAACCTCATCATTATGAGGCGTAGTTCTATAGAGACGATGACACGACTGATGGGCCTTTGAGGAGTTTCGACATATCGCGGAGTGTGATGCCTAGTAGGAATCACCCTATGCCACCCAATGGGGAAGTATTCTACCCTGAAGATAAGCCCGCGTGTGGCTAGCTGGATCCCTTGGAACCTACTAAGGTCGTGGAGCCCTCGGATGCTGAGGACGTACTTGGAGAATATACTGAGTCTAAGTTAGAGCTTGATTTGGGAGAAGACGAGTCCGATCCAGAGCAAGAAGACGAGTTCGATGCATTGGTGGACATAGAATCGGATTCTGAGGAGGAGGCTCCCATGGACTTGGAGTTAGATGCTTCTGTAAAATACGATCCTGTAGCTGACGAAGACTTCTCAGGCGATAACGAGCCCGACCTTTAGGTGTAGCTGTAACACCTAACTTTTTTTGGACGCCTTTAAGGGTAGAGACGTCATGACTAGATTGGATGCGTTCCTTTTTTATTAAGTCCTTCGTCCCCTTCGAACCCAATTATGTATCCTCGTTTGTGTGTAAGTTGTAAAACTGAATTTGTGTTAAACTATGTATAAGTGTTTTATCATCCCGAGTCATCTTACATTAATTATTGTATGGAGTCATTATCTACTTCCGCATGTGCATTTAGATTCATTCATATGTCACCTGTCATTCGATCTTGGGTACGTTAACAGAACAACGACATTGTCACGCCCCGCGTCCTTTCGAGCGCGCTAACATCTCGTGGTTACCTTCACCTTTGTGCTATCCCAGGATTGAGCGGCAAGCGATAGGCAAATGAATTCAAATGCACATGTGGAAGCGATATACATACTCCTTGCAATGCAAAACGAAGATGACTCAGGATGATTAAAAAAACACTTATACATAACTTAATATAAATCCAGTTTTACAATTTGATCATCAGCAGGGATACAAAACAGGGTTCGAAGGGGGCGAGGGACTTTGTCAAAAGGGTGCATATAGTCTAGACACAACACTTCTATCCTAAAGGGTGTCCCAAAACTTAGGGACCACAGCTCTATACCTAAAGGTCGGGCCTACTATCGACTGAGTAGTGGTCGTCAGCAACAGGGTCGTAATTTGCAAAAGAATCTGACTCCAGGTCCATGGGAACTTCTTCCTCCGGGTCGGACTCTGTATCCGGAGGCGCATCAAACTCATATGCACTCATCTTTGACTCAGTTTCAAGTTCCAACTCGGTGTCAAACTCTTCATATAGCTCTCGCTCTAACTCGGACTCAGTGGGTTCTGCAGGTGCTGCCTTGGCATTAAAGGGCTCCACTACCTCAATGTCTTTGGTAGGCTCCGGGAACTTCAATCGGTTGCTCTCGAGCTTGACCTCTGGGTGGAATGCACCATCCAGGAATCGCGCTTCAGGGTATATCGAAGCTCCTCAACATATCTCGCATCTCCATCCCGATAGAACCACACCTCGAAATAATGCGATTCACAATCGTCGTCTCACTCCTCTTTCTAATGTAGGCCTTACCTGGACCTATGGGATACTCGGTCACCGACTTCTGGATATCCATCGGCTCCCCAAAACGTTTTGTTGGCATACTTAGGGTTTAGGGTCTGAAAAAGTTGAGCCCACGACGGGGCGAGAATAAATTTCAGTAAGCTAATCCTAAACCTAAACTAGGCCATTAGTACCTTTAGATACTTTTGAAATTATGCAATGTCCAAACAATTGAATTATAAGGAAAATGACATATTACAACTCAATTAAGGCATATATCTTCATATAAATCTCAATTCAAGACTAAACTTCATACTTTGGCACTTAATAACTTATGACATAAAAAGATAATATTATACTTGTTGTGGTTCCCCATTTCCAATGGCTAGGCCCTCATATCGATGCTTTAGGCTTAATCAATTAACAAACCCACGTTATTACGGCTCAGGTTTCTAATGCCATTTTGAGACTCGCCTTACTCAACTCAATCTCGCGTCTAATACCTCAGGATGAGTTTTAACCTCGCGTCTAACGCATCAAGGTACAATAAGCACATAAGCTCACAATTCAAGTAATCAAGGCTAATTATAATGATTTATGTATTTCATCAATCAAGAATAGAGTTCAACCCCTTTAAGCCTCAATATCAAAAATAGAAGGCTCACATAACATCACCTAGCCACTTGATACTCTTTTTAATACTTTGAGATCGAGTATAACTCGAATGGATGAAATAACTAGTCTTTAACCACATGGTTCATACATGGCCGAACACAACATTGAATAACAACCAATTCCAACATTTGATCCACAACTCGAAGAACACGACCGAGTGGTGTTAGGGACCAACGACATTTTGGTAAGCAAGTCACATACACTTGTCATGGGCGAACACTCATAGGGTCCAATTAGGAGCTTTATCGCTTCAATCAAGTGATTTCAAGCTAATATCCACTTCTAGGCACTTCGGCACCCAAGGGTCAACTTCAACTGAACCATCAACATCACAAATCATCATAAACTTAATATTTTCATACTCTAGGACATACAATCTATAATCGATTCTCAAGGTCAGAGCCGTACTCTTGGAACTCCTCAAAAGTTCAACCATTAGAATCACTAAATAAAGTATCAAACTTGCCCCTTAGTATCTAACCTCCTAGGAAAGGTATAGAACCAACTTACCGAGGTGTTGAGCGAGCGAAATCCACCAAAAACCTCAAGAAATGTCACGATCGCACATGGAGCAGACCTACTCCTAACCGGTTCCGAAAAAAACAAGTGAGGGTTAACCCTTAAACTTCAAATGGCTTTCCCTAAAAACATCTTTTGGTCACACAAGATCTTGCACTAGGCTTGAGGAGTGTTATCAAGATAAAATCTAAAAGTCTCCTCAACTTGACCCAAGAATGTCAGAGAGTCTGATCAGTGGCAACGGTTTTGGTTTCCTTGAGTTCATCAAAAAAGAGACCAAGATATTCATCAATAACTCTCTCAACTTCACCCTTTAATATCTCAACGTAAAACTCTAAACACCAAGAAACACTCAATAACAACCCTTGGAATTCTTCAATTCAAGGTTGGTCGGTTGGCGGTGGAAGGTGGCGTCATTTCTGATGCGTGCGTGAGGCGGACAAGTGCGTTTTGAGTTATTTTTGAATGAAAAAGGAATTAGAACAGAATATGTGAGAATGAAAAATGATACGATCAGATCAAGGGTTAAAGGAAGCATCACCAGCCAAGAATCAAAATCGAGATTTGGGATAGAAGCTCACTCTAAAGGAGCTAAAACAAAACAATTCAACTCACAAAGAGGAACTCTCATTCATTCATCAGATCTATACTATAATGGAGAAGACCCCTCTATTTATAGAGAGATTGAGACAAAGCACAAGGAAAATAAAGACAATAATCTCGTCCACCAGTCTTGAACAGCCAATAACAACCCTAAAAGATCTTCTAATTGTAAAGGAAACAACTCCAATCAGCGACTAATTGATATGTAATTGATTGGCCTTCAAATCGGCAAGTAATCAATCAAGATAAGGTTTGAATCAGCAATCAATCATATCTACATCAATTGATCAACAATCAATTACATCTTGATTGATTGATCAAGATGTGTGAGGATGGAAAATGATACGATCAGATCAAGGCGTAAAGGAAGCTTCACCAGCCAAGAATCAAAATCGGGATTTGGAATAGAAGCTAAATGGCTTTTGGTTTCACCCGAGGAAAAATCCAATTTCCAAGGCTAAAGGAATCAAAACAAAACAATTCAACTCACAAAGAGGAACTCTCATTTCATTCATCAGATCTGTATTACAATGGAGATGACCTCTCTATTTATATAGAGACTAAGACAAAGCAAAAGGGAAATAAAGACAATAATCTCGTCCACCATGCTTGAACAACCAATAACAACCCTAAAAGATCTTCTAATTATATAGGAAATAACTCTAATCAAAGACTAATTGATATGTAATTGATTGGCCTTCAAATCGGCAAGTAATCAATCAAGATAAGGGTTGAAATCAGCAAAATCATATTTACATTAATTGATCATCAAATCAGCAATCAATCAATCTTGATTGATTGATCATCAAATTGGAATCAATCACATCTTGAATATGCCTTTGAATCAAATCGGAATCAATCGGTCAGCACTCAATCTAGTGAATTACCAATGAATCAGCAGAAATCAATATGGTGAACTGATTATCTTATTAGAAATGAAAGAGTCAAAACTTTATAATCGACAATCCAAGTCAATAGTCTTTATGACAACATGAGGATCATTGGTGACATAATCTGATCCCCTGCATCAGTTTCCCCTTGGAACCAAAATTGAATGAGAGGGGGAGAACTTGAGAGGAAAACAAAAATGGAGGAGAGGGAGTTCAGGTGGTGTTGGCCGAACATGAAGAGAAGAAAAGGGAGGTGAGAGTTTGTGTTTTCTCAATTTCAAACCAAGGGGACCCCTACCTATCCATTCTAGAATAGGCTTTATTGGTGAGAGATTTTAAGGAGTTTGTCACATGCTCTAAAATCACCCAAATGGACCCCTACCCAAGTCGTCTTTTTTTCCCATAATTTCAAGAAGCTACTTGACCATAATACCCTCATAAATTTGGCCAAGGTGGGGAACAAGCGAAATACCATTTTTCCCTTGCTCATTTCTAAAGGAATGGGCATTATTTCAGGGGTAAATGGATAATTTTCATTCGTCGATCCGAAATTTCACCTTTCTAATCGATATGAAGCGAATCGTAATCTTAATGTTTCTCAATGACGTAACGCCCAATTTTATTAATAATGGAATCCTTGAATTCCATTTCATAGCCAAATTCAGTCGTTTATCATTTCAATGAACCTCAGACTAATGAACGACTCTTAGGAGTTACGCGTATCGATCTGCGACTAATGTCACGTTTAAAAGTCAATCGAGCCATAGCAAGTTTGGTTTTCATATAATTGTATGGGTTAATCGCTAGTTCCAAAGGTCGCAATCGTTAGGAATCGGCTTACGTTAATTCGCAAATCATGCTATGGTCATACAGAATCACTCGTGAACCACTCGAATGACGCTAGCAAATTGTTCTAAAATCATTATTAGATCGGCCTTTATTGGTCTAAAATATTACCTCGACAATCCTTATGGTCAAAGTATCGGTCCATGGTCGAGTACTTTAGTCCACGTGCTTGAATCCTAATTAGTCATTTCCCTTTGGTTAGTCGACTCAAGGGTGGTTAATTCTGAGTGAGATTTATTGAAATACATTGGTACGCATTCATTCATTAAATGATTTATGTGTGGATTGGTAGAGTTTTAAGAGCTGTGTTTGTGTGAAAAGCGTTAATGACTCAAGAGCCCGTATAATCCCGTTTTCAGTGTGCAACAAAATTAAAATGATTCGTTCAAGGTTCAAATTGAGCTCTGTTTTTTCTCACACAACCATAAGATCATGAGGAACAAGATTTAAAGTTATATTACCCAAAAAGCAAACATATTTATGTCTATTTTGGTGGGAATGGGACTAGTCATAGAAACCAAATCCATCCTTGCTATGCTAAGTTGTGCTTGGTTGAGTCTTGGCCTAAACTTGATGAATTCGGGTTTAAATGATGAAGCTTGATTCTGACCATGAAAGATTATTGATTCTCGGTTGTGCCTTGAAGTTGTTATAAATTGAATAGAATGAGTATAGTGGTTTAATGGACTAAATCGAGTCTTGTGTTGAAATTATGAAACCGGGTATGTGTAAAGGACTCATGACCGAGACTTTATGCCTTGATGGCAAGTTGCTTGGCTAGATTAATAAGTCCAAGATTAATTGAAATTGAATGTTAGGCTTTGAATATGTGGATTGATTGATTGAAATTGCTTGGTTTCTCATTGTAGTATTTTAGCATGTGAGATGCAAAGTGAATTGAGTGATTGAATCAATGAGTAGGGGCCAAACTAAGAATTAATATGTATGATTGTAAATTTCGATTTGCTTGGCCAATTTATTGATTGATTATGTATATGTGATCATATATTACCCTGAAGCGTTTCACGCGGGGTTTGAGTTCATCCTGATGCGTTAAACACGGGATTGTTAACCTAATGAGTATTTATGCAGGTTAAAGTATGACTTGAGGCATTATTACCCGGGTCCTAGCAAATAATATATTAACTTGATGCGTTATGACGTTGGTCTTGCCAAGTATAGTATGATAGCTTGATGCGTTATTATGCGAGCCTAGATATTGAGAATTGACTAATGTGCTGGGAAATATCCTATATGAGCATGTGATTTGTGATGTGCCTAAGTACGAAGCTTAGCCTTGATTTAGTAATTGAGCTCCTGATTTGTGAAATCGTGTAGTGCCATGTGTTTATCTCGATAAAATATCCGTTTTTCAAAAGAGTCTGGATGTACTAGCAGCATAGTTTAGGGTCAACTTACTGAGATTTATATATCTCACCTCCTTATGGGATTACTTTTTGTAGACCCTAGTTGCAGACCATGGATGCCCTATCGCAATGCTTTGGAATCCCTATGGAAATTAAGACCTTGATCTCGAAGTTTATCATCAATGAGGTTATAGTGTATACTAAGATGATGAGCGTAGTCTGGGTCGACAAAAGAGGTCAATACTTGAGTCCCCACACTTATGAGGAAACCCTTATTGGACCGTTGGAGGAGAACATTGTACCTGTCTACCCGTTAGGAGTTTCAGACCCACATGAGATCGATCTCCCCGATAATACGTTGATGGACCCTGATGTTGGTCTTGCCGTTGAAGAACTCGAACCTGAGTCGCAGATGGCCAAGGAAGATATCACTGTAGGCATCCCTGTTGATGCGTGCGTGAGCCGAGCAAGTGCGTTTTGAGTGATTTTTGAATGAAAAAGGGATTAGAACAGAATGTGTGAGAATGAAAAATGATACGATCAGATCAAGGCCTAAGGAAGCACCACCGGCCAAGAATCAAAATCGAGATTTGGGGTAGAATCTCACCACCAACCAAGGCTTAAAGGAAAACCACCAACCAAGGCTAAAGGGCTTTTGGTTTCACTACCGAGGAAGAATCCAATTTCCAAGATTAAAGGAACCGAAATAAAATAATTTAACTCACAATACTTGAGTCCCCACACTTTTGAGGCTTGGATGTTTTGAGATAGGGACACTCTTGTTGGACCGTTGGAGGAGAACACCATACCTGTCGACCCGTTATGAGTTGCAGACCCGCCTGAGATCGACCTTCCTGATGATACGTTGATGGACCTAGATGTCGGTCTTACCGTTGAAGAACTTGAACTTGAGTCACAGATGGCCAAGGAAGCTATCACTGTAGGCGTCCCCGTTGATGCGTGCGTAAGGCGGGCAAGTGTGTTTTTAGTGATTTGTGAATGAAAAGGGGGTTAGAATAGAATGTGTGAGAATGAAAAATGATACGATCAGATCAAGGCCTAAGGGAAGCACCGCCGGTCAAAAATCAAAATCGAGATTTGGGGTAGAAGCTCACCACCAACCAAGGCTCAAAGGAAAACTACCAACCAAGGATAAAGGGATTTTAGTTTCACCACCGAGGAAGAATCCAATTTTCAAGGTTAAAGGAACCGAAATAAAAAAATTTAATTGGCAATACTTGAGTCCCCACACTTTTGAGGCTTGGATGTTTCGAGATGGAGACACCCTTGTTGGACCGTTGGAGGAGAACACCATACATGTCGACCTGTTAAGAGTTGCAGACCCGCCTGAGATCGACCTCCCTGATGATACATTGATGGACCCTGATGTCGGTCTTGCCATTGAAGAACCCAAACTTGCGTCGCAGATGTCCAAGGAAGATATCACTATAGGCATCCCTGTTGATGCGTGCCTAAGGCGGGCAAGTGTGTTTTGAGTGATTTTTGAATGAAAAGGGAATTAGAACAGAATGTGTGAGAATGAAAATGATAGATCAGATCAAGGTCTAAAGGAAGCACCGCCAGCCAAGAATCAAAATTGGGATTTGGGGTAGAAGCTCACCACCAACCAAGGCTTAAAGGAAAACTACCAATCAAGGCTAAAGCGCTTTTGGTTTCACCACCGAGGAAGAATCCAATTTTCAAGGTTAAAGGAACCGAAATAAAACAATTTAACTCACAATACTTGAGTCCCCACACTTTGAGGCTTGGATGTTTCGAGATGGGACACCATTCTTGGGCCATTGGAGGAGAACATTGTACCTGTCGACCTATTAGGAGTCGTAGACCCGCCTGAGATCGACCTCCCTAATGATACGCTGATGGACCCTGATGTCGGTCTTGCCGTTGAAGAACCCGAACCTGCGTCGTAGATGGCCAAGGAAGATATCACTATAGGCATCCCTATTGATGTGTGCGTAAGTTGAGCAAGTGCGTTTTGAGTGATTTTTGAATGAAAAGAGGATTAGAACAGAATGTGTGAGAATAAAAATGATACGATCAGAACAAGGCCTAAAGGAAGCACAGCCAACCAAGAATCAAAATCGGGATTTAGGGTTGAAGCAGCACACCAACCAATGCTAAAGGGTTTTTGGTTTCACCACGAAGGAAGAATCCAATTTCCAAGGTTAAAGGATCCGAAATAAAATAATTCAACTTTCAAAAAGGAACTCTCACTTATTCATTAGATTTGTATTACAATGGAGATGACATCTCTATTTATATCAAACTAAGACAAAGCAAAAGGGAAACAAAGATAATATTATCGTCCACCATCCTTGAACAACCAATAACAACCATAAAAGATCTTCTAATTATAAACGAAATAACTCCAATCATCGACTAATTGATATGTAATTGATTGGATTCAAATCGGCAAGTAATCAATCATGATAAGGCGTGAAATCAACAATCAATCACATCAACATTGATTGATCATCAAATCAGCAATCAATTACATCTGATTGAACATCGAATTAGCAATCAATCAAGATACAGCTTGAAATCAGCAATCAATCACATCATCATTGATTGATCGCCAAATTGGCAATCAATCACATTTTGAATATGCCTTTGTATCTTCAATCAATCGGTCAGCACTTAATCTAGTGAATCTCCATGGAATCAACAGAAATCAATCTGGTGAGTAATTATCTTATTGGAAAGGAAAAGTTAAAATTTTATAATCGACAATTCTAATCGATAGTCTTTATGACAACATGGGAATCTTCAGTGACATAATCTGATGCTCCGCATCATTCTCCCCAGGTTCGAAAAAGATTTGTCCCCAAATCTTGTTGTGGCTTCATCTCTAAGATTAGAAGTGTAAAATTTGTCACAACCATTCCTCCCAAAGAAACTTGACTTTGAAAATATTCCAGGTTGGCCTCTCCAACGAACATGGTAATACATCAGCTTCACACTAATAATTACATTCAAGGCATGCTATAAAGATAAAAATCATATCGAACCCATTGCTCAATTTCATGAACGCTTTGAGAGAGAAGGCTTCTGGGTATATGAAATCAAAGTGACGGCTAAGATTTCCATCCGTTATAATCATTCATTTTTCATATATAAACTTAGCATTTTTCTCAACAAGTTGATTTGGAGATTCACCATCCATAACATCGTAATTGTTTGTTGGTACCTGAATGATTAAAATCTCTACCTCTTCTATTTGATCAATGATCCCATCTTTCTCTTGGAATTTGGACTCTTCGTTGTGTGGCTCTTCTTTAATCTCTTTTTGATGATTGAATTCAAATTCAGCATAGTATGGCTCTTGCTGAGTTTGTTGGAGTTCCAAATCAATTTCCTTAATTTCCTCCAGGATGATAGCCCTTATGTTTGGACAATCCTTTTGTAGATGTCCATGCACTTGAACACTTACTAGATTCTCCATTTGATTCTTTTTAGATCTCATAAATGAGATCAAAGAACTTTTCATTTTCTCTCTCTTGTGTGGAGCTATTCACAGCCTCGTAAGAATAAATATCCTAAAACAAAGACGTACCTTTAACTGATGGCTTAGCCGAAAATCTCCCGCCACCCTTTTGCTGTTTCTCTAGGCAATCGAGAATTCTGTCCATTTGTTGCTGGAGTTTCCCCATAGCACGTCCTTTCGCCGTGAGATTGCTCCAAATAAATCCTCCATGCCCATGATAAACTCATTTCTCTATATTTTTTTAAATGATATTGATAACAAAAGGTATCACTCAAAACAAGTTCAACCTAGAGCTCTAATACCAATTTGATTCGTGCGTGAGATGGGTAAGTGTGTTTTCAGTGATTTTTTAATGAAAATGAGATTAGAACAGAATGTGTGAGAATGGAAAATGATACGATCAGATCAAGGCCTAAAGGAAGCACCACCTGCCCAGAATCAAAATCGAGATTTGGGATAGAAGTTCATCACCAAGGTTTAAAGGAAAACCACCAATCAAGGCAAAAAGGCTTTTGGTTTTACCACCGAGGAAGTATCCAATTTCCAAGGTTAAAGGAACTGAAAGAAAACAATTCAACTCACAAAGAGAAACTCTCATTCATTCATCAGATCATATTACAATGGAGAAGATCTCTCTATTTATAAAGAGACTAAGACAAAGCAAAAGGGAAATAAAGACAATAATCTCGTCCACCAACCTTAAACAGCCAATAACACCCCTAAAAGATCTTCCAATTGTAAAGGAAACAATTCCAATCAGCTACTAATTGATATGTAATTGATTAGCCTTCAAATCGGCAAGTAATCAATTAAAATAAGGCTTAAAATCAGCAATCAATCACATATGATTGATCATCGGATTAGCAATCAATCAAGATTCGCGTTAGTACGCCTTAAGTCAATCCTGCGTCTAACGTCTCAGAATATATATAAATCTCGCATCTACCACATCAAGGTATAATATGCGCATGGGCTCATATTGCAATCAAGCATGGCTAATTGCAATAAATCGATCATTATCTCACTCAAGGACACCAATTGGCCCTTAAGCCTCAACTTTTCCAAGATTGAATTATGAGCTTCAACTTAATCGTTTCCTCACTTTTTATCATTCATGATCGAATATAACACGAATGAGCAAAACAACTAGCCATTAATCCCAAGAGCTACTCATGGCCAAATATAATTAGTACGGTTAACCAATTTAATCACTTGTCTCACAAACTATAGGTCGCAGCTGAACGTGTATATGGGTTCAATTGGCAATTTCAACATTTCAATCAAGCAATTCATTTGACCATTCAATCACTATTCTTCTTATGGCCGAATGCACATGTGGTTCGGTTAACACTCAATCAATCATGGTCGAGTATGCTAGGGTCTTAGTCAAATAGTCAAGTGATTCCATCAATTCTCATCTCATACCAAAGCAATGATTCGGTTTGTAACATTAAACAAGGCATCTCAATTCGCGATTTCAATAAGACTACTTTAGGTGTGTTTCAAACTTTGATGAGCTCTAATTAACCAAATCATGTCGATGAAGTCCAAACTCCAACTCGGCCTTCACTAACTCCTCATGGCCGAACACCATTCCACACAAACTAACCAAGATTTCTTCAAACCAAGATCACACAAGTCACCACGTCCCGGCTTCGGATCACAACCTCCTCTCTTCAAATCAGTCCATGAAATTCCTCCAATGTACATTTTATTCGATCCCGTAGTAGCCTAATGCCCTAGAGAAGGTTTAGAGTCAACTTACCAAGCAAGTGAGCTAAGGAACTCAACGAAAAGGGTGGCACAAGTCACGGGTTAGGATCGATCGGCAGCAAAGGTTCAGCCTCCTTGTGGTTCACATGAAAATGGCCAATGATATTCATCAATTTCACTCTTAACTTCAACCTTTAACCTTATAACTTAATAAACTAGGCATTGGAAGTATTTACATTGAGAAGTTAATCAAGAGAACTCCCAAGGACAGCCCCTAGAACTTGCGACTCAGTTCTGGTCGGCATCGGTGGTTCAGTGGTTGGCATCTCACTGAGGTCGTTGGTGCCTCATGGGCAAGAATGGAGGAAGGGAGGCGTCAGCATCGAGAGGGAGAGGGAGAGCTTGAGAGGAAATGAAAAATGAGAGAGAGAGAGAGAGAGAGAGAGAGTGAGTGAGATAGAGAGATAGAGGAGGAAGTGTGTTAGGCCTAATGAGAGGGATTGGATCGTGAGAAGATTCCCCGCAAGAGCTATTCCATTGATGAAATGGACTAATGATGAGCTATAGCGCGAACTGATGAATGAACGTGAAAAGAGTTTTCAAGGACTTAAGTTAAGTTGGTGACCACGCCGACAATGGCGTTTCTGTTTGGAATCAAAAGGATCAAGAGAATTAAATGAGGAGCAACGTGGATGAATGAAGTTGCTTAAGGGCTAAGGATAAGATAACCGATATCGCTTTGAATAGGGCAAATAAGGCAACGGATGCGTATAATTGGAAATTGAGCATCGTGCGCTTGGCGATGAGAGAACAGACTTTACTCGAGAAATCATGAACAGACTTCTAAATTGGAAGTTTTTCATTTGGCTAGTTTGATGGTTACCATGAGCATCAAACGTGAAAGTTAAGAAGGGATTAAGACGTTGCGAGATACGGAACCTGATGTCCAAAGGACTATGGCAATAAACATACCAAGGAGAAAATCCAAACTTCTGAGTACTTGGGAAAGGAACCTTGAAGTTGAGAATAAGAATCTTGAAGGTTGATAGATTACTACTGTTGTTGGAAATTTTTGAATGGAATTGAGAACGAATTACTATGGAAGTAATCATGAACTTTTTTAAAGGGTCGAGAAATCTATGACTCGATTTGGGTAATAGAGGGCAAGTTGATAAAGCCCATGAATCCCTTATGGTAATAGAGGGAATTTGACATGTGTCGATGAATTGTGACTCAATTGCACGCTTGATGCATGATTGCACAATCTTTGGCTATTTGGTTTCATGAGAAAGCACGAAATTATATGATGGTTGAATGATATGCCTTGATTTGGCATGAAATGCTTGTTACGAGATGAATGCTTGTGATGTCCCATTGGCCGTGAGGTGCTTGAATTGCAAGAGTTGTTTTCGAATGAAAATTTATGCCATATATCTGGTAATGCGTTTGAGTATGTGTCCATGTGATGCCTTGATGCATTAAAAGTGGGGGCTTAAGTAAATCTTGAGGCGTTATTATGCTAGATCTGACTTGTGGCACTGTAACGCGAGTCTATGATAGGCAAATTGTACCATGATGCGTAATGATGCGAGATTTTGGATTATTCTGATTTGTTATTACACAGGATATTGTACTTGGCCAAATAAGGATAACTAACCTAATGCGTTATTACGTGGGTAGTATCCTAACTTGATGCGTTATTACGCAGGCGATTAAGGAATACAACCTGAAGCGTTATTACGCGGGTCCTGACAATATTTATATGTTGACATGAGGCGTTATGACATGGATCTTACCAAGCATCTTATAGCAGCTTGAAGTGTTATAACGCGGGCCTCATCATTATAATCCCTTTTTATCTCAAACTAACATGCGACTCTTATAGGCGCTTTGTGTATCGATCTTAGGATTTCTCATATCGTGGCAACTTTGATTGTCATGTGATTGCAAGGGTTTATCGTTAGTTCCTACGGTCCTGATAATCGAAATTCGATTTATGAAATTCTCGCAAATTACATATTGGTTAAGCGGAATCACCTGCTTCCCAACGTATAATATTAGCAATGCATTCCACGATCGTTCCTAGATCAATCTATACTGGCCCAAAATATTCCCTCGATAATCCTTATGATCAAAATGTCATTTCTTATTCAAATTCCCCAGGTCCATGTACCCGACTCCGCGTCAGTCTTTTCCTTTTGGTCAGTTAACTTGGGAGTGGCCAACTCCAAGCAAGTTACAACTGAAACACACCGATCGATATCCTTCTATTCAATGGCCTCAAGAGGATCGGGATTCGAAATGTCACACGAAACATGATTCTTGGGTGTTGTGGCATTACAACCCCCGATGGCAAGGTATTCCACCTGAAAGCCAAGCCCGAGAGTAGTCAATCGAAGCCCCCGGAACCTACTGAGGATGTAGAAGTTATGGAGCCCTCTGATGCCAAGGGAGCTCCTGCAGAACCCATTGAGTCCGAGTTAAAGCGAGAGCTAGAGGAAGAGTTTGTTGACGAGTTAGAATCTGAGACCGGACTAGAGAAGAGAGCGGATGAGTTTGATGCACCTACGAATACAGAATCCGACTCAGAGGAAGATGTTCCCTTGGACCTGGAGTCAGATGCTTCTGCAGAGTACAACCCTATGGCTGACGAGGACTACTCAGGCGATAGCGGGCATGACCTTTAGGTATAGCTGTAGTATCTAATTTTTTGGGACACTCTTCAAGATGGAGGTGTCATGTCTGGATTAGGTGCATCCCTTTTTTTACTAAGTCCCCATCCCCTTTAAACCCTGTTTTGTATCTCTGCTTATGTCTAAGTTGTAAAACTGGATTTGTGATAAGCTATTTTTTAAGTATTTTATCATCCCTAGTCAACTTTTGTTATTCATTGTAATAGACTATGTATGTTGCTTTCGTATGTATGTTTGAATTCATGCGCTTATCACTTACCGCTCGTTCCTTGGATAGTACGACAATTTAGGCAACAGTGCGATGTTAGCGTGCCAAAAAGGACGCAGGGTGTGACAATACTCATTGTGGTTCCAACTTCAAATGGCCAGGCCCGCGTATTAACTATCTCAATCTTTGTAAGATCCACTGAGATTCAATTCCTAGCAATTACATGTCCAACAAACGCCACTTCATTAAGCCAGAACTCGCACTTACTGAACTTGGCGAAAAGCATGCGTTCTCTTAGCACTCGTAGAATCTCGCTTAAATGCTGCTCATGTTCCGTAGAGTTCCTCGAGTAATTCAAGAAATCATCTATGAAGGCGATGACGAATTGATATAGATACTCCTTGAATACTTTATGCATTAAGTCCATGGAAGCGGCTAGGGCAATAGTCAATTAAAACGGCATGAGCATAAACTCATAATGCCCATATCTTGTCCGAAAAGCCGTCTTCGCTATGTCCTCCTTCCTAATTCTTAGTTGGTGAAAACCTGTCCTCAGGTCTATCATGGAGAATACCGACGTTCCTTACAGTTGATCGAACAAGTCGTCTATTCTTGGCAACGGGTACTTGTTCTTAATGGTCACTTGGTTCAACTTCCTATACAATGCACAAATGCAAAGACCTATACTTTTTCCTCACGAACGACAATGGCACTCACCACGGCGACGCGCTTTGATGAATGAACTCTTTATCTAACAATTCCTACATCTGGACCTTCAATTCCTTCAATTCTGACAAAGACATCCTATAGAACGCCTTCGAGATCGGCTCCGTTTCAGGAGCTAATTCAATCACAAACTTCATCTCCCTTTCAGGTGGCAATCTCGACAATTCTTAAGGAAAGACATCAGGAAAGTCGTGCACCATGGCTATATGTTCAAACTTCGGTTCCTCGATTATTGGACCGATCACAACAACTAGATAGGCTTGGCATCCTTCGTCTAGTAACTTAGTCACTTCTAGTGAGGAAATCAAAGGAATCGAGATTCCACCTCGACTTCCCACAAACTCAATTCTAGAGTGATCGACTGGGTGGAAATGGTTCACTTTGCTACCACAATCAACGACAATCCTATGTTTGCCCAAGCAATCCATCCCAATGATGACATAAAAGTCATACATGGCCAGCACAATCAAGTCTATTCGCTCCTCACTACCACTAACGACTATCTTATAGTCTGAACACCCTAGTGAGACTAACACCTTATCCTTTAATGAGGTGGCAACATGCAATATCATACCCAGTGATTTGAATTTAATAGTAACCAATTTAGCAAATTGCTCAGATGCAAATGAATACGATGCTCCCGAATCAAACAAAGCATAGACATCATGATCACATAAAGTAATCGTACATGTGACCACACCAAGCACATTCTCTGCGTCCTTATGCGTCACAGCATAAACTCTTCATTGAGCGGCAAAACGGCCCCAGCTGGCAGTTTGGTTTGAAGTCATTGCCCTTGAAACTGAGGTCCTGACGCTTGGTTAGGGCAGCTCCTCATCTAATGGTCCAGCTAACCACACTTAAAACATGCCCCCGTTTTGCTTAGGCAAGGCCCATTTCCATGCCTCTTCCCGTACAGGTAGTAATTCCAGTTGGATTGATGAGTAGATTTCCCAATGTTCTTTCTGGCAAAAGGGACAAAATGTCTATTTTTTGCCATCAGCCTCTTGCCGAACTGGCGATTGTCCCTAGCGGGAGCAAACCGTGATCCAGAAGTGACAACCCTTTATTTCATGTCTCTCTCAATCATCTGGCCCCGTTCGTACATCTCATTATAAGTCCTTAAATTCGGCGCTATCATCTGGCTTCGAAAGTCTAATCTCAGCCCGTTTCAGATCCTCCGTGCCCTATCCATTGGATTCTCAACCATTCTTAATGCCTACTTCGACAGCCTCATATTAATCGATTGCCAGTTGATTCTGGCGAAGCTACTGGAATTCTACCAGCTTTCGCTCTTGAGTAGTCTCCGAGAAGTACTTGCCATTAAGCGCCTCAGTAAAGGCGGTCTAATTGAGATTAGTACCCTCGGGAAAAACTCCTCTTTTAGTGGCCATCCACCAGTCATTAGCGGTACCCTCCAGTTGGTAAATCGCCAAGGTCACTTTCTCTTCTTCCGTGCACCCTTAAGGCTCCAAAAGCTTTTTCTGGCTTCTCTATCCATCAAGGCGCAGTCTCCGGATCTCCGGTGCCATCAAACTTAGCCAGTTTCAACTTCATAAACTGTTCCACCAATTGACCCATCTGGCGGCGATTCACATTATCATCCCCCCCCCCCCCAATTGTTATTCTCGTTATGCTCATTGCTCCCATCTACCAGATTGGTAATAGCAACAGCAGCCTTAGCAACTTGAGCAACTTTGGCAGCCCTTTCTTGTGCTTGCCTGCCCATTAAGTTTCCTATTCCTTCTGGAGCCATCATAGCCCCATCGATCCTCGGGTCTTCCACAACTGGTGACTTTGAGCTACAAGCTCCTCTTACTCCCCTATTGCCGTTATTCATCCTTGCTATAGCCTTAGACACCTGAATCACTGTAATTCCATCTAGGAATTAGAGAGCTAAGCTATCTACTTAAGTTTAGCAATTCTATGCTGCGCATCAATGTAGCAATCATAAGCCATAAAATCAATTATCAAGCAACAATCAGAAGCACCATGATTAGGGATTCACAATCGTACCTCAAGTCCAAACGCATATGCAACTTAATATAACCACAATCAACTACTCATTAACCAATCAGATGTCCACAAAGTAACACTCAGTGCCAAGTACGAAACTTAATGGTCTTATAATCACCCATGGTGATGCCAATCCAGTATGCCAATTACAAGTGCCAATTTACATGACAAGCGAATCGTGCCTAACTCTAGCGAATCCCTAAGATCTCGCTTCCCAATCATCCCAAAGTCATCACTCCTTATTACTCTAGCCCTCAAACAACTTAGATCAAGCTGACCTTGCCATGATACCACTTAGACGGGGATGTCACGCCCTGCTTCCGTACGAGATTGATAACATCTCTCCACAGTCGTTTACTTCGTAAGTTCCCAAGATCGAACGACGAACGATAAACAAAAGAAATGAAATGCATATGCTGAAGCAATAAATAAAATCCAAACAACAAGTATAACAAGATGACTTAGGACAAACACAATACATTACATAACATCGAGTCGGTTTTGATGCGGGGCATCAGATTATGTCACCAATGATCCCCATGTTGTCATAAAGACTATTGACTAGGATTGTCGATTATAAAGTTTCGACTCTTTCCTTTCCAATAAGATAATCACTTCACTAGATTGATTTCTGCTGATTCCATGGCGATTCACTAGATTGAGTGTTGACCCATTGATTGAAGATTCAAAGGCATATTCAAGATGTGATTGATTGCCAATTTGATGATCAATCAATGATATGTGATTGATTGCTGATTTCAAGCCTTATCTTGATTGACTGCTAATCCGATGATCAATCATACGTGATTGATTGCTGATTTGATGATCAATCAATGTAGATGTGATTGATTCCTGATTTCAAGCCTTATCTTGATTGATTACTTGCCAATTTGAAGTCCAATCAATTACATATCGGTTAGTCATAGATTGTAGTTGTTTCATTTACAATTAGAATATCTTTTAGAGTTGTTATTGATTGTTCAAGACTGGTGGACGAGATTATTGTCTTTATTTCCCTTTTGCTTTGTATCAGTCTCTCTATAAATAGAGAGATCTTCTCCATTTTAATAAAAATCTGATGAATGAACGAGAGTTCCTCTTCGTGAGTTGAATTGTTTTATTTCGGTTCTTTTAACCTTGGAAATTGGATTCTTCCTTGAAACTAAAGCCCTTTAGCCTTAGTTGGTGGTTTTCCTTTAAACTTGGCGGTTAACTTCTATCCCAAATTTCGATTTTGATTCTTGGATGGTGGTGCTTCCTTTAGGCCTTGATTTGATCGTATCATTTTCCATTCTCACACATTTTGTACTAATCCCCTTTTCCTTCAAAATCACTCAAAACACATTTGCCCGCCTTATGCACGCATCAAGTTTACAGTACAAGACTGAAATAGAAATATAACATAACTAGGTTTCGCAGATAGGCGATACATGACATCAAAAAAAGGGTACACTACACCTAAATGTTTGCATTGCTCTCGTTAGTTGACAACCTCAGCTCCACAGAATTAGGATCAGTGTTCATAGAGGCGCTCACCTAACTCTCCAACTCAGGATCGGCCTCTAAGTCCATCTGCGAATATGTATTAGAGGGCAATGCCAGGACTACAATCGCCTCAAGTCTCGATAACTCCAACTCCAGCTCCATCTCAGCATGTCCACGTCGGAATCAGCTACTACACCACCGGGACGGATATCTTCAATTAGACTTACGGCTTCTAGCACCTTGTCAAGTATGACGCACTCCCTAAGCAAATCGAAACATGTATCCCCATCTCGGTAGGTCCATACCAAAAAAGTAAGGGGCCCCTAAGAATTGGCTCCCTCAACTACCCAAATCGTACTAGCCTTCCTACAGTACGTTTGGTCCCTGCCTATTGAATACTCCATTGTCACTGTCTCAAGGTCCATCGGCATCCCAAAAAGTGGGGACTTTGTGATCAGGGTCAAGGCTTAGGGTTTGAAAATTTGGTCCTATAACGGGATGTGAATATATTTTAGTAACTAACCCTAAACTTAAACTAGGCCATTAGTACCCTAGACTCATTAAAAACATGCAATGCTTAATCAAAATAAATCACAACATTCGATACATTAGAACAAAGTCGTGGCACATAGCACTACACAATTTCACAAATCAAGGGTTCAATTACTCAATCCAAACTAAGCTTCATACTTAGGCACTCAATAGTTCATAACTTATACGATAGTGTGACACTCATTGTGGTTCCAACTTCAAATGGTCAGGCCCGTGTATTAACACCTTAGGCATAAAGAATTCTTGCACCTGCGTTAGTACGTCTAAGGTTATAATGCCATTATATAACCCGCGTTAATACTCCTCAGGTTAATCCCACGTCTAACGCCTTAGGATATAATTAAACCTTGCGTTTAACGCATCAAGGTATAACTTGCACACATGCTCATAATTCACTCATTCAATGGCCCATTTGCAATAAATCACACATTTCCTCAATCAAAAACACCAATCGGCCTTTATGCCTTAATTTTCCCAAGATTGTATTATAAGCCACAACTTAGCCATTTCTTCACTTTTTAACACTTCATGATCGAGTTTAACACGTAATGAGAAATACAACTAGCCATTTATTCCACAATCACTCATGGCTGAATATACAATGAGCAACCATTAATCAATTTAATCATTCAATTCACGACTCATCATTCATGATCGAACTTAGTAAAGCATAACAACCAATTTAATTGTTTGTTCCATATAGCCCAAGTCACAGGCGAATAGCATTCAGGATCAATCGACATTTTGTTAAAACAATTCACATGGACTAGTCATGGCCAAACACCTTTTTAGAGTTCATTTAGGATTAATCACTTAACATACTTGTGAACCACGATCAAGCATTTTGGCCCCCAATATAATCTAAGCTTCCATTTAACCCAATTAAGAGGTTTAGCATCATAAAGTATTTCATTCATCTTATTGGGTTTCAAGGGACACAAAAATCGAATATATTCATCACAACTTGGCCATGAATTTCATGTTTCAACCTCAAGAACAATCAAGCATGGCCAGCCTTCTCAAGTTAGATAAGACATCAACCAATTTCATTCATGTTCGGTCTATAAAAATCATCAAACAAATCCCTTAGTATCCTAACATCCTAGGGAAGGTATAGAATCAACCTACCACAATTTTTGAGTAAGTAACGTCCACGGAATCACCTTGGCGACTCACGAGCAGAATCAGTGTAAAAGGCTTGTTCGTTGTCCCCTTGAGATTTCACAAGAAACTAACCATTAAATCATCCTCAAGACATATTAGGATAGGTTTGGGGGAAGACTTACCAAGAGAACAAGTAAAATCGGTTTAGTCCGATTTTGGGGGAAACAGACTGGTCATGGGAGCTCCGGCGACAATGAGGTGGTATCGGTGGTGGTGGTCGGTTGAGAAGAGAGCAACGAGAGAGAGAGAGAGAGAGAGAGAGAGAGAGAGAGAAGAGGGAATAGAAAATGAGAGAGTGACCTCGAGGGTGTTTTGGCCGAATGATGGAGGAAGGGAGAGATAGAGATGTGTTGTTGCATCCACAAAGCTTCTTGATGAGTGCGTGAGGCAGGCGAATGTGTTTTGAGTGATTTTTGAAAGAAAATGGAATTAGAACATAATGCAAAAAGATGAAATTTTTTTGAAGAAGGTAAAAGAGGTACGATCAGATTAAGACCTAAAGGAGGGAGCACCAGCCAAGAATCAAAATTAGGATTCAGGATAAAAGCTCACCACCACCTATGTTTAAAGGAAACCACCTGGCTAAAGGACTTTTGATTTCACCACCGAGGAAGAACCCAATTCCCAAGGCAAAAGGAACCGAAATAAAATAATTCAACTCACAAAGAGAGGAATTCTCATTCGTTCATCATATCTGTATTACAATGGAGAAGGCCCCTTTATTTATAGAGAGATTAAGGGAAATAAAAGAAAAATCTCGTCCATCAGCCTTGCCCAACCAATAGCAACCCTAAAAGATCTACTAATTGTAAAGGAAACAACTTCAATCAGCTACTAATTGATATGTAATTGATTGGCCATCAAATCAGCATGTAATCAATAAGGCTTGAAATCAGCAATTAATCACATCTTCATTGATTGATCATCAAATCACATCAATTGATCATCAAATCAGCAATAAATTAAGATAAGGCTGAAAATTGGCAATCAATCACATCTTGAATATGCCTTTGAATCTTCAATCAATCGGTCAGCACTCAATCTAGTGAATCGTCGTGGAAGCAGCAGAAATCAATCTAGTGAAGTGATTATCTTATTAAAAAGGAAAGAAATGAAACTTTACTATCAATAATCCTATTCAATAGTCTTCAGGTAGACATGATCCATTGAAGCAAGTTATGACCAAAATTAGCCTTGGTTTGGACAAATAATAATTGGGCATGACCTGCGAATGGAATTAATGTTGCTCGTTAACGTCAAGAGTATCATTAGTGACAACATCGGATGCCACCGCATCATTCTCCCCGGGTTGATTGAAATTTGACCTTAAATCTCGTAGGTCTTCATCTTCCAAGTAAGGAGATAGATCTCCTACACTAAAAGTCATCGAAACTCCAAACTCTCCAAGAAGTTCAACTTTATATACATTGTCGCCCATTCTCTCCAGAACTTTAAATGGACCATCGGCTATCGGCATTAGCTTGTTCTTTCGCTAGGCTGTAAATCTTTGCTTCCTTAGATGAATCCACACAAGATCATCTGGTTGAAAACGAGTCTTCTTTCTATGTCGATTAGCTTTCTTTTTGTAAGACTCATTGGCCCTTTCAATCTTGGAACGAATATGCTCATGAAGTTTCTTCATCACACAAGCTCTTTCTTTACCGTCGAAGTTGACTTGAGAATTGGACGGAATCGAGATCAAATCAATCGGTGTGAGAGGATTGAGTCCATACACAACTTCAAAAGGTGAATGGTTAGTAGCATAGCTCGGTGATCAATTATAAACAAATTCAGCATGGGCAAGCTTCAAATCCCAATCTTTTAAGAACTTACTCGCCATACCTCGAATGAGAGTTGTGAGAGTGCGATTGGTTACCTCCATTTGGCCATTTGTTTAGGGATGACAGGAGTTGCTGAATAAGAGTAGCGTACCAAGCATCCTCCATAACGTTTTCCAGAAGAAACTCAAAAACTTGAAATCACGATGAAACACGATAGTTTTGGGAACTGCATGCTAACGAATGATCTCCTTAACATCTGCAACATGAGAAGCATCATATGTTCTATGACATGGCGCAAAATTAGCCATTTTAGAAAATCGATCAACGACCACCATAATGGCATCTTTTACTCAGTTGAGTTCTTAGGAGAGCCATAGTAAAATCCATACTTACATTTTCATGAGGCTGCAGTGGAGCTGGAAGCGGAGTATACGAACCCTCATGAAAATGACTTTTGGATCTTTGACAAGTTGCACATCTTGATATAATGGCATGCACATCTCCAATCATCTTTGGCTTGTAGAAATACTCTTGGAGAACCACAAGAGTTTTGTTGATATCGAAATGGCCAGTGTTTCCACCACCATGCACCTCACGAATCCATATTTCTCTATAGGAACTCTTTGGCACACATAGTTTGTTTATCTTTAAAGAGGAACCCATCTTGAGCATAATAAACACCATAACTTCCATGTTTGCAATTAGAAATGATGGAGTACAACTCCAGATCTTTAGAATAAAGTTTTTTCATCAAACGAAAACCAAGAATCCATGAATCATGATCCGTGAATCATGGACAGCCAGCATGGAGTATCTTCTTGACAAATCATCGGTTACCACATTAGTATGGCCAGGTTTATATTTCGAGACAAATGAAAGGATTGAAGGAATTCCCATTTGGCACGTCTCAAGTTGAGCTTGTGTTGACCGCTAATAGACCGCTAATAAATTTTTAAAGTCCCATGATCGGAATGAAGAACAAACTGTTTTGACATCAAATAGTGACTCCAATGATCAAGAGCCCGCGCAATGACATAGAACTCTTTATCTTAAGGAGAGTAGTTATTTCTTGAATCTGTTAGCTTCTTGCTGAAATAAGCCAAAGGCTTTTGGCCTTGGACAGGAACAGCCCCAATACCAACTCCACTTGCATCACATTCAACTTTAAATATCTTATTGAAATCAGGAGGAGTAAGAATAGGAGATTCACAAAGTTTCTATTTAATTGCTTCAAAAGAGTTATGAGCAGTCTTTGTCCATTCGAAAGAACCATTCTTCATACATTCGGTAACGGAGCCACGATAGTATTGAAATTCTTCACAAATCTACGATAAAAAGATACAAGGCCATGAAAACTTCTTACATCAGTGATAGATTTTGATGTCAGCCACGATTTTATTGCTTCCACCTTGGACTGATCAATAGAAATTCCTTCCTTAGAAACCACATATCCAAGGAATACAACGCTGGAAGAGAAGAATTCCTCCATATTTGCAAAAGGGCTTAAAATACATGTTTCAAGTGAGAAACATGTTCTGCCTCACTTCTGCTATACACAAGAATATCATCAAAGTATACAACAATATAGTGTCCTATAAAAGGACGAAGGATGGCATTCATATGCCTCATGAATGTACTCGGAGTATTAGAAAGTCCAAATGGCATAACTAGCCACTCGTAGAGGCCTCTTTCGACTTGAAAGCTGTTTTCCATTCATCACTTTCTCGCATTCAAATCTAGTGATAGACACTTCGCAAGTCTATCTTTGAAAATATAGTTGAACCATATAATTCATCAAGCATATCATCAAGTTTGGGTATAAGATACCTATACTTAATGGTGATGTTGTTGATGGTTCTGCTATCTCGCACATTCTGAATGAACCATCTTTCTTTGGTATGAGTAAAGCAGGAGCAGAACATGGGCTTTTACTTTCTCGAACATGGCCCTTTTAAATAAGCTCATTGACTTGTCGCCGCAACTCCTTTGTTTCTTCCAGATTACATTGGTATGTAGCTTTGTCGGAAGAGAAGCATCAGGTAATAAATCAATGTGGTGCTCAATTCCCCTTAATGGAGGTAATCCAGCCATCAACTCCTCCGGAAACACATTTGCAAATTCTCTCAACAAGGAACGCATTTTTGGGTGCAGGGGTTTCTCAATCTCACTCTTTTTCTCATCCATGAGCAAAGCATACACAATTCTTTTGCTTGTTAATGGCTCTCTTAACCCGAGTTTCATTCAAGAACAGATGCTCCTTTTTAGAGTTTCCCTCCTGATGTGGGGCATCAGATTATGTCATCAATGATCCCCATGTTGTCATCAAGACTATCGACTAGGATTGTCGATTATAAAGTTTTGACTATTTCCTTTCCAATAAGATAATCACTTCACCAGATTGATTTATGCTGATTCAACGGCGACTCACTAGATTGAGTGCTGACTGATTGATTCATTCAAGATGTGATTGATTGCCAATTTGAGAATCAATCAATGAAGATGTGATTGGTTGCTAATTCGATGATCAATCAGATGTGATTGATTGCTGATTTGATGATCAATCAATGCAGATGTGATTGATTGCTGATTTCAAGCCGTATCTTTAATTGATTGCTAATCCGATGATCAATTAGATGTGATTGATTGCTAATTTGATGATCAATCAATGTAGATATGATTTATTACTGATTTCAAGTCTTATCTTGATTGATTACTTGTTGATTTAAAGGCCAATTACATATCAATTAGTCGTTGATTGGAGTTGTTTCCTTTACAATTAGAAGATCTTTTAGGGTTGTTATTTATTGTTCAAGGCTGGTGAACGAGATTATTGTCTTTATTTCCCTTTTGCTTTGTCTTAGTCTCTCTATAAATAAAGTGGTCTTCTCCATTGTTTTATGTCGGTTCCTTTAACCTTGGAAATTGGATTCTTCCTCAGTGGTGAAACCAAAAGCCCTTTAGTCTTGGTCGGCGGTTTTCCTTTAAACCTTGGTGGTGAGCTTCTATCCCAAATTCCAATTTTGATTCTTGACTGGTGGTGCTTCCTTTAGACCTTGATCTGATTGTATCATTTTTTTATCCTTACACATTCTGTTCTAATCCCCTTTTCATTAAAAAAATCACTCAAAACACACTTGTCCGCCTCAGGCACGCATCACCTCCCCAGGTTTTTTTTTTTTTGTGGATCAATGAGAGGCTTAAAGGTGCAAGAGTAATGTGTTTATGTTCCTTGTGAAAATAAGTAAGTATTTCTATGGCCATCATGAATAGTTTTTCTATCAAATTTGACAAGACCTCCCTAATAAAAAATGGCATGCATCCATAGCAATAATATCACATAAGACCTGATCTTGATAACTCTTGCCTATAAAGAACGATATAAGAGCTTGTTTGGTTGCCGAGAGATCACTTTCTTTACCAAGCTATTGGAGTTTGTAAGGTTGAGGGTGCTTAGAAGTTGACAGTTTCAACTTCTCAATCATGGTTGTTGATGCCACTTTGGGGCAGCTCCCTTCATCAATGATTACTGTACACACCTTGCCATTGATTATGCAACATGTTTGGAAGATGTTCTCCCTTTGTTCCTCCGCATTTGTTGCAACCACCGTGTGTAAAGCCCTCCGTATAACCAGTGCATTGCCTTCATCAGCTTCCTCTACGATCTCATCATTCATTTCGGATTCGAACTCCTCTTTTTCTTTTTCAGCACCTTAAGTTTCTGAATCAATTGCTTCAATTTCTTGAAGGTTCATCACCCTCCACTTAGGACAATTGGCTTGAAAATGCCTATAACCGTGGCATTTAAAGCATTTCCTTTCTTCTCCGTCGGGTTTCTTGGGAAATTCTTTGGAAGGTTCGATTGCTTTCTCCTTGACTTTATCCTTCGATGCACTCGTGGCTTTGTTAGAAATAGTACCCCTGAAGAAGGAGATTCACCTTGTCAAGGATCTGGTTGGCCATCCTTTGCCCCGCTTCACTTGTTCTCTACCTTAATGGCCAGTTTGCAAATATCTTCAAAGGTCCAATATGGTTGAAGCTCAAAGAAATCTTTGACATCCTGATTCAATCCTCCAAGGGAACGAGCAGTGATTTGCTTTCGTACTTCTGGAATATCACATCTCATAAGGAGTTGCTTAAACTTCTTAATGTATTCTTCCACACTCAATCCATGTTGTTTGAGAGAATTTAGTTTTGGAAATAGGTCTTGCTTATAGTTTACAGGCAAGAACCTCGTTTTCATAAGCTTCTTGAGTTTTTTCCCAAGATTTAACTCTAATTTTTTCCTTCTTGGACCCTATGATTTTTCAAGTTTTTCCACCAAAGAGAAGCATATTTTTTAAATTTAAGAATGGCAACCTTACATCTATTTTCATCCAAGTATGATTTGAACTCAAATACTCATTCTATAGTATGCAGCAAATTAATAAAATCATCAGGGTTAAGGCTACCTTCAAATTCAGGTACCTCTACTTTGACGTCGCGGTCGTTGTTGTTGTTTTTCTTCCTTCTCCTTCTAGCTCGATAATCCGAATCACTAGAATCACCTTTCGTGTCGTTGGATTCAACATTGGAATCTGAACGCGGATCGTTAAGGAGTGCACGATTAATAAGAGGTCCCCACGGCGACGGATCTTGTCCCACTTGATTCTCTAATAGGGTGAGAATTCACTCCATTTGTTGTTGCAAAGTATTTGTCGCACAATTTCGCCTTTCATTATGGGCTTGCTCCAAAGTCAAGCCTCTCGGAACATTGCCATCTCCAATTGTAGAATTTGCAAAATTAGGAATCACTCAAGACAAGTTCAACCAAGAGCTCTGATACCAATTTTATGCGTGCGTGAGGCAGGTGAATGTGTTTTGAGTGATTTTTGAAAGAAAAATGAATTAGAACAGAATGCGAGGGGATGGAATTGATTGAAAAAGGTAAAAGAAAAACCACCAGGCGAGAATCAAAATTGGGATCCAGATAGAAGCTCACAATCAAGGTTTAAAGGAAAACCACCAACCAAGGCTAAAGTTTCACCACCGAGGAAGAATCCAATTTCCAAGGCTAAAGGAACCGAAATAAAACAATTCAACTCACGAAGAGAGGAATTCTCATTCATTCATCAGATCTGTATTACAATGGAGAAGGCCTCTCTATTTCTAGAGTCATTAAGATAAAGCCAAAGGGAAATAAAAGACAATAATCTCATCCACCAGCATTGCACATCTAATAACAACCCTAAAATATCTACTAATTGTAAAGGAAACAACTTTAATCAGCTACTAATTGATATGTAATTGATTGGCTTTCAAACAAGCATGTAATCAATCAAGATAAGGGTTGAACTCAGCAATCAATCACATTTTCATTGATTGATCATCAAATCAACAATCAATCACATATGATTGATCATCAAATCAGCAATCAATCAAGACAAGGCTGAAAATCGACAATCAATCACATGTTGAGTATGCCTTTGAATCTTCAATTAATCGGTCAACACTCAATCAAGTGAATAGCAATGGAATCCATAGAAATCAATCTGATGAAGTGATTATCTTATTAGAAAGGAAAGAAATGAAACTTTACTTTCAATAATCCTAATCGATAGTCTTCAGGTAGACACGATTCACTGAAGCAAGTTATGATCAAAACCAGCCTTCATCTGAACAAATAATGATTGTGTATAACTTGCAAATGGAATCAAGGATTGCTTGTTAACGCCAAATGTATCATTAGTGACAACATCGGATGCTACCGCATCACTTCTTCAAGAAGCTCTCATGCAAATTGGTGGACAGTGAATGACTAGGGTGAGTGACAAGTTGAAAGACTTTATGGATGCTTTTTAAGGTTTTGGCTTTTGGGGCCACTCTTGTCTCTTCTCCTTTAATGAATTCAAGAAGCCAATGGACATCTTTGTCCTTCAAAATTCGGCCAAAGAGGGTAATGGGAAAAAGACCACAATGCCCTCACCAATTTCTAAAGGGTTGAGCATTAACCTAAGGGTAAAAGGGTAATTTTCACTTTACAATCCAAAATTTCACTTTTTCAATTCATATGGGGCGAACCATAATCTTAATTGTTCTCGATGAGTGTCCGGCATCCAATCTCGAAGTCTAATTCATAGCAAAATTTAGTCAATTGACATTCTAGTGTATCTCAAACTAACGAGCGGCTCTTAGGAATTACGCATATCGACCAGTGATTAATGTCACATTTAAGAGTTATTCGAGCTATGGCGATATTGGTTGTCATGTAATTGCAAGGGTCAATCGCTAATTCCGAAGGACGCGATCATTAGGAAACGGTTTAGGTTAATTCGCAAATTACACCATATGGTTAGACGGAATGACCCGTAAACCAATTGTATAACGCTAGAAAATCATACTAATACCATTCTTAAATCGGCATTTAATGGCCCAAAATATTTCTTTGGCAATCTTTATGATTAAGGAACTAGTCCATGGTCAAGTTCTTTAGTTTATGTACTTAAATCCTAGTTAACCATTCCCTTTTGATTAGTCGACTCAAGAGACTTAACTGAAATATATCGATAGGCATTCATTCATTCGTAAACTTCGAGATAGGATATGAATTCAAAATGTCACAGATTCCGTATGGCCATAGTATAATTGCAAATTAATCTAAACCAATTTCTGACAATCGCGTCTTTCGGAACTAGTGATTCACCCTTGCAATTACATGACAACCAAGGTCGCTATAGCTCGAATAACTCTTAAACGTGATATTAATTATGGGTTGATACGGGTAACTCTTAAGAGCCAGTCGTTAGTTTGAGATACACTGGAATGTCAATTGATTGAATTTGACCATGAATTGGACTTTGAGACTGAGCATTCGATATTCGAGGATTCAAATATTAATGAATTGGACATCGCCTCAACAAGATCAGTTGGAATTATGGTTCGCCCCGTATGAATTGAAAAGGTGAAATTTTGAATCGTAAAGTGGAAATTACCTTTTACCCCTAGGTTAATGCTCAATCTTCTAAGAATTAGTAATGGCATTTTGGTCTTTTAACATTTTCCCCCTCTTGGCCGAAATTTAGAGGGCAATGTGGTCCTTTGGCTTCTCAAATTATGGAGAAGAGACAAGGAGACTTGACACTTCTAGGTAGGGGGCCCCTTGTATGGTTATGAAGCATTAGACACGTCCCACAAATTCCTCACCAACCTGTCAAATCCATTCCCTTTTTTGCTTTTGAAATTGGGATAACACACCCTTCTCTCCATCCATTCCCCATTCAGCCGAATCCCTCTATCTCGCTCTCCTTCATTTCATTTTTTTTCCTCTCTCTCGATCTCTCACTCGCTCACCATTCCGACACCGCTCCTCCACCGTTGTTCGTCCACGGTCATGAACCACAAACCACCACCACTTCCGTCACCACTATCACGTCCTCCTTCACTTTGAACCTCCATGGGACGTCGAGACCCCGCTGAACCGCCGATCAATCAAATTTGAACCATGGAACTCTAAGGGCTGTTCTTGGGAGTTTTCTTGGTTGATTCAAGGTAAGTGACTACTAGAGCCTAGCTTAGTGTACTATAAAGTTGGAGGATGAGATTAAGAGTGGGACTAATGAATTTTCATGGTTGTCTTCTTGTGGAATTCAAGGATCGAACCAACCTCTCTTACCGAACTAGGTTTAACCGTGAGCCTTGCCACCATTCTCATGGACTTTTGCTTGCTCAAACTTTGGTAAGTTGTCCTTAAAATTTTATTAGGATGTTAGGTTACTAATAGATGAAGTTGAATGACAATTGAATGATGCTTATGGGTTGTTTTGGCATTAAACTTATGAGAAACGAATCTGACTTGCATTGGCCAATTATGCTAGGTTGTTTTGGAGTTAAAAAGGAGAAATGTCTTGGTTATCTTGGAGTAAGTAGGTTCAGCCATGAGTGGCCAAGGATGTGCCATGTGTGATTTTGGGTGAATCAGCAATGAATGGTTCTTTTATGGACTTGGGGACTTAAATGTCGCCTATTGTTTTGAGTCTACTAATTGAACTAAATGGAGACCAGAAAGACTTTAAAGACCGAACGCATGAGTGTGGTCCATGGAAGGATTAAATAATTAAACTATAGTTCCATAAATTGTTAATTGTACATTTCGTGATTTGAGTTATTCGATGAATTGATAAATGACGTTTGAACTCTGGACACCTATTCAACCTTAATGTGTTCGGTCGTGACTTGTTAATGATGAAATTGATGATTGGAATTGTTGTTGTGCTATGAGAATTCGGCCAAGGTTATGCCTTGTGATTGAAATTTTGCTAATTAACCGATTAAGCCTAGAGTGTTCGGCCATGATTGGTTAGTCGTGAATTAGTGATTAAATTGGCTAATCACACTCTCTTGTATTCGGCCATGAATTATTCATGGGGGAATGGCTAGTTGTTTTACTCTTCCGCGTCATACTCGATCATGAAGTTTTAAAAAGTGAGAAATGGTCGAATCGTGGCATGTGAACCAATCATGGGGAATTGAGGGTTAGAGGCTGATTGGTGCTCTTTGATTGATGAATGGATTTTACGACATGCAATGATATAGAAACGATTTTTATGATTCTAATCCATGCGCATAGTCGCACTCATGAGAGTCTCTTTTCTTGTATTTGACTAATTTGAACTCTTTCCCTTTTGTGTTTATGTTTAAGTTTTGTTGGACTTCTTTCTTTCTTTTTTTATAGATTTCTTGGCCATCTCCGAGAGCGGCCTTTCTCCCTTTTAAATTCTCTCGAATAAGTTCTTCTTTTTTTTACATCCAACCTAGAAGTTGCAGAGGATGACTCAGTTGTAATTCAGGGTGTTTGGCCATTGATTGATCGAGTTTTGTCCTTATGTGCACATGATACCTTGATGCGTTAGACGCAAGATTAAAGTATATCCTGTAGCGTTAGACGCGGGATTGACCTGAGGTGTATTGTAACCTAAGGTGTATACGGGTACAATAATTCTTTAAGCTTGAGGCGTTAATATCCGGGCCTGGCCATTTGAAATTGGAATCACAATAAGTGTTATACTATCCTTTAAGTTTGTGAATTATTGAGTGCTTAAGTATGAAGCTTAGTCTTGAATTAGTAATTGCACCTTTGAAATTGTGTAGCACCATCTGCCATGACTTTGTTCTAACACATTGAATGCCATGTGTTTCTTTTGATTAAACATTTCATGTTTGAATGTGTCTGGAGGTATCATTGGCCCAATTTAGGTGTAGGGTTAACTCGTTGAGATTTAATCTTGTGGGACCAACTTTTCAAACCCTAAGCCTTGACCCTGATCACCATGCTACCACTTTTTGGGATGCCGATGGATCTTGAGACCATGACCACCGAGTATTCAGTAGGTATGGACCAAACATACTGTAGGAAGACTAGCACGATTTGGGTAGATGTGGGAGTTGATTCCTGGAGGCCCCTTGCCTTTTTGGCTTGGACATATCAAGATGGGGACACATATTTTGATCCGCTTATGGAGTGCGTCGTACCTGACAAGGTGCTAGAAGCCGCGAATCCTTCTGAAGATATTCGTCCCGGTGGCGCAGCAGTTGATTTAGACGTAGGACTAACTGAAAGGGAGCTGGAGCTGGAGTTACCAAGGCCCGAGGCTGTTGTAGTTCTGGCGTTGCCCTCTGGTACCGATCAGCAGATAGACCTAGAGACTGATCCTAAATTGGAGAGTCAAATGAGCAACCCTATGGACACCAATCCTGATTCTGTGGAGCTGAGGTCATCGACTGGCAAGTGCGAGGCCGAGTTTAGGTGCAACTGTGACACCTATCTTTTCGAATACCCTCTTAGGTTAGAGGAGTGGGCCTTGGGTCAGTGTATGCCCTTTTGATGTCATGTATCGCCTATCTCCCGAATCCAGTTATATTGTATTTCTATTTTAATCATTGTATTTCTATTTTAATCCTATGGTGTAAACTGACTTGATAATATGTTAGGTGTTATGTTTGTCCTAAGTCATATTGTTATACTTGTTGTCTAGAGTTTATTTATCGCTTCCGTATGTACATTTCATCCGCTTATATATTGTTCGTCGTTTGATCTTAGGGACTTAAGAAGCAAACAACCGTGGCGGGATGTTATCGATCCTGCGTAAGGGCTCAGGGCGTGACATCCCTCGTCTAGTAACTTAGTCACTTTTAATGATGAAATAAAAGGGATCATGGTTCCTCCTTGATTTCCCACAAACTCAAATCTAGGATACCAATCGGATGAAAATTGATCACCCGCTGCCACTATCAACGACAGTCCTTTGCTTGCCCAATTAATCCATCCCGATAATAATATCAAAGTCATACATAGCCAAGACAACCAAGTCTATTCGTTCTTCGCTACCACCAATGATTATCTTATAATCTGAGCATCCTAGCAAGGCTAGTAGTTTATCCTCTAAAGGGGTGGTAACATGTAATATCACATCTAACGGTTTCAATTCAATTTCAATCAACTATGCAAACTATTCATATACGAAAGAATGCAATGCTATGGGATCAAATAAGGCATAGGCAACATGATCACGTAAAGTAACCACACTTATGACCGTGCCAGATGTCGAACAATGAATAAAACTAGCAATATGCTCAATCATCCTCACGCTAGACAAACTCATCTACACCGTGCAAGAGCAGCACCGAGTTTGAATCCCCCTAAATTACATCCAATTAGTACCATCTAGCAACACCCAAAATTATCACAAATTAATCAAGATCAAAATTTCCACCATTTTGTAAAGAATTGACGTGAAACTATGTCATCAAACTGAAAACCAAGTAGAACGAGATCCTTAGTGGACTGAGAGATACAATCACAGTCAGTATGAATCCAATTCAATTCCAGCCTTCCAAGACACGCCAACTTCCCATTCCATCCTTCACTTATTCTTACATTCATTCTGCGACAGTTTATAAAATATGACGAAAAACTATAGCAAATCTGCATGAGAACAAGCATCCAGAACAGAGCAAATTTATACATGTTCAAGATATTCATTCAATCTCTTTAATCTTCATATTCAGACTTTTATTTTTATTTTTTTTACAAGCCAACAAAGAGAATTGAATAATATACATTCGAACATGATCAAGAAATTCCATATAGTAGCTCGAGACTCAAGGTTTGTTCGGCCATATGCAAGACTCCCCTATGCTTCAAAGGGAACATTCACCATGGATCAATATTTTCATCGAGCACAAGATAAATGCTAAACTCTCCCTCAGCTAGATACACTTACAAAACATTAGTCAAGACGTTTACTCATCTCATGATTGTAACAAGCAATGCAGAAATGTCTTTGCTATTGGACTGTGAACAAACTAGCTAAAGTGATTCACATAGTTCAGGCAATTAACATTCGATAATGAGTAGATCTGAGACAGCACGTGTGATACGCGAGAAGGGATTTGTGAAATCAAACAAGAGATAGTCACACAATGTTCAAAATACCAAACACAGTGTGCTACTATGGTCCAGGAATTTAATCCATCCGGTGATAGGCAGGTTAGCATCAAAACACGATAACAAAGCATCGATTTAAAATCGAAGCAGGCTCAATCAATAATAGATGAAAACTGGAGACTATTTTCACATAAACCACAACCGGAGTTCCTGGCCTCAATCTCACGTGCAAAGTATTAAAGATAAATCATAAGTAATACTTTGAAGAAAAGTAACAACGGACCTTGAATGACGTTCGACTCAGAAGGAGAGATCATCAAGGACAATGATGTCGGACTAAAAGATCACCAGAGCTGCTATAGAACACAAAAACAGAGAGACATCAGAAATACTGACTGACTGTAATAAATAAAAAGCAGCCATTTCAGAAAAGTATTAAAACAAAAAATCCAGATGACTGACTTTTTCCTGCTTAATTGCCCTATCGCCTCGAAGGTATGAAACACAGAACTGCATTTTCAAATAACTTTAGAAACTTCCAACAAAGTGAGTAAATAAGTTTGAACTCAATCTGTTCTGAAACAGCTTTCAATTCTCCAAATAGCAAAAAAAAAAAAAAAAAAGGTGAAAAAAATATAATGCTCACGTGAATAAATTGTCAATACTTAGGGAATATAAAGACTAGGTTCAACCATCAAAACATTCTGACTCAACTCCCGGCAAAACTCTGTTTGGGAAATCTGGAGTGAATTCTACAATTGTCTGAACAAAGCAGGCCTATAGCTACGAGGCAAAGTTCTCTCATAAAAATCCAAGAGACGAAGAAAGAAATAAATAAGGTTTCCATCCAACTCCTTTTTATCCCCTTCACTTCTTTGCTATTAATGTGGTTCAACCCCATGCATGATATTAACAAATTGATAGGGTTGTGTATACATAATAAAGTCTGCATTTTAGGCTCCTATCAAGATAAAATGTCAACCTAGATGGTGTTGACAAATTGATAGGTGTGTTTATATATAAAACAAAGCCTGCATTTCAAGACCCCATACGACATAAAATGTCAACCCCAATTACACCAACTTTTATTATCAGAAGTAAGCTTCATATTCGAATAATTTTTTAAAAGAAACAGCTAGCTCCAATTCCATATATTATATTTCAACAGGACTTCAAGTGTAAAGATGCTATAAATGATGTTCAACCAGTGAGCAAGCTTAATAAATGGTTTTGAGGAAATAAGAAGCCAATATGACAAGCCTCTCCCATAACGTATGACTTATATAAAATAATACTTACTAATGAAACTGTACAATGCACATGCATATTTACCCTTTTCACAGGAAAGAATCATTACATGGTAACAAAGCGTGCCTTCCCCGTTAAATTACATCAAAATTCATGGAACTACTTATAAGTCACAATAAATACAACAAAATAGAGATAATCAGATATTGACAGGACCCAGCATGATGCCTCAGCAGCAGCAGCGTTAGAATGGATGTCTAATTCATGCTCTTCCTCATACTCAGATGCCTCTTGTTCATTCTCCATTTCAGCATCCTCACCCTCCCCTCCACCACCTTCCATTATACTTTCCCTAGGGGACTCGTTATGATCCTACATGAAGCATAAAATACAAGTTAGAGGCGAAGTCATAAGTCATGCTGATGAAAAATATGCTATTCTGCCACAGCTCAATAGCCAAGGAAAATTTCATTTCATTTATGATGGCTACAAGTGAGAATTTATGCAAGGACACCAAGGATGCTACCTGCTCCTGTTTCTATCTTACAAATTGAAAAATTTCCACTCTTGTTTTGGGGATTCCAAATACTATGCTCTAAAGCACAAATATTGACATCAGAGACATAAAAATAGAGCTCAAAATTCCTGCTCAAATAGTCAACTACTATCTATTAGCACAATCTTAAAAGAGCCCATGCTTCAAATATAAAAATCATTTAAGAAAGTATCTGTACCATTTTACATAAAAGAGTCATCAATATATGGTGCCAAGGGGTGCCTTCCCTGTTCAAGTACATCAAAATTCATGCGACCACTTATAAGACCCCATAACTTTAAATACACAAAAAAATGAACAATTATTCATAGTATCAAAATCTAGAAGCAACATACATGATCAAGCGGCGGGAAAGAGATCACTCGAAACAGAGAAATCTAGCTACTGACTATGTAGCACCGATACTCCTCTTAGGTAAGAGTATCGTGTCTGATACCGTGTTCGATACCGACACCTGTCTGATACCTCCCAATACTCTTGTCGGTCCCATTGATCGAGTGTCGGCATTTCGACACTTGGTCAACGCGGCCAACACCCGTGTCCGGCACGTGATCAACGCGTGTCGATTTTTGACACCTGGTCAACACGTCGGACACTTGCGCGACACACATGTCAAGCATTTTAAAAAGATTTTTCACTAATACACACACACACACACTTCATCATTAGCCAAATAGACATTATAAGTAATTCTTCATATCTCATTCTTGACAATTAAAGAGTCAATGCACTTGTTATTCTCACTAGACATCCAATGTGAGACTCTTTTCTTCACATTGTACGTCTATAGGTCTCATTCATGATTTTTTAGAGTGATTTCATATTTGTCCCTCTCACTCACCACCAATGTGAGATTCTCGAATCTTCTTAAGTTATTTTGTTTTTGTCTCTCTCAATCATTATCGATGTGAGATCAATTCTAAGGCATTTTTTAACTTTCTATTTATTTATGAATTTGAATCAAATTTAATTTGATTGATATATCTTAAAAATAATAATTTATTACGTGTCCATATGACATTATATATTTAATATATAACGTATCCCCAACGTGTCGATTTTTTCTATTTTTGAAAAATGGCGTGTCGACGTATCGTGTCTCCGTATCGTGTATCCGTATCGGTGTCGGTGTCGGTGCTACTTAGGCTACTAATGGAGTAGACCAAAGACAAACACGCCAACCAAGAACCTGGTGTCTGATCCACCCAGCCGGACTAGCCATGTCCGCAGAACACAGCATATACGAAACAGCGCAGTTTATGATGGATAAGACACAAGGGAACAGCAGCAGCCGATCAGAAAGCAAGCAATGCTTTGCCGCATGCTGCATCATCCCATGCCAGCCCACCTTAATTCAACAGAATGAAAAAAGAATGAGCATATGTGCGTCCTTACACAATATTCTATGTGCTTCCAATAAAAAACCTTCAAATTTGCTGACGACAATACAAATTTTTTTAATCATGTTTGATATTTTGATAACCATACAAGGACTTTAATGCAATTAGTAAGAAAACAAATGTAGAAGAAGATGAAAAAGAAAATAAAAAATGCAACACTATGAACCCAATAAGTAACAGATTTGACGTGCAATCTAACAAACGATGATTCAAAGTGTGTATAGCAAAGACGGGAATTTGTCTAGCTCAAATAGAAAAACCCCATGTTATACTAACCCATTGACAATGTTGTCGAAGCCACTCAAACTTACTCAGTCCCTCCCGTCCTCCAAAGTACTCCAACTCTCTTTATGGTATTCCCTGGAACAACCTTTCCAATGTTCAGAACAATATTCACTGATGGACGAGCTGCGAGAAGAAAGTACTGAGATCAATGCCACATATCATATACATTTATATTCGCTCACATAGAATTACAATGAACAGCAGAAGAACCGGAATAGATGGGTTTTTTTTTTTTTTTTGTAAAGTAAGTATGTATTGAACTTTTCAAAGCGCTAGTTACAAAAATAAAACCAGACACAAAAATCATAAACCTAAAATGGTACCATTAGGTGCAAAAAATAGTTCAACGGTAAATCGACTACAAGATACAAACCACGAAAAAACACGCCCCTCTCACGGGCCAAAAAACGCCCAATAGAATAGGGAAAAAAAAAAGTCCAAACAGTCGGCCAAAGAAACCAGCAAACCACCTAAAGGCAGAGAGCAGCTAGGGATCGGAGGAGAGTCCGTAGCACGACTAGAGAACACCAGAGACGAAGGCCAAACATACGGCCTAAAAACAGACTTGCGAAGTGAAAGAGATGTTGCGACTAACAGGAAACTGAATTTAGAACTTCAAAGGGAGACACATAGCAAAAGAGCAAGAAAGATGCAAAAACATATCACATACAAATTATCTACTGCCTAAGGAAAGAAAGGAAGAAAAAAAAAAAGAACAAAACCCCCCACTCAGAGATTCATCAGAATACAAGGGCCAATAACTGTAACCTTACTATGCTCTCTCAAATCACCAATTATTTTCATTTGGGGGCCACTTTTGGGGCAGCTGAAATTTAATCAAGGTATAAGCATTACAAATTGAAGCAAAAAGAATGGTGTAGATCAACATTAGCTCCATAGAGAAAATACTAGCAAAACGATCAAGAAAGAGGGTTGTTTACAAAAATTTACACACACATCCACCTTCTACAAAGAATACACTTAGAAGCTCATGTCTGCTAATCTAACTAGAGATGACTGCTGAGAGAAAAACTAAACTGAATGCTCGGTTAAGTCAATGTGACCCCAAGCTATCTATTTATAATAAAGCCAAAAAGACAAAAATTATAATATTGCACTAATCTATTCATAAAATAATAAAGAAAATAGACAAAGAAGCCCTCATCGGCCAAATACTCTCGACACTCCCCCTCAAGTTGGAGTATAAATATCACACATGCCTAAGTTGACTAAAATAGGATAAAACGATCTATTCCCTAGTCCTTTAGTGAACACATCAGCAAGTTGATCACCGGATTGAACAAAGGGCATACAAATTAATCCACTCTCCAACTTCTCCTTGATAAAGTGTATGTCAATCTCCACATGTTTTGGACAGTCGTATTGTACAAGATTGTGAGCAATATTGATGGTAGTGTTATTATCACAATATAGCATTATAGGAAGATGAACAGACACACCAAGATCTTCAAGTAACCCTTTAAGCCATAACAGCTCACAAACTCCATGTGCCATCGCATGAAACTCTGCTTCAGCACTAGACCGAGCAACCACATTCTACTTTTTGCTACGTCAAGTCACAAGATTCCCTCCTAAGAAGGTACAATACCCATAAATAGTCCAACCCAATCAGCATTTATATAAGCTTCAATCTTTAAGCCACCATGAGGAGATAAAAGAATCTTTCCTAGGAGCAGATTTCAAATACCGAAGAATTCGAAGACCAAGATTCATATGAGTAGAGTATGGATCATGCATAAACTGATTCACCAAGCTCACAACAAAAGCAATATCAGGTCGAGTGTGGGACAAATAAATGAACTTGCCTACTAACCGTTGATAACGACCCTAATCCACTGGATCACCATTTTTTTCTCGAAGACGAGTATTGGCCTTAATAGGCGTATCAGAGGGATGACATTTCAATAACCCAACTTCCATCAAAAGATCAAGGACATACTTCCTTTGGGATAGAAATATACCCTTTGAAGATCGGGCAATAAGCCAAATACTAGCCATTGTAAAAATGATTTGCATCTGAATCTGATGTTGCTTCTGAACTTTCCTCAGAGTTTGAGCTCGTTAGCATCTGAGCTCCTCAGAGTCTGAGCCCATCCTACGTCAACATTTGAGCACATATAAACTTCAGATTTAATATCCAAAAACTTTACTTGAGCTTTTATCTTCTAGTCCCTCCACGCATATTTGCAATCGAGGTTCTACTCCACTGTTCACCAATCCAAGTCCCTCCAAACTTTACCGAACTTCTCATTCAATGCTTGGTCACCTTCTACTGAGGTACCTCCAGCTTGTAGACACCTCTATGCCCAATGTCTTGTTCATCATTGATAGAGAACCCATAATCTTCAGAAGTTCTGTTAATACACCATCTTCATAATGTCTTGTGTATCATTTATATAGTTCTACTCAACCAATTTAACACATTGGTAGCTTTTAATTATTTTGTCATCTTCAAAATAGTATAAGGAATTTCCCTAACAACACGGGTATATGGTTTCAAAGTTAATATATGTTGTTTTTGTTTCCTTGTCTTCCTTTAATTTTAATGTTATGTTAGGATATTAGGTGACTTGTAGTAGTTATAGATTTATAGGATAAGATTTCTTTTTAATTTGTTTATTTTTTATATATAAATGTTTTATGTTTTCAAATAATAAAGCATATCATTTTGATAAATTATATAATTTTGACAGAGATTTCTTTGAATTTACTCCTTCGAGAGCGTTACAACTTCGCGCTTGTTGCGGATTGATTTATTGTGTTTATCGTTCGGTTCTACTGTGTCAACGAGATGATATTATGTAGGGGTGAGCATGGTTCCTGGTTCTACCCTGGAACCGGAGAACTGAGCTACCGGTTCCGGTTCGGTTCCCAGTTTCGATGTGCCCAGGTCCGGTTCTCGGTTCCTCATTTTGAGGAACCGGCGGTTCCGGTTCCCGATTTCCCTATGGAACCTACTCATAACCGAAATCGAAACCGGAACCGTATATGTTACAAAACAAAATTCCTAATTTTCTATATCAGTGTTTGAACTTTCCTCAATTGTGCATTGTTAATAGTTAATTATCTACTTCTATTTCCTATAGTTGTTTCCCTTACGATTCATGGAAATAACTAATGATCAGATTTTGATTTATGTAAACTAGTAGATTGCAATAAAATGCAAGAAAAGGACTTCTCTATGGAAAACAATCTTAGTGGGGCTCTTTCAAGTCCATAGGATGCGAGTAACACAAACAGATGAAGACGACAGATAATAAAATGTGTTATAGTATAACAAGTTATTACCTCACATTTGAGCTTGCATATTCATATTAAAAAAAAAATCTTTTTTTGCGGTTCAGTAAGTTCTAGGGTACCCTGGAATCGGATCCGGATCCGGAACCTGTGTTAGGGTAGGTTCCAGGTTCCGAAAAATGAAGAATCTGTACTCGAGGGTAGGTTCCAGATTCTAGGTGGAACCTACCCGAAACCTGAAACTGCTCACCCATAATATTGTGATTTGGTATATTTAAGTCTTCATGTATCACTCCTACAAATGATAGGGGGTGGTGCGGATACCGCCATGACTTCCCTAACATGGGCAGTCTCTTTGTCGCTGAACAACCTTCATGTTCTGAAAAAAGACTCATGAAGCACTAGACGCTCAAATTGGGAAACAAAGACGTGAAAGAGTCAAGACATTTCCAGCCTTACCTACCTACATGCCGTAGTGAACGACACCATCCAATTACACCCGCCTGCACCACTCGGCGTACCACACTTAGCGACTGAAGATTGCATCACCAACGGGTACAATGTGCCCAAAGGCACAAGGTTGATCTTCAACGTATGGAAAATTCAAACAGACCCAACAGCATGGCCTGAACCAATGTCGTTTAGGCCTGAGAGATTCTTGGGTAGTCGCAAGGATATTGACATAAAGGGCCAGAATTTTGAGTACTTGCCATTTGGAGGTGGGAGAAGAATTTGTCCCGGAATGTCCTGTGGCCTTCATCGATGCATTCTATCCTCGCTAGGTTTCTACATGCATTCAAGGTATCACCTCGCAACAATTTGCCTGTGGATATGTCGGAAGGTCTCGGAATAACGGCCAACAAGGCGACCCCGCTCGAAGTAATGCTTGCACCGAGATTGCCTAAGGAGGTCTACGAATTTACATGAAGCACTAGAGGTACGAGAGACAAGTTAACGGGCAAGTTACCAAATAAACAGGCTCTCCATTTCTAGCTTTGATCTAGCCATTTTCAGCTTTATATTCTGACAATTGATGATTTCGTTTCAGTATATCATTCGTGAATAAATGGAAACTCCGTTGGTCCATCACTAGTGAGAGAAACTTATCAAGATGTCAAGCTAATTTAAATGCCCTGATCAGGATGGTTTACTGGATATTTTGGCTTTTGCTTTGAAATAGTAAACAATGCCTCTAAGTATCATGTCAAGCCGTTTGTGTATACCAATGTAAATCTTCAGGGGTACGGTTAATGAGCCATACTCGACGAACACATATGTGGAGACACTGTCTAATATCATGCCAAGCAATGACATTTCTGGTGTCGTCTGCTTTATAGTGCTGCAGATCTCCAAACAAGCGGATCTCTATTCTGATATATTTGTTATTCTTAGTTCATGTATTTACTATAGTACCAGCGGGAACGTGGGGCATTCCTAAAGTATTTTGATAACATATTGATTTACTGTTAGAGTCATGCCCTTTTTGCCATATTAAAGTCGCAAATATTGACGCTCGATTTTTAGCCGACTAGTCATTAAAGATTACAAAAAAAAAAAAAAAAAAGAACTCGAGATCAGAATTCTTATTCGTGATAGGACATGCTCTTCGCCAAAAAGAGTCGTTTTGGTGTTTTTCAAGTTTCACTCTGTTCTATCTAAGTCAAGACAATGATTTCACCAATAATCCAAGAATGTGTTTAGAGTTGACTCTTTGGTCAACCACTGAAGTGAAACGTTGGTCGATATTTTTTCAACTATTCAAAAATATGAAAAATCGTTACTTCAATTCCTTTTATGCTTAATTTGATTTTTAATTCATCAATTTTGCCAAAATCGATTGGAAATTGACCTTTCGGCCATACTGAAAATTCCGATCCCTAATCGGCCAATTTCATAACTCATGGTTTGTTACTCATTTTTTACACCAGCATCATCATGGTTATACGTGAAAGCAATAACTCTCTCACATTTGGTGTTTGAATCTTCAGTAAGGTGTGTTTAGCTTGATAAGACATTGGAGTTCTTGATAGCTCGTCCACAGAGATAGCTTGAATCCTCATCCAAAGTGTTGGGAACATCTAACAATCATGGGATTATTAACCCATTTTTTAACTCAATTTGAGGGGGTAAACTCACTTTTTTTCTAAAATGGGCTAAAATGAGTTAGAGAAAACTGAAGCCCAAGCATGTTAAAATCTGGATCATTTTATTAACCCATTTTTTAACATCTCTGTTCCCTTGTTCTTCCACGAGTCCGAGGGTAACGAACACGGAGGAAAATCACCTATCCTTTCTCCTCCTCATGGCGGTTGCCTTGGAGCTTAGAGGAAGCAGCGACAGGTAATTCACCTTAACAATTGTCGAACCATAGTCGCCGATCATTTTAGGAAGCTTTGAGCCTGTTGGTCCCCTATCTTTCCCTCTCGGTGCTCTGTTTTGTAAACCAAGGGGCCGCTGGGCCGAGGCTGCCGATTTCCTTGGTCCGGCGAGCCTTCCGTTTAGTTGCTATGTCGTCTTGACAATAGTAGACCTCTTTCATGGTAGTTTAGTGGTTCATTTTCACCTCGCCGGTATCGAATGAATCGTCCATTTCCCTCCCCTGTTTTGCACATCAAAGCCGCCTACCGAATCTCTGTCCAGTCCATATTGAAGCCATTTTAGTACCTGTCACTGTCAGGGTTTTATTCGGTTATCAGTTTGCTGCTCTGTCTGCCATATGTGCTGTTTTGAACCAATTTTTGGTCAATTTGGGGTCAGTTTATCATTGTTGTCGAGGACCGAAGCTGGCAGTCCACTGGAGGCTGATTAAGCTGTGGTGGGGTTTATCATCGCCGGTATCTGGTGAGTCGCGAGCGAGCTCATGCTCGCTTGGATCGGCCGAGCTGTAGTCACCGAGACGCAGCCGGTTGCTGAAGCCTTGCAGCCGGTTGTTGAAGCGTTGCAACCGGTGGATGCTGGAGGAGTTGCAGACGAAGGAGGGAAGGTGGAGGAAAAAATAAAAATTTCTCTAAAAAATTTACTAAATTTGTATTTCACAAAAATGTTTTAGCAATATTTTTTTATCAATTTATTAAAACACGTATTACATGATTTAGTTAAGTATAGAAATATTTAAGAAATATAGGTCGAGTATGGGTTATTAAATTTGTACCAAATAAAAATTAATCAAAATGAGTTAAATGGGTCAATATGAGTCGAATCATATTCAATCCGATCCAATCTACCCATTTGACGCATCTAATTTGCTTATTTAGGACAAGAGAGAATCATAATGGCAAATTGGATTGGATTTGCATTATGGGTGACTTGTTGAAGAGTGAACTTTTCATTTCTAATGGCTCAAAAAGCATGCCTTCGGACCTTATAAGTTCTCTACAAGGGGCAAAGAAGCAGATCGTGCAAAAGCTTTTGAGCCTGATTGGTGTAATCTTCCTTTTGCATGCTTGGTGTATGTCATATCAAATCTGTGCGAGAAAGACCCTTCAGATGTAGAGTTGACCAGATTCATATACCAAAACATTCATACTTATGTTGTTTACCATATCGATTACACATTCATTGTGAAAATATATATCAGATATTTTATTACCAAAATATGCACAAAAATTAGAGATGCAGAATCAGAGACTTGCTAAAATGACATAAAAAAGCAAATTGCGAGACTAAGCTCCTATTTCAGCATGCCATAGAGTTGATTGTGGTCATTTTGGGCAAGAGAAGACTCAGGCAGATCATTTAAAAAAAAAACATAGTTAAATATTTCGAAATTAGAAAAGCCAAAGTGTGTGTTTCCTAAAATTAGGAGATCAGAACCCAAAAAGTCGAAATCACATGAAAACGATCTTCAACAACATATCTACAAACCTCCTTTTCTTTGCCATTATCTGAATTCAAACTGCACTACAAGTCTACAATCCTAGGAGGAGTCTTGGGAACTTTAAAAAAAAAAAAAAACAGCATTACCGTCTATACTCCTACGGATGGATACAAAAATGGAGGTTGGATCCCACTATCGAATAGGGCTATCAAAAAGACCCGCGCTGACCCAACCTGAAAATTTAGAGAATTTTCAGGCCGAAACTTGGTACTGTTTCAATAAGGGCCGAAACTATTGGTGTCCGAAAAATAAAGAACCGGCTCGGGAATGAAAAAAAAGATAGGCCCATTAAAAGACTCAAATATCACAGGCCCAACTCTACTATTTCTCATCATCTTCTTCACCGGCGACGTCGCCCTCGTTGCGACGCCCAATGCGCAAAGGTCCACCAAGACTCCATAACTTCTTCCACCCGAGTGCACGCCAGACGTCTACAGCACCATCCCTCAATGCCGACCACTCTCGATGGTCGCCCCTTCGCGGTCGAGTCGTATCCAGAAGAAACCCTAGTCCCCAAAATTGTCTATTTATAAGCGAAGTCGCACAAACCGAAACTCTAAACCCCCACCATCTCCCCTGTTCCCCATTGCTATTCCCCTCTCTTAGATCTCTCTTTGCTTCATCTTTCTCGAGGGTTATCCTTCTGTGCTTCCATTTCTATTTCCCGATTAGATTTGTGTCATATGATGCTCATCGTTTTCTTGTTTTCAAATGGATCGGATTGAAAAGAAAAAATGATTTTCGGGGACACTGACGATTGTATCGTGAAAGGTCTCGTTCGTCGTAACTGGCTTCAATTGGAGGCTTGCCAACCATCCTGATATATTACCACTCATATTCTGAGTCCCTTTTGCTCCCAAAAAGAAACACCAAGCTGCGATTTTTCTTTCTCCTTTTCTCTTGTTCTTGAGATTATGGGAAAAAAAGTTTATTTCTTTGGTCTGGTTTGTGAATTTGATTGCAGATGGCCGATGATTATACATTCTTTAAACAAAGACAAGCATATGTCTGAATCTAATGGTGTAGACACATCTAATCTTGCCTATGAGGCCATTGATATTCATTGTCCCTTTGTAATTTCTTCAGTTTTTATAGATCTGGCAAGTTCTCCTGCATCTGTTGCAGGCCTTGGGTGTGATGTATATTCTTCAAGTCTACGAATTAACAGGTGCCCGTGATGAAAGAGATGAGCTATTTACGCTTATGGATGAGAATTCGTGATTTACCCACGACCTCTACCGCCTTCCTTCTGAGGCCGCAGAAGTCATTTCTTTGATTGAATTTTTTTTTTCTTTTTTACTTTTTTTCTTGGGCATTAAATTTTGAAAATGGGTTTTGACAGTTTTGATTTGTTCAATAGTTTGGTCATGTTATGATTAGAAGCATAGTGCAGATGATAATCTATGTGATTATAACATTTCAATAGTCTTTTGCTCCTAATCTTCTATTCTTGCAAATCCTGATCAATTTTGGTTTTGTTTTCACATGAAATTTGTGTCATCACAAAAAAAAGAAAAAAAAACCTGCAAAATTCTTGAAATATCTGGAATTTTGGAGTTTGTCTCACGATCCTTAAATTAAAAATAAAAATAAATTAAAAAAAGCCTACCAACCTGGACTGAAGATATGGGGAAATTTGGGTATCGGGCCGGGTCAGTCCAGGTCCAGTTCGGCACTGTTAAATTTCGGGCCGGTCGGGCATCTATGAGACCCGGCCGACCCGGCCCATTGTGTCCGTTCCTGCCCTCACACTATGCTTCGTTTTGTGAGAGCATTACATATAATAAATAGCCAACCGATTCCAAAAATAATACCCAAAACTGAAAGCATAATCCCCGTTTCAAAAACTTCGATCCTCCATGCATTGCGGATTTACAGGCGGTGGGACTGCCACTTGCGTGCACGTTCCTGCTCAGAGGCCCTCAAAGAACCGCAAATGGTCTTCGAAAGTCTCACCGTGTCGGATTTTGTGGATTGACCCATCTTCAACCTGCAATGCAAAATGCAGTTTCCAAAGGCTTTAGTCCGTCAATGAAATGCCATTCCAAAGAACAGATGATTTCAGAGGTGAAATGCATAGGAAAATCATCGATATAAGTGAAAATGAGATTGAAGAAAAGATAAGAGGCAAAAAACGGCAACACCTTCCATGATAAGAGAACTATGTTTTCAAGTCAAATACGTATGAAGCCCCGACAGTTTGAGAACGTAGCACTTTTACATGAAGGCTCTGAATTGCCAACTTCTCATTTAGTCACTTTCAAGCACTCATGGTTTTCATGCTCTAATCCCTTGTACAATGTTGCCATGCCAGGCTTGGGTTTAGTTATCTATTCAGTTTATTTTGATCTTGCATGTTTTCTGATGTAAAGACGGTTCCGCCTCACTAAAAATTCTACACCAGTGGGAAAGAGAGAAAATTACATGAGGCAATTTAAGTGTAATTCTTCTGATTTTTCACCCACAATGCTTCTCTTTTCCAGATCAGTCAGTCTTTACTTTTTTCCTGCAGTCGCCCCATGAGATAGGAAAACTTCCTCTGTTAAATTTACTGGATAGTCCTAGTAAATGGTTTCTTAGGAAAATGGTTCTCCATTAAAAGCAAGTTCATTTTATTTTGCTTTTACTGGTACAAGTAATGTAAAGTTTATCAAACTAACTTTTTACTGCGTTGATTACATGGAAATCTTTCCTAGCAAAGTCTAAGGGGTAGAAGGGTATTATGACAATAGTTTTCCAAAGCAGGAATAAGCAACGGGCGCATACCCAATACTCAGGGGGCCGCATCTTGAGATTGTAAGTCGAGGCCATACTCATGCAGTATGCACCTGCATCATGGACAACAAGGCCCGCTCCCTACACAACAACGCTAATCTTGATCAGGCGACGTCCATTGGACAGATGATAAAGCAGGTGAAATGTAAAAGTTACCTTAGTTGGTGTTGGAAGTTCTCTGTCCTTCCCCAAGAAATCCGCAGACTCGCACACAGGACCCACCACATCAAAAACCGAAATCTCAGCATCAGGTGGGGAAGGAGAGATCAACTCTATGTGCTGCAACCAATATTACAGATCAATCTTGCAACCGAGCGGGGGAATACTATTGTTAATTTATGTCACCAACGCAATGACCAGAAAAAAGAAGCAGCAAATACATGGGTTATTCTTCTTCCCTGTTTAAAAGTAAGACCCTCACACCCCAAAACCCCCCAAAAATAATAATAATAATAATAATAATAATGACAAATTTACTAAAAGAAGGATATATAGGTAGGAATGAGAAGTTTAACCATATTTGTAGTAACATATATTAACATCTTCCTAGCAACAACAATGCCAAGACTAGCCATGCTCCGCCACCATTGCAATCCAATGTGGTTATGCACAATTATCACTAAAACTTTATGTTTGAACAACTATAAGTTTTTCGGCTATACCCAAACAAATTAATTCTGAACATATAAGGATCAAGGCTTAAAGCTTTTGAATATCGAATAGAGACAAAAATGATGTATGATGATGAGAGACATATTGACTCAAACTTAATATTTTTATTGTTATTTGAATAAACAGCATCAAAAAAAATTCAGATCCAAAGTGTATCATGAGGGAATCAACCGCTTATGATTCTTTGATAGAAATTAGCAGGGCCATTAAAATATATTTGAGAAGCACGCATGAAGATACACTAACCTGATATGCACCATAAAGGCTCGGACGGATAAGTTCTGCCATGCTACCATCAATAACAATGAAATTCTTTGTTCCATTAGTTTTAACGCCAGTTACGCGGTTAACCAAACAGCAAGTATTTGCAATTAGTGATCGTCCTGGTTCAATAATGAGCTTAAGATTCCGTGAAAGGACAAGCTCACGGACCTGCATTAAACCATAAAAAGATGCAAGTTTAGTGCAATGAGATGACAGTACAATCAACATTGAGCACATTTGTTTTACTACAATAAAGTAGCAATCCCTTTAAATGAGAGATTCTGAACAAGACATCTAAAATTGTTGGGATTATCAAAAAAGTAGCATGAGCAAATTATTATCAGTTCAAAAACAATAATTACAATCCTTGAGTTTCAAATCAAATGCCTCAAAGTTTTGTTGCCTCAACAAAAGTTAATCCACCTTGCTCCAAAAACAAATACTAACCACACTGAGCATGCAATATCATTATGGATTTCCTCTAAAAAACCACACATGAAATGAACAAGTAAAAGCTACGATCCTCACCGTGTCAATGAGATCTCTAGGGGTAGGAAGGACAGCGCCAGTGTGGTGATAATCAATCCCAAGGCCGCCTCCAATATTCAAGTAATTAACTTCAAATCCTTGCTCACGAATTAGGTCAATATAGTTTACCATGAGCACTGCAGCATCTCTGAATATGTCAACCTGAGAAGTACAAGAAAAAGGAGGCTATCAATATGACAAGTGTGCTGATTGCCAGGTATATTAGAATTGGGGGGTAGATGGGCAAAACACGTGAAGTTTAGAGAGATTCACATGATCCTCATATTCAATTAGGCACAACCAGTCAGAGGTAAACTACAGTTAGAAAATATATATATATATATATATATATATATATATATATATATATATATATATGATTCAACACAAGATTAAGACCATACCTTTGTAATTGTGGAACCAAGATGGCAATGGGCGCCCACAAGCTTCAGCTCCTTTGGATGTGATTTTACAGCATCGAGAAACCATTGCAGCCTCTCATTCCTAATACCAAATTTAGAGTTCTTGTTTCCCGTGGCAACATATGGATGGACCTGAATTGACAATCCCCATAGAATTAGAGTGTATTTTTCAGGAGAAGGAAAGAACCAGCAACACACCAGCCATAATTCATAAGAATTGCACACAGTAAATACTGTGAAAAAATGAGCTGGACAGAGAATGGCATGTAAGATATGAAATATAAAGGCCTTATGAGCAGAAGAACTAAAATTACCTGAGGATCCACATCTGGATTAATACGAAGTAGGACATTAACCTTCTTGCCTGCTATCCTTGCAGCCATAACTATGTTCTCCAAGTCAAATTCGCTGTCAACATTGACAAAGACGCCTTCTTGTGCTGCTAGAACCAAATCTTCCAAGAGTTTCCCATTTCCATTAAAAATGCATCTATCACCAGTTGCAAAAAAAAAAAAAATTTAAGTTCATACTGTTTTAAGAAATTGCAAACAATTTCACAAAAACAAAAGTTAAGCAAACTATCCCACAATTTTCTTCTTCACAAGATCGTCATTGATAAATAAAATGTCTAGCATTCAGATACGAAGTCCAAACACACTTACACATAGAGCACATGATGGATTAAATCACTTTACCCACCTTTTTCTCTGTATTTCTTTGTTTCTCCTTCGTATTATTTTCAACAACTAACATGCATTCAATGTCAAAGTAAAAAAATTTGGCACAAGCATGTCATTGAATTGTCCCATTCTCATATTGTAGTTGATGCCACCTATTAGCTAGCTAAATCAAAGAAACAAAAGCCCCCCACGTATTAAGCCCAATGTCTTCTCTTCCCTGTTTCTTTCACCATTTACAAGTTTGGACATAATCACCAGCGAAAAGATTTTACATAATACTGCATACAACCTTTTTCAACCAGCGAAAATTCAGGGAAACAAAGCATTACTCTCATCTCATTTCCAAATCTGACACCAGCTTCCTTCTCATTCGTCTCTCAAAAATTTGCCCGTCCAGCTATAAATGCTAACCACAGTAAACTCAAAACCAAGAAAAGAACAACTATACTCCAACTCTAAACACAAGAAAATTCATTCTCTACTCATCTGATAAACCACATTTTAAATACCCAACTGCAAACACAAAAGACCAGACTTTCCTTGAGGAAAAAAGATCAGACTTTAAGCTTCAAGAACAGCAAGGGCAAAAGATCTATTTCACCTGGTGGGATCGAACCCAGCACGAAGAGCCAACCTCAGCTCATTCCCACTGACCAACACCGCCCCACAACCCAACCCTCTCAAATGCTCCAAAATCTTCAAATTATTGTTCGCCTTGATCGCATACCCAATGACCGCGCCCTCCAAACCCTCCAATGCGTCACTATAAGCCTCCACATTCCTCGTGATCTGCTTCTTACTGTACAGGTAAAAGGGCCTCCTCTCGACGCCGTCCATGACGTCCTGGACCTTGACGTCCTCGCAGTAGAGGAAGCCATCCCGGGACTTGGAGAAGCAGTGCCTGAACGTCGTCGTTTGCGGGTTCTTAGCGGCGGTTTGCGCTGGGTTCTGCGAGATGGCGGCTCGTAGCTGGAGGGGCTTCACGGTTTTAGTGACGGCATTGAGGGGCACAATGGTGGTTTTGGCAAATGAATTTTGAGAGAACCGGTGGTTAGTTAGGGCTTGGCGGCGGTGGGTGGGGTTGGAGAGGAGGTGGGGAGTCGAAGCAGCAGCCATTTTAGGAGAGGGGAGGTGAGAGTCAGCTTTCAAACCCTTTTGTCTAGAAAATTGCACGGAAGTGAGTGGAAAGGCAAAGAAAAGAAAGGGAGAGGAAAAAAGAACCTGGGGGAAGAGTACCTGAGAGCCGTACCAGTGGGGAAAGGAAGGGCCGCTGGAGTTGGCGACGGTGAAGATGAAGGAGACGAGGACAAAGCAGAAGGTGGCGAGCCGCAGCACCAGGACCAGCCAGTTGAACCGCCGGAGGGGCGAGCAGAGAAGCGAGAGCAGTCGAGAGAGGATCGAGAGAAGTTCGAGCAGAGCGCGGTCGAAAGCAGTTTAGGGTTTTTCAAAAGAGAACGTGGGTAACCATGGCGCTTGACCAGTTGAATCTGTTCTCCTGATTACAGTGGAGGGGCGAGTAAATCCGAACACCCAAATCTCGGACCGGACCGATATCGGTGATCCATTCCCGATTCCAAAGAGAGCTGTCCGATTTTCGAATTTAAATTCTGCTAGGATCAGATTGTGCAAACCGGACCTATCAATTTTTTTTATTTTATTTTGATCAAATCCCCAAACGAAATCCCCATCCCGATCTTGCCTCAACTGGTTCCTGGGCCGTTTTTCTGAAATATTGGAGCTTCGGCAGGAGCGAGTGTGCTTGCTCTTTAGATTGATTTTGATTCATTAAATTAAAAATTCGTCCTTTCTGTAATCTTTTTTTTGTTTTGTTGCCATTACTAGAGAGCCAATGCACAAGGGGTGAAATCTCCGCACCTGGTGAATTTTTATCATTAGCATAAGGGGACGATGAGATTATATTTGCTATTTTGACTGCATTGATGAGGACAAGCTGGACCAGGGATGATGATATTAATGAATATGACGATGGAGGTTGGGAATGGAAGAACACGCCAACAGTTTCAGTTCGATTTCGAGATTTCTTGTATAATGGAATCGCCCGGGAATCGGACCAAATTGGTTATCCGATTTTCGATTCCGAAAAATTGAAAATCGGGATCACTGATCCGATCCTCGGTTTTTGAGAAGAACCGGACCGAATCAGGAACTGATCAACCCTAAATTACACCAACCCGAATTTTTAGGAAGGATTGTCTGTCCAGATATTGGGCTCGGGTCGAGTTTATCGGCCCTGGTCATTTATCTAAGTTTAGCTTTGCCCTAATCTCGTAGCTTCTTTCATTTTAATGTGGATGTGTTTTGAATTTTGCATTCGCCTTTAACATCTTGCCAAGTTATCTTTTTATTTTATTTTATTTTATTTTTCCCTTCTTTTTTTTCCTTCTTCTTTTACTGCAATCGGCCGGCTCGAGCTCAAGAGTAGAGAGGAAAGATGAGAGAAAATGATTTTCTCTTTTAGAAAAAAGGAACTCATTTTCCCATTTTAAAGGTATTTTTTTCATTTTGGAAAATATTTTCTTTTACTAGTTTATTTTTTTTAAACCAAACACCCAAAAATCCAAAAAAATATTTTCTTAAAAGTTATTTTCTGTTAAATGAAAAAAGTCTTAACGAAAGATCTCACACGAATTTATCGAGCGAGGATTTTCCTCGTGACATGCATTCATTCAAAACAACTAACCTTGTAAAATGATACAATTAGTAAGACTATTGAAATGAATAATTTTTTTCCATAAAGTGAAAGTAATTTGAATAATAAAATTATAGTAAGTTGAAGAATACTTGGGAAAAGGGAAAAAAAACAATATTGCAACTAGACGTGGCCATTCTGAATTGTGGGTTCGGAACCGGCCCGTTAACTGGCTCGGAAGTGGTCTGTTGACCGAATCCATGATTCAGAACCAGAACCGGCCTTCAAGGCCGTTGGGCCCTTTCCTTTGTGAGGCCCTTCGGGCCGTTACAATGCAACAGCAAGCATCCCCCCTCCCCCAATTTTATATATAAATTATATTATACCATACCTCCCTCTCTACTCCTTCTATAAATATCCTTCCCACTTTTATTTTTATGACAAATCCTCTCATCTCAATTCTCCAAAATTCTCTCAATCTGTTCGATTCTCCAAATCTCATCTCAATTCTCTGAATCGATTTTTCAATCAATTTTTTTAAAAAATGACAAGTGAAAGCATAAATACTGAAAAGAGCCCGATGAGAGAATCCAATTTTCCTCATTCTGAATTTGATCCTCACGACTATGCATGTTGGGTAGACGACTATGATAATATCAACTATGTTCCCAATCTCAATGTCGAGCACGTCCCAACGCAAGAAAGTCTTTATCCTCTTTTTCGTGTTGAAAAAATGTCGACAATAAATGAACTGGAATGGAAGGTCCGAGAGGGTACATTCGAATTATAGCAACACTTCGACAAGGCACGTGAAAACGAAGGTAATTTTAAGATAAATGTAAATATTTGTCTGAAATCATACAATTTTTCTAAAGGAGATGGTTACGGAACATTCCGTCAATATCTAACGAAACAACATCCAATGCAAACAGGGATCGACACTAGCCAACAAAATATATTTGATTTGCCCATCCTATAACTCATCCTTTATCCGTTACACTAATGTACTTTACAAACAAACATTAGTTGAATATGTTGCCCTTGAACATGTTCCGTTTACTACTGGTGAAAATTTTCATTTAAAATTTTTGATAAACACTGCATTGGTTTCGCAAGCACCATCTGTTCCGAAAACTACTCTTAAATGTGAACTTTTCGAGGCTTATAAAAAATAAAAATAAAAAGGGTTTGACAATTTGTTTTAAGGATTTCAATTGACATGTAGCGATATTTGGACTGATTCTTAGCAAATTCATTATTATATGGGTCTCACATGTCATTAGATAGATGACGATTGGACTATTCAAAAAAGAATTCTTGTATTTCGAGTTTTTGATGACAAGCATACAGCCATTAATATTTATAAAATAATTAGACAAATTTTTGAAGAATATAATTTGATTAATAATTTTTTTAATTGATTTTGATAATGCCGCAGCATATGCCGCTTCTATTCTTGAATTAGAAAATATTTGTAAACCGACTTTTGACGAACAATTTTTAACATTAGATGTGCTTACCATATTTTAAATTTATGTGTACAATATGGTTTATGAACTCCTGAGAATTCTCTCATCCCAATAAAGAAGTGAATTAAATTTTTATGGAACCGTGCCCAATTTATGAAAACATGGGGCAAATTTTGTAAAGAAAATGGGAGAATGGAAAAAATATTTCCAAAATATATTCTGATTCGTTGAAATTCTACCTATGAGTTGCTTCGTCAATCCTTTGATACAAAGATTTATTATGTACGTTTATTTCTAATAATGTTCCTGATATTACTTTGCTCCCGCAACATTGGGACGTTTACAAAAATATTTTAAATTTTTTGAAAGTTTTTAATGATGCTACTAATACTTTATCTAGTGTTTATTATCATACTACTAATTTATTTTTAATAGTGTGTTAATATTGCTTGTGTTTTTAGTGATTATGAAAAAGATACTCAATTAGCTCCAACTATTTTAGTAAGACGAGACAAATCATTACATTATTATTTCAACATTTTTCTTATTTATTTGGTTGGTATTATTTTCGATCCACATACGAAATTAAATGATTTATTAAATTATCTAAATGATTATTATTATGTTTGCTTACATTTGGATGAAACAATAAATATCTCAAATGTACAAAGAGAGATTAAAGACGCTATAATAGCATCATATATTGAATTTTGTAGTAAATATGATTTCAATGATAATGGATCTTCCTAACCTAGTGCCTCACAAGGCGATGCGGATGGTTCAGTTAGTATATGGTAAAAAATGCTCATAAATAGGCAAAAAATTTAAAAGGGATAACATGAGGTACTATTTTAGAATTAAAAAACTATTTAACCATTACTTTTGAGTTTAGTGATTTCGAACACAATAAATATTTCAAAATTCTGGAGTGGTAGAATAATCATTCAACTCAATTCCCATTTTTCGACCTCGTCGCATGACAAATATTAGCAACCCATTCTTCAACAGTTGTGATTGAATAAGCATTTGCGTTGGAAGATTAATTTTGGACGACCGCCATTCAAGATTAAGTCTGGAATCTGTGGAGGCTCAATCTTGTAATGATGATTGAACAAATGTTAGATTTCAACACCAAAATCTAGATTGAGAACTGAATTTTTCAGTGAGGATTATGGAGATACCATCGCCACAGATACTACAATGGGTAGCGACGATTGACGATAAGGTAAGTTGGTATTATCAAAGTAAAAGAACTACATTGACTTTAATTCTTCTATCCCCAATAATATATGTAGGCTCTTAATGATAATTTATTAGTTCATGTCCATTCCTTCTCTTTTTCCCCCCAAATTTTATTACAATGTATAATTTGATTATAATTTATAATTGATAATTTAATATTTTTATTTCATTATTTATTATTTTAAAATTTTAATTTTAAAGTTGAAATCGAAACCAGCCCCAGGAACAAGCCCGAAATTGGAATCGGCCCATGAAAGGGCCGGTTCCGATTCCAACTTACTTAGAACCGGTGGTTCTGCCGAACCGGCCACGTCTTGCAACCGCTAAATAATAATTTCAAATTATCGAGGTTGAAAATATATTTCATGAACTTTGAGATAGCCGGATCTAGAATAATTATGAAATCATACTACACAATTTATATTTCATGTTAAAAAATATAGTTTATAAATTATAAAATAAAATAGTAGTAACACGAATCATAATTTTGCTAAAAAATATGAAATACTAATTATGACAAATTGCCCAATGGAGTTGGACCTAGGTTATAGTTTACATGTGCCATAATTGCATATAGAATCCTAATGCCTGCACATGGTGAGCATGGTTGTCAGGATATAAGGTAAGATATGATATCATATCATATCTTGGGGAGAAGTGTCAATTTAGTTTTAAATCTTTTTTTGGGCCAATTCAATTCTAAATCTTTTATTGGTGCCAATTTAGCCATAAATTATTTGTATTAGTCTTCAAATTTGGTCATATATCTTTTGCATTTATATCAATTGAGTCAATTCGATCAATTTTGGCTAGAAATCCTAGTGTGGCCATCAGTAGTCCTATACAGTAGGCTGACGCTGATGTGGATATATTTTTTATGTTTTAAATATTTTTTTAAAAATCAAAAAAATGTTTCAAATTATTTAAAATATTTAAAAAAATATCCAAGTTGGCGCCAGCCGTGCCATGTAGGATAATTGATATCCACGTAGTGATTTGCGATCAAAATTGACCCAATTAACTCAATTGACAAAATACAAAAAAATTAGGATTGAATTGGCATGAGTGCAAAAGGTTTAGGACTGAATTAACATCAATAAAATATTTAGGACTTAATTAGCATTAATGCAAAATGTTTAGGACTGAACTAGTATTAATACAAAAGGTTTAGGACTGAATTGACACAAAAAATATGATTTAGGACTAAATTGACACTAATGCAAACGGTTTATGGCTATTTTAACACTTCTCCCTCACATCTTGTGACGTCCTGGGTTGCCACATCTATCGGACTCATTATTCCTTTGTTCTTAAGCCTAATATTCCGTTTAACACATGGAGAGGTATGATATAACACGACAAAATTTTAGAATCTTTAAGGATTATACAACTAAGGATATCAAGTAATTGAAGGAACTTAGGGATATTGAAAGTTCTTTTCATTGATTAGCAAATGCTTCATGAGTTATGTATTTATATTCACGTCATATTTACAACCCCAATAGATGTCTGGCATAGCTAGGAGGTTCAGGTGACTACTCCATGTTTTATTTCTATAGCCAGCTACCCAAAAAGTCACAGCTCCATCCTGCTTCCTTGACCAATGAGCCTAGTCATGTTGCGAGGTGTCCTCTTCGAAAGAGTCGTCTTCTTGTCTAACGTCCTCCATATTGATATGTTCGTCTGCGGCATCTAAGGCGCAGTATGGAAAAAAACCTAACAATTGTCCTCCTACTTGTATATGCACAGTATGGAATCTATAGGGTACTACCCCCGTCACGAAACCTTCGTCCATCCAAGGGCTGAACTCATACGTTACAAGCTGCAGGCACACATATCTAAGTGGACCATATTATAATACTTGACCTCGTAATCAATAGGGACTCCAAATCGTCCTGCAGGGGAAGCGGCTATATCTACTAATCTGGAAAAAGGAAAGATAACACAAAGTTTGAGCTCACAAGCTCACAAAGGAAAACATTCAAATCTTGTTCTTAATTTAGGTACAATTGAGTCAAACTAACCTACTCCATATGGTAATAAGATAGCGCAAATCTACTAGTTAATTCAGACTTCAACCCAATACCGCGACCTCACAAATACTCTCAGCATATAACGTATAGGTCCTTCATAGGATTAACATTCTCATTTAGAACCACAGGAGTAAATGCAATACAATATATGCACAAGAAAGCATGAGAACTCCCACATGTCTCATGGCCTTCGGCCGAGAACCCACCCGATTGCGAGTCGGCTCAAATTCGTGGTACTATGCACATAGGGCCCTGGTATTCTCCACACACAACTTAGGGTATCACTTTCTCCCTCTAGGTTAACACTGGATCAACATGCTCGTGCCATGATGTGCCGAATGCCACGGACGCAAAAACAAACACAAGTATCAGCTTTGCTAACACGATAGGCTAAAGGTTCCATCACTATAAGCTAACTAATAATCGAATTACATCATGCTACCACATTCCTATACACAGCAGAACCAAAAAGAAACCTGACCATGGTGCCCTGCATTATACAAAGTCACTGAAATTGATTTAGGTGTTAGGATACAAACAAAATTAATCGGCCAATATTGCTTTAACAATCCACACTGATCAGCCCACAAACCTCCCTAATTCATTCCTCAGAGGACTCGACGTGCATCCCTTGTCACGCCCTGAACCCGGCGGGCACGCTAACATCCCTCAGTGGCCGTTTTGATTCGATCCTACCCATGATTCAACGACAACGGTCTCAACTGGACTAAATGAAATATGCAAGCGAAAGTGAGAAACAACCCCTTTTCTTAAAGCCAAAAGATGAACTTCATGACTGTATAACAAACGTTTAATCAAGATCAACATCCGGCCCCAGTTTAAACGATACTTGGCAACAAAAGGAAGAAATCATGCTAACTAAGGTCGACTTCTCTAATTCTAAAAGGGTGCTAGGTTCGTGCTCCAGCTTGTGCTCCTCATCATTTGGGATTCAAGGTCTGAAAAAGTAATTCCACGACGGGATAAGATATAAATCTAAATAAGCTAAACCTAACCCTAAACTAGACTGTTAGTATCTCCAAACACTTTTGAAAATGGTGTTTTGGAATAAAAACCTTTGACATGGCAAAAACATGATGATTTACAAAACAAGGCATTTCGGCATTTCAAATCGACTCAATTTAGTCACAAATCGAGGTTTGATCTAAGTTTCATGTAATTGCAGAGTTTTCAATCAAAAGTACACTCGAGACCATTTTCAATCCATGAGGCATTTTCAAATTCCCAAAATTCAATGTTGATATACAAGTTTCTATTACACTCCTTTGGAGCCGCGAGATGATTCGGTCAATCATACGACTCTCGACACCTAATTTAGTCGAGATGATTCAGTCAATATGTTCACTCTCGCATGTGAGATAATTCGGTCACTATAGCGACTCTCGACACTCCGTGTTATCGAGATGATTCGGTTGACTATAGGATTCTTGCGCCCGGACCTAGAGATGATTTGATCGCCATACGACTCTTGATTCTTACAGCCTTCTAGATGATTCGGTCAGTATGAGATTCTCTAGACGCACGACCTCGTCAAGTCAAATGGGAGTAACCCCCTCCCAGAGCTCAATCGATTGGCCATTAATAACATATAATAGTCAATCATAAATAACCTCAATTTTAATTGAAAACATATTCATGCAATTCAAGCATTTCACAGTCATATCACAACTCACTCGTGACATTCCTTTCGATAAAGAAAATTCAGGCCTTACAACTCAAAGCTATCAATTGGCTATTAAAGCACACACTCGTGGTCAAATAAGACTCTTCGAGCTTTCAATTTTCGATCAAAAATAAGCCAAGGACCATTAACCCTCAAATCTGACAGGTTTGGGTTTTCCTACACCCCTCATAAAATCAGTCAATAAAACCATTCAAATCAAGCTCAAGCTTTGTCTATTAATAACCTAACATCCTAAGGAAGGTTTAGGATCAACTTACCTTGAGCTTAGACGGAGCAATTCCACGAAACGGTTGACGCAGGGTTGCAATACCAAGCTATCCAAAAAGGCAAATTCGTCCTCTCGGAAGTCTATGAAAGAATCAACCACTAAACTTCATCAAAATTACTCATGTCAAGCCAGGATTGAGGGACCACTTACCACTTGTTCCAAGTAAACTTAGTCCCTAAATCACCCTCGAGAGTCACAGTTCGATCGAGGAACCGCATTCTGTTTGGTTCAAGGGGAAATGCCACAAACAGCCATCAAAACCTATTGAATCTTCACTAAACTTCAACCATCCACTTCTTAACACACTAATCTATGGTTGAGAGTCGACTTACCAAGGATTAAGTAAGCGAAAATTGTCTAAGGAGGGTAGCAAGTCCATGGTTTGGTCTGGACAGACTTGGTGCAGTTCTTGACTAGTAAAGATAATCAAGAATCAACCCATGTAATCAACTAAAACTCATCCTTAAACTCATGTATAAGTTTCTCAACATCTTAACTAGGCTTAGAAAGTCTCTTAACAAGAAATCAAGCCAAAATGAACTCCCAAATGAGCTTAAGGCATCCTCGGGTTCAGACCAGGTTAGGCAGTGACCTTTGCTGCTCCCGATGGCTCTACGGGACAAATGGCTGGGCGGATGGAGGCATATGATAGCTCTTTGGAACGGTAAGAGGATAAGCTTTCTAATGGTGGGTGGCTCATCAGCAGCCGATGACGGACGATGGAGGAATCGCTGGAAAAACTGACAGAAATTGGTGGGAGTCTAAGCGGGTGAGCGAGAGAGAGAGCTGAGAGAGAATTTGAGAGAGTGGGAGAGGTGCTCGATGGTATGAGAGGGAAAATGAGGGGAAATGGCTTATCCTTCAAGCCAAAAGAGATAGCGAGAGAAAGAGAGAGAGAGATGGTGAGGTGATGGCATAGACTTTTTAGGTCATTAGCTTAGCCTTTATGGGAGTAATTCATAGGATTAGACTTGTATTAGGCTAATGGGTAGAGGGGGCCCCTATTTAGTATTCAAATCTCTTGGTCATTTTTCCATAAATGCAAGACCACTCTTTGACAAAATTTCCCTTCCTTTTTCGACCATATAGGGGTAGATAGGTCATTTGGCTAATCTTGACTTAATCCCCAAGATTAGGCGCTAATCGAGAGTAATTAGGGGTAACAACTATCTTAGGTTTTTAATTCCTAATTAACTAACTACCGAGGAGCATTCTAATAATCCAATTGACTCCGAAAAAGCGACGTCCAATTTTTCAATGTTGAAATTTCTCAATATCCAGTACCCAATTTCGAGGCCTAATTCATGTCAAATTATGTTGACTGAAATTCTAGTTTATCTCAAACTAACGGGCGGCTCTTGCAGGTGCTATGGGTATCCACCTTAGGATTACTCAAATTGTGGCGAGTTGGATTGTCATGTAACAGCGAGGATTTATCGCTAGTTCTTACGGTCCTAATCATCAGAATTCGATTTATGAAATATTCGCAAATTATATATTGGTTGGCGGAATTACCCACGTTTCAATCGTATAACTCTAACAAAGCATTCTATGATCGTTCTTAGATCAATCTCTACTGGCCCAAAAATATTTCCTTGTCAATCCTTATGGTCAAAGTGTCATTTCTTATTCGAGTTCCAAGGTCCACATACTTAACTCTACATTAGACTTTCTCTTTTGGTTAGTTAACTCGAGAGTAGCCAATCCGAGTGAGATACAATTGAAATATATATATTAATTTCTTTTCATTCTATAGCTTCGAAAAAGGTCGAAATTCACAACGTTACAACTCTTCCCCCTTAAAGAAATTTTGTTCTCGAAATTTATAATCTTCCAATCATCCAATTTTATGGGGTACCGACGCCTCATCATTTCCTCACTTTGCGAAGTAGCTCCTTTCGTTACTTGACATTTTTATAACGTCCTTACCAATAACAGTTTTTGTAACATTTCAAATTTCGACCCCTCTGAAGGCTATAGATTGGAAAGATATCGATCGATGTAGTTCAGTTATATCTCCCTCAGAGCCAGCCACTCTCGAGTTGACTGGCCGAAAGGTAAAGACTAAAGCGAGAACAGGTACATGAACCTGAGAAATTCAAACAAGAAACGTCACTTTGACTATAAGGATTGTCGAGAGGATATTTTGGGCCAGCATAGATCGATCTAAAAACGATCATGGATGCTTTGCTAGCATTATACGGCTGGGCCGCGGGTGATTTCGTTTAACCAATATATAATTTGCGAAAATTCCCTAAATTGAATTTTTATGATCAGTGTCATGCCTCGCGCCCCGGGCACGAGCGCGCGAACATCCCTGCAAGCAAACCAACAAAAATCTTTCGGCGGTCCCGAGTTCCACTAATAGGAATCGAGAGATATAACAAAACTATCAAGCATACGAAAGCGATACTCATATAAAACCCCGTACAATATATATATTAAGTAGAACCTAGATAGCAAATGTCATTCATACATCAAGGCATACTATTCATATAACCCGAATACTAAACCTGCTAAACAAAAAAGCGACAGGGTAAGCATATCAAAAGGAAACATCCACAAAATCCCTCGGAAACAGGGTCAGGTCGCCAGTCAAGATCGATCCACCGACTCAAGTATCCTAGGATGAGCTGCTGGAGTCGTCCGTGTCCTCTGCGTCCTTAGTAGGCTCATACTCGAGAAATGTCTCAGACGGAACCTCCATTGAATCCTCCATGGTAACCTCTTGTGACGGCTCAGCAAGGCCCCCTCCGAATGCCTCTAGGACTATAACCTCCTTCTGCTCCTGCTCCTCAGTGAACTCCACGATCGGTGTCCGCTCTAGTCCGTTCCTAAACCCTACCACCGACCCCCTCAGGTAACTCCTACTGAGCTATAGTCTGGCACCAATCGGGAATGATACCCTGTGGTATCTCATGGGGCTTCAGCGGCCCTATCTGTAAGTTACCATCCTTCTTGAAACACGCCTCGAACCTGTGAGGCTTCCATTCAGGCTTACCCTCATCGACCCATACGACGATACACTTTCTCACATATACGTTCCCCTGCCTATCCGGGAACTCATCATAGTACGCCGTCATCTCCTTTGGGTCCCCAAAACGTATTGGTCACATGGCTATAACCTAGGATCTGTAAAGTAAGGTTTCCCCAAAAGGGGTGAGATACACATCTCAGTAAGAAAAACCTAACCCTAGATCAAGTTGACAGTCCACTCAGGTAGTCGCGTCACTCAACAGATCAAAACTCATGAATACATAGGCATAACAATCACAACTCAATAAACAACAACACACAGAAGACAGGCATGCAGTTATGATCTCATGTTACACTCATATGCACATGTATACTCAGCCTGCCACTTCGCCACATCCATCAACCTCTGCCTGTCTCATTCTCTAGCCAGCGAACTAGTCGCATCAGACTCGGCCCGCGTAAACGCATTAGACCGTCATTGGCGACCAGCATAAACGCATCGGGTCCCAATTCATCTACAAGCAGGGTTTATGAGCTCATACTCCGTCCCGCGAATAATACGCATCAGGATTGTGGCTATCTCAACCCCGCGACTTCGTCGCATCAGGGCGCCACCTATTCATACTTCACCCGCGATCTCGTCGCATCAGGGTCTCAACCTCCCGCTCCGGGTCTCACACGCCTTAGGGCCTCACCATGCCAAGCTCATGCCACCTCATGTCTAATACCTTAATTTTCAATTCAATTTCATAATCAATGGCTAACACGCATTCAAGTGCATTTCATAATTACTGTGGCATGCAAGTCAATTTAAATGGCACACAGACATGGCAAATAATTCCGGCATAGGCAATGTTATACAATCATTTCTATATCATTTTAGGGCATATCAAGCTATCACATTTGGAAGTTTTCTCATATACCGTTCCAATCGGCCTTCGACTTACCCAATCGAGTCTAATCCCCTTAGCCTCGGTTTAGGAATTTTCTTACCTTTACTTGGCAACACAAATCACTTCTTCTTGAACCTCCTAAGTTTCGGCCAACTCAAGTCCAAGGCCAATTTGTCGCGCAACCTAGAAATTTCGACGAATCCGTCAACTTTCTATATCCAAATCCTCAAGCCATTAACCTCAATCATCCATTACTCAATCGTCAACATCTTAACACATCGTAAACATCAATTTAAGTCCCATAAGTTTCTGTTCTCGTAAGCACGGAACTGGTTTTGCACAGAACCGAACAGGTTCTCTCCTGTTTTGTGTAAACCGAGTGTTTCCAGCCTTCAATCCTCCTCAATTCCTTCATTCAAGCCTTATTCTACCTCTTAACATGTCTACCTAAGGGTTTGGGAGGCTCACCGGTTGTTTGGAGTCGGTTGGTCGCCGAAAATTCGTCTGAAGTCGCCTGAACGTCCAAGCACAGAATACCGGCAGTTTCTGGGCAAAATGTTCAAGATCGATTCATGGTCAAAACCTTATCAAATCAAGCTCAAATTTTTACCACAGAATCATCAATGTGTCTACTTGATCTCCACCAAATTTGAGCTATAGATTCCAAGTTTTCGGCTGTCAAAAGGGCTCAGAACTGAACCTACCTTAGGTTTGTTCCGTTTCCGTCGGCCTGTGGGCAATTGCTCATCCTGAACTCCACAATGCTCCAAATGGCCTAATTCTTGTTGGAGGACGTCGGCAAGACGTGAATCTACGTCTGGGGGGTCGACCGGCAGCAAGTGATGACCGGAGTGGCGATTGTGGCTGGCGGACGGGCGGTGTGGTTCTGGTCGGCGGTGACAGAACATAGAAGAGGAAGAAGAAGACTTGCTTGGTTCCTTGGGGGGATGGGTTTGGCCGAATGGAAGGGTGAGGAGAGAGAGAGGAGAGAGAATTTGTTATATCCAAATTTTTGGGTCAATGGCTTTGAATGTTAGGTGATAAAAAGGTGACATGACTATCCTTGTTTTGATCTTTGACACTTGGCATTGCTAGTTTTCATGAAGATCCAATGGCCATTTTTTTGTCCTTCAATTTTCGGCAGCCAAGGGATATCAATTGCCCAAAATACCATTCTTCAATTATAAAAGCCAAGTCCTAAGCTTGAGGGGCAAAACGGTCATTTTACCCCCGACATTTCGAGCGTCGTTTTTCTCGTTTCAAGATTATTCGATAGGGCGACGGCCAATCCAAATGACGTTGGAATTCTTGATTTTCCATTTCAAACTTTTCAGGACTCGTTTCTGATCGTTTTCTCTATCAGATGTGATTCCAGCCTATCCCGAACAAACGGACGACTTTTGCAGACATTACGCGTATCGACCCCGTGATTCATATCCCGTTTAGGGCTCGTCAATTCATGGCGGCTTTGGTTGTCATGTAATTGTGAGGGTTTATCACTAGTCTCTATGGTCTCGATCGTCACAGTCCGATTTAGGATAATTTTACAAATCATGCGTTGGTTAAGCGGCATCACCCACGCCCCAATTGTACGACGCTCGCATGGTAATCCTCAATCGTTCTTAGATCGGCCTTTTGGTGGTTCTAAACATCCCCTCGACAATCCTTATGGTCAAAGCGTCATTTCTTATCCGAGTCCCCTAGGTCCACGTACCTCGTCTCGTGTTAGCCTTTCCCCTTTGGTCAGTCTACTCAAATTGATCAGATTTGAGCGGAATATGACTGAAATACATCGCTTGATATATATAAACTTCTCATTATAGAGTCTGAAGTTGATTGGAAATCAGAATGTCACAAATCTTCCCCCCTTACAAAAATTTCGTCCTCGAAATTTACATTACACTCAATTACTCAAATAAATGGGGGTGTTGTCGCCTCATTATCTCTTCATTCTCCCATGTGGCTCCTTCCATCCCGTGGTGCTTCTATACTACCTTGACCAACGGAATCTTCTTATTTCTGAGGATCTGCTCTTTCCGGTCATCGATCCTTATTGGCCTCTCCACATAGGACACTCTATCGTCCACCTCTATGACTTTGTGGTCCAGTACATGTGTCGGGTCGGGTTCGTACTTTCTTAGCGTCGATACATGGAACACGTTATGTGCCTGGGATAGATTTTGCGGCAAGGCAAGCCGGTAGGCCAAAGTTCCAATTCTCTCCAATATCTCAAAAGGGCCTACATATCTTGGGCTCAGCTTCCCTTTCCTTCCGAATCACGACAGTCCTCTCATCGGCGACACCTTGAGGAAGACGTGATCGCCTACTTGAAACTCCAGGGGCTTGCGCCGCTTGTCTGCATAGCTCTTCTGGCAACTCTGCGCCGTCTTTAGTCTATCCCGGATCAACTTCATTGCTTCCACCGATTGATCTACTAATTCGGGGCCTATGATGCTCCTTTCTCCTATCTCGTCCCAGCATATCGGTATTCTGCAGGCTCTGCCATAGAGTGCCTCAAACGGTGCCATCTGTATACTCTGCTGGTAGCTATTGTTGTACGCAAACTCTACCGGGTATAACTGCTCTTCTCATCTGCCTTTAAAATCTATGACGCGCGCTCTCAACATGTCTTCGAGCGTCTGGATCTTCCATTCTGACTGTCCATCTGTCTGGGGGTGATATGTCGTACTGAACTACAATCGGATCCCCATAGCTTCTTGTAGGCTCTTTTAAAAATTTGCCGTGAATTTTGGATCCCTACCCGAGGTGATCATCATTGGCACTCCGTATAATCTTACTATTTACCTCATGTACAGCTATGCGTACTTATCCATGGCGAAGTCCTTTCGTACAGGAATGAAGTGGGCAGACTTGGTCAATCGGTCCATGACTACCCATATCGAGTCGTGACCTCTCTAACTCCTCAGAAGTCCCATTACGAAGTCCATGGTTATGTGTTCCCACTTCCATTTCGAAATTTCCAGTGGTTGCAGCAGTCCTCCATGTTTACAGTGCTACGCCTTTACTTGTTTGCAAATTAGACACTTAGCCACGTATCTTGCCACGTCTACCTTCATTCCGTTCCACCAATAATGCTGTCGCAAATTCTAGTACATCTTTGTACTTCTAGGGTGGACAATATAGTTGCTCCTATGAGCCTCTGACAGAATTCTTTCTCGGAGTCCTTCATCCTTCGGTACACATAAATGTCCTCGAAACCTCAAAATTCCATCCTCAGATACTTGGAATTCTGGCTTCCTCTTCATTGCATCCATCTCGACAATTTTCTGAATCTCTGGGTCCGTAGATTGTAATGCCTTAATCCCTTCTTGGACCTCAGGTTCCACCTTCAAAGTAGCTATCAGGCTGGATAACTGATCGACCTCTAATCTGAATTCAGAGTCTCTCAAGTCTTCTATCGTCTACCAACTTCTCACTGGCAAGCATGCAATACTTGACTTTCGACTTAATGCATCTACTACTCGGTTTGCTTTCCCAGGATGGTATAATATCTCACAATCATAATCTTTGAGCAGTTCCATCCACCTACGCTATCTCATATTCTGCTCCTTTTGGAAAAATAAGTATTTCAGATTCTGATGGTCTGTATATATCTGAAACTTCTCTCCACAAAGGTAGTGCCTCCAAATCTTCAAGGCAAACACAATTGCCACTAACTTCAAGTCGTAGGTCGGGTAATTCATTTCGTGTGGCCTCAACTATCTGGATGCATAGGCTACTACCCTGCCGTGCTGCATCAATACACAGCCTAATCCTCTCAGCGAAGCATCGCTATAAATCTCGTGTGCTCTCGGTCCCGACGAAATGGTCAACACTGGCGCGGTCGTCAATCTATGCTTAAGTTCTTGGAAACTTTGCTTACATCTATCAGTCCATTCAAACCTCGTTTCCTTCTTCGTCAACCGCGTTAGTGGAACGGCTATGGAAGAGAATTTCTCCACAAATCGCCTATAATATCCTGCCAGTCCCAAGAAACTCCTAACCTCCGTGACCGTAGTAGGCCTTGGCTAATTGATTACAGCCTCTATCTTTGCAAGGTCCACTGCAATCCCTTCATCAGACACAATATGACCCAGAAATGCTACCTCGTTCAACCAAAATTCACACTTGCTCAGCTTTGCATATAGTGAATGTTCCCTCAGGGTCCTCAATACGATTCTTAAATGCCTTTCATGTTCTGCATCGCTCCTCGAGTAAATTAAGATATCGTCAATAAAGACTATGACGAATCTGTCCATAAACTCCTTGAATACTCGATGCATTAGATCCATAAAAGCAGCTGGGGCGTTAGTCAATCCAAACAGCATCACTGTGAGCTCGTAATGACCATACCTCATCCTGAATGCAGTCTTGGGTATGTCTTCCTTATTGATCCTCAGCTGGTGATACCCCGTCCTCAAGTCAATCTTCGAAAATACTGCTGCTTCTTGCAACTGATCGAATATATCATCAATCCTCGACAGCGGATACTTGTTCTTCACTGTCACTTGGTTCAGCTGCCGATAATCAATGCATAGTCGCAAAGATCCATCCTTTTTCCTGACAAACAGCACTGGTGCTCCCCATGTTGAAGCGCTCGGTCGAATGAATCCTTTGTCAAGTAGCTCTTGCATCTGCACCTTTAGCTCCTTAATTCTGACAAGGACATTCTGTAAGGTACTTTCGATATCGGCTCCGTCCCAGGAGCTAATTCAATCGCAAACTCTATTTCCCGTTCCGGTGGCAATCCTAGCAATTTCTAGGGGAACACATCCAGAAACTCACGCACTACCGGAATATTCTTTAACTTGGGTTCTTCGACAGTTGTATCCATTACTGCTACTAAGTATGCCCGACATCCTTCAGACATCAACTTAGTTACTTCCAGAGACGAAACTAAGGGAATCGAGATTCTTCCTTGACTTCCTACCAGCTCAAAACTAAGGCGGTCTTTCAGATAAAATCAAATTGTTTTATTGCCACAGTCTACTACCGCTCCCTATCTACCCAGCCAATCCATTCCTATAATCACGTCAAAATCAAACATAGGCAATAGGTCTAAGTCGATACTTTCCTTACTTCCCCCAATTACCATCTCACACCCAGCACACCATAATGAAACCAAGACATTATCCTTCAATGGGGTGGCAACATGCAATGTCATGCTCAATGGTTCTAATTTCATGCCTACTAATTCAGCAAACTGTGCAGATACAAAAGAATGCGTGGCACCCAAGTCAAACAATGCATAAGCAGTCTGGTTGCACAAGTAGACCGTACCTGTGACTACTCCTGGCGCATCTTCCGCCTCGCTGCAAGCTACAACGTATACTCTGCCCTGTGCTTGTGGTCTACCCTGCTCGATCTGAGGTGCGGCAGTCGACTGTCCTGCTTGCGGTCTCGGTCCTTGTGGTCGACTTGCCAATGCTTTGTTTGGACACGTCCTCATCTGGTGGCCCAGTTGACCACACTTAAAATAGGCTCCTGTTCTCACTAGGCATGGTCCATTTCCATGCTTTCTGCCACACAATCTGCAGCTCCAGTTCGCCGGGATTGGCGGTTTCACTATATTCCTCATTGCAGGCGGCACGAAACGTTTGTTACCTGCTGTCGGTCTCTTGCCTATCTGGCGATGGTCTCTGAACGATGGGAACCGCGATCCAGTTGCGATATTTCTTTCCCTTAAATCTCGTTCAATCATCTGGCCTCGCTCGTATATCTCCCGATAGGTCCTCAAGTTCAAAGCTATCATCTGGCTGCGGAGTTCGGGTCTCAAACCATCCCTTAATCTCTGTGCCTTCTCCAAAGGGTCCTCCACACATCGAGGTGTATACCTCGAGAGCCTCGCGAACTTAGCTTCGTACTAATATATTGCTAGCTAGTTCTGACGCAATTGCAGGAACTCAATCTGTTTCCTTTCTCTGGCCATTTCTGAAAAATACTTATCGTTAAATATCCTCTTAATAGTGTTCTAGTTCATGGCCATACCTTCAGGGAATACTCCGACCTTGGTGGCAGCCCACCAGTTATTTGTTGTACCCTCTAGTTGGTACATAGCCAGCAACACTTTCTCCTCATCTGTGCATCTTAGCACCCCAAAAGCCTTCTCTAGCTTTTCTATCCATCTGGGCGCTAGCTCGGGATCTCCAATCCCATCAAACTGTGTCGGCTTTAGTTTCATGAATTGTTCCACCAGTTGGCCCATCTACTTGGCCACAACGATTTCCTCTTGAGGGTTCACCGTTTCATTGCTCTGGTTCGGCTCGCCCTGACTTCCACTTCCACCAGCGTTGCCAATGTTGGTATTTACGGCTGCTAGGGCAACTCCTACTGCCCGGGCTATGGCAGAGTCCCAATCTTGGGCCTGCCTCTCTATGATGTCTCTAAGTCCTTCCATTGCCCTCAGTAGACCGTCCACTCTTAGATCTTCAGCTACGGGCGGCCTCGAGCTAGAGGCTCTGCCTCTTGGTCTTCCAGGCCTTCTGGATGGGTTACTCATCCTTGTTTCTTTCAATTGAACCTGATCCACCACAAGTTCAACAATGAGTTAGTAACTTACTCATTCATCCAATCTAGAGTTACTAACTACTCCTTAACAGAAATAGTTATACAACAATAGTACTCTATACATCAATTTCAGAAGCATTTCAACCAATGGCCCATGGCCATTCCTCATTTCCATCCACCCCAATGATTCACTAAAGCTAATCGCTTTCGTTCATCGAGCAGGCCAAGGTCCAGAAATGACCTTCAATCCCAAGTAGAAAACTAAGTTCCTTATGCCTTGTCACAATCTTACCAAGGTTAAACACCATCCTTAGGTGTCAAGTCACATGCCAGACATCCCTTGCCTTACCCTGACCAATTTCCTATGGTCTTGCTATCTGTTCTTGTCCCAACTTAATCCTCCTTATTACTCCAATCCTCAACCAACTTTGTATCGAGCTGACCTTGCTCTGATACCAAAACAAGCGAGGATGTCACGCCCCACGTCCTGAGTAGAAGCATGCGAACATCCCTGCAAGTAAACCAATAAAAATCTCTCGGCGGTCCTAAGTTCCACTAATAGGAATCGAGAGATATAACAAAATCATCAAGCATACGAAAGCGATACTCATATAAAACCCCGTACAATATATATATTAAGTGGGACCTGGATAGCATATGTCATTCATACATCAAGGTGTACTATTCATATAACCCGAATACTAAACCTACTAAACAAAAAGGTGACAGGGTAAGCATATCAAAAGGAAACATCCACAAAATCCCTCAAAAAAAAAAGTCAGGTCGCCAGTCAAAATCGATCTACCGATTGAAGTATCCTAGGATGAGCGATTGGAGTCGTCCGTGTCCTCTGCGTCCACAGTAGGCTCATACTCCGAAAACGTCTCAGATGGAACCTCCACTGAATCCTCCATGGTAACCTCCTGTGACAGCTCAGCAATGTCCCCCTCGGATGCCTCTAGGACTATAACCTCCTCCTGCTCCTGCTCCTCGGTGAACTCTACGGTCGGTGTCCGCTCTGGTCCGTTCCTAGACCCTACCACTGACCCCTCAGGTAACTCCTGCTCAGCTACAGTCTGGTACCAATCGGGAATGACACCCTGTAGTACCTCATGGGCTTCAGCGGCCCTATTTGTAAGTCACCCTCCTTCTTGAACCACGCCTCGAACCTATAAGGCTTCCATTCAGGCTTACCCTCATCGACCCATACGACGATACACTTTCTCACATATACGTTCCCCTGCCTATCCAAGAACTCATCATAGTACGCCGTCATCTCCTTTGGGTCCCTAAAACGTATTGGCCACATGGTTATGACCTAGGATCTGTAAAGTAAGGTTTCCCCAAAAGGGGTGAGATACACATCTCAGTAAGAAAAACCTAACCCTAGATCAAGTTGACAGTCCACTCAGGTAGTCGCGTCACTCAACAGATCCAAACTCATGAATACATAGGCATAACAATCACGACTCAATAAACAACAACATACAGAAGGCAGGCATGCAGTTATGATCTCACGCCACACTCATATGCACATGTATACTCAGCCTGCCACTTCACCACATCCATCAACCTCTGCTTGCCTCATTCTCTAGCCCACGAACTAGTCGCATCAGGCTCGACCCGCGTAAACCTATCAAACCATCATCGGCGACCCGCGTAAACGCATCAGGTCCCGATTCATATCCAAGCAGAGTTTATGAGCTCATACTCCATCCTGCAAATAATACACATCAGGATTGTGGCTATCTCAACCCCGCGACTTCGTCCCATTAGGGCGCCACCTATTCAAATTTCACCCCGTGACCTCGTCGCATCAGGGTCTCAACCTCCCGCCCCGCGTCTCACATGCCTCAAGGCCTCGCCATGCCAAGCTCATGCCACCTCATATCTAATACCTTAATTTTCAATTCAATTTCACAATCAATGGCCAACACGCATTCAAGTGCATTTCATAATTATCGTGACATGCAACTCAATTTAAATGGCACACAGACATGGCAAGCAATTCAGGCATAGGCAATGTTATACAATCATTTCTATATCGTTTTAGGGCATATCAAGCTATCACATTTGGAAGTTTTCTCAAATACCGTTCCAATCGGCCCTCGACTTACCCAATCGAGTCCAATCCCCCTAGCCTCGAGTTAGGAATTTCCTTACCTTTACTTGGCAACACAAATCACTTCTTCTTGAACCTCCTAAGTTTCGATCAACTTAAGTCCAAGGCCAATTCATCGCGCAACCTAGAAATCTCGACGAATCCGTCAATTTTCTATATCAAAATCCTCAAGCCATTAACCTTAATCATCCATTACTCAATCCTCAACATCTTAACACATCTTAACCTCCCGCCCCGCGTTTCACACGCCTCAGGGCCTCGCCATGCCAAGCTCATGTCACCTCATATCTAATACCTTAATTTTCAATTCAATTTCACAATCAATGGCCAACACGCATTCAAGTGCATTTCATAATTACCGTGGCATGCAACTCAATTTAAATGGCATACAGACATGGCAAACAATTCAGGCATAGGCAATGTTATACAATCATTTCTATATCGTTTTAGGGCATATCAAGCTATCACATTTGGAAATTTTCTCATATACCGTTCCAATCGGCCCTCGACTTACCCAATCAAGTCCAATCCCCCTAGCCTCTTTTTAGGAATTTCCTTACCTTTACTTGGCAACACAAATCACTTCTTCTTGAACCTCCTAAATTTCGGCCAACTCAAGTCTAAAGCCAATTCGTCGCGCAACCTAGAAATTTCGACGAATCCGTCAATTTTCTATATCCAAATCCTCAAGCCATTAACCTCAATCATCCATTACTCAATCCTCAACATATTAACACATCATAAACATCAATTTATGTCCCATAATTTTCTGTTCTTGTAAGCACAGAATCGATTTTGCACAGAACCGAACCGGTTCTCTCCGGTTCTGTGCAAATCGAGTGTTTCCAGCCTTCAATCCTCCTCAATTCCTTCATTCAAGCCTTATTCTACCTCTTAACATGTCTACCTAAGGGTTTGGGAGGCTCACCGGTTGTTTGGAGTCGGTTGGTCGCCGGAAAGTCGTCCGAAGTCGCCGGAACGTCCAAGCACAGAATACCGGCAGTTTCTAGGCAAAATGTTCAAGACCGATTCATGGTCAAACCCTTATCAAATCAAGCTCAAATTTTTACCACAGAATCATCTATGTGTCTACTTGATCTCCACCAAATTTGAACTCTAGATTCCAAGTTCTCGGTTGTCAAAAGGGTTCAGAACCGAACCTACCTCGGGTTTGTTTCGTTTCCGTCGGCCTGTGGGAGATTGCTCGTCTTGAACTCCACAATGCTCCAAATGGCTTGATTCTTGTCGGAGGATGTCGGCAAGATGTGGATCTACGTATGGGTGGTTGGCCAGCAATAGGTGATGACCGAAGATGGCGATCGTGGCCGGCGAACGGGCGGTGTGGTTCTGGTCGGCAGTGATAGAACAGAGAAGATGAAGAAGAATACTTGTTCGGTTCCTTGGGGGGATGGGTCTGGCCGAATGGAAGGGTGAGGAGAGAGAGAGAGGAGAGAGAATTTATTATATCCAAATTTTTGGGTCAATGGCTTTGAATGTTAGGTGACAAAAAGCTGACATGACTATCCTTGGTTTGATCTTTGACACTTGGCATTGCTAGTTTCCATGAAGATCCAATGGCCATTTTTTTGTGCTCCAATTTTCGACAGCCAAGGGATACAAATTGCCCAAAATACCCTTCTTCAATTTTAAAAGCGAAGTCCTAAGCTTGAGGGGCAAAACAGTCATTTTATCCCCGACGTTTCGAACTTCGTTTTTCTCGTTCCAAGATTATTCGATAGGGTGACGGTCAATCCAAATGGCGTTGGAATTCTTGATTTTCCATTTCAAACTTTTTAGGACTCGTTTCTGATCGTTTTTTCTATCAGACGTGATTCCAGCCTATCTTGAACTAACGAGCGGTTTTTGCAGACATTACGCGTATCAACCCCGTGATTCATATCACGTTTAGGGCTTGTCAATTCGTGGCGGCTTTGGTTGTCATGTAATTGTGAGGGTTTATCACTAGTCTCTATGGTCTCGATCGTCACAATCCGATTTAGGATAATTTTGCAAATCATACGTTGGTTAAGCGGCATCACCCGCGCCCCAATCGTACGATGCTCGCATGGTAATCCTTAATCGTTCTTAGATCGGCCTTTTGGTGGTTCTAAATATCCCCTCGACAATCCTTATGGTCAAAGCGTCATTTCTTATTCGAGTCGCCTAGGTCCACGTACCTCGTCTCGCTTTTGCCTTTCTCATTTGGTCAGTCTACTCAAATTGATCAGATTTGAGCAGAATACGACTGAAATACATCACTTGATATATATAAACTTTTCATTATAGAGTCTGAAGTTGATTGAAAATCAAAATGTCACAATCAGGACAACAGGAAGTAGTGATAGACCCTCGCAATCACATGACAACCAAATTTGCCACGATTTGAGAAATCTTAAGGTCAACACGTGTAGCGCCTGCAAGAGTCGCTCGTGAGTTTGAGATAAACTGGAATTACAGTCGACGAGAACTCGACATGAATTTGGCCTCACACAATTGAGTATCGAATATTAAGGAATTCCAACATTGGAGGAGGATTGAACGTTGCCTCATCGAGGGTAAATAAAATTGAAAAAGTAAAATTTGGACTGAAAGTGAAAAATTACCTTTTGTCCCTCCAAGAACATTCTTCCTTTTGAAATAAATTGAGGGCAAATTAGTCTTTTTCCTTTCTCCTGAGGTGGCCGAAAATGTAAGGGCTTAATGGTCCTTTGAGCCCCAAGATTTTTATGAGGAAACGACAAGAGCATTAATTGCATTAGTCAAATCTCACTTGCCTAATCTAAGCCTAGTCTATAACAACCATCGCGTCTCTCTCTCTTCCTTTGGCTTGAAGGATAAGCCACTCTCTCTTCTTTCTCTTCCCCCATTTAGCCGAGCAACCCCCTTTTTGTCAAACTCTCTCTCTTGGATTTCTCTCTCGCCCAGTTCCAACCATGCTCACTTTTCCAGCCATAACTTCGTCGTCCGTCATCAAATGGAGACAAAACAACCACCATTAGAAAACTTATCCTCTCATCGTTCCAACAAGATATTATGAGTCAAAATCCCATAGAGCCATTTGAAGCAGCGAAAGTCGCTGCCTGGACCAGTCTGAACCCGAGAAGCATCATAGGCCATTTGAGAGTTGGTTTTGATTTGAATCTTCGGTAAGACACTCCTTGAACCCAGTTAAGACATGTAGCAACATGTATTTGAAGTTTGGTTGGGTTATTAAAGGATTTGATGGTTGAATCTCTATAGTTTGCAAAGGGGTAGAATATGATCATTGTTGGTCGGTGAGGAACCGTGAGCTTTTGAGGATCTTTGAGGTGTTGTTTTGCCTTGAAATTGTTGATAAGCCACCCTAACACGTAGATATAGATGTTATCATGGATTATGTTGATTAGAATGAGGTATAGATAAAGTTTAATGCTATGTTTGTACGAAATTCCTAGGAACTAGTTTTGCCTTGTTATGGTAAGTTTGGTTCGAAGACTTCAAGAGGTCAATTGTCAGATTTTACTTGCTGGATTGAGTGGTAAGAATACTTTTGACTCTTCATTAGGATGTTGTGGTATTAATGGATGAATTATGGGTGGAGTGAAGGTGTTTAAGGGGCTGTTGTGGAGTGAAATGCATTAGAGGCCAAGAACCGAGTAAATCTCTCTTAGGCGTGCACTGATTTTGAAATAGCTTGTTCTAGGTCGTTCGTAATCCAAATTAAGGCCTCGTTTTCTCCCACAGGACCGTAAAATCATGAAGGACATGATTATATATTTCACAAAAGGTCAGCAGAACAATATCATTTTATTCGAGAATGGACCCGGTCGCAAAAGGCTAAAATAGACAACTTGGTGCTACGAAGTTTCGTCAATCATTTTTTAGAATTGCTTGGCCTAAGTTCGAGGTAAGTTATGCCTAAACCTTTATTAGGATGTTAGGTTACTAAATGACGAAGTTTTAAGTTGGAATGAAAGGTTTTATGGATTGAATTTGTGAGAGGTGTGAGGAAAATCAATTTTGCCATTTTTTGATGAATTGAACTTGAGTGATTTCATGGCACGAAACTTGGGAAATCAAGGTTGAATTGAGGAGCCTAATCTGGTCATGGAGTATGGTTGGACCTTTTAGCATGTTTTATGGAAATTCCTATTTGAGCTGAGTGCATTGAGGGGCCCGTGACTAATGTCAAGCCTTGAGTTTCATGAAATGACCGTGTGTCGTTAATTTGTCCGAGGCCTTGGTTGAATTGATTCGAGTGATACGTGTGCTTGATTGAGAATTTTGTAAAGTGAAATATGTCTTGTAAAGTTGATGCACGTTTGGAATAAATGCCTCGAATAGGCGATGAAATACTTGAATTTCATGAGTTTACTTTTAATTTAAAATTGATGCTTTTATAACTGAATTTCTATGAGTAAATGGCGTGTGGGATCGCCGAGGAAATCTTAAGTGTACAAGTGTGTGGGTTCGCCGGGAAACATTATATGTGCACTAGCGTGTGGGATCGCCAATGGCATGTGGGATCGCCGAAAATTATAATTTGACTAAAGTATTGGGAGGGAGTTACTCACATTTGACCTGACGAGATCGTGCAGCTAGGGAGTCCCATATTGGCACGATTCATCTCGATTGAAAATGGGCATCGAGAGTCGTATGGTGATCGAATCATCTTTAGGTCCAGACGCAAGAGTCTCATATGGACCAACGGGTCATATGAAAACCGAATCATCTTGCAATCCCAAAGTAGGCGGCCCAAGATGGGTCAATATACAAGAAACTATTTTCTGGAAAAATCAAAGAATGGTTTTCGAGAAACAGAATTTGCCTCATGAATTGAAAATGGCCCAAGATGGGCGAAAATTGAAAGATCTAATTTTCTGAAATTTTTAAGGAATGTCACCTTTGAGAAAAGAATTGAAAGTTGCCCAATGTTTTGAGATCCATCGAGTGTTTACTCTTAATTAAAAACCCTGCCACTGTACCAAGTTCAGATTTTTGCCATGATTTGTGACTGGGTCGAATTGATTTGGAAATATTGAAAAGCCATGTTTTGAATGAATCATGTTTTTCCCATGCCAAAGTTTTTAATCCCAAAATGCCCGTTTTCAAAAGTATCCGGAGGTACTGGCAGCCCAGTTTAGGATTAGGTTTAACTTACTGAGATTATATATCTCAACCCGTCGTAGGACCATATTTTCAGGTCCTTAATGATGGAGTCCCTCGGACGCAGATGTTGGTCAACTGAAGAAGCACTTGGCGCAGAAAAACATGCGACCTTGATTGATTGTATTTTGTAAACCCAAGCTTTGTGTTGTCTCTTGATCAAACGTTTTGTGGTGTAGTCCTAAAGTCTTTTGAAATAAGAAAGGGAGTTGTCTTCTCGCTTTCATTTGCATGTTTCTATGGGTTTTTAAGTCATTAGTCGTTGATTCTTGGGAGATCACCAAAGGTAAAGGCGTCGTGGAATGATTGCATGCTCGCCAGGCTCGGGGCGTGACATCCCCTTTTGTTGGTATCAGAGCAAGGTTAGCTCGATCTAATTTGATTAGACTTTGAGTGATAAGGAGTGATGACTTGAGAACGATTAGATAGTGAGACCCTTATGATTAAATATTGATTGTTGAATCTCGAGGATTATAGGCTTGAACTTGTGTCGCGCTTTAATGGTTATAGTATCGATTTTAATCGATGATCTTGGGTAATGGTGTGATTGAGGTTCACAAGGAAGCAAGTAGAAATTGAGGAGCCATAAGCATGGATTTGAGGTTATGGACATGCTTGAGATTAATAGAGAATTGCTTATGAGTAAAGGGTCGATTGGATTATATGATCGTGATTGTGGCCTTGAGGTATATGGTTGAACATAGGCAATTGATCTGTGAAATGGTCATTTGTGAAATTAGAAACCTTATATGGATAAGATTTTATCTGAAAGCGAATGTGGTGTAGCGAATATTAAGGATGATCATTCAGTGCATCTATTTATGGCATTGAAATGAAAGTTCAAGAAGGTGAATGCATGAACTTATCATTATCAGACTTAATAAACTGTAGTGAAGCATGTTATAGGACGTGTGGAACAGGACTCTCTTCTAGATATATGACTTAGGACAACATGCAATGATCTGGTCTGATAAGGGAGGAGAGTGTATGCCGGGACAGAGAGGTTTGGACAAGGAGCGGCTCTTGACAGGCTTCTAAGATAGCAAAGAGGCAGGAATGACCCAAGTCATAAATTGAAAGAGAGAGTCTAGGTATCGAGTTGAGTCTGATTTTAGTTAAGAAACGTACTGCACTGAAGTGAACCTCAAAGTGAATTTTCAAAATTGTATAGCATTTGTAATGGCGTATGTTATTGGCATGGTTAGGAGCTTCGTACATGGTAATGGGTATTGTTTGAAAAAGAAAATTGACGTATGTGTATGGTCAGTATGGCGAGTTTTGGCATTGAATGTCGTTTGACTAGTAACTTGTGAAATTGAGATAGCCTGTTAAGTTATTGTTAAGTCGTAGATACGTCGGACTTAAGGTGTGGGCATATGACCCAATGAATTGTGACTCAAGAGTTTGCGTAGTATATGGCGATTAGTTGAGAAATTGCCTAGTTGAGGTGGCTGGATAAGCGATTGCCAATTGAGGATTACTTGGAATCCTTGGATGATTGGCTGGTTGCATGAGATTGCCATGATGTTGAGCAACTTGAGACTGCTAGACTCAAGGAGATGACTTAAGCCTTTAATTCCTAAAGGGAATTGTAATAGCTTGAGTGTCATGAGAACCTAATAAGGTTAAACGATCAAATTATGTTACAAGAGGAGTGTTAGCTCGAGTATGCAAGATATGAAAGGACTCTAGAATTGAAAGGAGTCGTGAGAATTGAGTAAACATAAAAAATTGAAGTATGAGCGCTGGAAGAACATTTGGCTCAATTTGGAAAAGTGCACAAGACCCAAGAATTGAAGGAGTTGAAAGAACTCAAATGACAATAGGAAAATGGATGGGTAAGCAGACTCGAGAAGGAGCTACCATTGTTACCAAAGTCGCTGAGACTGCTGTTGTTGTTGCTAGCAAAATAAATGGTAGAGATCATGGGAAAGACGATAGAAAATTGAAAATGTGGAAAAGAACCACGAGAGCTTTGAATAGCTTGTGAAGTGGATCATGAGGTTGGGATCGACTAAGGTTCGATGAAGAAAATGACCTCGAAACTGCCTTTCTCTAGAATGAGAATTTGGAAAAGAACTTAGAGGTATTGAGTCCACTGAAAAAAGGAAGTGGCTCTAGCAATTATTAACCTTAATAAGCTGTCAAAGATTGGCAAAGGGCTACCAAAGGAAGAGTCTTCCTAGAAGGCATGATATCTAATTGAGATGCCATCGTTAAGTAGTTGGATGAGAAATGCATTACTGAGATTGTTAAGGAAAGAGTTATTAGAGCCTCTGAAATTTTGTGAACTTAAGTAGGGTCTACCATTGAAGGTATAGTCCACAAGATTTTCTAAGCATGTACCAAGGATGATTGAGAACCCTTTGAATAAGGCAAGGAGGTTCGATAGTGAATCGAAGTTCGAAGCATTGTGACTAGATATGGCATTGTTCTCACTTATGAGTTATGGGAAGCGCTTGTAACGAAAGGTTGATTACCTGGGTGTAGGGCCTATGGTGGAGGATTGGTAGTCCATCTTTCTTGTCATGGAAAAATGCTAAGGAAAACTAGCATGCTAGTCTGCCTTGATTTAATAATCTAATGAGACTGGTTGAGAACGAATTGGAACCAATAGAAGTGGAGATTTCAAGTCGTTGTCCCTAAAAGATAGGCAATGTTCTTAAGGACGATGGACCACGAGATGGTCGTTGATGAAAAGGGAAGTGAATGGACTTGATAGTCTTGGCTACTCGCAGTTGTAATGAATGGTTGAGTAAGCGGGAAAGGGTGTTTGGATTATAATCACAAGGTGACTTAATCTATTCGACTTGGATACCCGAGGTGTAGATATGTAGGAGGGACCTCAATCCATAGAACCTCATCACTAGGGTGATTGAGTTATCGAGAAAAGAATGTCGAGTATGATGGCATCTAAATCCTAGAATAAGGGTATCACTGTTGGCGTAGGCTCTAAGAATGATGTCTTATGGAATAAGGGAGACGAGGTGGATCTAAGTAAAAGAATGCCACTAAAGTGTATGGTTCTTTCATAGGGTAAGAGACCCTAGCGGGAAAAGGAGGGAAGATGGTTATGGAATCCAACGTGTATGATGCTAATTTTTCCTGAGAAAGTGTGACAAAAATGAATGAAATATTGCACGGTCAAATTGGGGACCCCTGAAAGTAGAGAGCCAAGAAATAAGGTCTCAAGTGAATGGTGCGAAGTACTGTTTGAACGATTCGACACATGGTAGTAGAAAGGCTGATGACAGTCGGATTGATTATTCAAAGAGTAATTGGATTGGCTGTTACCATCTTGAGATGCAACAATTGATTTTATTCAAGGAGTCATGAGAAACACAAACCACCTTTGAGAAATATACTATGGACCCTAGAAAAATGTTCATTGTGTGCTAAATGCGAAGAACGTGAGCTTTGGGCTTAATAAGCTAAAATTTCTTGATCATATAGTTCTGGGAGGTGAGATCCCTATAAATCCCTTGAGAGTTGGAATGAGTAATGGAATGATTAAGGTCGATATGAGTAATAGAAATTTGAAGTTTCCTGGAATTGATAGATTGCTATAGACGCCGTGGGAAGATTTCCCCACAAGAGCCATCCCAAGAAGGAAATGGACTAAAGACGAGATGAAGCATGAATGGATGAATGAACGTGAATGAGTTTTAAGGACTTAAGTCAAGTTAGTGACCACGCCAATTATGACATCTTTGTTTGGAATCGAAGAAATCATGAGAATTATAATAATGTGTCGCAGAAAGAAAATTTGTGGCGTAACAAGGCAATCTGAAGTGGGCATTGCGTGTATGTCGCGACAATTAGACCCTATAAGTTAGAACGCCTAACGCAAGACTGTAGTTAGCTTGCAAATCTCCTTGCAATGAAGTTAAGGAAACACTACTTGCATGGAGAAAAGTCTCAAGATTACACGAACTTGGAAGTATTTGCTGCCCACAAGAATTGAATATGAAATTGCTTAGAAACTAAGGAAGATATCCTATATCGCTTTGGAAAGGCGACGAAGGTAGCGGATGCGTATAATGGGAAATTGAACATCGCGCAGTTGGCAGATAAATGATGGACTTCGGTTAAGGAAATGAGAGATTCAACTTCTAAATTGGGAGTTTATCGAATGGCTAGTATAATGACTACCGCAAGTATCGGACCTGAGGGTCAAGAAGGGAGTAAGGTATGGTAATTTACGGATCCTAATGTCCAAGGGATAGTATGGATAAAGCTAATAGGGAGAACATCTAGATTTCTGAGTACTTGGGAAAAGAACCTTGAAGTTGGGGGTAGAAGCCCTAAAGTCTCATGGGCGAGTTACGTATCCAACAAAGGAGGAAAGTTTCAGAGTACTCGAAAGGAACAAGTGAACAAGCGACATAGACTTTGAGTGTTCAAGGAAGAAAATTCAAAGATATTACAAGATGTCGCAAGGGAGGGAAACATTTTAGTCTAAAAGAAAGAGAACTGAACTCCAAATAATCGTACTAAGGAAGTACAAACTGGACCAACTCGAATTTGAAGAGTCGAGTTATGCAAATGAACAGGAAGTAATATCAATGAGGGAAAGACGAGTATAGATTATGGACAAAGGAAGATGAATTCCAAAGGATGAGAGTTGTTACTAGTAAAGAATTGTAGAAATGTCAAGTATCGAAAGGAGCTACTTTGGAAAGTGAAGTAGCGATGAGGCGTCAGTACCCTATAAGATTGGATGAGTTGTAAAGTTGTAAATTTCAAGGACGAAATTTCTTTAAGGGGAAAGAGTTGTGACATTCTGAATTTCGACTCCTCTCGAGCCTATGGATTGTAAAGATATCGATCGGTGTAGTTCAGTTATATCTCACTTAGAGCCGGTCACTCTCCAGTTGACTGACCAAAAGGGAATATTAACGCGAGGACGTGTACGTGGACTTGGAAAATTCGAATAAGAAACGACACTTTGACTATAAGGATTGTCGAGGGGATATTTTGGGCTAGCAGAGATTGATCTAGGGACGATCATGGGATGCTTTGATAGCGGTTGGGGCACGGGTGATTTCGCTTAACCAATATATAATTTACGAAAATTCCCTAAATCGGATTCCGATGATCATGACCGCAAGAATTAGTGATAGACTCTCGCAATCACATGACAACAAAAATCACCATGACTTGAAAAATCTTAAGGTCAATATGCGTAACGCCTGCAAGAATCGCCCGTTAGTTTGAGATAAACTGAAATTATAGTCGATGAGAACTTGACATGAATTGTGACACCCCGCGTCCTTACATGCTCGTCACATCCGCCACAGGCTAACAATAATAATTCCCATGAACAACACACAGCCTAAACATGAAATGAAACACGCGTGCGGAAAGAAAAACAACAACCCTGAGAATTTTAAAGAAACATAGGGAAAATTTGGAACATGGGCATTCGGTTACATACGACAGAAGGGAAAATGCATAAGGAAATCGCATATCAAGATGGGTTAGGTAACTAAGGTTACTCCTTCGCCTCACCAAACCTAACATCAAAATCGTTCCTACTCCTAGACAAAAAACCACTGCAGCCAAACTACTCTGAAGAGCTGTTCATCCCATCATCGTCCTCAGCTTCATCTTCATCTGGATCATAGTAAGAAAATGTCTCATAACGTACCTCTACAGTGTCCTCCACAGATCTTCCTCGTTAGCAGATATTTCAATCACCTCCGAGAATTCTTCAGTTGAAGGGGACTTGGACTTCTCAGGGATGTTCCTTGAAGCTATCGCAGAGTTTTCGACATCGCAAATGACAAGGGCTGGATGACACCAAGGCGGCACTACCCTCAAAGGAACATCGACAGGGTTCATCGAACCATAGGTGCTACTATCCCCAACACGACGATACCATGCCTCATAGCGGTGAGGCTCCAAACTCTCTGCTCCAAACCTATCAACTATATTGTGGTACATTTCTTAATATATACTATGCCTTTGAGGTCAGGGAACTCATCAAAAGTAGCTGTCATCTCTTTCGGGTCACCCATGCGTAATGGCCACGTATCTCAAGGCCTGGGGTCTGGAAAAACACATTCCACTACGGGGTGATATTTAAATCTTAGCAAGTAAAACCTAAACCTAAACTGGACCACTAGTCCCCACATACCATAAAACGATATCAGATGCAAAAATTCATCAATGCAATGGAATAAGGCATTCATAAATCAAGCATCTCAGCAAGTTAGGCATAAACAAAAGTCGCAGTCGAACATACTCAACCTCATGGGATCAAGCTTTACGCACTTTGCATATAAATAAACACATAACTCTAAAAGTCATCACAATGACACCTCATTAACTCATCGCCTGGGCTCCCGGGCCGTGATGTATTTCTCCGGGCACTCTGGCCAATTGATATCACTGGGGCACTCTAGCCAATTGGACCTCAATTATAAATAAAAATTTAATCATCAGATGATCGCATCAAGCAATTTAAGTCACAAGATTCATTAATCAATCAATTCATCCAGTAGTGTCCTAATGTTTGAGTAAAAGTTTAAGGGATACTTACACTTTGATCAAGATAGAAAATTAGTCTCAAACAGCCCTCCTAGCACAGTAAACTCACGACCAAAGGAGAGCACGTGCGGTCCTAGAGAAATTCCATCGAATTCATGTTAAAACCCATTCATTCTTCAATTTCATTACACTAACACTTCAATAACATAGCCATTAACTCCCTATGGTATCTTGACGATCAAAATAAGACATGACAACAACTCCACGAAGCCTAAAAAAGTTTGGTTCATACAGCCACGACGTAGGGTAAAATCGGTTCTTCCTTAATCCGCACAAATCAGTCCATAATTAAATTCTAGGCTCCAATTCATCACGAGTTTAATTTTCTAAGACCTTAATCCATATGTTTAGGAAGCTTACCGAGAGTTTTGAAGTGAAACAACACCACAAAGCCTTCGAACCACTTGCTCTTCCTACGGTCCTTAAGCGATCAGAATATGCTCGATAGGAATCACTACAATTCGGCCATAAAAATACCCTAAATCTCCAACAAACGTGCAACCAAATCTCATCCAACTTGATTACTATGTGTTATGAAGATCTACCGAGAGTTTGAAGCTAAATGTAGTCTCTAAGAGGTTGAACAGAGGCTTTACCTCAACTCGCTCAGAATCTATCCAGTTTTGGTCTCGGGGCTGGACGGGAAAAACTACTCTACCAAATTATGATCTACCACTTGGAATGTGTAAGGAGAGGTCGAGAAAGGTTTTGGTGGTCGGTGCTCAACGAGACGATCGCCGGAAGGAGCGGTCGACGGCAGCGAATAGGGCGGACAGAACTAGTCGGCTGGAGCAGTTTCAGGTGAAAGAAAGAAGAAAAAGAAAACAAAGGGAAATGATGGACATGGGAGTCACAGCTGAAGCATGCACTTGAGGAGGTATTCTCAAATTATTGGTGTGGTCAAAGTGATAAGATTGGTTGGTGGTGGTCATTAAAGCTTAATCACCCAAAGAGTGACACTTGTCACTTAGCTAATAAATATCCAAGCTTGCCATTGACTTCCATTGACCTATCTTCATTAATTTTCGGCAGCCACTAAAGGAGGTCCAAATGATCATTTTATCCTTCTATCACTCTTAAGGTCAGGGTAAATGGTTTAGGGGCAAAATGGTAATTTTTTATTTTCCGTCTGAAACTTCACTTTTTCAATTTTAAATTACCATTGGCGGAGCGATGTCACATTCTCTTCTAACGTTGGAATTCTTCATTTCCATTTACCAATTTTGAGCTTCATTTCGTGATCGATCTCTAGTCAATCGTATCTTCAGTTTATCTCGAACTATCAGGCGGCATTTGTAGACGTTACGCATATCGACTCTGTGATTCTCATCACACTTAGAACGACTTAAGTTACGACAGCTTTGGTTGCCATGTAATTGCGAGGGTTCATTGCTAGTTCCGATGGTCTCGATCGTCATAGTTCGATTTAGGAAAAAATTACAAATTATACATTGATTAAACATCATCACACATGCTGTAATCGTATAACGCTATCAATGAATTCATTAATCGTTATTTGATCGGCATTTATTAGTTCTAAATGTTCCCTCGACAATCTTTATGGTCAAAGTGTTATTTTTCGAGCTTCCTTGATCCACGTACCTCGTCGTACATTAGCCTTTCCCTTTTGGTCAGTTTACTTAGAATTGATCAGATCCCAACGAAATAAAACTAAAATACATCGATAGACATTTCTTATTCAATAACCTCAAAATGGCAAGAAATTCATATTGTCACAATTCTTCCTCCCTTACAGAAATTTCGCCCTCAAAATTTACAATAAACCTAACTATTCAAACAAATGGGGATACTGACGTCTCATAGTTTCTTCGCTTTCTCACGTAACGCCTTCAGTTCCGTGGTGCTCCCAGATCATTTTCACTAGTGAAATTATCTTATTCCTCAAGATTTGCTCCTTCCGATCCTCGATTATGATCGGCTTTTCCACGTACGATACATTGTTGTCTACCTCAATAGTCTCATAGTCAAGCGTGAGTCGAATCTGGCTCGTATTTCCTTAACAGTGACACATGAAACACATTGTGCATTTGTGACAAATTCGACGACAGGGTGAGTCGGTAGGACAAAGTTTCAATTTGTTCCAAAATTTCAAAAGGATTACGTATCTCGGACTCAGTTTTCATTTTTTCCCGAATCGAGATAATTCGCACATCGGCGACACTTTAAGGAAGACGTCATCATCAACTTGAATTCCAAGGACTTGCGTCTTTTATCAGTATAGCTCTTCTGACGACTCTGTGCCGTTGTCGATCTTTCTCTAATAACCTTAACAGCCTCAACTGATTGTTCTACCAACTTGGGACCCGTTATGCTCCTTTCTCCAACTTCGTTCCAACATACAGGAATTCTGCAAGCTCACCATAAAGTGCTTCAAATGATGCCATCCGTATGTTTTGCTGATAGCTGTTATTGTAAGCAAACTCCACTAGATGTAGTTGGTCCTCCCATCCACTTTTAAAATCTATTACACAAGCTCGTAACATGTCCTCGAGCAACTAAATCGTCCTTTCTGATTGTCCATCAGTCAGTGGATAATATGACGTACTAAACTGTAATCTAGTTCCCAAAGCCTCCTGAAGACTCTTCTAGAAATTCGCTGTAAATTTAAGATCTTTGTCCGATGTAATCGTGATTGGAACTCCATGTAATCGTACAATCTGGCGCATATACAGTTCGGCGTACTTATCCATCGCGAAATCCTTTTGCACAGGTACGAAATGTGCAGACTTAATCAATCTATCCACGACTACTCAAATCGAGTCATGACCTCTCTGACTCCTTAGCAATCCCATCACAAAATCCATTGCCACATTCTCCAATTTCTACTCAAGGATTTCTAAAGGTTGCAGCAATCCTCCAAACTTGCAATGTTGAGTTTTTAATTGCTGATAGATCAAACACTTTATCATGTACTTAGCCACATCCACCTTCATTCCATTCCACCAATAATGTTGACGCAGATTATGGTACATCTTCATACTACCTGAGTGAATACTGTAATTACTCCTATGAGCTTTAGACAAGATCTTTTCCTTTAGTTCCTCATCACCAGGCATACATAAACGTCCGCAGCAATTCAGAATTCCATCCTCTGATATTTGAAACTCAGGCTTACTTCTCGCTACATCCATCTCGAGAATTTTCTAAATCTCAGGGTCCGTAAACTGCAAGGCTTTTACTTGTTCTCGAATTTCAGGTTCGATCCTCAAGGTTTCCATCAAGCTCGACAATTGGCAAACTTCCAGCTTAAACTTGGAATATCTCAATACCTCAAGTAAGGACCATCCCTTAACCAACAAAAGCACAATGCTGGACTTTTGAGTAAGCACATCTACGACTCTATTCGCCTTTCCAGGATGATATAGGATATCGCAGCCATAATATTTGAGTAACTCCATTCATCGACGATGTCTCGAGTTCAATTCCTTCTACGAAAGCAGATACTTCAAACTCTGATGATCTGTATAAATCTGAAACCTTTCGCCACATAAATAATGCCTCCAAATCTTCAGGAGAAGATAATGGCAGCTATCTCCAAATCGTGCATCGGATAGTTCATCTCATGAGGTCTCAATTGTCGTGAGGCATAAACGATCACTTTTCCACGTTGCATCAACACAAATCCTAGTCCCTTTAGTGAAGCATCACTATATATCTCACAACCTCCAGGTCCAGAAGGGATTATTAACATTGGTGCGATCGTCAAATGGTGCTTAAGTTCTTGAAAACTTCTTTCGCATTTATCTGTCCACTTGAATCTCTTATCCTTCTTAGTTAATTTTGTCAATGGAGTGGCTATGGAAGATAACTTTTCCACAAATAGCCTATATAGTAGCTTGTCAATCCTAAAAAACTTTGAACCTCAGTAACTGTCATGGGTCTGAGCTAATTTATCACTGCCTCGATCTTTGAAGGATCTACAAAAATTTATTCTCCAGAAATCACATGACCAAGGAATGCTACTTTACACAACCAGAATTCGTATTTATTAAACTTGGCGCAAAGCGAATGCTCCTTCAAAGTTTGTCGGACAACTCTCAAATGTTTCTCACGTTCCTCATTACTCCTCGAGTAAATTAAAATATCGTCAATAAAAACAATGACGAATCGATTTAAATACTCCTTAAATACCCGATGCATCAAATCTATGAATGCAGCAAGGGCATTAGTCAATCCAAAAGGCATAACTGTAAACTCATAATGCTCATACCTCGTTTTAAAGGCAGTCTTTGGTATGTCCTCTTTCTTAATCTTCAGCTGGTGATAACCAGTCCTCAAATCTATTTAAGAAAACACAAACGCTCCTTGCAGCTGATCAAATAAATCATCTATCCTTGGCAACGGATATTTGTTCTTAATGGTTATTTGGTTCAACTGTCTGTAATCAATACACAAACGTGAAGACCCATTCTTTTTCCTTATGAATAGCACCGACGCTACCCACGATGACACGCTCGGTCTAATAAACCTTTTATCTAGCAACTCCTACATTAGCATATTTAGCTCTTTCAATTCTGACACGGATATTCTATACGGTGCCTTCGAGATTGGCTTCATTCCAGGAGCTAACTCAATCACGAACTCAATTTCTCTCTCAAATGGTAGTCCTGGCAATTCCTTAGAAAAGACATCAGAAAATTCGCATACCGTTGCTATACTTTCCAACTTAGGTTCCTCAACCGTTGTGTGTTAACTGCAACAACTAGATAAGCTTGACACCTTTCATTCAACAGCTTAGTCGCCTCAAGCGATGAAACTAAAAGAATTGAGATTCCTCCCCGATTTTCTGCAAATTCAAAACTAGGGCGACCATCTGGATAAAAAAGGATTACCCTGCTACCACAATCAACCACGGCCCTTTGTTTCTCCAACCAATCCATTTCAATAATCACATCAAAATCATACATAGGTAGTACAACCAAATCTGTACTTTCTTCACTGCCACCAACCACTATCTTACAGTCCACATAACCTAGTGAGACTAGCACCTTATCCTTTAATGGTGTAGTGACATGCAACAATACATTCAGCGGTTTCAACTCTACACTCACCAAATCAGCAAACTGAGCAGATACAAAGGAATGCGATGCTCCAAGATCAAATAAAGTATAGGCAGCTTGATCACATAAGTAAATCGTACATGTAACCACGCCGGGCACTTCCTCCGCCTCTCTACGTGCCACAGCATACACTCTTCGTTGGGCCGGTAGTCGATTATGTTCATTCTGTGGAGCTACAGCTAGCTGTCCAGCCTACAGTCTTTGTCCTTGAGCTCGGTTTCCTGAAGCTTGGTTCGGACAATTCTTCAACTGGTGGCCTAACTAACCACATCTAAAACATGCACCCGTCTTCATAGGGTAGGGACAACTTCCATTCCTCTTGCCACAAAGGCGACAATACCAGTTCGACTGGTTCAACGGTTTTTCCATATTCCTTCGTACTAGGGACAAAGCGTTGGTTGTGCACATCGGCCTCTTACCCAACTGTCGATTGTCTCTCGAGGGAGTGAACCGCAATCTAGAAACGGCGACTCCTTCTTTTATGTCCCTCTCGATCATCTAACTCCTTAATCTCTATATACGTCCTTAGGTCCACAGTTATTATCCGACTTCGAATCTCTGGTCTCAAGCCATCTCGAAACCTCTGTGCTTTCTCAAGCGGATCCTCCACCGATCTCAGAGCATACCTTAATAATCTGGCGAACTCAGCTTCGTACTGATCTACAGTCAGCTGATTTTGTCGCAACTGTTGGAATTTCACTCGTTTCCTCTCACGTGCTGTCTCCGAAAAGTACTTATCGTTAAAAGAGGCAGTGAAGGCAGCCCAAGTCAAGGCCGTACTTTTAGGAAACACTCCAACTTTCGAGACACTCCACCAGTCGTTAGTAGTGCCTTCCGGCTGATACACAGCCAACAATACTTTTTCCTCATCGGTGCACCTCAGCACCCCAAAAGCTTTCTCAAGTTTCTCAATCCATCTCGGTACTAACTCAGGATCTCCAGTCCCATCAAACTGGGTCGGTTTTAACTTTATAAACTATTCCACCAACTGGCCCATTGCCTATTAGCATTAGCATCACTTTGAGCGTTACCAGCCTCAGCGCCCTGAACATTGTTTCCATTTGCCATATTCACAACTGCAACTGCAGTTTCAGCAGCCTGGGCAATAATCTTGGTTCTATCTTCGGCCTATCAAAGAGTCGTAACATCTCTATCTTGGACTTCCTTTCCCATTAGCTCTCTAATCTGCTCTAAGGCTCTCAAGACTCCATCCACTCTTGGATCCTTGGCCGCTGGTGCTCTCGAGCCAGAAGCTTCACCTCTCGACCTTTCAGGTTTGTTGCTCATACTTGATCAAACTTAGTCTACCCGAGTCACTATAATTTCACCACGGAATTAGAGACCTAAGTTCCTTACTCAAGTCTAATTATTCTATGCTACACCACAAGATAGCAATTACAACACAACAGTCAATCACTCAGGCATTCTCATGAGCATATCAATCAGAGATGCATAACTATATCTAAAGTATAGACGCATTTGCAACTTAGTATAATCGAAGGTAATAACTCACTCATCAAACCAGCATCCATAACAATTCATAATGATAAGTGCGAAGCTTGATCCCTAGAGGTTCACTACAACCATGCCAATTTAAGATGCCAATCACATGCGTCAATCATATGCCATGCATTCGTACATGACTCTAACGAATCCCCCTTGAATCTCACTACCCCATCATCCAAATTCATTTACTCCTTATTACTTTAATTCTCAATCCGCTAGAGTCGAACTAACCTTGCTCTGATACCACTCGAACGGGGATGTGACGTCCCCGCGTTCCTTGCCTACTCGTCACATTCGCACAGGCCAACAATAATAATTCTCAAGAACAACACACAGCCTAAATGTGAAATGAAATACACGTACGGAAGGAAAGACAACAACCTTGACAATTTTAAAGAAATATAGGGAAAATTTGGAATGATATAAAAGCGCGCGCGCGCGCGCACAAAAGGCATAAGGAAACCATACACAAAAGTCACACACACACACACACACACACACACATATATATATGACACGAGCATTCGGTTACATATGATGGAAGGGAAAATACATAAGGAAACCGTACACCAAGATAGGTTAGGTAACTAAGGCTAACATCAAAAGGCTACTCTTTCACCTCATCAAACCTAACATTAAAATCATTCCTACCCCCTGACAGAAAACCATTGCAGCCAGACTACTCTGAAGAGTTGTTCGTCCCATCATCGCCCTTAGCTTTGTCTTCACCTGAACATAGTCAAAAAATGTCTCAAATCGCACCTCCATAGTGTCCTCAAGATCTTCCTCGTTAGCAGATACTTCGATCACCTCCAGGAATTCTTCAGTTGAAGGGGACTTGGACTTCTTAGGAATGTTCCTTGAAGCTTCCAGTTTTCGATATCGGAAATGACATGGGCTGGATGACACCAAGGCGGCACTACCCTCAAAGGAACATCGGCAGGGTTCATCGGACCATAGGTGCTACTATCCCCAACACGACGATACCATGCCTTGTAGCGGTGAGTCTCCAAACTCTCTACTCCAAACCTATCAACCCATACTGTGGTGTATTTCGTAATATATACTATGCCCTTGTCATCAACGAACTCGTCAAAAGTAGCTGTCATCTCTTTCGAATCACCCATGCGTAATGGCTACATATCTCAAGGCTTGGGGTCTGGAAAAACACATCCCACTACGGGGTGAGATTTAAATATCAGCAAGTGAAACATAAACCTAAACTGGACCACTAGTCCCCACAGACCACAAAACGATATCAGATGCAGAAATTCATCAATGCAATGGCATAAGGCATTCATAAATCAAGCATATCAGCAAGTTAGGCATAAACAAAAGTCGCAGTCAAATATACTCAACCTCATAGGATCAAGCTTCACGCACTTACAATATAAATAAACACATAGCTCTAAAAGTCATCACAATGACACCTCATTAACTCATCGCATGGGCTCCTAGACTACGATATATTTCTTTAGGCACTCTGGCCAATTAATATCACCGGGGCATTCTAGCCAATTGATATCACTGGGGCACTCTAGCCAATTGAACTTCAATTGTAAATTAAAATTTAATCATCACACGATCGCATCAAGCAATTTAAGTCACAGTATTCAACGATCAATCAATTCATCCGGTAATGTCCTAATATTCAAGTAAAAGTTTAAGGGACACTTACACTTTGATCAAGATAACAAATTAGTCTCAAACAGCCTTCCTAACATAGCAAACTCACGGCCAAAGGAGCGCATGTGCAGTCTTAGAGAAATTCCATCAAATTCATGTTAAAACCCATTCGTTCTTCAATTTCATTACACAAATACTTCAATAACGTAGCCATTAATTCCCTATGGTGTCTTGACGATCAAAATAAGACATGGCAACAACTCCACGGAGCCTCAAAAGGTTTGGTTCACACAACCACAACGCAGGATAGAATTGGTTCTGCCTTTATCTGCACAAATAAGTCCACAATTCAATTTTAGGCTCCAATTCATCACGAGTTTGAAAGAAACAAATGAATTATCTCAATGGATATATTCGAAAATGTAAGTTTGTAAATAGATCATGTAAAGACTTTTTCGTGGTGATTATTACATTGTTGACCCATGGCACTTTCTATCGTGTCAAGCACCCTTGACATATGTTTTAGCTTCTTATTTTATTTTATGTTTTGAGAGCTACGAATACAGCTATAATTTTTTTTTTGGTCTCACTCAAAAACAAAAAATGACGTGCAATTAAAGTTGGGACTCATATGTACATCAATCTTCAGTAGATTATTACTCTATTTCTTTTTCTTTTCTTGTCTTTTTCATGTTCTGCAATTTCACTTGTTTGGAATAAACCTAATTTCCTTAAAAAAAAAATCAACTTTAGGTCTAATCTCAAAACTGCCGTATTTTTTGTCTCAGAAAAATGTCAAATTATTTTCCTTGGTTTTTTTAGTTCTGAAAAATCCTAAACTATTGGTCTCCCAAAATCTACCCCGAACTTTTTTTTTTGTTTAAAAAATCACTAATATTTACTCTAATCTCAAATTTGCCCCTTCAGCCCTCCGTAAAAAAAAAAACCTCATTAGTCATCTTTAATTTTCATATCCTAAAACAGATTCATTTTGGAGAATTTCAATAGTTTTAATTGGGGTGGATTTGTTATCCACGTGGAAATGTTATGCTTCTTCGCATCCATCGCCTATTACCTTGCTGCTATGGACTTGTTATCAAGGTGAAAATGCCAAGTCAAGTAGGAACTAGACCACGGAGTAGATATGATGATAGATTGAAAGTTTGTGTTTTTTTAGACATGACAAAACTCAGGTCAAATTTGGGACTAGACCTAAAACTTGATTTTTTCAAGACAAAAAGTTCGAGACAAATTTTGGATTGGATCTGAAGAATGGGGCAATTTTTCTAGCCAAAATAATTTTTTGGGACAGATTGGGACATAACCTAATTAAAAACCCGAGTAACTAATATGAGCTTTGTCAACACGTGTCTTCGTATGGACATTCGTTAAATAACAAAACAAGGGAACCTTTTGATTTTTTGTATGTTAATTTCCCTTAATTGGTTATCAAGATACTATCACTTTTTTTAAAATGCCAACTAAGACACTCAAGGAACACAGATCCTATCAATATAGTCACTCCCATGTAGGCTTTTATTGTGTGGAACATGGTGAGTCGAATTGAGCGACATAGTGCGAAACTCTAACTTAGACCCACGTCATGTACTCAAGAAAATTTGACTTAAGCAGTGTAATAGTTTATACTCGACCTCTACAGGCTCCACTCAAATAGAAGATCAAAATACTCCAACTCGGCTCAACGCAACTCGATTATAATAAATTTATAAAGAAAATGGATATCTTGCAATTTTGAATATTTTCGGGCCTAACTTTTATAACTATGGACATTTATGAGAAATTATTAAAAGTTCCATGAGACTCACGAGACTATGTAGCCGAGTAGTCTTGATTCTCAAGTATGGCTCATGAAATACTCGAGCAGTTTGAACTCAAGCTCCTGAAACTACGAGTAATTCTCGAGTCAAGTCAAGTCAAGTCCGACCTCCCCAAGCACATTTTTCCTCCCACCAAAAAATTAAGTAAACAAATAGAAAGAACAAAGGCATTCTACAAAGAAGCAACAAGACTAAAACAAGAAGATGAAGCTATTTTCATTTTTCATTTCTTTTACTTGTTTTCATTACGCAAAATTATTAATGTCGATGACTCCTCAAGATAGAAATGATTGACCCAATACTCGGAATTGGCTTCTGAAATTGGAATGAGGCTCGTTGCTTTTGAACGGAGTGGCTTGCATTTTGCTCTCTCTCTCTCTCTCTCTCTCTCTCTCTCTCTCTCTCTCTCTTTCTCTCTCTCAAATTTGATTGTTATAGGCTGTCTCCTTCATTCTCGCCTCTCCCCAAAACTTTCCGCATTCTTGTCCAAAAGGTAAGAAAGACTACTTCTTTTACGTCAATTCATTAGCTTATATTGCTTGATCATCATTTCAATTCTTGAATACCTTGGGCTACATCACTAGATTGTCATGCATTATTCTTGATTGAGCGAATGTTACGTGCAAAATTCTGATTAGGAGCGCCATGGTAGGTTGCAGCTGGTCGCCGAATTGTGACGGGTGCAACTATTTTTCTTTACACAGAGAGAGCTGCAATAAGATTTTTTTTTCTGGGGTTGAATAATTTTTTTTACTATATTTTGAGTCTTTTTTACAAATGCGTAGGGACATACACATCCGGTGAAGGCGTCAACTTTGAGTCTAGGAAGGAGCGCTTGATTGTACTTCCCTTATTTTCGGCTATGCGAACTCGAGCAAAATTCGCGAGATTTGATCATGTGGGACTGTTTCTGGACAGCTCGCTTCCTCTGTCAAGCCGGGTACGTTTCGCTCTTCTTTTGGAATCTGTTTTCCTTTGTCCCTGAAGCAATGTGATTTGCTTGCAAAGTTTGCATCCACTTTGGCTCTCGACGTGGCATCCAGTAGTTAAGGTTGTAAGGTACAGTTGATCACCCCATGGAATTAGAAGAGAATGCCCGTTTAAGGCAAGAGAGAAATCATAACGGCAAATTGGGCTGGATTTGAACTATAGATGACTTGTTAAAGAGTGGACTTTTCACTTCTTGATAGCTCAAAAACCGCGACTTCTGACCTCCTAAGTTCTCTCTCGTCATGTGATTTTCTGCAAGAGGCAAATGATCAGAGATGCTGATTGAGAATATGTTTTTCAAGTTCGGATCAGAGAGGCATATTGTTCTTGACAGTTACAAGATGCGTAGTCTTTCACCGCATGACTCGCGGCCTGAAGTTTTTATGACAGTCCTGATGCCATAAGTAGTCAAGTTAGTGTGAGCATTTCTAAGTTTCGATATTTCAAACAAAAAAAAAAGGAGGAGAGAAGTTTGGATTTTGCATTTCAATCATAAAAAAAGGTTTTTCACCACTGGAGTGTCATTCAGCATCTTGATTCTTGAGGGTGACTTTGCGTCTATCATTTCGCGAGGTGGAATGTCATTGCGGATTCGATTGCTTGGAATTGTTTTACAAGTACCGGTTTAAAGTCAACCTCGGGTTGTTTTTCGTATTGCCGATGATGCATTTGAGGATGCTTTCTTTTCACTTCTTCCGCACAGGACTCGCTCAAACTCTGCTTTCTATTCACTTAACTTCTTCCACAGGACGGACAAGGACTCTTCTTCACTTCTTCCACGCAGATAGGACTCGAACAAACTCGATACGTAGATCTCCAAGGATGAGAGGAAAACCAAGCTTGGGTCTCCCCACAAAAGGCCGCAATCAATGCCTCAACCAAGAGGGGCCGAAGAGGCAGCAACGTCACATCCGACGAAGATATCAATACTAAGTATTCATAGGCAATGAATGTGTTTTGCCAAGTATCCCAGAAGAGCTTTTGCCATCTAAGCACGACGATAAAATCTCGTAAGGTCGCTTTCTATTTCAATGATCTTAGTATTCAGGTCCCATTTGATTTGAGTGTGATTATGCAGAAGACAAAGCGATATTGGGTACTAACGTTTCATGTGATCCCCAGAATTTTTTAGGGCCAGAGTTCGATAGTGAGGAGACAAAGCAAATGTGGACCACCGCATGCTCCGGTGGAGGAAGGAATTTAGCACGGACACAATCATCATGGAGGTAATCATCGACAAGGAGTCGTATTCACAATGCTTATTTCGATCCTCGCTTCTAATTTACCGGGTACTAATAATTGGATTTTTTTTCTTAGAACTTCGTTGTCAATACGCAGGGCCTGGAATTTTGTAGGTTATCTAATGCATAACAAATTCCTTGCATCATGTACTTGCAGGGATTTCTTTTCCCTTGAGCTCTTCAATCTAAAAACCAAAAAGTAACTTAAATTCGAAATTCGCCAAACAATATAGAAGCTTAAATTATGTAGAAAACTCACGTCTCAAGTTTTACTCACCTCACATTGCAAACAAGGAAAGGAGCTGGGACAAATCAAAAGACACGTTTTATGCACAATAATTCTGCATGTATCCTTGCAATCTGCACGTAGAATCCAGTTTCTTGCGCTTGTGTATTCCTCCCATAGCATTTGACACAAGACATGTGCTAACATCGTTCAAAGGCATCCACGAGAATAACAGATATCCCCCGGTTCTCTCTCGCCATCAGCAAAACACTAGCAGCAGAACTTCTTTTTCTGGTCAACATGCAGAAGTCAAATGTTAGCTCAAGGAAGTATCATCTTTTTTATCTGTTTATTAACAGAAAAGGAAGCAAAAAATATATCATCAACATACCCGAAATTGCACCTCTCGTTGATGATCTATGTACGCAAGTAGTTCCTCTTGCCTTATCAAGGCCTCATACAGAGCCTGCAAGAAAAGTGAAGCAAACAGTAGGATTGGTGGGGGGGGCGGCGCGAATAGTCAGTAAAGTCGCATTTGAGATACCAAGGAAGCTTTGTTCTTTCGACTTATGGAACTATAAGACACGTGCATCATATGGGTTTGAGAAAATACAAAAGCTGAAGCGCATGTGTGTGGGAACTACATACGCTCATGAACGTCTGAGCGCAGATGACCATTCTAATTTTTATAGGTTCATTAAGACCTTTTTAACAGTGCCAACCAATACATACAACGACATAAAAAAGCATCCATGTTTCATTGATGAATTCATGCACAAGCTAGCATGTCTAAAATGTCATGTAAGACATACATCAAAATATATTTTTCATTACTCCATAAATTGAATTTCTTAGCCATTTCTTAGCCAATGGAAGATTTTTGAGTTCTTACTTGAAGCAATTTTCTAGATAAAAAGTAACAACATAAATGTTTATAACCAAAATTACGGTTAAAAGAGAGAAGTGATAATCATTCAAGTATAGAGACAACAAAATAATCTCTTCACCGCACTCTTCTTTTACTGTTTTACACTATAGAAGAGGCTGCATATGCTTGCTTGCTTACGAGCAGTAAATGCTGAAAGGATAAGCATCCATGCTCCAACATACACGAGAATTTCCTCCAACAAAAGGACTTGAGCAATAAATGTAATGTCTAGTATTTGAGTGATGTAACCCAATATAGACAGAAGATTGCGGTGGCAAACCAAATGCCATACAATGCACCAATGGCAAGATTTCTAAACAGTAACAATGCAAAAATATTCCAAGGATCAATCACCATATAACTTCATACTCAAGCAGGATGAACTATGTGAAGCAAGAGAGAAACCAATTACTAGTATCAATGATGATTTATTTTGATAGCGTAAACCCATTAATAGTTGCTTTTCTTTCTTCTTTGCTTTCCTTTTATTACCACTCTTAACTTCAGCCTAAGATCGAAGGCTGAATTTTAAACCATTGCTTTAGATAAAATAAAAACAGAAGATCACAATATTGCTAAAATGAAAAGTATTAACACAATGTGATAATGATGACACATGAAAGAATTCCCCCCAAAGAAAAGGGAACAAAAAAGAAGAGAAGTGAATTATTTACTGAAAAAAAAAAGAGTACCTTTTTAGTAGCAATTAGCTCTGCTTCTAAGGCATCAACACGGCAAACAGCAGCATTAAGCAATTCCTCTTTCTCATAGGGCATTTCAGATGGCTTCGCTTTAAGTGTATCAACCTTCTCCTCCAGTTCACCCAGTTTTTTCATTACAGAGGAGAGGAGATCTGCCTCAGTAAATGCAGGAGTAGGTGATGGGGGACGAAACTCCTCCTTCTGAGTACTATCAGGACCAACTTCGGGAATATTCTGGTCAACATCAAGCGGTGTGCTGGGAAGCTTAACACGATGTGTAATTGATCGGAGGAAAGCAAAAAGAGTCATGAAGAGGGCCATAACAGCTAATGAAATCTGAGCACGAAGCCCTTCTGGTGTCTTTGAAGGGTCTGGCTGGGCTACAGTCCCTGAATCATGGGTATTCAAATCATTTACTTGGTTTTATCAAACAAAACCCTAAAAAACTTGGAAGAGAAGTGATTGTAAATCACAGATTGGCCAGCATTATCAACAGCAATACATGCTTGACATGCTCAAGGAAAACTTGAAGAATTCAGAACCTGAGCAGTGGTAAGTCCTCAACTACAAGCATAAATTCCATTCCTAAAAGCATACATCAAGAACAGGAATCCTCTAACGTAGTAGGTCATCACCAGTTCCTGGCCCCCACAGGTCGAAGATTGAGAAGCACAAACATAATTTGCTTCTTTCTTAAAAACGAGAAAACCATACATAGTTCCTAAGCTAAATTTATTTTCCTCGAGTAGGTAGCTTTGAGCCCTTACAGCTGTGGATATCATCCATAACAAGAATTCTAACAAGAATTAGCCTCTGCCAGATAGACTAGGTGACAGAAACAATTAACCAGGATCATTGCAAGATCAGTTTACCCAGCACCTGTGTCTCATAATCTAAGTCTGACATATGCAATAAAAAGGAGAGCAGACAAGCTAACCTTTAGAAGCAGAAGGTTTCTGAGGGGTTGATTGCTTCTTCCAACCAGCATCAACTGCCTTATCAACCATGGGCACATATTCATCGTACCCTGAGAATGTTCCAGCATAGCTTGCCTTTCCAGTTGCCTTAGCCTATACATTGGAAACACATTGTAAATGAAAGCCAGAAGCCAAAACTACAGCTACTCTTAAAAAACCAGTAACTCGTGATACAATAATATATGGCTTGGAAATTTACATCACATCACAAAACAAGAGAGGCAACTCATCAAGAAATATTAGATTCATTAAACAGCTCTATGGAGCTTCATAATACAAGTCAAACGGACAAAACAGCTAAAAAATACTTAATTGCATATTCAAAACAGTAAGAACTCACTTCTTCTCGAACAGGAGTCAACCGAAGATGAGAGTAACTCTTCATTGCTTTTGGGGAAGCAATATCTTCAGCTTCAGACCCTGATTCAGCAGTCGATGTATCACTCCCTTTAACCTGAACCAATTCATGAAAGAACAATTATATTCTTACTTGCATTAAATATGATGCCAATATTTAATGCATCCATCATTGTCTAAGTCATTTAAAGGAGCAGGACATACTGCCACATTTATAACTTAATACTCCTAAAAAGGTCTAAAAGCTAAATAGACGTTCCTCAGAATTAACAGAGATCTTTAGCATAGAAAGACAGAGTTTGAAGCGGCATGTTGTACTAATTGTGACTATACTACTAAAATGAGTATCCCCTCATAAATGAAGACTCTTTACAAGGACTTCATATCTTACCAAAAGTTTTATATCATCCAACACATTACTATTAAAAACAAAGGGCAGAGCTGCAAAATAAGCACGTCCCCATCTCAAATACACTGTGTTGCACCTAGCTACGGTATCCTTGGAATTCTCATACATATGTTTAAGGCAGAATAGAAATAGAAAAGAACTAACCATTGGATACCGTGGCTTAGCATAAGCAATGACCTTCCCTTCACTATTCAAAACCTTAACAACCTGTCTGGATCGTCGTGCTTCACCACTTAAAACCACCTGTAAAGAGTCACTACATGAGGCCTCACCATATAAACTAAAGCAAGGTAAGCAGTTTAAACCTTTAAATGACAAAGGAGCCAAACCATTATATACCTTCAATATATCTGGGTTTTTCCATGGCCCCTTGTCAGATCGAAGACAACCACCCTGATCAGCACAGGTGCAGATGCCACCTAGAAATTCTGGCAACTCACTGTGCATAAGGAAATTGAGCATATAAGATGGCAGAAAAATAAACATAAAAAGTCAGAAGATGCGTGGTGACCATTTTGTGTGCATGTGGCTTCTTACACCAGGTTTAACAGTAAAGGCCTATACTTACCTGGCATCAATTATCTCAAGCAACTTGCTCTGATACTTGTTTCCAAGAACCTACAATTTCCCAAAAAGTTAAAAATAAAGATTGGAAAAAGATCAACACACACTGAAAAACTAGAAAAAAAAAGTTGCAGCGTACATGTATCTTGCTAGTAGTTTTTGGATCCAGAAATGACTTAACAGTATTCCACAGCAGCTTAAATCCAGGACCAGCATTGATGATGAACATTTGGAAGAGAGTCTGCCGCCATGGAGGTTCCAAGCAAATAAGAATCAAGCAACATCCTAAGATTTTTGCAGTGCACACCACAAAATTATATGGACATTTGAATTTAAAGGATAATGAGATATGTACCTCCGGGTAGTTGTCACTATCAATCTTCTGAAGTCGCATAATGAGTTCTCGCGCAGATTTAGTGAAATTCTTTAGGCCCTGAACAAGCACCAGGAAAAAATGTAGAGAGTGCATCACGAAATGCACCATATATACACCCTTGATGTATAAAGCAATAATGACAAGTAAACATACCACGCCTTGCACATCTAAAATGGTTGTGCTTGAATCTATGTGCCTCTTTGCAGCTATCGTACAAGCTGGAAACTTGACAACAAAGCTTCTCTCAAATTCTTTCACATGATATCTAATATATCGATCAAGAGTCGTGACTTGCATAAGCTTGGCAGGATCAACTTTTCCCAGTCTTTCAATGTAAACTGGTCTTCCCTCTTTATCCACACCATGATATCCATGAGGGTAATACTTCAGAACTTCATCCAACTCTTTAAATTCAAAATCCTGAAAACAGGCATCATTGGCGTACAGTGAAAATCAAAAACCAATTTACCGAGGCACTCAAATTATCATATTAGTAACTGTCAACTAAGATAACCTCTGTAATAGTGTCAACACCAAAATCCTTTCTCCACTGAAGCATGTCAGCCCACATGTGCTTTGCCTTTTCAATATCAAATTTTCTTGCCTTCAAGAACCTAAGAGATTCCAACACATACAGATAATGTGAGAAAGAAAACGTGATGCATAGAAGACTGATTCTGTAGAATCACAAAGATATGCCAAAAAAACATACCCACAAACGAAATGCCACAGCTCATATGAGGTAACTATTAGCATTTTCCACGCATCGGAAAGAACAAATAAGTTTGGCCACACGCAGAAAGACCAAAGCAGAAAAGGAAACATCTTATAATAACCTGCTATACAGAAGGAGCTAAGACTGCTACCCACAAGATTTACACCTAGAAGCTATGAATATGTTCTTCCAATTTAGACATGAACTGTCAAGGCCTGTTTGGTTTTACTTTAGAAGAAAAAAACTTGCTTTACGAAAAATTTGAAGACAAAAAAGAAACAAATCTCCTTCTTACCCAAAAAAAAAATGAAACAAATCTCCAAAAATTACGAAAATCTACATGTCAATATACTGTGAGAGCCGCAAGAACAGGCAAAAGGTAAAAACTGAAAAAAGCACGGGAAGTCTAGCACATGTCTAATACTAACCATCTAACAATATGTATCTTCAAAGACTTGATTTTCTGGAAAGTATACACTGACACACAAGCATCTTAACCAGCATATGGATGAATTGTAAAACCATATGAAGATGCCATGTGTTTCTAAATACTGAAAGAACCAAACTTCAGCCAAAAGTCGACAGAGGAAACAGAAAAACGTATAACGAGCTGGTTAAGTTACCGATGCCTATTTCACGATCAACAAAAACAGCACAAACCAATCAGATAGAAAGAACTGAGAGAAATGAATGAAAAACCAGATATGGTTATTTATCAGCTCAATACACGGAGGAAGGGTTTAAACAGCGTAAATCATTTGCATGCAAAATGGTAAATATAGGACAAACGGAAATACCGTAACATCATGTGATAATCATCGTGCTTCTCTGGCAGCAATTCATCCAAAATCAGTGCCTGTCGAAATGCATCAACTGCCTGCAGCTCTTCTACATCCCGAACATCCTCAATGGAAACAGAGCTAACTCTACCATCACTTTTCCTTCTACTGCTCTTTTTCTTCAAGGAATGTTTGAACTTCGTGGATGCATTTATTGCCTTCTTCTTGAGGGAACCAATTCTAGTCCTCCTCTCATCTTCAGAGTTTTCAAAGTCGGATTTCCTCTCTCTTTTTTCATCACTACCATAAAATCCCTCAAAGCCTGAAATCAGAGTCATTTTACATACAGATTAAAATTTTTAACTGACACAAGAAAAGGCAGACCCAGCACTAGCTATAAAGAATGAATTTACTCCAGCAATAACGAAGTTCCAAAAACTGGACACTTCTTGGTGCCAATCCAACTAGAGGATCAAACAATTGACTCCACAAACAAGCATGAACAAGCCCAACACTCAGTGATGTAAGCTCTTATAAAACAACAAAATTAAACATACTCAACTTCCATTCCCTTTAAAAGTAAAAGTACAGGGAAGAAAACATGCAACAAACAGGCGGCAACAATCAAGTGAAGGATTTCATGAATAAAACTGCAGTCATTCCCTTCAGCCTAATGCAGGCCCAACCCTAGTCTGCATGATACTATCCGAGGACCAAAATTGCAAAAATGTCGGTCAAGGGCAAGCATTCCCTTCTTTTCTCTCAAATGCAGCACAATCAAACCGACCAAACCGCCAGTGACACCCTAGAGCCTACCCACCACACGAACGGACACAGTCACACCCCATCCCGAACCCCCACCTCAGCAAACAACAATCACTGCAGAACAGAACCAAAACCATAGAACGGAAAATCGAAAATGGCAAGAATTGTACTACTCACAAGGCCTCGCGAACCGATCCAGTGGGCCCGACATCTCCAAAGCAATACCCCTGCGACCAAGAAATTCCCAAGATCAATTTCACAGCCGCGCAAGCCCTCAATCGAAACCCCACGTCAGAAACCCTAGAATCAAAACCCACAAACGCTGAACCGTACAGCTCAGAGCGCAAAAAGAAACAACAGCGAGCGCGTTCCCAGTGAAGAAGAAAACGCCGTCACTTCACCTCTGCAACGAGTACTGGAATCGCGGATCACGAGGAAGATCGGACGACCATAAATGCGATTCGCGCGACCAGAGATTTTCGTCCGACGGATCTGCGATTTTCCCGGGTTTTCCTCGGTGTCACCGATGAGATAAATCAGCTCCTAAAATAAATTAACCAAAAATAAGAGAGAGAATTTATGGCCGTTTATCGTCGGCCAAGGGGAGAGCGAGATCTGAGAGGGAGGGAGGGAGGAGAGAGAAAATCAGAGAAGAAGGTATGAAACGGAAAGTAGGTGGAGTCGGAGAGAGCTCGGGGGAGGGGGGGTTGTGAGGTAGGATCCAGGTCTGCGAATGAGAGGTCGACACGTGGAGGTCGCACCGATAGGTCGAGCGTGCCGGCGGTGAGGGGAGCGTGGTTGACCTGCGCACTGCGCGCTTTGAGCCTTTTGGCGTTTTGTGGATGATTGGACAATGATTTGGTCACCGCCGGGGAGAAGTTTAATAGTACGGCGGGGTTTCAATGCTCTCTTGGCTTCGGCTCAATGCACGTGGCCGTCTGGAATTTGGGAGGAATTTTTCCGAGAGAAATAATTTAATCATTTCTCCGTCCGTACAAAATAAAAAAATTAATTGATTCTAAATATCGATTTTTTTTTCCGGTTATCTGATCAATGTTCGATGGACCGCTTAAACTAATTACCGAGGAATTTGAGAAAATTTGATAATTGATTGATCTTGATAACGAAATAAGGAAATACTTTTGTTTCCGATCCACTAAAATATTCCTAATTGAACATAACGCTGGAGAAACGGGTAGAAAGTATCAAAATATTCTCCATTGAGCGCTTGTTATCAAAATCCATTGAAGTGTTCCTAATTGAGCCTACTTAACGAGTCTTTCGAATACATTCCTTGATAGAAATCATTTTTTTTTTAATTCGATCTTTTGTTACCTTATGATGAAGATATGTAATTTGCTTCCAAGAAAAGAAATAAGTTCCCACGTTTGTCACTTTTCTCGCCTCCAAACCAAATCTCTTCTACAAAATAATAATAATAATAATAATAATAATAATCCACATGAGCAAAATCTTGTCATGCCAGTCGACCCATCCAACACCTTAGGTGAGATTGAAAGGGCGCCATGACACGGATCAAACCCTAACCAAAGCTTCTTTGTTCTTAAAGATAAACTTGTCCAAAAATCATAACCTATTACACTTTTGTCAACTAAATCTCAATATTTTAATTTTGTTAATTAAGTCATGAACTTTTCACGTTTTGTTAATTGGATCTATTCGATCAATTTTAGCCTGAAATCTTTAATGTGGACGCCAAACGTCCTACGTTTGTCATGCCCCGAACCTCTCGAGCACGCAACAGCCACTAGGACGTCTACTTTCAAAACTTCACAGGATCCAATGTCCAACAATTAAGCGCGAAATGAAAAGCACATGCGAAAGCTAATACAAACCTCCATACAACATACATATAAACAATGATTCAGGAGAGAAAAGAGAAACAAGTGCACATGAACAACAACCTTTTCATAAAATAACAAGTTCTCCCAAAGTTATACATAAAGGCCAAATAAACAAGACCACATATAACAGGCAGAAGGACAGCGAGTGTCAATATTTATGTACGGCACTCACTTTAGTGCTAATATATTTTTTTGGATCAATTCAGTGCCAATTGTTGTTAAAAACGATCATTTTAGTGCCAAATCCGACGTGGCTTGCAAAAAATCATGACATGTGTCCCAATGTGATCTGATGTGGCTGGTCGAAAATCAAGACATGTGTATTGTTGGCACAGAAATGATAGTTTTTGACAAAAATTGGCACTGAAGTGATCCAAAAAAAAATATTAACACTAAAGTGAGCGCCGTACACAAATATTGTTACTTTTAGTGTTCTTCTACTCATATAACAAAAAGATTCGGTGGTCCATATATTACTCCTCTACCTAGGTGGGTACTTAAAAGAAATGTGTCAGAGCCACACCTAAGCACCATCCTTGCCATCTTCTAACTGTGTCCCTGGCTCCTCCTCTAGATCGGTCTCTAAGGGCTCCACCACATCACCATCTTCTTCGGGTCTCATGGGCTCTAGCATCTCGTCAACAGGACCAGTGTCCAAACCAGTCACGACTCCGTCAAGGAGAGCAGTCTCTGTGGGGGGTCCCACTCCCCAACTCCACCATGAGGGACATCAAAACCACGAAGCGTACCAAAAGTCATATCCTCATCTCTATAAAATCAGGCCAGATAAGTGTGGGGCTTCCAAAAATCACCTCTTTCATCTATCCAAAGTGTTAGCTTGCCTAATATACTTCTTGTCATCACCCACCGAGTACTCTGTCGATATTGTCTCAATGTCCATAGGTGCCCCAAAATGTTGCGATGGTCCATTCCCATTCATGATCGAGGGTCTGGAAAAAGTTGCCCACGCCGAGATGAGAATAAATTTCAGCAAGTAAACCTAATTTAGGCTATAGTATCTCTCAATCAATCCTAAACATGCAATTTCTAATCCTCAAGGCCAACATCCTAATCAAGACAAGATAAGGCTATCATGCTACCAAATCCACTAAATCGCTTTCAAGACTTGGCAAGATTCACAAATACATAACAAAGCTTAGTAATTTAAGCATTCCCCATATCACAATCTCAAAAAAATGTCATTCTTCAACGCATATCTCATTCATCAAATCAAATTAATAAGGACTCGCATATCATGCATCAAGCCATTATAATTATTAGGACCCGCATAATAATGCATCAGGTCGTAATAATTCTAAAGACTCGCGTAACATGCATCAAGTCATAATATGACCTGTGTAAGAATGTCTCATATTAACATCTCGCATTTAATGCCTTAAGATGATGTCAAATCCCCGCGTGAAACACGTCAGGGTATTATGTGATCACACGAATTCAATTACTGATTCAAATGGCCAAGCGTGAATCCAAGATCAATCATCAACAATTGTAACCACACAATTCAATCGTGGCACAAGACCAAACAAAACCCGAAATGCACAATCTCCCCCATACAAATCATGGTTTGGCTATCACTCCCCAAATCAGTCATTTAAATCTCATTTTTTCACATAAGGCGGAACATATAGGGCACATTTAATAACTTGGTCATCTCAATTAACCATTTACTCATCATTAGTAGGCTCAAACCCACCATACACTTTGGCAAATCTCGGTTTCAAGATTAATCAAAAGCTTCACAAGTCATGCTTAATCATATCGGCCCACATAATAGCTTAAGACCATATTCAAGTCATCTAAGTTCCTTAATGTAATCAAATGCCATCTTAAGTCATCGGAACCATTAAAATGAACGATTCAAGATCAAATAGCTCAAGCTCATACTCAACAAGTCCCTAGCCACTCATGACCGAAATTTATCAACACTAATCAACCACTAAAAGTCATATTCGGCCCTAGCAAGAACAACACACGATCAGCCACTAAACTTGTCCAAATCCACCTCTAACTTCATCCCTTAGTAACTTATTATCACAACCAAGGTTTAGAGAGTTACTTACCACTCAAACAAGCGAAGGAAACTAACAAAACACCCTAGATCAACCACGAACAGAACAGGAACACCAGCGGCTTGAATGGACGGTGACGACTCCACAATATTCACGGCGTTGGGCGGCTCAACGACGGTTCAAGGAGATAGGCGGCTTCAACCGCGATGGCTGGTGGTGATGGTGGTGGCATGAGCTTCGACCGAATGAGGAGTGTTCAGCCGAATGAGGAGGGAATGAGAGAAAGAGAAATTGTTATTCAATTCAAAACACAAGAGAGACGAAGAGTGAGTGGGGTGGTTAAGGGACAAGACTAGATATAACTAGTTGGTGGAAGTTGTTAACTAGAGGGGTCCACTAATAATTCAATTCTTTTGTCTCTTATAAATCAAAGAAGGGTAGTCTAGTAATTGACACAAGCAAGTGGGCTATTTTACCCTCTCAATTTTCGGCCACTATAGGATTCCAAAAGACTAAAACGCCCTTCTATAACACTAGAGGAATGAGTACAATCCAAGGGAAACAAGGTCTTTTCCAATTTCGGTCCAGAGCTTCAACTTCTAATACTTTAGAGCAAACCGCTAAAAATAAATGACCTAGATGAGGCGACGTCCAAAATATTATTGGAATCCTTGAATATCCAACGTCCAATTTCGAAGTCCAATTCATGGCTAATATCCGTAAGTCGCGACTTCGGTGTATCTCAAACTAACGACCGGCTTTTAGGAGCTACGCGCATCGATCCGTGATTAACGTCACATTTTTTTAGTTACTCAAGCTATGGTGACCTTGATTATCATGTAATCGTGAGGGTCAATCATTAGTTTCAAAGGACTCGATCGTCAGAAATTGGTTTAGGAACATTTACAACCCATACATGGTCAAACGTAATCACCCGTGATCCGATTGTATATCATTGGCAAATTGCTCCATAACCACTCTTAAATCTGCCTATAATGGCTCAAAATATACCCTCCATAATCCTTATGATCAAAATGTCAACCGAATGGTCATGTTCTTAGGTTCACATACTTAAATCCTAGTTAGTGTTTCCCTCACGGTTAGTCTTCTCAAAAGTGGCCAACACCGAGTGAGATTAATTAAAATACACCAACGAGATATTCATTCATTCCACAAACTTTGAAAATGGTTGGTTTTCAGAATGTTACAATGTAGCACATGACGAGGAAAACTTTAAATAATATCTTAATGCTTTTTTCGTATATTTATTTATTTTTTCTATATTTTTCCTTTTCTTTTCTTTTCATTCTTTACTTATTAAAATGTTTAAAATTGTGCTTTTTTTTAACCCTTTGTCAGCTTCTAACGAGGGTTGCCCTCGCCAGAAGTCGTCAAGGGTGACTCTCGAGGCTACCCTCGCCTAAGGTCGACGAAGAGAAAAAGTAAAGAAGAACGTAGAAGAAAAGGGGAAAAAAGGAAAAAATGTAAAATGAAAAAAGATATGATAATAGTATTATATATTGTCCACGTGCCGACTGTGCCTCATAGGAAGGACGGCATCCATGTTTGCAATTTTTGGCTAAAGTTTATTGGATTGACTCAATTAGCAAAACGTGAAAATATGACTCAGTTGGCAAAATTAAAGATTTAAGATTTAATTAACAAAAGTAAAAGTTTAAGACTAAACTTACAAAATTGCAATAGATTTATGATTTTTTAGATAATTTTTTCATTCTTAAGAGTACAAGCTTGTGCATTTTTGGATATTGAGATTTGATTCATTTCGAATGATCCTATGTAGAGTAGCCATTGCCTTTCCGTTGCCCTCTTTCTTTAACCAGATGCATTTTTTGTAGTTGTTATCTTTTATGGCGTCAAGAATTGGATCAATGTTCGATTCATGGCTTTAAACTTCAGATTCAACATTGCTACTTTCATCCTATCATATGTGTCTCCTAATATTTAGGGGTGAGCATACTTCCAGAGTATACATAAGAGCTGGATTAGTGGGAATCGGTCAGGTTTTAGGTTTTAGAGTATACAAGGTAGGTTTCAGGTTCTCAAAATTGGGAAACTGACTGTGACGATTAGATTTCAAGTTCTACAACCTTGAACCTGGATCTTGGAATCTAGAATAAGTTGTTGTGTTTTTCTTGTTCCATGTATTCACGATTTTGCGATATTTCACGACATCCAATTATGAATGTGTAATCTAGAACTACTGTGTGAGTTTTTATTTCAATGATATCCATGGCTTAGACTTTTACTTTATTAATATTTCGTATTCTTTATGTCTAAATATGAGTTAGGGTCAACAGATTGTAGTAACAAATGTGATCATTACGTTCAGTTAAGAATACAAAGTTGAACATGGGTAGACTTTTAAACCCGTAATAGGGTAGATTCTAGGTTCTAAGGTATCCATGATAAGTTTCAGGTCTAAGAGTTCAAAAACCCGTTATGACGACTATGTTTCAAGTCTCATGTGGAATATGGACCGAGTCTAAAACCGCTTAACTCTATTGACATCTTCTTCATAAATAATTTTTTAGATGCCATGCGAAAGAGCTTCTCGAAGAGCATTAGACCCTGAAGACAATAATTTTTTATTAATCTTGTCTTTATTTTTTTTGTGTCCATATAAGGCTTTTTCGAGCTATTTTGAAGGGCATTTGCTATTATGATAGGATCTGTGTTCGTGAAGATGACTGAAAAAGAATGTTGAGATCTTCATTACTATTCTTTTTTGTGGAGATTAAATGGTAATCTCAAGATTCTCAACCGCTTTTTGCAAAGAAATCGAACTTCACATTTCTGTATTCGAGTTATAGGCTGGATTTATCTACGTTGTAACTGAAAGGACTCCTTAGGAATTCTTTGCGGGTTGATTATCGCAATTGTGGAAGATAGCCACAGAACATAAGTTCCCAAGCTTCTTATGATACTTATTACCAACCGTTCCACCATATCAACCAGACCCTTTCGATTTCGCCTTTTGGAAATCACATGCCAAATGGACCACTAGAGAAGGATCATGCCAATTTAGACTTAATATCCAAAAAAATCTTCAACTTTACCATTTGTGATAATTCCAAAAAAAAAAAATTCTACTTTTATCTTCATTCTACCTGTCTAATACCCCAAAACACCATCAACTTTAGCATATGTCCCAAACATATCCGAATTTTTTTTGTCTCGTAAAAAATCTCAAACTTTTGCTTTTATTCCAATTCTACTACCATAATACTTCTGTTCATAACCACCATTAGTTAATCTTGTGACTCAAAATTTCTTGCTGAACTTACCAATGAATTTTTGAAATTTAGAAATAGCAAGTTTTAAGGACGACAAGATTTTAGATAGTTCAATCCAATATCTCCATGTTTAGCAGTTTTTTGGGCTACTTAGTACTAAAAAGAATACGAAACGCACCATCTTGAATGACTCTATATCTCCCGAAAACATATACGGGAAGCAAACATGAAAAGAGAAGTTCAAGGGTTTTTACATGTCAAATTTGTTGAGGCGTAATTCATTAACGACATGAAAATGCAATGTAGAATTAACTAATAGTGGTTAGGGAAAAATCCAAAAAAGAGCCTGAAGTCCTCTTATTTTCTCAAATAAAGGCCCCAAGTGAAATTTATTTTAAATAAAGATCTAAAATGACATAGTATATTTCAATTAAGAGCTTGAAGTGGCCATAGCGTTTTTTTTTTAAAGGTACTGCTTGAGGGGCACTTTCGTCATTTCAAATTTTAATTTTTTGTTCATTTTTTCTGATTTTTAAAAAAAAAAATTAAAAAGGAAAAAAATTTAAAAAAAAAGAGGCACACATGCAGGAGGGCCGCTCCTCCGGCCTGTGGCCGCCGGCCCTCCACCGGAGGGCGATTAGTTAGGGCAGGCGACCCCGTTGGCCAAAGTCGAGGGCCACTAGCCCTCGCTAAAATCACTAAAATCGGGAGAAGGTTGAGCCCTCTCCCGAATCTGAGTGAGGTCGGTAGCTCCTGCCCAGGTCAAGGGGCCCGCCCGCCATCCGGGAGTGGGCCGGGGCCCTTGACCTGGGTAGGGGCTGCTATGCTCACCCAGATCTGGAAGAGGGCCTGACCCTCTCTCGATTTTCGCGAGGACCACTAGCCCTCGCCTCTGGTTGGCGAGGTCGTCGGCAACCCCACCGACCTTTGCCGTCCTGGCCAATCGCCCTCCGACGGTGGGCCGACAGCCACATGTGAAAGGGCTATCCCTCTTACCTGTGTATGTGATGTGTGCGTTTTTTTTTTTAGAAAAATAAATTAAAAAGTGTTGCAAAAAAATCAAACAAATAAAAAGATGAAAATGCCCTTGAAATCAAGCCCCTTTTTAAAATTTTATTATCACTTCAGGGCTTAATATTCACTTTATGTTATTATTTAAGAAAATGAGAGTACTTCAAGCCCTTATTTGAAACAAGGTTCACTTTGAACTCTTATTTGAGAAAACAAGAGGACTTCATGCCCTTTTTTGAATTTTTACTAGTGGTTATGTTCGGAAGGCTAACGATATTGAATCAGGAAATTTGGAGGTTTTTTATGAGATAATATTTTTTGGATATAATTGGGACATATGCTAAAGTTAATAATACCATTGTTTTGGTACTAGCCCGATAAAATTTGGACAAAAGTACAAGTTTAAGAATTTAACGAGACAAAAAAAATTAGACATAATTGTCACAAATACTATAATTGTCACACTCCTTTTTTTTTTGTCTTCTTTTACCAGTCCTTTGTTTGTTTGTTTGTTTTTTTTTTTGGTTTTTGTGCCTAATACGGCTGGGATTCCAAAACGAGAAGAACAGGAAAAATTCATGCCAAAGTTGCTCAAAGCGAGACATTAGTCGACATTGGGGCCGAGTCAAATCGAAGGTGCTTGATAAAGGGAAAATTTTGCACTCATTGGTCAGCACCCAGCTCCTTGTGGGCCCTTTTTTCAATTTTTCTTTTTGCTAAAATTGAACAACCAAAATCGTTTTTTCTTAGATGCCGTAAAAAATCAGTCTCTTCTTTTCTTTTTCTTTTTTTGGGAAAGTAGGTATGTAGTCTCTTCTTTTCGGTCCATGTGGAAGGCAAAAAAGAAAAAAAGAAAAAAAGATTTTTACTAGATTGGATGAAAAAACTGCTTACACATGCTTGTTGGATGGTCGATATGTGATAAAAATGCAACTACAAATTTAATAGTAATGATACAAGTCACTTATTTAACGAAATATATGTTATAAATATGCACTAATCGTACCCAACAATTATCCAATAAGAAGGGGGCAAAATAAGGAGCGAAACAAATTGTCGTTATTATTTTGTGTAGCAATAGAAAACAAGAAAAAATATTAATATCACCGGAGCGTGGGTCAATATTTAGTTCGGGAGGAGTTGAAAAGTATTGGAGAAATCAAGCCTACTCACGCATTACTTCTCGTCTGATTTATTGATAAAGTATCGGCATGACGGTGACAGTTAGAAGTGTCAAAATGGGTCGAAAACTCATATTTTATTCCATATTCAATGACACGGGTCAAATGTCAAGTTTTTTATAAATGAATTGTTAATGAGTTCAAGTTGTAAGTTAAATTATATATAGGATGTCTTTAAACCTTTTACAACGCGTTGGCTTATCAAGATTATTAGTTGAGTCAAGCCATCCATGAGATGTCACGCTCTTGATCATTTTTTAATAATTTTTAATAATTATTTTTATTTCTAACTCTTTCAATTATTGAATTTTCTTTTTTTTTCTTTCTTTTGGTTTTTTTTACGAAGTCCGGAAAAGAACATAGAAAATAAAAAATTTTAAAAATAAAAAATGAGAAATTTGTAAGAACAATTTATAGAAATTATCCACTAAACTAAATTTATATTGCATGAAAATTATAAAAAAAATGTGTTTTCCTAGATTGGATTAAATATTAAAGTAATTAAGTACTATGTGTCAGGTTGAGTATAGATCATTAGACTTTCATTATATAAAAATGGATCAAAATGGGTTAAATATGTCAATTCAGGTCAAACCATTTTCGACTCAACCCATCCATTTGACACATCCGGTGATAGTGTAGTAAAAAAGCATATGGCAATGTGTCCGCCGCATTAGTACCTAACTAGAAAACTGGCCCCATTGCCATCAAATTGCATCAATTGCAGGAAAACAAAAATTATAACGTATCTAGGGGCCGAAATCAAAATTAACAAAATTCAATTTAATTCGATCAATCGCGAATGAAATTTACCCGGTCAAAACCAAGATCTTTTGTTCTTATAAACTTTGGCAGCATATAGAAGTAATCGCTCCTCCTCAATCCAATCGAAGAGTCTTTCTAACATTGCAAGCCATTTCAATAGATTGGATTACGCATGTCGTGTTTCGTTGAAACATCAAATCTAATTTTCTTTAACGTTGCCGGCAGGTTGGAGTGACTTCTCGAGATGTACCCTAAATTATTCAAGATTATCATTATCTTTATCCCAAAATAGTTGGGATAGGCAGTCGATAAACCCAAAAAATAAATGAATTAAAAACAAAGCCGAATGAGGAAAAAAAAAGAAAAAATTACATATATATATAAATGATTAAAAAAGACAGACAGGAACATAGGAATTCTGACTCTCCACAATGCTAATAGCTTTTCTTCACTTCGTCCTAAAACGAAACGCGCATCAATCTATTAAATATTATTTTACTACCTTTCCCAAATACGTTTCGGTCAACCTCTTAATTTCTTTATGTCAAGTTCTTAGGGGTAAGCAAATCGGACCGCCCGGACCGGACCGAGACCGGTGGTCCGGCTCCCGGTTCTAGAAAGAGCGATCTGGTTCCCAATTTTAGGTACTAGAATCGGACCGCCCGGATAGAACCGATCGAACATGCAAAAACTGTTGGAGTTATGTAACCTGCTGTATCTAGAATAGCTCGTACAATTGAGGGCTTGCAATCTGTTGAAAGAACTGCCCTTGCCGCGGAAGGACAGCTGGAAAGGGCAATGGGATGGGCGTGTGGTGGTAGCACTTCTTGTCTTGCCGGAAATAGTTCCAGTAAAATGTCAAATATTCTTCCTGAGTTTCCACGAACATTTAACAAGGAGGCGACAATTGTTGTGGGATGCAAGGGAGAAAGCATCTGAAATAATCAAGATTTGCATGTCTATACTGGAATTTGAAGCGCCAAGAGATGGCATTTTACGTACATGGAGGAGAACATCCATTGAGGACGAGCAATGATTGTAAAGCATGACAGCAAGCAAACTTAAGCGCTTTGACAAGATTGGATGTTATTTATCATTCTTTCACACCTACATTACTGTGTCATCTTTCTGTACTTGGCTTGCATTGCCAACTAGAATTACATTGTGAAGGATGATGTTTTCTGTATTTGTTGCTCAGGTATTGAACAAGGATGGAAGCTTGCACAAAGCAGCACAGAAGCTGCTTCAAATGATTTATTTTCTGCCACTAAGGAGCTTTACAATGGAACTGCCCGGAAACCGGACCGAACTGATGGTCCGGTTCCCGGTTCCGAAAAATTGAGAACCGAAACCATCGGTCTGGTTCTCTATTTTTGAGAGAAACCGGACCAGATCGGGAACCGATCACCCCTATAAGTTCTCAATAACAAACTTTTGTTATTACCAGATCACCTAAGGAATTACGAAAAATATGCCAAAATCATTACAATCTATGTTCTCTCATATTTTCTTCTACCAAAACAACTCCAACTTTTTGTCAAATATCTTCATTTCTTATCTTATCCATTCTTATATGACCACACATCCTCCTTAACATCATCATTTTCACTATTTTCATTTTATGCTCATGTTGCTAACATTTAGCTCTGTATAGCATTGTAAGTTTATTTCAAATCTATAAAAATTTCCTTTGAGCTTAAGAGGAATTTTGTAATCACACAAAAATCCTAATGTACTGCGTCATTTCATCAAACCTGCTTTAATTTTATGACTTACATCCTTATCAATCTTTCCATCTTTTTGCAATATTGATCATAGATATCTAAAATCATCTTTATTGGGTATATCATGTTCGAGCATATTCACTAATTCTTGACCTCCTACTCTTGCCATATTGAACTCACACTTCATGTATTTGGTCTTACTTCTCGTTAACGTAAATCTTTTAGATTTCAATATGCTTCTCTAAAATTTCAATTCAACGTCAAACCCAACTCTGATCTCATCAATAAGCATAATATCATCTGTAAATAACATACATCACGATACCTCGTCTTGATGTCGTATCACACTTCGCGTACCCCGAATTATTCTTGTTTTTTCCCCCCGATTACTCAATTTGACACGCTGTTTTTGTCGATAAAAAATAAGGCAAATCCTATTTGGCCAACTCGTCTTCAAGTTTGACTTACTTTTCGATTTCATCGGCAAAATTTTATACTTGAACCATGCACCCCATTCATTCCTGTATAGCTTTTGCTTTTGCGAGGAAGTTTTCTTTGAAACCTTGAGGAAGGTCAGACGTTGTTTCGACTGAAACGCGACCCAGGAAGGTCGGACTTCGCCAGCTGAGTTGCAGGAGATTTGTCAATGCAATCAAAATGGTTTTCTTGGGTCGAGATAATTACACTAAAAGTGCCATAATTTTTGTACGGGATTCACTTAAACGTCATAATTTCGAAAAGATGCACTTAAGTGCCACAACTTTTAAGAAGTGTTTACTTGAGTGCCAAAAGTGACCTGACAGCCGAAAAAAGGTGAAATGGTTGTCGAAAATGCTGACGTGGCGTTGGCGAAGTAATTTTTTTGAATATTTTATTGTACACGTGAACATTTTTATAATTTTCTTATTTTTTTTCTAAATTTTTTGTTTTGAATATAATTAAAACAAAAAACTAGAGAAACCCTTGGTTTCTCGGTAGTGGCCGGTGAGGGGACCTCGCAACTGCCCTCGTAGCCTCGGCTGCCGTCGTGAGGCCGAGGCCAGCGGGGCGCGAGGCCCTCTCCCAGATCTGGTGAGGGTCGTCACGGCCTCGTCGATCTAGGGTGAGCTGACCTTGGCCCTTAGGCCGGTCGATGGTGGCCGACGGCGACCTTCGCTAGCCACCACCAAGAAAACAAGGATTTCTCTAGTTTTTTTAGATATTAAATAACAAAAATAAAAATAAAAACATCAAAATGAATAAAAATTTTATAAAAAAATTCAGAAAATATTAAAAAATCAATGGGGCACTCAGAAATCAATAAAATAATAGCATGAAACTTAAGTGAACGTTTTTCGCTAGAATTGATAGTCACCTGAATGATTTTGCTTTGACATGACACTCAAGTGAATGCTTCGAAAGTTATTATGCTTAAATGAATACCGTATAAAGTTATGACACTTGCATTGTGCTTATCCTCTTGGGTCAATTGAAAAGCAAGAACTGCAAGTGTTAACCAAAAAAAGAAAAGAAAAAAAAACATTATGACATTTCGAGCTTCTCAAAGCTGCACGAGTTTGATGAGTATCAAGAGAACCGATGAAAATGCTAATGGTTTGGATCGGTCGAAGCTGTTGAGGGTAGACCAAAATCAGGGGATGAGTATAGTATAAATATCATAAATTTTGTACAGCGATCATTTGAGTGTCACACCAGAGTAAAACTGCTCACTTGAGTGCCATTTTTGCTGAAAAAGCTGACGTGGACATTTTTATTATTATTTTATTAATTCCTCAATGCCACATAGATTTTTTTTTCAAATTTTTATTATTTTATGGATTTTTTTATTTTTAATTTATTTTGATATTTTTATTTTAATTATTTAATACTTCCAAAATTTCAAAAAATAAATAAATGGTAAACCCTAATTACCTTGGCCGGCAAGGCCACTAGCAACCACTGGAGTTGAGGTGAGCAGAGGTGAGCAGCGCCACTGGAGTTGATGGCCCCTGGGCCACTTGTTGGTGGAGTCACGAGGGCCCTCGCCAAGATCTAGTGAGGGCCTTCGCGACCTCACCCGTGGCTGTCGAGGTCGCGACGACCATCACCCAGGTTCGTCGTGGCCTTGCTGGCCCAAGGCAAGTCAACCCCGGCCCCTGGGCCCCTCGAGGGTGGCTAGCCAGGGTCGCCGTTGACCTCCTCGGCCAAGGAAATTAGGGTTTTTATTTTTTAAAACATTATTAAAGAACCAAAAATAGGAAAATTTAGAAAAAAAATAAGAAAATTATACAAATTTCCACGTGTACAATAAAATATTTCAAAAAATCACTTTGTCGGTGTCGTGTTAGTTTTTCCGGCATCTACGTCAGCAATGGTACGCAAGTGAACGATTTTTGAAAGTTATGACACTTATTGAATGTTTTGAAAATTATGGCATTCAAGTGAACGACGTATAAAATTTATGGTATTGATAGTGTTTTTATCCCCAAAAACCAATAACTCATTGTCGATAGACTTGCTCGATGATTGTCTACAGCTTTCTTTGGTAGCTATAACGGATAGCCTCCATTAACAAAGGCTACGGTCAAAACTAAATAACAGTATAAGCTGTATCCAAGACAGCCATAACACTAGCGATCACGATAAAAAATCGACACGGTCTGTCCTTAGCCAAAGTCCAGGAAATACATGCCTGATGAAATTTGTTAGCTATCCATTTCACGACCATAATAAGATCGCTAGAAAGAAATAATACCTCTGCATTAGCAAGGCAAGATCATATTCTCTAAATATTTGCAATAAACGGAATTCCTCTGATCAAATTAAAATAGCTATTCGAACTATGGCAAGTTTTTGACCCAAAAAAAACAAAAGAACTATGGCAAGTTCCGGACAAAAGTGAGGGCTCCGTGTACCGAGCAAAGTTCGACAATAATTATTGTTGAAGTTGTTTACCCACATCGTTTGACAACAGGTTCTATACGCTCTTTATATTCATTAGGTATCTCTTCATTTATTAGCTAACCTAGTATCAGAGCTAATATTATCTGTGATTGTATGCGCCCACTCCTGTTAGTTAGTTATTACTAAAAAAAGGAGGTGTTGAAATTGTTGTACCATATATTCACGTGATCTCCCTACACATCCCCAAATAATTAGAGTTCACTTTCGTACGAAATCAAGCAATTGAAAAAGGTCATCATCACTTTCATCGGACTTCAAAGAATCGTGGATCTCATCATCACCTTACCATCTTCATCTCCTATTACCGCATCTTTCTCAGGCTTTTCTGCGTCCTCCTGCGAGGCAAGAAACACAGCCTGCCTTATCAAGATAAAACTATGGCCCAAACGGCATCCATATATGAACTCGCTCTGTGATCTCCACAACCAATTAAGATGAATGTTACTATACTTTTCATGTGAATGTTTCTAGAATTTCGACCTTACTGGATGTCACACAATAATTTGTCCAATTTGATTGAACGACACATCGCAGATCAAAATCAGACTGACTAGGTATTCATCTGTTCAACCAGTGATAGATAAATGGTCAACCTTATTAAAGTGATTCACTGGTCTTTGATCGTGGAATAAAATGCATGAGTCAGTGGTACAATAAAAACTATGCCCCTCACCCAACTTTCTCGTTCTTATATGAAAGATAAATTTATCATTTACCATATCAACTAGATTATTCTCCTAAAATAGGCAAAATGACACATATAGTTCCTAAACTTTGACAAAATGTGCAATATGGTCCATGAACTTTTAATTTGTTCAATTTAGTTCCTGAATTTTGACAGAATGTGCAATTTGATCTCTAAACTTTTGACTTGTTTAATTCAATCCCTGAACTTTTACAAATGTTCAATTTAGTCCCTGGACAATATGAAAATATTTAACGTTATCCCTGATCTTAAATTAACAAAAGTACTATATTAAATATTTTCCTATAATTCAGGGACTACATTGAATATTTACAGAAAGTTTAGGGACTGAATTGAACAGGTCAAAGTTTAGGTATCAAATTGAACATTCTGCCAAAATTCAAGGACTAAATTGAACAAATTAAAAATTTAGGGACTAGATTGCACATTTTGTCAAAGTTCAGGGACAATTTATGTAAATATCCCCCTAAGATACAAAACTCTACAGCATAAGAAACAAACTTGGCTCTCATCTTTCGAGGCAAAAGTACACTTTTAATGCCAAAAGTTGTAATGGAGATCAATTTAGTGCCAAAAGTTCCAAACGGATCACTTTAGTGCTAATAGTTATGTACGAAGATCACTTTAATGTCAACTTCTTTTAAAAACGACTACTTTAGTGCTAGAAATGACGTGACTCATCGAAAATTTTACCCATGCTATTTTTATTATTTTTAAGCTGACGTAGCACATCAGATTTGGCACTAAAATTGATCATTTTTAAAAGAAATTGTCACTTAAGTGATTGTTTTTAAAAATAGTTGGTACTAAAGTGATCCGTTTGAAATTTTTTGGCACTAAAGTGATCTTCGCACACAAATTTTGGTATTAAAGTGATCCGTTTAAAACTGTTGACACTAAAATGATCTCCGTACAAAACTTTTGACATTAAAAATGTACTTTTCCCCATTTTTCGAATGTGCAAAACACAAATATGTTGTTTTTACCATCAAGACATCAACAAGTAAGAACCACTCAAAAGGCAGACAAACCACTAGGACAAGTTGAGCTATCAAGTCAAAATAGTCTCTTGCCAATTTGTAGAGGCGTCAAATGGGTGTGTCGCGTCGAGTTTGGGTCGAACAAATGTCGTCCAACTCATATTGACCTATCTAATTCGTTTTGACCAATATTCAATAATCCATATCGACCCGACTCGTTTTGACTCATATTAACAAATAATATCAATATTCTAAGAAAATCTATATAGCTCATTTAACTTATTTTAAGTTCTTGTTACTAGGTAAAAAACTTCACATCAAATAAAAAATTAAATAATAATAAAAATTAAATAAAAAATATTACTAAAATACTTTCATGCAATAAAAAACAAAGTAAAATTTTTTCATTTTTTTTTTAAAAATTTTCTATTTTTTTTGAATTTTTTATTTTAAAATATTTTTTTTCAAAAATATTTTATTATTAAAAATATTTATATTTATATTTCTTCTCAGGCTACGGGCGGCGATCGGCGGAGGAGGAGGGCAATGACGACAGGTGACTGGTGGTGGAAGAGGGCGGCGGGGGGTAGAGGATGGCGGCGGCGACTGGCCATGGAGGACGACAACAACGATCGGTGGCAGGCAGCACTGGTCGGTGGCTGCGACCGACGGCTAATAGTTTTTATTTTTTATTATTTCTTTCATTAATTTATAAAAATAGAAAATTTAAAATATATATAATAATCAAGTCTTTTAAGGGCCTTGGCCCATGTGCAACGTATGGGGCTACTCTCATGTGTCGAAAATTAGTTAGAGTGCGCGACCCATTTATGATCCATCTGATTCAACCTATATATTTGAGATCTATCTTTTGTTGAGCCTTAAAAAACTTAGAATCCATATATAACTCATTTTATATGCAAATATGGGTAAAAAATGGGTCATTGACCCATATTAACGGCTCTACCAATTTGTCCACAGGTCCAGATAGATAATCATGCACACTTATGAGTTTTTCCATAAGTACATAAAGTAATTTCAGATGATGGCTTACCCATCCTCTTCCTCAGTTATCACGCTGGCTGAAAAATCTTTACTGGATGCATTCCCTGCCAGAGCAGCAACTCTGAGACGCTCAATCGCCAATTCAAAATGAGAATGATCTACGGGTGCGTTTGGCAAGGGCTTTTCCCATTGGAAATATTTTTTCTAACACACTTGGGTAAAAGCCAGCCTTCAAAAAAGGCTGAAAGCCCAAGGCAGTATTGGCTTTCTAGCATTCTCGGCATGCTGTCGAGAATGAACGCTACTTTTTTTTTTTTTGCCTTTGTTGTCCTCATATTTTTTCTATAATTCCAAGTTTTGCCCTTCCTCTCCTTACAATCTCTAAGCACGACGCCCCGACGGATCTGAGCTCCCTCGCGACCAGTCACGACGACATTTTCTTAATCTGGCGACCCAACCTCAGCCGAGGCGACGCCGTGGCCGCGCGACCTCAGGCGTCCCTCTCTCGATTCTTGCGTTGGGCAAGCCAGGCTGTAGATCCAAACTCGTCGCGGTCAACAAGTAATCCATGGAAGACCCAAACTCTTCTAGGTCAGTTCGAGGACGAAGAAACGCAGAACGATGACGACGAGAGAGAGGGATAGGGATCGCGAGCTGCTGATCCCGTCTCCACCCTCCCCGAGAATGGCGGCTCCAAGTCCTCGTCTCGTCCTCGCCTCCCACTGCTCTGCCGCCTCGCATCATCACTCCGATTGAGAGGTTCTCTCTCTCGCATTCTGACATCGTCACCACCATAATCATCGTCGTCATCGTCGATGCTCTGTTCTATTTGTTTAGATCGCTAGCGTACGGGTGATTCCTTCGATCTGTTTCCTCTGGTCTTAAGCTGCACTTTCAATTGGTTCGATGGAGAAAATGTGTGGTTCGTTGGTTCCATGATTCAGTTTAGTTGACCTCTCTTTGGGGCGCTGGCAATCTTTGGATGAACCCTGATCACAATTTTGATCAGGATTACGAAGCCTTTTGATTACTGTCATTATGCAGTTTGATGCATTGGGAAAACAAAATGCTTTGTTTCTTTGCGTAATCTTGGAATCCTTTGGTGCAGAGAAAAAGCGACTCCTCTGTTGTGTTGTGGGATCTGGACTCTGCCGTCCAGTTTTCTTGTCCCTTGGCTTTCTATGTTTTAGAAACTCCAAGACCCTGGTTTCAATTGTTCCCTGAGTATCAGAGGCAAGTCTTTTTCCTGCAGCTATTAGATCTCCATATTAACTTAGCATTCTCAATGATTCCGACATGTTGTCCTTAAAAAATTCAAGTTTGCTATGATGAGTAAAATTTACTTCATTAGGCCTTGGGCGAGCTAAGAGGTGTTAAGCAATGAGTTAGGTCAACAATGTTACAATTTTTTTATTCCTGATCTGCATTTTCAGTCGGGGTTCCAATGACAAAACTGGAAAACACTGGCATATGCCTTTCTTGAGTTAATGAGATAAAATCGAGGTCAAGTTAAGTAACATGACTTCATATGATACAGCGTTCTTTTCCTTTCATAGTCAGGTTCTTCCGCATTGTGCATGCTCCAATATTTCTTCGTTGCTTTGCTTCTGATAGAAGACATATGAAAGAGCCTGATGGGACCTGGCAAGGTCAACCTCCAGCAAATGATCCAATTGTTACTGAAGGTAAATGCTAAAATATGAAACTCAGATTTTCATGCCTGTTAAATGAATATGATTGATTTCCCTGGTTTAGACAATGCCATGCGATTGGTCATAGCACAAGTATGTTATAGCCACTCGCTTGCCAGTTCCACAATGAATGACTTCAATTTGAAGAGATAAATTCGAAAGATCTAATGTCTACTGGTATTTTCCTGGCTTGTAAATGCTCCATTATTTACTACGACTTCCATGGTATTTCTTGTTTCTCCATGAAGTAAAAGTGAGCCAGATATTTAGTTATTTTATCTGATGGGAGCTCAAGAGAATGCTAGGTAGGAGAGAAAGGAATTGTATCATATTTCTTTAGCATCAAGCCTAGGAGTTCAATAATAAAACAAGCTCGAATGTAATTAATTGGCATAAACTGAGTTAATAAGGAATTTTTCCTTTGACGACTATTGGCTTCCTTGATCATTACTCAGAATTAGAGATGTTTGTAGGAAGCATTGTCTCAGTAAGGTCCTATATAATTCATGCTCATTTAGCTCCCTTGGTAACTAAAGGTTATTTATCTATGAACAATTCGAAAACCACGGTATAAGGTCTTACCCTTGTTTGGATATGTTTGTGCAGATGAGACAGCGCGCAATCTGAATGAATACATTGAGATTAGAGCTGCAGATGCTGTTGAAAATGTGGACGACGGGGTGCTCTAAATAGTTTACTCTGACTAACTTGGCATTGTTGTCAAAGAAACTCAGTTGGAACAATTCTTTACACATATTACATGATGTATGGCTGAGTTTTTTTCTTCGAGAAGGCTCCTGGTACGAGTTGGACAATTTCATCCTTTCGATGGCATTGTTTCGAATCAGATACTAGCAGTGCACTTATGAGTGGAATTGCTATCGGTGTGTAGACAAAGTTGGCGAGTTAACTCTTGGAAGTGTTGGAATATGGAAAACTGTTGGACTACACCCCCGAGACAGGGTTAAATGTATGTGAAATTGAGTTTCTTGATGAGATTGGGTTTGATTTCTTGTTCTTGCTAAGGAAAAGTTCATTTGTTGATATGTTAGGAGTCAATATCATTTGTCAATGAATATAATCTTAATGGAGTGATGCTTTTTTATTAAGTTCTTGTTTTTGTTCCTAAACTTCTTTGCATAGAAAGCAGTTGAGTGTGAGGAGACAAATATGATGACAAAAAATTGCACTTTATCATGTATATTTTTTTTTTGGGTCGAAATTATGGAAATTTAGTTGACCATGATTTATGGATTGTATTAATAGTTAAGGAAGTTTGTAATATTAAGGAGAATTTATTTCTATCAATCATATTTATTATAATGATTTTGTCATATTATTGCACGCAAATAATCATATTTTGACTTTTGTAACTTATAAATTTGTTCATATATGCCTCTTAAATTACTCTCAACGTGAAAAATTGCTGTCATTATTTTTTTCCTAATTTTAAACAAATTAAAGTTAAAAAAATAAATTAGCACACCAAAGGACTTTTTAAATGTACGTTTACCAAACAATATTTACCCCAAAGTCACATTCCAATGCACTTTTTAATCTCAGTTTATCAAACATTATTTGTATTTCACGAAATCCCATTAACCTAAAGGTAGTTACATTTTTTCAAAAATTTTCCCCAAAAGTTTTTCCAACCACATCGGAACAATTTGACTACGGTGAGTATAGGAATACCGCATATTGACAAGTCAATAGCTGATGTGCCAAAAAAGACTCCGACAATTCTTGTGCTAGGGAGCCCTTGACTTGTTTAGATAAGCAAAATTCTAGTCTAATAGAGAATGGAGGCAATTTTTAGCGATGATTTCCAGCACCAGGAAAAAGGGGAAATGATTTAGTGATATAAATATAGAGGTCTCATTAAATCTGAGCCGTTCAATTTAAAATGGATGGCTCAGATCAATCAGCAGTTTTTTAATGAAAAATTATGTGTACTAATTTATACCGTTCATTTTGAATTGGACAACCCAGATCGATTATGGTAGGAAATAATAGAAAATTTTTAATGGTAGAAAATCCATATATAGAAAAAAGGACCGAAATAGAGGGAAAGTAGAAGTGTGAAACCATTTCAATGTGGAAGTATGTGCTGGGGTCCATGGAGTTTACGGTGGTCCGCCCATATAGGCAACTACACCTCACACCAACTGTTGATAAAGCATCATTGAAATGAGGAAAAATTTCAATTAAGAACCTCAAGTGTCTTGGTTTTCTCAAACAAGAGCCCTAAGTAGATATTGTTTCAAATAAGGGCCCCAAGTGTCTTGTTTGCGTCAAAGAAGGGCCTAATTTCTCTCTCCCACCGATCGGTCTCCCTCCCTCTGCCCCGGTAACCTCGCGGTAGACATGAACTCATGGGAAATTGAACATCTTGCCAACGTGTTAAATGGAACAAAAATTGCAATTTTCTTTTCCCACGTGACGATCTGCAACCGCGGATGACAGATGAAACTTTTGGAAGCATATGATACCTTACGTTGGACGCTTGGTTTGCATTACAAAAAAAAATACAGAGTTAGCTACGAAAATTTGTGATGAAAACAATTCGTCGCTAATTTGTGACGAAAATAGCGACCGACCAAATAGTTTCATCGCTAATTAACCACGAATTTAGCGACGAAAAAAACTTTTCGTAACTAATTAACTACGAAATTAGCGACGAAAAATGTTTCGTAGCTAATTAGCCACGAATTTAGCGACAAAAAACCTTTTCATGGCAAATTTGCCATGAAATTTGAGACAAAAAAGTTGATTTCGTCGAAAATTCAATAATTTTTTCTTTTTTATTTAAATTATATTAGCGAAATTTGCAACGAAATAAACTTTTCATAGCAAATTTTGCGACGATTGTTAATTTCATCGCAAAATATTGAAAATTAATTTATTTTTGTAGGAAATTTAGCTACAAAATCACTTTTTCGTTGCTAAATAATTTTTATTATTTGAAATTTAGTAACGAAAATGGTTTTGTCGCTAAATTTTTCATTTTATTTAAATTATATTGCCCAATTTTCCGACGAAATCAGATTTTCATCGCAACATTTGTGACGAATTCATTATTTCGTCACAATATTTGCGACGAATAAATTATTTCATCGCAAAGTATTGACAATTAATTTAATTTTTTCGGAAAATTTAGCGATGAAACACTATTTTCATCGCTAAATTAGCATAATAAATAGAAAAATTAGCGACAAAACACAAAGTTCGTCACTAATTCATTACAAAAAAAACATGGATTTAGCGGCGACAATTTGCGACGAAACCTTCCTTTCGTCAAAAAATAATATAATATTTATTTTTTATTTAAATTACACTAATTAAATTTGCGACGAACGGCCATTTTCGTCACAAATTTTGCGATGAAGTTTACCATTCGTCGCAAAATAATTTAGTTTTTCTTTTTTAATTTTTAATTTTTATTCAAATTTTGCAATGAAAGGAAGGTTTCTTCGCAAAATTTGCGACGAACATTTCCTTTCTTCGCGAAAAAATATATTTTTTTATTTTTATTTAAATCAATAATTAAATTTGTGACAAAAAGTCAAGTTTGTCACAAATGTTGCGACGAATTGCACCATTCGTCGCAAAATAATATGATTTTTATTTTTATTTAAATCAATAATTAAATTTGCGACAAAAGGTCAAGTTTGTCGCAAATGTTGTGAAGAATTGCACCGTTCGTCACAAAATATTTTTACTCTAATTTTGCTACGAAAGTAAGGTTTTGTCGCAAAAATTGGAACGAACATTTCCTTTCATAGCAAAATAATATATATTTTTTATTTTTTATTTAGATTACGCTAATTAAATTTGCGACGCTTTTTACCCTTCATCGCAAATTATATTAAATATTTGTGAAAATTGCTGACGAAATCATTTTTTCGTCGCTAATTATTTTTTTTCCTTTTCTATTTAATTTATATTCAACAAAAAATTATGTAGCGACTAAAGTATTTACAAAGAATGAGTAACAGGGGGAAAACTTGAAATTTCTTGATGTTCAATTCATATATTCGACAAAAAACCTATGGATATGAGGAAATGTGTGACATTCTGGTTTTCTTGTCATTTCGAGATTTATCAATAAAAACATATCTATCGATGTATTTTAGTCGTATCTCGCTCGGATCTGATCAATATTAAGTTAACTGACCAAAAGGGAAAGGCTAACACATGACAAGGTACGTGTACTTAGGGGACTCAAATAGGAATTGACACTTTGACCATAAGGATTACCGAGGGAGTATTTAGAACCATTAAATGCCGTATAAGAACGATTAAGGAATACATTGCTAGCGTTATACGATTGGAGTGCGAGTGACGCCGCTTAACTAATGTATAATTTGTAAATTTTCCTAAGTCGAACGACGACGATCGAGACCGTCGGAGCTAGTAATAGACCTTCATAATTACATGACAACCAAAGTTGCCAAGAACTGATGAACCCTAAGTATGATGAGATTCACAGAGTCAATGCATAATGTCTGCAAAAGCCGCCCGTTAGTTCGGGATAGTCTGAAATTTACATTTGACAAGAGAAATGACCCAAGGACGAGTCTCGAAATTGGAAAATAAAAAATAAAAAATTCCAACATTCTAATCGAATTGGACGTTGCCTCATTAAAGGAAATTTAAATTGGAAAAATCGACGATTCAGACGACGAGAGTAAAATTACCGTTTTGCCCCTCAAGGACTGGTTTTGTCTTAACAAAAGAAGAAGGAAATTTTGATCAGTAACCAACCCTCAAGGCTGCCAAAAATTGAAGGACAATTTAGTCATTGAAGCCTTGATTTTATTGACTAGGGGACAAGTGTCAAAGTCTTGGAAATTTGGCAATTAATGCATGCCTTTTAACCTACCATTCTTTGTGGTTGACCATCCAAAAATTGGTGTAAAGCCTCATTCTTCCTTGCCTCAGTCGAAAACCCCCTGCCATATCCTTCTTCTTCTTCTTCTTGCCGAGACCCCACCCGACCAGCCGCTGACCACCGCTTCGCCGTCCACGACGCCGCCTCCGATGGCCACCTTGCCTTGCGCCGACCGTCAACGTCTTCCTCAACCTCTTCCCGACAATTTTCATGTGGTAGCTCGACCATTGGATGCCGGAGGAGCGCCGACGAGCCTTTTTCCCAAAACTAGACAGATTTGAGCGCAGCTGAAAGTAAGTCTTCGCTCAACCACTTTAGGACTTCGTTTTGCTTCAAATTTTTGGTGGAGATTTCCTAACAATAGTACTAGGATTGACTGAGCTGAAGTGGTAAATTTGATGGAGTATGGAAGGATGACCATGGCTATTTTGTGATGAACCTCTCGACATAGGTCTGACCGACGGTGGACTGAAGAGAACCGGGACCATTCGCGAACTTTCGGACGTCGACTCGCCCTAAAATATTCGGTGAGACTTTGATGCACATAGGAATACATGTTAGAAAGTGACTTATGTGATGAATTAAGGTTTAAAGTTGAATTAAGGACAGATTAGAGGAGAATAGGGTAGAACCGAAAGTTACCCTATTTCGATTTGTGCAAACCGAACACTTAAGGCTTGTTTGGGGTGTTGCCTTGCCTTAATTTCGTCGTTGAGACATACTAGGATGTTAATTGAGATGTTATTGAGGTGTACGCCTTGTGATTTAACAGTTGGAAGAGAAAAATTAATCGATTGGACGAATCTCCCTATGTTGCGCTGCTGCCCTGTTTTAGACCTCTAGAATCGAATCCTTGGAGTGCCTTTGGAGAAAATTTTGCTGAGTCAAGCTTAAGGTAAGGAATCCCTAAACCTTGGTTGGGAGGATAGGCCTCTACTGGATGAATTGTGTTTGAATTGGATGAATTCTTGTGAGATTATTGTGTGATTGTTCAATGTCGATCATTGTGGTTTGGTGTAAGACGTGTATGCTTACTTAATGCATATACTTTGTGTCCGATGCCATCTTGTGGATGCTGAATCTTGTTGACCTGCATACCATAGATTTCTAACTTGGTGGATGAGCTTGTACTCGATCATGAAGTCTTGAAGTGAAAGGGAATCTTGCATGTTTAATAACTTCTGGCACCCTGATGCGTTGAGACGCGGGGTTGTGTTATTGATTGATATCCTGAGGCGTCGAGACGCGGGATGAGTTATATACATGTTTCAACACAAGTCTTGAATGGCATTATTAACCCGAGGCGTTTACAGGGGTTTATGTTTATAATGGTCTGAGGCATTATGATTGGACCAAGCCTGAGGCGTTTTGACGCGGGCGTGGATAATGAGATGAATCATGGTGATGGAACGTATACCTTGATCTTGTATTTCCATGTCTGACTTGAGTTATGAATATTGATGATATACCTTGATGATTGTCAATCACTTGTCTCTCTATAGTACATTATGATTATTGTTTGCCTTATATTATTTGGCGTGTCTTTGCTCATTGTCTGCATTTACGTCTGGGCGTATTGTCAGCCTAACCTACAGTTAGGACTTAGCTTACTGAGATGTAAATTTCACCCCGTTGTGGGACCTTACTTTTTCAAATCCCAAGCCTTGAAGGATGCTTCCGACCCGCCTAGATGATCCCAAAGAGATGACCGCCTATTTTTACGAGTTCTCTGACGGTCAAGGTACTATATTTGTTAGGAAATGTACAGTTGTTTGGGTCGATGCGGGAGGTAAGGATTGGAAACCCCATAGGTTTGTAAGGATTGGAAACCCCATAGGTTTGTGGCTTCGTTCCGTAGAGTCGATGAGGCGACTACCGGTCCCTTGAAGCCTACAGAAGTGCCTCGAGAAGTTGTACTCAGCTGGTGTCATCCTATCCGAGATGAGGTAGAGGTGGAGACTTCTTTGATGGGATCAAAGAACGTGCCAGAGAAGACCCCTATTGTGGAGGAGACCATCAAAGTGATCGAAGTCTCGGCTTCTGAGGATGAGTTGGAGGATACCATGGTGGATGACTTGGTGGATGTACGCTCTGAGACCTTCTTTGATTATGATCAAGACGAGGATGAGGATGAGAACGGAGTTAGTGATTCGACTTAGGGGTTTTCTGATCTTTTGACTTGGGTAGTCTTTTGGAGGTGACTCTCGATGACTTGTGAGCCTTAGGGACCTAGGATTTTGTTGACTTTTGGCCGGTCCCCTACCTACCCCCGACCCAACTGAAGGTTGTAGTTTGATCATGGATCTTTTGTATAAACTCAGGTTTATGTTATGAATATGTGTGTGTGTGTGTGTATATTCATTATCCCGGTCTTCCATTGGATCTTGCACGGAGTTGTATGATCTTTTCGTTTTCGCATGCGTATGTTACATCTCATGCATCGCTTGAAGCGTATCCTGGGCCATGAGATATACGAACGGGAGTGGCGCGCTCGCACTAGAGGGCGCGGGGCGTGACAAAATGAATTAATTTTGATTGTAGATTCAATTTCATATGAAAGGGATAAAAAATTTAAAATATGCTTAAAGTTGAAATTCGTCACAAAAGTATTTCTTCGCTAATATAATGTAAAAATTGACGCAAAATGGCAAAGACTAATTTGTTAAAAGCATATTAAAATGTCGAATATACTTATATTTAGACATGTATTTACAAAGAATGAATAAATAGGGGGAAAACATGAAATTTCTTGATATTCTACTTTTGATATATTCAATAAAAAAAGCTCTTGATATAAGGAAATGAATTAATATTGATTGCAAATTCAATTTCATGGCAAGTGGATAAAAAAATTCTTTCTGTCATTTATCTCTTAAATATCTTTTTGGTAAAAAAAAAAAGGATTCCATTCATAAGTTATAATAATCAATAGATATATAGAAAGCTTTCGGTTCTAACAAATCAACCCTAAACATTTTAACATCAATACTGATTTATATTATGCGTAATTTAGACTACAAATGATATCTTAATTTTGAAATATATATTATAACAAATCAACTCTTGACATATTCGACAAGAAAGCTCTTGATATACTTATATTTAGATATGTAATTTTTCTATAGTACAAAAACAAATGTTCGTCGCTAATTACTATCCTTAATTTATATTTTTTTTCTAGGTTTATTAGAACCCTTTTTTTTTTAATTTCAGTTAGATTCACGTTCATCACTACTCCAAATGCTTAAATTTTTTTTTTATAGTATGCGGCATATGTTACTCTTGTTGCCTTTATTACTATTATTATGAATATTGTTATTGTCAATATTATTGTTAATGTCATGAAATTTAACGACGACGTTTGTCATATTTTTATAACCAAACGTCACTGACTCAACTTTAAGATTAAGATGTCGTTTTCCAAAGATAAGGACTGTTAAATATGTCTTGAATTTTATGCACTCGGTCTGGTTCATCACTCGACCCGACATATTTTTTTGTGCGGCTCAAAAATGGAGAAAAAATTAAGATTTTGTTCGTGACGCGGAGAGTTGGGCCGATAGGCCCAGGGGTATGAATATGAGAGATTTGTGCTGTGGTTAGGGTTTATATTGTTGTATCAAGATTATGGTTTATTTTGTTGTATCGAGGTTAGGGTTTATTTTTGGGCTCTATTTATGTTGCGGTTAGGGTTTATTTTGTTGTATGAGATTTTTCGGTATATGAGAGATTTGTCAGCCGTGTGCTTTGTTTCAGTAGAGAAAACCTGTCACGCCCCACACCCCGGGTACGGGCGCGACTCCCTGCAAGTAAACTTTCAAATCCCAGGATTTAGTTATCGAGAGATGCACAATAAAAGAAGTATGCGGAAGCGATATCATATACTCCTCCGTACAAACATCCATGGGAACCTAGATAGCGAGAACATAACATTCCATGAGTTCGTACAAAAGCGTAGGAGAACTAGTCCTATAGATGGGTCGGGGTAACGGTACTGCGTCAAAAGACAACCATAACAAGTCCTCAAGAGAAACTGGCCTACGAGACCATCATAAAAAAAACTACAGCAAGTTAGAAACCACTAAGTCGAACTGCTGGAATCATCAGTCTCCTCGGCATCCTCGGTAGGCTCGTAGTCTGAAAAGATCTCAGAACGTACATCCACGGTATCCTCCATTTTGTCGTCCTCCCATTCGCCCTCTAAGGCATCGATCTCAATCACCTCAACTGTGTCTTTTATAGTAGGGGTCTTTTCCGGTATATTCGTCGAGCTAGCTATAGACCCCTCAACCTCTACTGAATTCCGAGTGGGATGACACCAGCTAGGGATGACCTTGCGAGGTACCTCCGTAGCCTTCAGCGAACCAGTGGTAACTTCACCTGCCCTACGGAACCAAGCCTCAAACCTATGTGGTATCCACTCGTCTCCACCCTCATCGACCCAGACAACAGTACTCTTCCTAACATACATGGTACCCCTACCATCCGTGTCACGCCCGGAACCTATCAGGCACGCAAAATCCCACTAAGGCCGTCTTGTCTTTCGGTGGTACACATGATCCGTCGGCCAACAATTAATAACTTCTAAATGATACAAACATGCGGAAGCGATGAAACTTCTCCATTCAATTCAACCTTAAGATGACTCAGGACATAGGGTACGTCTTCTTATAAATACTGACTACAGGATTAGAGGATACAACTCTAACTTCAAGATAACATGAAATCCTTTAAGTCACAAAAGTGTAAATCCATTTCCTATAATTACTTCTTTAGACACCGATCATTGGCAAGCTCAGATTTCCATCACTTGAGATCTGAAAAAGTTAATCCCACGATGGGGTGAGATATACATCTTAGTAAGGTGGGTCCTAACCCTAGGTTAGGCTGACCGTCCACTCAGGCAATTACAATCACAAACAATTCATACAAAATCCCAAGAGGCATTCAATTATCACGAAATAACACATAAACAACAAGCATGCACTCCAGGCATCTTATCGCGTCATTTAGTCCAAGCATGCATAAACAAGCCATGTTACGCCTTCCACCCTTTCATGCCTCTTCAGTTTCATGCCTGCGTTTAGAACGCCTCAAGCTCGGTCCGCGTAAAAACATCAGACCGTCTCATTAACAAATCTGCGTAAACGCATCAGGTTTTCAATGTCATTCCAGGCATATGTCGACATATCACAACTCCGTCTCGCGTTTCAACGCATCAAGACTATGGTCTTCTCAACCCCGCGTCTCATACGCCTCAGGGTGCCATTCAATTCAAACCTCGTGCCTTAGGGCATTCAACCACACAACCCCGCATCTCAAACGCCTCAAGGTATCACGACATCTCAAACATGCCATAAGTTCATTTCATTTTATAGCACACGTTTGAATGCACTTATGCGACGAATGACACATCCATGGCATGCGAGACAATTAAATTGACACAAGTGCAATAACCAATTCATGACACAAGCATTATCATTCAATCATGTCCTCAATAGCTTTCTAGGACATATATTGGACAACCACATTATAGTCTCCAAGAACTGACCAATTCTTACACAAATCACCCAATCGAATCCAATCCTCCTATCAAAGGTTTAGAATCCCCTTACCTCAAGCTTAATGCAATACAATTCTTCTCCCCAGCACCTCAAGGGTTCAGTCCAAATAGTCCAAGGACAACTCAACTACGCAACCTAATGAAATTCATCCAATCATCAATTTTTCTTGCTCATTTAGCCAATCCATGTGACATAAACCTTATTGACATGTTCATCAATATCTTAGCATGTCTCAATGATGAATTTGAGACTCAATTCCAACACCAATGGTCCTCAACAGAACCGGTATGCACAGAACCGAACCGGGCATTTTCGATTTTGTGTATACCCCAACTAATCAGCCCTTAAACTACCTCAAATCCACAATTTATTCACTAATCTACTTTCTAACATGTAGTTCTAAGGGTTGGGGAGCCTCACCAAAAATTTGGAGCCAAGGCGACGCCGGGAAGTCCTTGAATGGCGCCGGTTCCTTCGGGTCCTCCAATGGTCAATTTTTGCCCTTCTAACACAAGACCCATTTAGGGTAAAAAAATCCATCAAATTCCTCCAAAATTTTTATCACAGCTCATCCAACTTTAATACTATAAGTGTAGAAGACCTCACCGAAGATTTGCAGCAATTTGAAGTCCGAAAGATCCTGAAACAGGTCTTTCCTCAAAACCGGTCAGAATCTAACCTCGCCTGACCTTTGTCCACTCAAATCGAGCTATGGGAAGATCTACAGGGTCAAATTGAGTTTATAACATGTCTATGGAAAAGATAAGACAATAAGCTTTTATTTTGCAGTGGTTTACCTCGATCCGATATCGGACGAAGAAGATATGGCCTGAATAGTGGGACGGTCGGGACTGGTCGGCTGGGAGCTCTTGGATTCAAAATTGATAAGTCTGACCTTTGCTCCTTCAAACGGCTCTACGGGACAAACGGTTAGGTGGATTTGGACCCATAATACCATGTTGAAACGGCAAGACGATAAACTTTTCAATGGTAGGTGGTACGTCTTAATCCGATGATGGATGAAGAATTTATGGTCGAAACAATGAAACAGTCGGGACAAAGTGACGGGCTGGTCGGCAAGAGAGAGAAGAGGAAGAACAAGAAAATGGAGAAAGTGAAGAGAGAGAGGGATGGCCGGCCAAATAAGAAGGAGATAGAGTCTTCCACCAATAATTCACTTGGTCAAAGGCTTGAATGGTAGGTTAAAAGTATTTACATCAACTCATAGCCTAATCCTTTGACACTTGTCCTCATGTTAATCAAGGCTCATCCAATGGCCCTCATTTTTCTTGATTTTCGGCAGTCTATAGGGTATTGTGATTGAAAAAAATGCCCTTATCCAATTATAAATGCAAGGTCAAGGCTTGAGGGGCAAAATGGTAATTTTACCATTGACGTCCGGAACGTCGTTTTTCTGATTCGAATTACCTTTGATGAGATGACATCTAATTCGATTAAAACGTTGAAATCTTTATTTTTCATTTTCTAATTTTGAGATTTCATTTCATATCTCAAGCCTCGAGGGGGCGAAAAATTCAGAATGTCACAACTCTTCCACCTTAAAGAAATTTTGTCCTCGAAATTTACAACCTTCTAACCATCCAATCCCTTGGGGTATCGGCGTCTCATTGTATCCTCATTCTTTCGGATAATTCCTTTCATGACTTAACGATCCTACTTGTCTTTCCCGACCAAAGCCATCTTTCCCTAGGACTTGTCTCCTTCAGTCCTTAATCTGATTTGCTTCTTTCCATTCTCTTTCGATATTCATAACATCTATCAGCAGTTTATCCTCGAGCGTTCACCTCATCTCTTCCATTTGTCCATTACCATTATTACTAAACCCTCGCCAGAATGCACTCTCTAATGCTCATACCATTCGGCGTATCAATCCTTTCAAGGGCATGCCTTTTTCTTGTCGGCACGTTTGATACTTGACCTCATGTTCAACTAACCAAACTTTCAGTCCATTCCATCGATAATACTGATGCAAGTCTGGCACACCTTTATGTCATCCCAAGGAACACCATAATCCTCTTTTTGAATTTCTGATGAGGTCATTTCTTTAAGTTCCTTTTCAATATTGGACTCGTACTCTCATTCATGGGACTTTAAGGTTTCTACCGTCAACTTTGAGGGTTCTTTCCCAGATATCCGAAAATATGGATTTCCTCCCTATTCTATCCATTTCCATAACCCCTTAAATGTCAGGGTCTGCTCATTGTAGCATCTCAATTCCTTTCTGACTTCAAGCTTGATGCTTCAGGTAGTTATCAAACTAGTCAATTGGCAACCTTCCAATTTATGAGTTGAGTCTTTTATTTCCTTGGCAAAGCCTATCATTTATCCGCCAAATGCACAATGCTCAATTTTCACTTATATGCATCGCTACTTAAATCAACCTTTTCTAGGCGATATAGGATATTTCATCCTTAGCCCTTAAGCAATCTCATTCACACACGTTGTTCCTCATTCAATTTTTCTGGGCAACCACATACCTCAAATTTTTATGATTTGTGTAAACTTGAAACCTCTCCATGTGAGTCGTGTTTTCCAACTTCGTCGCAAGAACATTTGCAAGCCAACTCCAACCATGCATTAGACATTCCAACTCATATGGCTTTACTATCACGATGTATTCGCATAGCCCACTTTAGTTTGTCTTACTACGTCTCAAATTTCCTTTATGCGTCACGTCATTATGATTCACTCGACCCCTTTTTAATTTCAAATAGGAACACTATTGTCGGCATAGTCATCAACTTGACTTAATTCCTCGAAAACTCTTTTCGTATTCATTCATCCATGGAATTGCTTTTGTGGGAAATCTTCCCTCGACCCATCCATAAAAATTCACCAATTCCAGGAAACTTTCAATTTTCGCAACTCACATCGATCTTAGTCGATTCATCACTTATTCCATTCCTCAAGGGCTCCACAGGAATTTCATTTTCCAGAAATGTCACTACTGAGGAATCTTACATCATTAGACCCGCGACTCGCGTGCTCTTCATAATTAGCAGCACACAACGAGCATCTTCTTAGAGTCCATAAGATACTCTTGAAAGTTATTCATGTTTCTCATGGCTCCTTAAATGAGTCTATTCATCGTCTCTAAAGACGGTAACAATCAATCCCATTATTCCTTGGATACTCAGTCTGACTTTTATCCGTTTCTTTCTACCAGGTGTCGAATCTTCAAACTGTTTTTCATACTTTTCGCTTGAGAGCTCAAACCTTGGCCCTATACTCTCATGAGTCCCCACTTGAACTACACAATATTCTGTTCATTTTTGTCACTCCTTTCTCAGGAAGCATTAGTGCTTTGACCTCTTGATTTCACAACCAGCTAATGCGACCTTATGTCAATTCTGTCCGTCCCACTGAACGTCGACATTATTCTAGAATTCAACATCATCTACAAGACAGTCTCTCGAACTTAACTTCCCTTACAGCAATCATTCAAGTTCTGCCTCGCCTTTCTCAGTCTAGACGCTCCATCTTAATATCAAGACAGTTAGGATTTTCTCTTTCTTCCGCACTAGGGGTCTCTTACCATGTGAAGGAAGCTATGCACTTCAATGGCATTCTCTTATTTCAAATCCACCATGTCCTTCCTATTCCATAGGACGTCGATCTTGGAGTCTGCGCCAACGGTGATGTTTACTCCAGAACGTAGATGCCACCACACTTTAACATTCTCCTTCTAATAGTTCAGCCACCTCAAGTGACAAGTTTCATTCTTCCTTGGTCTCCACAAATTCATATTTTAGATATTCAATTCGACTTCCTCAAATTGCCTTGCGATTACAATCTAAACACCCTTTTTGCTTATTCATCCATTTATTAAAATCGCAATTAACTAGGACCATCAAGTCCATTCACCTTTCTCCCCATCAATGATCATGTCATGATCCAATCGTCCTTAAGGACAACGCCCTATTCTCTAGGGGTGATAACTCGCAATGCTACTTTTAGTGGTTTTGATTCAACCTCAATCAATCTCACAAAATCCATAGGGTCTGACAGACTAACATATCAGTCTCCTTATTATTCCTCACGACAACAAAAGGTTAATCACCATAAGCCTTACGTCATAGTAACGACATTTCCTTACAAGCACATTCTGTGTTCCATAAGTGAAGTTCTCTTTTCTCACAATCCATGAACATAAATTCTCTTACTTATTTCTCTTCTGATCATCCACTTCTTTCCTTGATGTCCATTACGATTCATTCGATTCAGGAATAGCAATTAGCCATAAGGCTTTCGAATTCCAATCCACTCAGAGACTTCACGTCACATTTAAAGGGTCCTTGACCACCCTTAATATGCTTAGACGACCTTGAGAATTCTGTCTCATAATGATCGACCTTCCTCAAGTCCTTTCAAAGTTATTAAAGTTCAGGTAATCCTTACTCTCGAGTAACCTAAGAAAGGTACTTTACATGGAACAATTCAACGAAGACAATCCAAGTAAATATCATGCCCTCAAGGGAAATTCTTCCTTTGGTGACCTTTAATTAATCATCGACAGCCTCTTCAGGCCAATAGCTATTAGAGTCGCTTCTCTTCCTCAATGAATTTAATACCTCTAAGGTTCTTTTCCAAATTCTTAACCCAGAGAAATGCAGTTTAGGCATAATTTCTCCATCGAATCTTAGCCAATCTCAACCTTATACATCGTTTTACAAGCTCTTCCAAACTCTCGTGGTCCTTCTCACACATTCAATTTAGAAAAGATTAATTCAGAGTTATGTTTCTCGTGACTTCCATGACTTTAACTCATCAGTACTAGTATCTGTCACCATAGTGACTTAGACAATCATGGCTCCTCCTCCTCGAGCTTGCTTAACCAACAAATTTCCTCATTTCCACTTAAAGTTTCCACCACCCATTTAGCTCTTGGGTCTCGTACGATTAACAGATCGAGTCATATTCTCTTTTGGTACTCATACTCCAATCATCGATCTTTATTCAATTCTCATGATCCATATCAGTTCTCGGATCTTCCATACCATGTATACTCGAGCCTAATGCTATTCTACTACCATACCTTAGTCGTTTAACCTTAGTAGGTTCTCATGTTACTTGAACCACTATGATTCCCTCCAGGAATTAAAAAACTTAAGTCGTCTACTCAAGTCTATCAATCTCAGGCTGCTCATCTCATCATTCATCATTATCAACCTTACAGTGGTTCCCAAACAACTCTCAACTAGTTGTCCATTACCCAAAGATTCCAGATTCTCATCAGTCAATGACTATTTAACAGGCCAGCCTCAACAAGGCAACTTCTCAATCGTCAGCCAATTACTAGGCAAGCCTCAACTATGCCAAAACTCAACTAGGTCAACACCCAGCAAATACTCAAAGCATCACTTCTATAAATCATAAGCGTATAGCATTTGCCACTCTGTCATAAATGCGACAGGCTATTTCATTCTCAACAGACATCAGTTTAATGGGTATAAACCTCATATATCATCTTCTCTCTCAGTTAGACTTTGGCCAAGCCAATCACATGATGCCAATTACAAAACATGCCCAACAGGCCAATCATAAACATTAATTTCCTTTCAAACGACATCCATCGCCAAGCACAAAGCTTTTAATTATGCCAATCACAGGCATCATTTCACATGTCATGCCACTTTTGAACATCTTGGAGGATCAATCTTATGCCATACATCTCTTAATCACAATTGGACTCAACCTGATACCTAGACTTCCACTTTCAAGTTATGACTTGGGTTATTCCTATCTTTTGCCATCTTAGAAGCCTGCCAGGAGCCGCTCCTTGTCCGGACCTCTCTGTCCCGACGATCACTCCCCGCCTTCATCAGACCTGGCCATTGTAGATTGTCCCAAGTCATTCATCTACAGAGAAAGCCCCGTTCCACACGTCCCATACCATACTTCATGACGGTTTATAGGTATCTTATCAACTTGTCCCATACCAAACAATAGTTTAATGCCACAAACACATGCGCATCCTGATTGTGCTCGCCATTCATCATACCGTAATCATCTCCAAATCCATTCTTATCCATCGAAGATGTCTAATTTCATCAATGACCATCACATCTCATAGATTAATTACCTATGTTCAACCATAAATCTCAAGTTTAGTCGCTATTCAAGTCAAATCCATATGCATTCAATCACAACTGGCCTTTAATCCAATATTCCTTGTATACACCCCACCTCATTTCATCCAAGGCTGACAATAGCAATTGATAGTTAAACTATCAAGATATCACGCAATTCAAGCCTGAATCCACTAATACCAGTCGCCTCTTTATAACTCGTGCTCTTCAAGTTGGGTCCTTGACAAACCACGATCACAATCATACACTTCAATTAATCATTCATTCATAATTTATTCTCTAGCAACCTCAAATCCAGGCTTATGACTCCTCAAATTCTATTCACTTCCTTGTGTGCCTTATTCATAAAATCACTCAAGATAATCCCTTAAATCAGCATTAGGACTATTAGAATACTACATAAGTTCAAACCTATAGTCCTCAAGATTCAGCAATCTATGCTTATCCCTCAAGATCTCACTACCTAATTGTCCTCTAGTCATCGTTCCTTATCACTCCAAGTCTCAATCATATTGGATCGAGCTGACATTGCTCTGATACCAAGCAAACAGGGATGTCACGTCCCGAACCTGTCAGGCACGCAAAATCCCACCAAAGCCGTCTTGTCTTTCGGTAGTACCTAGGATCCGTCGGCCAACAATTAATAACTTCTAAATGATACAAACATGCGAAAGCGATGAAACTTCTCCATTCAATTCAACCTTAAGATGACTCAGGACATAGGATACGTCTTCTTATAAACACCAATTACAAGTTCAAAGGATACAACTCTAACTTCAAGGTAACATGAAATCATTTAAGTAACAAAAGTGTAAATCCATTTCCTATAATTACTTCTTTAGACACCGATCATTGGTAAGATCAGATTTCCATCGCCTGGGACCTGAAAAAATTAATTCCACGACGGGGTGAGATATACATCTCAGTAAGGTAGGTCATAACTCTAGATTAGGCTGACCGCCCACTCAAGCAATTACAATCACAAATAATTCATACAAAATCCCAAGAGGCATTCAACTATCACGAAATAACACGTGAACAACAAGCATGCACTCCAGGCATCTTATCACGTCATTTAGTCCAAGCATGCATAAACAAGCCATGTTATGCCTTCCATCCTTTCCTGCCTCTTCACTTTCATGCCCAGATTTAGAACTCCTCAGGCTCGGTCCGCGTAAACGTATCAGACCGTCTCATTGACAAACCCGCGTAAACGCATCAGGTTTTAAATGTCACTCCAGGCCTGTGTCGACACATCACAACTCCGTCCCGCGTTTTAACGCATCAGGACTATGGCCTTCTCAACCGAGTGTCTCATACGCCTTAGGGTGCCATTCAATTCAAATCCCACGCCTCAACGCCTTAGGGCATTCAGCCACACAACCCCGCGTCTCATACGCCTCAGGGTATCACGACATCTCAGACATGCCATAAGTTCATTTCATTTCATAGCACACGTTAGAATGCACTCATGCAACGAACGACACATCCATGGCATGCGAGACAATTAAATTGACACAAATGCAACAACCAATTTATGGCACAAGCATTATCATTCAATCATGTCCTCAATAGCTTTCTAGGACATACATTGGACAACCACATTATAGTCTCCAAGAACCGATCAATTCTCACACGAATCACTCAATCGAGTCCAATCCTCCTATCAAAGGTTTAGAATCCCCTTACCTCAAGCTTAATGCAATATAATTCTTCTCCCAAGCACCTCAAGGGTTCGGTCCAAATAATCTAAGGACAACTCAATCGCTCAACCTAATGAAATTCATCCAATTGTCAATTTTTCTTGCTCATTTAGCTAATCCAAGGGACATAAACATTATTGGCATGCTCATCAACATCCTAACATGTCTCAATGATGAATTTGAGACTCAATTCCAACACCAATGGTCCTCAACAGAACCGGTATGCACAGAATCGAATCGGGCATTTTCGGTTCTGTGTATACCCCAACTAATCAGCCCTTAAACTACCTCAAATCCTTAATTTATTCACTAATCTACTTGCTAACATGTAGTTATAAGGGTTGGGAAGCCTCACCGAAAATTTGGAGCCAAGGCAACGCCGGGAAGTCCTTGAATGGCGCCGGTTCCTTCGGGTCCTCCAACGGTCAGTTTTTGCCCTTCAAACATAAGACCCATTTAGGTTCAAAACTCTATCAAATTCCTCCAAACTTTTTACCACAACTCATCCAACTTTAATACTATAAGTGTAGAAGACCTCATTGAAGATTTGAAGCAATTTGAAGTCCGGAAGACCCCGGAACAGGTCTTTCCCCAAAATCGATCAGAATCTGACCTCGCCTGAACTTTGTCCACTCAAATCGAGCTATGGGATGATCTACAGGGTCAAATTGAGCTTGTAATATGTCTATGGAAAGATAAGACAATAAGATTTCATTTTATGATAGTTTTACCTCGATCCGATATCGGACGAAGAAGATATGACCGGAATAGTGGGATGGTCGGGGCTGGTCGGCTGGGAGCTCTTGGATTCAAAATTGACCAGCCTGACCTTTGCTCCTTCAAACGGCTCTACGAGACAAACGGATGGGTAAATTTTGAACTATAATACCTTGTTGGAACGGCAAGACGATAAGCTTTCCAATGGTAGGTGGTGCGCCTTAATCCGATGACGGATGAAGAAGGTATGTCCGGAACTGTGAAGCAGTCGGGACAGAGTGACAGCTTGGTCGGCAAGAGAAAGAGTAGGAAGAAGAAGAAAATGGAGAAAGTGAAGAGAGAGGGGGATGGCCGGCCAAATGAGAAGGAGATAGAGTCTTCCACTAATAATTCACTTGGTCAAAGTCTTGAATGGAAGGTTAAAAGTGTTTACATCAACTCATAGCCTAATCCTTTGACATTTGTCCTCATGTCAATCAAGGGTCATCCAATAGCCCTCATTTTTCTTGATTTTTGGCAGTCTATAGGGTATTGTGATTGACCAAAATGCCCTTATCCAATTATAAATGCAAGGCCAAGACTTGAGGGGCAAAATGGTAATTTTACCCTCAACGTCCGGAACGTCGTTTTTCTGATTCGAATTACCTTTGATGAGACGACGTCTAATTCGATTAGAACGTTGAAATCTTTATTTTTCATTTTCCAATTTTGAGATTTCATTTCATATCTCAAGCCTCGAGGGGGCGAAAAATTCGGAATGTCACAATCCATGAACTCCTTAAAATAAGTAGTCATCTCTTTAGGGTCATCTAGTCGGGTCGGCAGTATCCTCACGGCTTAGGATATGAAAATGTGGTCCCACGACGGGGTGAGATTCACATCCTGGTAAGACAGGTCCTAACCCTAAGTCAAGTTAACAGTACACCTAGATGAATGCAAATAATGCACAAGAATATGCACTCAGCAATATAATGCACTCATCAGTCAATATGCCACAAAGATGCAAGCGTTCGTCAACCACACAGTAATGGCATCATATCATGTCAATCAAGTTAGGCATGACGATACTAAATCAAGCCACAGATTCCACCCTTCCAACTTCCTCATGGTTCTCGCCTGCGTTTAAAATGCCTCAGGCTCAGTCCACGTAATTACGCCTCAGACCATCCAATTGACAAGCCTGCATAAACGCATCGGGTTTTCAATTTCATTTCAGGCCTATGTCAACACATATCAAATCTCGTCCTGCGTCTCAACGCATCAAGACATTGGCCATTTCAACCCCGCGTCTCAATGTATCATGGTACAGTTCAACACAACCCTGTGTCTCAACGCCTCAGGGTATCACAAGTTTCTCAAACATGCCAAACATTCATTTCAATTCAAGACTTCATGATCAAGTACAAGTTCATGCAATGAGCAAAATATCTATGGCATGCGAGATAGTCAAATTCATCATTCAAATGTGGTAATCAACTCATGTCATATGCATCTAGCAAGCATTCAAGCAATCACCAATCCACAAAAATGAACCTTGGACAAACATACAATAACCTCACGGAAATCCACCAAATTCACCACTAACTCATCTAGTCGAGTCCAATCTTTCTAGCCAAGGTTTAGAAACCCCTTACCTTGAGCTTAAATCGACAAAAATCCTCCCCTAAGCACTTCAAAGGTTCGGCCCCAAAGAGTCCAAAATAGGGCAGCCGTCCACCTAAGATAATTCAATCCATTTCATCAAATTTTCCTTGTCAAATCCTCAAATCACCAAGCGTAAACCTTAATAACATATCCATTGACATTCTAATACGCCTCAACGAAGAATTTAGAGCTCAAGGACACCATGAACAGCGCCCAAGATTTCGATTCTAACCTGCCAAAACGGGGGACCTAGTCGGTTCTGCCCTAAACCCAGTTAATCAGTCCATAATTCACTCATAAAGCTCAATTTATCCATTAATCTACTTGTTAACATATAGTTGTACATGTTGGGAAGCCTCACGAAAAATTTAAAGTCAAGGCGACGCCAAATGGCCCACGAACGGCGTCGGTTCCTTCAAGTCTTCTACCGATCAGTTTCTCCAACTGCGATGGATTCCGTCGACTTGCGGGAAAATGGCTGGCCGGAGCTCCTCAGTGGGTCAAACGCCGAACTACCACTTAGAGGTGGTCGGCAAGAGGATGGGCTTGGAGCTGGTGGTCGGCGCGAAGGCTGGAGGTCGCCGGCGGCGCGAAGTGGTGATGGCGGTTCGGTTGGGCGTGAAGTCTTCGGCAAGAAGAAGAGGAAGAAGAAGAGAAGATGAAGATGGTTAAGGTGATGATGATTTTCGGCTGAGCACAAAGGAGGGTGTATACACCCATTTTTGGTGGTCAAAGAGGAGGAATGGTAAGTTAAAAGTAGTTTAATAAATGCCAATTGAGCATCCTTTGACACTTGTCCACTGGTCAATCAATAGCTCATCCAATGGCTATTATTTTCCCAAATTTTCGGCAGCAATGGGGGAGGGTCAAAGACCAAAATGCCCTTATCCACTTCTAAATGCAAGGTCAAGGCTTGAGGGGCAAAATGGTAAATTCACCATTGACGTTCGGAACGTCGTTTTTCTAATTTCAATTTTCTTTGATGAGGCGACTCCAATTCAATTATAATGTTGGAATTCTTGATTTTTCATTTTTTAATTTCGAAACTCGTGTCTGAATCATTTCTCTGTCAAATGCGATTCCAGCCTGTCCCGAACTGACGGGTGACTTTTACAGACGTTACGCGTATCGACTCTGTGATTCATATCACACTTAAGGCTCTTCAGTTCATGGCGACTTTGGTTGTCATGTAATTGCGAGGGTCTATTACTAGTTCCGACGGTCTCGATCGTCATCGTTCGATTTAGGAAAATTTTGCAAATTATACATTGGTTAAGCGACATCACCTGCGCTCCAATCGTATAACTCTAGCAATGCATTCCTTAATCATTTTTAGATCGGCCTTTTATGGCTCTAAATGTCCCCTCGACAATCCTTATGGTCAAAGTGTCATTTCCTATTTGAGTTTCCTAGGTCCATGTACTTTGTCTCGCGTTAGCCTTTCCTTTTTAGTCAGTTAACTCGAAATTGATCAGATCCGAGAGAGATACGACTGAAACACATCGTTAGATATATTCTTATTAATAAGTCTCGAAATGACGTGAAAAATCAGAATGTCATAAAACCGACTTTTGTAACCAGTACTCTATTTGATTATAGTGAAATCTTGTTTTGCCTTGCCCGTGACGTAGATCACCTTGATCGAACCACGTAAATCCTTGTGTTTTGTGTTTGTTTTTCTGCATTTTTTTCAACAAGGACAATGTCTTTTTCTGACGAAAATTGTGTCGTAGCTAATTTAACGAATTCTTTTGAATTCTCCAGGATAGAATTCGTGGCTAATTTTAAGAAGATTTAGATTGTTTCCATTTTATGTTGCTAATTTAGTGACGAAATTTCCAATAGCTTGGATAAAATTCCAAATCTGAATTCTTTCAATTCTATTTTTTAAAATAAAATAGAAACAAAATATTTAATAATAAATAGAATTAATTAAGAAATTGAAAATACACGAAAATAGAATATGAATAAAAATAAAAAAGAAAGTATTCGAATTTGCGACGAAGGAGACATTCGTCGCTAATGGAATAAAAATTAAAAAAAAATTATTCAAATTAGCGTCGAATATATGTTTTCGTCGTAAAGGTCCCTGGACAAAAGCCATTTGCCATGTTCCTTTTTGCCTTTTCCCTCCCTTCTTTTTCTTTTCCCTCTTCTTTTTCCTTTTCCCTCTCTCCTTTTCCTTTTCCTCTCGTGGCGCTTCACATCCCTTGTCCACCCGCTTCAATTGGGGGCGAGAATTGGAACCCTAATTGAACCTCGCTTCCCTTCAATTCCTCCAAGATATAATTGAGACTCACCAGTATACTCTGTCGAAAATCCTCGAAACCATTTTCGAATTCCCCCAAGAAGCTCCGATCTCTCTCCCGCAACGATGCTTCACTCTCTAAGCCACTCTCCTCGCAACCTCTCGTCTCCATCCCCATCTTCTGCCGCCTGAAGAATCCTTTAAACCCCCTGTTGCTTCTTCATCGATCGCCGCTCCGAACCCTTGGAAGCGGCCCCCTGTCCTCGACGAGGACGCTTACGTCTCGGCCATCGAGAGGATCATCGAGCGACTTCTTCCACGACATAACGAAGCTTCGCGACAGCCTTGATTGGTTCGAGGCCATCAGGACCGCGACCCCACCAAATCTGTAATGACCAGCTAAAGATCATGGAGCGCTGCGATAGAAGGGCGATGTCACACCCCGAACCCAACGAGCACGTAAACATCCCACTAGGCCATAATTAGGCTGTGCCATCCAGGATCCTTCGGCCCTCAAGTTTAAAAATCTTATACATGCGGAAGCAAGAAACTACTCCGTACACAATTAAAATCAAGATGACTTAGGACAAAAACAAATAGAACACTTTTCAATCTATAAAATACACCTCGTTCCAATGATCAAAACTAATCCACCAAACTCATGTACAATCTCTAAGGTCATCCAACGTCTTAAATACATTTGATCAACTTCTTCCTCGAAAGCCAATCCATGGCATGTTTGGGCTTCCTTCACTTGGGACCTAAAAAAGTTAAGCCCCTATTGGGGTGAGATATAAATCTCAATAAGTGAAACCTAAACCTAGACCTGAGCACCAGTCCCCCCACACCACTCTCGCACATGCCATCAGATGCAGACATTCATCGATGCAATGGCATATGACAATTCATCATCATTTATCATAAAATAATTGACATATCAAATCATTAAGAACACACCACATGCTATAGGAACCATGCTTCACACATTAGCCTAAAACAAACATATTATCTTCAATGAGACAACCATTAATCTTCGCCAGGGCCCACGGCCGCGATGTATCGCTAGGGCTCTAAGCCGCGATATAATTTCATAAGGCTCCAAGTCAAATCATCGCCAGGGCCCATGGCCACGATGTATTGCCAAAGCTCCAAGCCGCGATATAATTGCATAGGGCTCCAAGCCAAATCATCGCCAGGGCCCACGACCACGATGTATTGCCAAGGCTCCAAGCCGCGATATAATTTCATAGGGCTTCAAGCCAAATCATCAAAGGGCCCACGACCGCGATGTCATCACCAGGGCCTACGGCCAGTTTACTACTAGGGCATCTCAGCCAATTCCTTAACTGTAACAAGGCTCACATCTAATTCAATAACAAGAACAGGACTCACAGCCATTTATCATCTCAAAGACTCATAGTCAACGCGATCTTCGGGGCCATAGGCCAACGATCGCTAGGGCACCATAGCCCATTCATAACACACAGGCATTATAGCCAATTCAATACTATAGGCACTATAGCCAAATTCAATAACATGACATCATTGCCAATTCATGAATACATGGCTCAATAGACGAAATATATTACTAAGGGCTCAATAGCCACTTACCTCACAAAGCTCTCTGGCCAATCGAAACACATTAGCCCAACATAACATCAAGGCATATCACAATATTCAATTGTCACGTTATGCCATTCAAGTCATGAAACTCGCTACTTAATCAAGTAATTTAAGCCCTAGGATTCACCAACTACTCAATTCATCCCATTAATCAATCTAGTAGTGTCCTAGCATTCGGGTAAGGGTTTAGGAAATACTTACCATGATCGATTAGCAAAACTTCACATCAAGCGACTTTCCTCAATGCCACAAATTTGCAATTCCCCACGAATCCCTTGTCGACCTAGAAAGATTCATCAATTTTGAGTCAAAAAGCCGTTGCATTCTCACTTCCATTAAATCAATTCCTCCAAAACCATTCAAATGGTAACTCAGAATGCCTTATTGCTCAATTGAACACATGATAACACTCCCACAAATCCTCAATTCATTCGGTTCTTGAGGCCACTTGCAAGGCAAGGTATAACTTAGAGTTTCATGTGCCAAATAGCCTTTAAATCACCTCTAAATCCCAATTCACTTCACATACTTCCCATTAACACCTCACACAACATCCTATATAGTCTTATGAATCAATTTGATGTCAAAATACCTATGTTGACACCTAAATTTTGATTTTTAAGAAATTCATTCATTTATTTATAAAATGAGAGTTATTTATAATTCTTGCAAAAAAATAAAATCACGTGCATAGCGTATTTATTTTCTGTCATGTATCAGCAGTCAGTCGAATGCATGGTTGAGGTCGTCGAGTTTTATTATGGTACTTGGATCTGTTTTTAGATTTAATTCAGGTCATTCATGTTTGAGAAAAGGCTTTAATTAAATGTTTACGGAAAGCCAAATTGAGCCAAAAAAATGCGCAATAGCCCATAGTTACTTGAGAAATTCGGCTAGCTCAAATGCACTGGGCTTGGCCGAATTCTCTAGTCAAGTTTAATGATCAATTTGTGCAATTTAACCCTATGAGACTTAATTCAAATTATATTATAATCCCAAGGTTTATTTTACGAAATTAAAGGAACTTTAGGCCCTAAGCTTGCAATAACTTTGTCTATAAATACAAGCTTATGCCTAGGGTTTAAGGATAGTCCACCATGTTGAATACACGGCCAGATTGTGTAGAGGAATTGAGGGAGGGAGGTTCCTGAGAGGATTCTTCGTTCTTCATCTAGAATCGTGAGAGAGGTTTTCTTTTCTTGGTGGAAGCAGACCCATCGTGGGGGCATCCAATTGTTATACACGGCGGCAGAGAGAGAAGTCTGGGGAAGGCCACCTCAATGGAAAAGACGGCAGATTTCTGAGGCGACGAAAATTCTTATACGGCATTGAGGGGAAACCGTTCAACACAAGCTTCAAGGTGGAGAGGAAAGGACCCTCACGTCCCGCGTAAACAAAATTTAGAGAGGAAGCTAAAAGTGAATAGATCGTAGGCCATCCAGGAGCAACATCAAAGGGGAGGTCTACAGTTCTTCAAATTTATTTTATTCTAACATGCTTTATGATGTTTTTCCTTATCAGGAATCGCACAATTTCCAGATCAGACCGTAGTCCAAGTTCATCATCGAATTTCCGCAAATTTCTCGCTGAATCCATAATGATATATGATGAGTGCGTGGCTGTTCGGTAATGGTCGAAATGAGTATCACCATCGAATCACCACGACGAAGCGGCCACGTCGACGTCAAGGATAACCTGTTGTTCCTCGACTGAGAAGCTTATGTACCACAGAGTCTAGCAAAATCCTGACATAACTTGCCGAGCCAGCGATTTGTTGGTCTTTCCGGTGATATCTGCGTGGAAAAGCTATTTCATGTTCACTTTTGGAGCCTACGAGTTGACGATTTACATATCGTCTCTGCCTGAAAGTGTCATTTTTTTTTTCCTTGCGTTTATGTTGTTTTTGCAGGATAAAATTATAGGTGCTTTCCTTGTTACTTGCGGTCGAATGCCTTCGCACGCCCCCTTGCAGTGGAAGAGAGATGATCGCAACGCTATATCCCATCACACAAGATCAACAAGCTTTTAGGCCAAATTGTCGTACCTTCAATATTAACGAGCCAGAATTGTCGCTACCCCAATTTAGCCTCGTTAGCCTGCCCGATAGTCTTGATTTAAGCTTTGTGATATAGCAAATTTTGGTTGAATCTCTTAGCAGTTCCTCTAGCTGTCATTGTTCATCCTTAGGCGCTAATGGAAGTTCTTTTGAAATTGGTCATAATTGCCCTTATGCATGGTGATGCGATGAGAGAGAGGATGAGAATAACATGTTGAAATGGTGTAAATTGTCATGTTCTTGGACAGTCTATGTTGAAAGGAAAAAAATGGAATCTTACTTATTTTTTTTAGGTCTTGTATTCTTGTTGCAGGTCGTTCGTCCTCGAGAACAACTATGGGCTGCACCGAGAATTGAGCTGTACTATACACAGCTTCAACCTATTTTGTACTCGAGGCCCTCACCGCCGGGAGTTGTCCAGAATCGGCTGCAGTCCCAGCCACTATTTTGCCCTTATTCCGCCGCCTGATTTGAGAATAGCCCAAAACGAGCCTGGCTGTGGAGTGTTGTCGTTCTAAGGAGTCCCAAACTCGTGGCTACTCCGAAGATTCCCAATCCAAACCGGTCCCTGTTTAAGCCCTGCGGTTAAGGTAACACTTCTATACTTTGAGAATTAGTTTGAGCATGATCGCGAAGCGTTTGGTTGTTGTTTTGTTGATGTTTTCTGCATCATCGGCCTGCTGATTTTCATCCGAAGAAAAATTATTTTGCATGTTGTTTTGGCGCTATAATCAAAGCAAATCGCAAATTTTTCATAAGTTCAATAACACATCAAAACCTCATCTTTGACAAGAAAATCTCAGATTTAGTCGATCTAACCCATTACCGTTTAGATCTAATTTGCTACCTCCGAAAAGCCATTTTCCTAAAAAAAAAATCGAGATGTGAAAATTTATTTTTTGGAAAATTCGGAAAAAGATGATGGTTGTGCTTTTGCTGTGAATATTGGTTGGCATATTGCTATATTGATTGATTTTTGATATATTATGAAGATTCTTAAAAAATTAGTAAGATAGTATTTCCTAAAAATCATGTATAATTGATTTTTTTTAGGAAGATAAGGTTTCCTAAAAAAACTTACCTCATTAAACTTTAAGCATATAAATCAAGATAATGAAATCTTCAGGATATCTACCATATTGGTCGACGGTTTAAAAGGAAATAACAAAAAAAATCACATTCATGCATATCTTTAGATTGTTGAAAACTTCACATAATATAAAAATCTGATCATGTTGTCTTGCATTAGCCTCATGCATATCTTCGAATGTTATCTCGTATAGTCACTTCATGATTTCGAAAAATCACTTGCATATCTTTTATCCCATGCATTTTTTTTTAAGAAAGAAAAAGACAAAAAATCTGCTCACTATCACATCACATTTTCGAAAATATCATACATGCATCACCCACTATTTTCAAAAATCATGCTTTGCATATCATATTTTGCTATGTCGCATCTTCATGTCATGGCATCCATATCATTCATGCATTCCATTTAAAAGTAAAAATCCCAAAAAAAGAGAAACACCTCACCTGAGCTTTAAAATTGATTCAATCTGAGTCGTCGATTTAGGACCTCCCATGGAATTAAGGTACCGAAAGGGCATTAGTTCTAATTAACTAGTGTAATCAAGTCCCTGAATCCACAATCTCTGGTTCGAAGAAGTAAAATGGTTCTTCCGCTATTTTATTTAGGTTTCTAATTAACCTACCAAAAATGATTAGTGGCGACTCCAAATCTAAATTATTTTTAATTAATTTAAGTTGCGATTTGGTAGGACTTGGAAGAGTCCGTGTTAGGTTAATTAATTCATTTAATTAGCATAATAATCCATTAACCTAAGAATTTTTAATTTTTTAGGTCGCGTCAACCCCTTAATCAACCCCCAAAAGAACCGGCCAGCAAGGATTCACCCACTAAACAAAATCGGTTTCCGGTTCAAACCGCTCAATCAAGCCATAAATCAATTTCAAACTTCAATCCATCACAAAACCAACTCACTACAACCTTAATCTACATATTAAGGGAGCTCACCGAAGATTTGGAAGCAAAATAACACCTCAAATACCTTGGAACAGCTCGGTTCCTTCACAGTCCTCAAACGGGCAGAATTTGCTCGGTATAAACCTCCACAAACCAGCCATGTACACCCAAAAAAATTATATAAAAATTTAATTTCAACTTGCTAAACTCTTATATTATGATTTTAGAATAGCTCACTGAAAATTTGAAGTCATTTGGAGTCTGGAAGCTCCCAAAAACGCATCCTCTCCAAAAACGGGTTAGATTATGACCTTTATCCACTCAAACAGACCTACGGGACAAACGGCTGGGCCAAAGTAAGCTCTAATACCTTCCTAGAACGGCAAGACGATAAAATTTAAGATGACGGTGGGTTTACCTCAATTCGATATTGGACGACAAAATTATGGCCAAAATAGTGAGCCGATTTTTCCTTGTCCGCGAGAATTCTGTTCGGCCGAGAGCAAAAGGAAGAGGAACATGATGGTGGGAGTAAGGGTGGCTGGCCAAATGGAAGAGAGAGAGAGAGTAGTCCACTCCAATAATACACTTTGGGTTAATTAGACAAGATGGATAATTAATAGCCATTTAATGCTTGGCCTCTCCTTTGGTTGACACTTGGCAACCTCCCATTGGTTGCTTCATTGACTTTGACTTCTTTTGACCATATACATTCACCATTTTCGGCAGCATATAGGTGTGTAGATTGATCAAAGTAACCTTCTAAACTTCTTAAGGCAAGGCTAAAGGTTGGGGGGGCAAAATTGTCATTTTGCAATTTTCGTCCGAACTTCCATTTTTCTAGTGTAAACCACCCTCGATGAGGCGACATCCATCTCAATTCCAATATTGGAATTCCTCAATATCCAATACTCAAATCTCAAGGTTCAATTTCATGTCGAATTCTCGTCGACTGTAATTCCAGTTTATCTCAAATTGACGGGCGACTCTTGCAGGCTCTACGCGTATCGACCTTGGGATTATTCTTAAGCCGTGGCGACTTTGATTGTCATGTAATTGTGAGGATTTATCATTCGTTCCTTCGATCCTAATCATCGGAATCCGATTTAGGAAATTCTCGCAAATTACACATTGGTTAAGCGGAATCACCCGCGTCCCAACGTGTAACGCTAGTATAACATTCCATGATTATTCTTAGATCGATCTTTGCCGGTCCAAGACATTCTCTCGACAATCCTTATGGTCAAAGTGTCATTTCTCATTCAAACTCTTTAAGTCCACGTATCGGACTCCGTGTCGTTTTTTTTTCCTTTTGGTTAGTTAACTCAAGAGTGGTCAACTCCGAGCGAGTTATAACTGGAATATACTGATCGATATTCTTCCATTCAATAGCTTCGAGAGGGTCGGAATTCGGATTGTCACAATTCTTCCCCCTTAAAGAAATTTCATCCTCGAAATTTGCCACTTTCCAATTATCTAATCTCATGGGGTATAAACGGCTCATCGAATTCTCATTCTTCAAAATAACCCCATTCCTTATTAAACCATCGCAATCATATATATATATATATATATATTTTGCCCTCATGCCATTTGACGTATCAATCCTTTCAAATGCTCTCTTGTACCATCAGAGATTCAAGGCCTTGTCAACTTGCCATTTCTAAACCAAATCGAGTCATAACTTTCTCGACTCCTTAATCAAGATCATGGTTACTCCCGTAGTAATTCACTTTGGACTTCACTTTGGACTTCATTTGAAGATTTCCAACAATCATAGTAACTCATCAACCTTTAAGGTCATGTCTCTTTCTTTTGTTTGCATGTCTAATGGTCGACCACACGTTAGATTAATTCGACCTTCATTCCATATCACCGATAATATTAAGGCAATTTCGGCATACCTTTGTGCCATTCCAAGGAACACCTTAATTCTCCATATTCTAGTTATTTCCATACCCCTTAGATATTAGGGTCCGATCATAGCAATTTCTCAATTCATTTCTGACCTCGAGACTCAAGGCTTCAGGTAGCCATCAAGCTAATCAATTGGCAAACTTCCAATTTAGAAGTTGAATCTCTTATGTCGCGAGGGAAGATTGGTCCCTCCATCACCAATTAAATAATGCTCAATTCTTAATTATAAGCATCCGCCAGTTATTCCGCCCTTCCTTATCAATATGGTTATCGCTGTAACAATGTTTGGGTGACCTCTTCGTTCTACGTGCCTTTTCGCCAATTCCCTTTAGGCAGTCCATGCTCTCAACTTATTTGTGTTCACATAACTTCAAGGTATTTTTTTTTATCTAAGCAATGCTCTCATATTCACAAGCAATTTCATGCATCAGCGTTGACTCTTGTTCAATTCATCTCGGGAAACTATTACCTTATTCTTTCATGGTAGATATTGACTTGAAATCTTATTCTATCTACAATGTTTCCCGAACTTTGTCGCGAGGACAAATGCAAACCAATCCCAATCATGCTCTAAGCATTCCAACTCATATGGCCTTATCGTCACGATATATATGCAATGTCCACTTCCAAGTGCCTTGCTATGCCTCAAGTTTACTTTTCACGTCACGCCATCGTAATTCTTGACATCCTTTACTTTTCAATGAAATCACCATCATAGGTGCAGTCGCCAACTACACTTAAGTCCTTGGGACTCCTTTTTACATTCGTTCGTCCACTCGTGCCACACCTCATCGTCAGTCCATTCCCTTAATGGAACAGCTCCTCTGGAAAATCTTCTCATCGTCCGTCTATTGCAATTCATCAATCTCAGGAAATTTCAACTTCTAGCAACTCACATCGACTCTAGTTGATTCATCACTGATTTCATTTCTTAAGTGCTCCACATAAATTTCACTTCTCAAAAACTTCACAGCTAGGGAATCTTATCTTATCAGGTTCGCAACTCGTGCGCTTCACATGTAGCATACGGCGAGCATCTCATTAGAGTCCATAGGACTCTCTCAAAAGCTATTCATATTTCTCATGACTTCTTAAATGAGTCTAATCATCGTCTCTCAAGATGGTAATAATCAACTCAATCATTCTTTGGACACTTAATTCGACTATTATCAACTTCTTTCTATCAGGTGTCCAATCTTTCAAACTGTTTCTCACACTTTTCACTTGAGAGCTCAAATCTTGGCTCTCTATTATCACGGGTCTCCTCTAGGACCACACAATATTTTGTTTATTCTTGTCACTCTTTCCTCAAGAAGCATTTGTTCTTTAGCCTTTAAGCTCCACAACTCGCTAATGCGATCTTATCCCAATTCCATCCATTCAACTGAACATCAACATCATCCTGGAATTCAACATTGTCTACAGGACAGTCTCTCAGATTTCACTTCCAGGATTCATTCAAGTTCTGCGTCTTCTTTCTCAATCCAGACGCTCAACCACGATACCAATACAATTCAGACTTTTTCTTCCTTTTACACTAGTGCCTCTTACCCTAAGAAAGAAACTATATACTTCCGTGACATTTTTTTTTCGAATCTACCTTGTCCTTCCCATTCCATAAGACGTCAACCTTGGAGTCTGCGCCAACGGCGATACCTTTACTCCAGGGTTCAAATGCTACATACTTTAACATTCTCCTTTCCATAACTCGGTCACCTCAAGTGACAATATCCGTTCGTCCTTAGTCTCCACCAAATCACATATCAAATGCTCAATTCGATTACCTCAAATCACTCTGCAAGTATTCTCTAAGTGTTCTTTTCACTTATTCAATCATTCATTAGAATTACGAACATCCAGGACTATCAAGTCCGTTCACTTTTCTTTTCATTAACGACCATCTCATGGTCCAATCGTCCTTTAAGAATGACGCGCTACCCTTTAGGGGCGATAACACACGATACCACTTCTAGTGGTCTAGATTTATGCTCAATCAATCTCATAGAATCGTCAATGTCAGACAATTGACATATATCTTTCCTCAACTTTCCCCACAACGAAAGGAACGACATGTCAGTCTCTCATTACAAGACTTGCGCCAAGATAACAACCATCCCTTACAAGCGCATTTTGTGGAAATCTCTATATTCGTAATCTATGAACAAAATCTTATTTCGATCATTCACTTCCTACTTTAGGATCCATTATAGTTCCTTCGAATCAAGAATATCAACTAGCCATAAGGCTCTCAAGTTCCAATCCACTCAGGGATTTACTTATCTTATTCAAGGGTCCTTGACCACCTTTACCATAGCTTAAATGACCTTGAGAACTATATCTTCCACTAGTCGATCATCCTCTGATCCTTGCAAAAGTATCAGGATCCAAACAACCTTTGTTGTCAAGCAATCCCAAGAGGATACTTTCCATCAAACAACTCAACAAAGGTAGTCCAGGCAGATACCATGCCTTCGAGGAAACCCTTTCTCTGGTGACCTTTCATCAATTATCAATAGCCTCTTAGGGCTAGTAACTGTCAGGGTTACTTTCTTTCTTCAGTGTAGCCAAAACCTCCAAGGTTTCCTTATCAAGATCCACAATCAAGAGGAAGACAGTTTCAAATCTCATCCATCTTTCAAACTCAGGCAATCTCAATTTATACGTACCTTCACAAATTTTTAAAACTCTCATGATTCTTCCCACATATTCACCTTTCTCATGAAAGAAATAACTCAGAGTCACCTTTCTTGTGACTTCCATCATTTAATTCATAAGCACTAGCATCTGTCACTACAGTGACTTAGGCAATCATGGCAACTCCTCACGAGCAAACCTACCCAACAAATTTTCTCATTTCCATTTAAAGCTCTCACGACCCATTCAACTCTTGGGCCTCACGTGATTAACAAAATCGAGCCATCTGCTCTGCTAGTACTCATATTCCAGTCGCTAATCTTTACTCAATTCTCATGATCCATCTCAGTTCTTGGATCTTCCCATATCTTACACACTCGAGCCCAATGCTCTTATACGACCATACTTTGGTTGTTCAACGTCATTAGGTTCTCATGTCACTTGAACCACTATGATTCTCTCTAGAAATCAAAGACTTAAGTAATCTACTCGAGTCTAGCAGTTTCAGGCTGCTCCTCTCATTATCTTTCACCATCAACCATCCAGTGGCTCGCAAACAACTCTCTAATGGTTCTTAGGCAATTCTCAACTAATTATCAATTATTCAAGGATCTCAAATCATCCTTAAGCAGCAACTACATAACAAGCCAGCCTCCACGAGGCAACTTCTCAATTAACAGCCATCACTAGGCAAGCCTCAACCAGGCAACTATCAAACAAGCATCAAGACAACAATTCACTAAGTCAATAGCTCAGACTTTAATTATAGAGACATTCGCCACTCTAGCATAATCACAATAGGCTATCTCAATCTCAACAGGCAACAGTTCAATGGGTATAAACCACACATGCCGTCTAATCTCTCAGTTAGACCTTAGCTAAGCCAATCACATGATGCCAATTACAAAACATGCCTAACAGGCCAATCACAAGCATTAATTTTCTTTTTCAAACGGCTTCTATTGCCAAGCACAAAGCATTTATTCATGCGACCTACAAGCATCATTTCACATGCCATGTCACTTTCAAACATTCACTAAGGAATCCATCCCGTGCCATACATCTCTTAACCATAATTAAACTCAACCTGATACCTAGATTTTCCCTTTCAAGTTATGACTTGGGTCATTCCTGCCTCTTGCCATTTTAGAAGCCTGCCAAGAGCCGCTCTTTGTCCGGACCTCTTTGTCCCAACGATCATTCCACGTCCTCATCAGACATGGCCATTGCAGGTTGTCTCAAGTCATACATCTATAGAGAAAGCCCCGTTCCACACGTCTCATGCCATGTTTCATTACAATTTATAGGTATCCCATCCACTTGTCCCATACCAAGCGACAATTTATTAAGTTCAACAGCGATAAGTTCATGCATGCACCTTCATCAACTTTCATTTCATAACCACAAACACATGCACATCATGTTCGTTCTCACCACTTGTCATACAACAATCGTTTTCACATCAAGCCTCAATTATAGAGACCTCTAGTTCCACCAATGACCGTCACATCTCACAGATCAATTGCTTATATTCAATCATATACCTCAAGTCTAGTCGCTATTCAAGTCAAATCTGTATGCACTCAATCACAACTGGCCTTTAATCCAAATATTCCTTGTCTGCTTCCTTGTATACACCTCATCTCATACCATCCAGGATTGTCATTAGCAATCGACAACTAAAATCATCAAGATACAACGCGATTCAAACCTGAATCCACTAATACCAGTCATTTCTTTACAACTCATACTCCTCAAGCTGGGTGATTGACAAACCACAATCACAATTAATACTCCAATCGACCTTTCATTCGTAAGCTATTCTCTAGCAACCTCAAGTCCAGGCTTATGACTCTTCAATCTCCACTCACTTCCATGTGAGCCTTATCCATAAAATCACTTATGATCATCAATCGAAATCAACCCTAGAACCATTAGGGTGCACACAAGTTCAAGCCTATAATCCTCAAGATTCAACAATTCATGTTTAACCCTAAAGGTCTCACTACCTAATTGTCCCCAAGTCATCATTCTTTATCACTCCAAACCTCAACCACAATGGATCGAGCTGACCTTGCTCTGATACCATTTAGACGAGGATGTCACCTCCCAAACCCAGCAAGCACGTGAACATCCCACTAGGCCATAATCAGGCTATGCCATCCAAAATCCTTCGGCCCTCAAGTTTAAAAATCTTATACATGCGAAAAGCAATAAACTACTCCATACACAAATAAAATCAAAATGACTTAGGAAAAAAATAAATAGAACATTTTTCAATCTATAAGATACACCTCATTCCAATGATCAAAACTAATCCACCAAACTCATGTACAATCTCTAAGGTCATCCAACGTCTTAAATACATTTGATCAACTTCTTCCTCAAAAGCCAATCCTTGGCATGTTTGGGCTTCATTCGCCTGAGACTTGAAAAATTTAAGCCCCCATTGTGATGAGATATAAATCTCAATAAGTGAAGCCTAAACATAGATCTGAACACCAGTCCCCCCAAACCACTCTCGCACATACCATCAGATGCAGGCATTCATCGATGCAATGACATATGGCAATTCAGCATCATTTATCACAAAATAATTAGCATATCAAATCATTAAGAACACACCACATGCTATAGGACTCATGCTTCACACATTAGCCTAAAACAAACATATTGTCTTCAATGAGACAACCATTAATCATCGCCAAGGCCCACGACCGCAATGTATCGCAAAGGCTCCAAGCCGTGATATAATTTCATAGGGCTTCAAGTAAAATCATCGCCAGGGCCCACGGTCGCGATGTCATCACTAGGGCCTACGACCAGTTTGCTACCAGGGCATCTCAGCCAATTCCTTAATAGTAACAGGGCTCACATCTAATTCAATAACAAGAACGGGGTTCACAACCATTTATCATCTCAGATACTCACAGCCAATGCGATCTCCGGGGCCACAGGCCAACGATCGCTGCGGCACCATAGCCCATTCATAACACACAGACATTATAACCAATTCAATACTATAGGCACTATAGCCAAATTTAATAACATGACATCATTGCCAATTCATGAATACATGGCTCAATAGACGAAATATATTACTAAGGGCTCAATAGCCACTTACCTCACAAGGCTCTCTGGCCAATCAAAACACGCTAGCCAAACATAACATCAAGGTATATCACAATATTCAATTGTCACACTATGCCATTCAAGTCATGAAATCCGTTACTTAATCAAGTAATTCAAGCCCTAGGATTCACCAAGCACTCAATTCATCCCATTAATCAATCCAGTAGTGTCCTACCATTCAAGTAAGGGTTTAGGAAACACTTACCTGGATCGATTAGCAAAACTTCACATCAAGCGACTTTCCTCAATGTCACAAATTTGTAATTCCCCACGAATCCCTTGTCGACCTAGAAAGATTCATCAATTTTGAGTCAAAAAGCCGTTGCATTCTCACTTCCATTAAATCAATTCCCCCAAAACCATTCAAATGGCAACTCAAGATGCCTTATTGCTTAATTGAACATATGATAACACTCCCACAAATCCTCAATTCATTCGGTTCTTGAGGCCACTTGCAAGGCAAGGTATAATTTAGAGTTTCATGTGCCAAATAACCTTTTAATCACATCTAAATCCCAATTCATTTCACATATTTCACATTAACACCTCGCCGAACATCCTATATTATCTTATGAATCAATTTGATGTCAAAATACCCCTTAATCAGGCCCCAACAGAACTGGCCAGTAAGGATTCACACACAAAACAAAATCGATTTCCGATTCAAACCGCTCAATCAAGCCATAAATCAATTCCAAACCTCAATCCATCACAAAACCAACTCCCCACAACCTTAACCTACATGTTAAGGGAGCTCATCGAAGATTTGGAAGCAAAATAACACCTCAAAGACCTTTGAACAGCCCGGTTCCTTCATGGTCCTCAAATGGGCATAATTTGCTCGGTATAAATCTCCATAAATCAGTCATGTACACCCATAAAAAAAATCATATAAAACCTTAATTTCAACTTTCTAAACTCTTATACTATGAGTTTAGAAGAGAGCACTAAAAATTTGAAGCCATTTGGAGGCGGAAGCCCCTAAAAACGCATCCTCTCCAAAAACGGGTCAGATTCTGATATTTGTCCACTCAAACAGACCTACAGGACATATGGCTAGGCCAAATTAAGCTTATAATTTCTTCCTAGAATGGCAAGATGATAATCTTTAAAATAAGAGTGGTTTTACCTCAATCCGATGTCAGACGACAAAGTTATGATCAAAACAGTAAGCCGATTTTTTCCTATCTGCGAGAATTCTGTTTAGCCGAGAACAAAAGGAAGAGGAAGATGATGGTGGGAGTGAGGGTGACCGGTCAAATGGAAGAGAGAGAGTATTCCACTCCAATAATGCAATTTAGGTCAGTTAGATAATATAGGTAATTAATGGCCATTTAATGCTTCACCTCTCCTTTGGTTGACACTTGGCAACCTCCCATTGGTTGCTTCATTGACTTTGACTTCCTTTGACCATATCCATTCACCATTTTTGACAGCATATAGGGATGTAGATTGACCAAAGTAACCTTCTAAACTTTTTAAGGCAAAGCCAAAGGTTGAGGGGCAAAATGGTCATTTTGTACTTTTCGTCCGTACTTCTATTTTTCCAGTATAAACCACCCTCGATAAGGCGACGTCCATCTCAATTCCAATATTGGAATTCCTCAATGTCCAATACCCAAATCTCGAGGTTCAATTTCTTGTCGAACCCCCGTCGATTGTAATTTCAATTTATCTCAAACTAACGGGCGACTCTTATAAGCGCTACGCGTATCGAACTTGGGATTATTCTTAAGCCGTGGCGACTTTGATTATCATGTAATTGTGAGGGTTTATCATTCGTTCCTTCAATCCTGATCATCGAAATTCAATTTATGAAATTCTCGCTAATTACACATTGGTTAGGCGGAATCACCCGCCTCCCAACGTATACGCTAGCAAGACATTCCATGATCATCCTTAGATCGATCTCTGCCGTCTCAATGTAATTGTGAGGGTTTATCGTTCGTTCCTTCGATCATAATCATCAGAATTAGATTTAGGAAATTCTCACAAATTACACATTGGTTAAGTGGAATCACCCGCGTCCCAACGTATAACGCTAGCAAGACGTTCCATGATCATCCTTAGATTGATCTCTACCGGCCCAAGACATTCCCTCGATAATTCTTATGGTGAAGGTACCATTTCTCATTCAAACTCTTTAGGTCCACGTACCCGACTCCGCGTCAGTCTTTCCCTTTTAGTCAATTAACTCAAGAGTGGCCAACTCCAAGTGAGTTATAATTGAAATACACCAATTGATATCATTCCATTCAATGTCTCAAGAGGGTTGGAATTCAGAATGTCACAGGCGGGCACCACGAGCGTCGGGGGACGCAGATGCCCAGCTCAACCTTCGAGAAACTAAGGAGGAGTGTCGGGGTAGAGGGCCTCGTGTTCAACAGTTTTAGCGGCTCAATAGTTGAGCCGTGGCTTGCCGCTCACGGTGATCCTTCCATGTGATTAGTTGCTTTCTTGACAAATCGCTCTAAATTTTGAATATGTCAAAGTGATTGATTTTGTTTCTTGTTGATGCATAAATTGCAATTCTCGATTGACATAGAAATAATTAGTTTGTAGGTACTGTGCAAGTTGGCGTTTGTCTAGGCAGGGACAATTGTAGCAGAACCATTAATGGAACTAGGCTTCATTTCTGCATATAATGTTGTATGATGGACATTTCCTTTAGAGTTTGGACAGGAGGATTCATAGTGGATAGGATATGGTTAGAGGGAGCTAAATGAGGCATTATACTACCGAACAGTTTGAAATTGAGATGTGCTAAAATTAATGAAATGTGGGCTTCCTTGGTTGATGTTTGATGTGATCAGATCAATATGTATTAGACACTGATACATAATGATCTGTGCTTCTGCGAGAAACATCGTGCTTGGTCATTTCATAAGAACCTTTGTGAGAGGCCTTCGATTTCTCGCAGTTCATCCAACTCACCAATTTTGTTTGGTAACTCTAACATAAGCTACATAACATTCTTTGGGACGAACCAACCATCCCATGTTTCAGCGCTGTCCACCGAAGAGGAGCTCATTTGGATTATTATGCAAAAACATTGTTCATTCTTCTACTAATGGCACAGCTGAGCACGTCACCTCAATGGTAAGTAATTCGTATGTTTTACCAATGTATTGGACATTTGAACGATGGAAACACAGTTGTCTATCTCTACATTCAATTTTGGTGCGTTTGGGATCCTTTAATTTTGTGCTGTAATTTTGTGGAGAACTGGCGTTCGCTTTAAATTTACTTCAATTATTTGTTAAAAGAGCTTCAATGGCAGTCAAACTAGTTTTTTTCCCCTGTCGTTGTCGAGTAATGAATGCCTTCATTGTAGCCATTTTCTCTTCCATTGCTAATTGGTGCAATCAACAAGCATCTTCAATGGTGATGTCGAAAAACAATGTTTGGATAGGACCAATTTCTTTACATTGTGTAAATCTGTAGCTTGGTTTGACATAGTGAAGGCAGATTTCCATTTATTGTCAACTATTTTCTCCAACTTAGTGTCTTCTATTTTCATTATCCAGTTGTGAGATGGAGAAGCTTGTATTCTGCTGTGGTTGTTTCACAACTTCACTAAAATCATATATTGCACTTATCAATTCTTTCATACATTCATCCCCTATTATCTAGATGCAGTACAAACAATAGCCTAAATGTGATGTTCCATATGATTTAGTCATTTACTTGTTCATCGGTTCTATTTTTAGTTGGTAGAGAGTACAAAAAGTCCCAAGTATCTGTTTTGATGACATGACACAAGTGCAACTTTTTCTGCAGTCCGATGAACCTGTTGATTATGTTCACATGCCAGTGGTGTGATTGATCAAAATACAGATTCAGATGCAACTGTAGTGCAACTCAGCTTTGGAGATCGCCTTGGGGCTCTTATTGACCCGGTGAGGTGGCTTTTTATAAAGATTTTATTGCCAAATCTTTCCTAGAAGTAGCAGTGATGTTGTTTTCAGTTTCAGGAATATTAGACTTGGAAACTAGTCATAATCTTCATGACCAAGTTTCTGAATAGCATGGTAGTTCTTGAACATCCACTCATTAGGAGGAGAAAGAGTTTTCCCATTTTTCTTTTCTTCTCAATTATTCTCGTCCTTGGTAGATGCTGTATTAATTTGTCCAACCCTTGGTAAATATGGTTGCAATGTAGAGAATTAAAATATTGTAAAAACAAACATAGGTGGTGTATTCAGGTATGGAACGTGAATTTAAAGATATGTTGTTGTTTTTTTTTTCTGTACTCAGCATTTTCTTTGCATCCTTTTGGTCTCGATGGCTTTATTATTCTTCATTAGTGTTTTTTTTTTTAATTTCTTCTCTTGTTATATCTTAAGTCAATTTATAGTGGTCATGGTGCTTATCACTTTTTCATGGAAGCATGACACAATTTACCTATGTTATCGAGGTAAACGAGACTAACTATGGGTGAAGCATATGGTGCCAAGCTTTGGAGAACTTCTTGGCTAGAGACGGGACAACGATTTGGGTAGAGATAATTCACTTTGACATTTTTCATTTATTTATTTGATTAGTTGTTATTGTTCATTGTGTTTGTATAGTATTTAGCCACTTTGACAATGGTAGATGAATGTATTTAATTTTCATATTATTATAATATTTAAATCTTATTACTTACTTAATCAATATTAAATAAAATTTTTTAGAAATTAATTTTGTTGTAATTAGATTTAAAATCAAAAAATAAAAGACATTATTTTATCATACCAACACAAAAGTTTGTCGCAAAACCCATCTTGTGCTCCGTCGTCACAAATCGAAAAATAAAAGAAAATTATTTTGGAAAAATTATAATAATAATGAAAAATTTGGCAAAATTCGTCACTAATTGATTTTGCGACGAATTTTGTCACGAAAACAAATTTGTGGCTAATCCCGCATCGCAAATTTTAGCGACCAACGCGCTTTTTTCGTTGCTAAATTTGGCGACGAAACATCATTTTCGTCGCAAATGTTGCGACGTCAAATTCGCTACGAAAAATTAATTTCGTCGCCAAATTCGTCGCAAATTTGCGACTAATCACCCTTTCGTCGCAATTTTGTCACGAATCTTGATTCATCTCAAATTTGCCACGAATCTTAGTAGCAAAATTCGTCACAAATTTGCGACGAGCCACCGAATTTTTGTCGCAAAATTTGCGACACCGTTTTGGCGACGAAATTTTCTTTCGTCGCAAAATTCATCGTAAAACCCATTGGCGACGAATTTTGTCGCAAATTTCGTCGTTAAAAGGCTATTTTTTTGTAGTGTTGCCTAGCTATCGTGCTTGAAATCTCTTCAGACAGAGAGACAAAACAGGAGGGGCCTCCCCCTTGCCTGCCTTCTTCTTCTGCGCCTCCTTTGCATTGAACGCCTGCAGCTTCGAGTGGTTGTAGTACGCGACGCCAAGGAATGCGAGCCCGTACGTACCCGAACAGGTTCACCGACGTCACTGTGTCCTTGAAAACCGATCACGAGAAGGCAATCGCGTCCTCCATCTTCTTCCTGTGCACAGACAAGAAGAACTTCTTTAGGAATGGCGGCATCATCATGGCCGACCTGCCAACGACAAAACAAACGAAAATTCAAGTCGGGATAGCATTTCATGGAGCTCTTTGTTTTTTTTTTTTTTTATAACCAAAATGTCCGAGCCAGCTTGCACGCACTTTGACTATTCCTTGAGGGAAACATGAAACTCTATAATGTTTTTTTTTATGACTAAGGTGTCCGGGCCAGCTTGCGCGGAAACTCTGTACTGTTGATGTGGTGATTAATGGAGATTTCGATGTGGTAGCCGAAGATGACACAGCCCATGGTGGTGACGACGCACGTTACTGTCACGAAGTGGGCGAGGTTCCCCGGGTACTCCTTCCCGCTCGTGGCGATTTCCTCTGACGATCGGCATGTTTGCCTTCCCCTCTCTCTCTCGTTTGCTAGTTTTCTTTGAACCTCAAACAGGAGAAAACGAAGAGAAAGACTTGCAAGAGATCAAATTGGAGAGAGACAGAGGGAGAGAGAGCAGCAGTCATCAATGGTGGACTGGGGGAGGGGAGGGAAAAAAGAAAAAAACCATAGGAAAATGAAAAAGAAACGAAAGAAGAAAAAAGACAAAATTGCAAAAAAAAAATGAAGGGGAAAAGACAAAATCTAGATCCTTCTTTGAAATAAACAATGCACTTTATGCCCTTATTTGAAACACTATTTTGGACCCTTGTTTAAAAAAATCAGGGTACTTGAGGCCCCTAATTGGAATTTTCCTTTGAAATGACGTCTTTACGTTTATATATATGGCCCCACTCTGTCAATTTTAAGTATGAGAAACAAAGAACAAAGATGACGTCGCCATCTTTCCCTTCTTCTCTCCGGAACGTTAAACATGCGACGGATTCTCTTGTTGCATTGCAGACACTTAATTTGTAAAAACAAGGTATTGTTCTGTTATGTACTTATTCGATCAGTGATTCAAGTAAGTTTCTTGGCTTGTTAATTTCGAGTAATTCCAATTTGTACGTTATTGGGATCGGTTCATACAAGATGGTGCCATACAAGTGTACGTGTGCATGTTTGTTTCACATATGAATTGTAGTATATATTTTATCAAATACGTCACAACAAAATCTTATGTGTGGAGCTGGAAAAGTTCAAGTCACAGATTATCCATACGTCATATAGGATCGACAATCCGAGTTTATGTACCCCATATGCATTGATTTGAGATCCCATCGTAAATTTAACAGGTGACTCTCCTCCTATCTCCGCTTATACTCGTCAAGGTCGTCTATTTAGGTTGAATTGGCTATGCCATTTACAGAGTGTGATTAATTAATTAATTCTTACCTTTTTTATTATTCCTTTGGGACAGAATCGTACTTGCACACATGAAGCACGACGTGACAACTTGGCGAATTAATAGCACAAAGCAAGAGAGGGCGAGGGAGAGAGGCTTACGCGCCTATCGTCTTGCTGGGGTCTCTCTCCTTGGATGACTTCAGCCGAGTAAGAGAGGGCGAGAGAGAGAGGTTTACTCGTCTATCGTCTTGCTGTGGTCTCTCTCCTTGGATGACTTCAGCCGAGATTGGTTCCTTATTGTCGTGATCTTGTGAGATCTTCCTCGTAAAAATCCTAAGTTTCTCTCTTCTTCCATTTATCATGGCTGGCGCTCGTTCATGTTGGTAAATATTGAGATGTTTCTCACTCGTGCATTGAACCGAACGGTGAGAGGTGGATTGGCCACTTGACTGCCTTCTTTCATTTGTGAATGCCACCTCTTTGTGAACTTTTGTTTGGGTTATTCTCTTCGAGCATGAGAGGGCTTGTTTTTGCCTTATTGTGTTGTCAACTCTTCAGGTGGCGCACAAGTGAACTGGCCACCTTTCCTCTTAGGGGTTCCGTGTTTTCTTGGTTGTATATGGTAGCCTTAGTCATGTCATATGTTTGTTGATTTCCGCACATGTGATTTTCCCCTTGTCCTTATCAATTTGGGTGATCGTTGGTCCTTGCCTTATGTTGTTTTCTTGCTCACATAAGTTTCATGATCTGTCCGCATATGGCTTCGTTGATTAGTTGTCCAAGTTATGTGTTTTATAAGGTCCGAACTCTCCTGACTTATCATAAAACTCTTTTTGTCTATGTTATGGATGCTAACCTTTCACTGTCCTTGGGTGGCTGCCTAAATCACGGATGGGTGGTGATACTCTTGCCTATCCTCATATGTACCACTATATATTGTAACAACCCGAACCTCCTATCCTCCTGCTCCTATACTGACCAAAGCAGAGCCGCCATATCTTCTAATCTGAAAAAAAAAAAAATCCCACAACGTGGGTTAGTACAAAATTAGTAAGAAACACGCCCAATAGAATCGTCTCTACACTAGAATCACATTATTACACTTATTGAATTATATATTAGAACACAAACGAGATCAAATGACAATTTCGATTATATTAGCACATAGTTTGGTTTCACTTAACAAAAAAATACCCGATAACACAAATCATCAAGCTTATGAATAAAGGCATGGCCTATTCTATAAGCAATGCATGAATGAAGAATTCTTGGCACAAGCATCACTCCATCAACCCATGGTTGATCTATCATTTGCAATACTCTGTTTTCTCATCCTCTACTCCGAAGCTCCAGTTGTGTGCTATCCTCTCCTCCGAGGCTTCCCAGATATCCGTTTAGCAACACCTCACACCCAACTCAAGGTGCCACAACATCGTTTCAAGCATAACCATGTACACAAATTTCATGTTACATGTGCAGTTATGATTAAAATGCTTTCATTCCATGATTCTTCTTATTTGTTATTATACAACATACTCAATTTATCATTTCATCACATCACATGCCCGAAATACTAGCACTTAAAGCATGAAAGTCGTTAAAGTGTCCCTTCTACACACATTAATCTTGCTACACCAGTAGGCACCCTCATTCGCTCAAAGACGCAAGATAAGGTTCTGGTTTGAAGCAACATTTAATCTTTAGGCCGACTTTCTTGGACAGCTCAACTTGTTAATGGATAGATCATTTAACACTTAAAACATATTCCAATTTAAGGACAACTCTCCATTTAGCGCCGAATGGTAAAAGGGTGCATGTATAAAGATGCTCACTAAGCTTCAGACGGTCCGCACAGAACGTAGCAAAATAAATCCTACGCTTTCTTCTCTATTCGAAATATAAGGTTCTTATTTTTATATATATAAAAAATAACAAGCCCCCTTGAACCGACCCTTCTTATCCTGCGATCATCAGTTCAAACAGAAGACTTCTTGGACGTTAATAAGTCCCTGCCTCACTTACATTTCACTAACCCTAACCCGGTCCCGGTCCCGGTCCCGGTCCTGGTCCCAGTCCATAACGTTCTAAACTTCCTTCGCCTACAAATGAAACTCTAAACGCCATTTATCCTACATTGAGATTTCGGGTTCGTGGCCTTCCCAGTGATACCAATTTCTCCTCTCTATTTTTCCGACTATGCGTGCATCACTAGACGAACTCATTTCTAGGACTCCCCATGGTAAAAACCCAAATCTCATCCAAAATAACCAGAAAACACTTCGCCGCCCATTTACATTGAAAACGACCAGACCTGGTTCTAAGCCGAACCTTGCATCCATACACACATTGGAAGCACACGAGATCATTGGAGGGGTTTCTTGCCTTGCTTGAAGTGTGCGTGCTGCCATTTGGGTCTCCTCCGCCCTTGCCACCGTCGGACCAGCCCTGAATCCAGTAGTTGCTAGTCGTCGGCCTTGAAGGAGAGAGATGGAAGATGAAAAGTCGAAAAAAACGTTTCCCCCAAGTATCTTAGGGTTTGTATAATGAAAAGGAGAGAGAGATGGTTTGATCCGTTGGCTTACAAGTGGCGACCCTAGAGGGAATGCCAATTACATTAAAATAGCCAACTCACTCATCTTCAATGCACGTGCAAGCCAACATTCGTACGCTACTTGTCCAAGGTTCTAAGGCTCGCGTATTTCCAACATTCTGTCCCTTTCCGTGAACGCTACCTGTCCAAAGCTCATAGGCTCACGCCTTTTCATATTCCCTTCCCCCTCTTCATTCGCCATTTGCCCAAAGGTTGGCTAGGATTGGCCTTCACTTTTCCCCTTAGCTTCCTCACCAAGCCAAGTGCGAGTCATCACATCTAGACTCACTCCCGGCCAAACTGACAAACTTATACTCACATTTAGAGAATTCAGACCTCATATTCATGTTCCTCGTGATATTACGGTCATGTGAGAGAAAATGAAGCTCAATTCGGTCTTTGGACAACTTCAAACGAGCCGATTTACTTTCGACGCGCACTGAAAATCGCAAGACAAGGAGTTCTCGGGTCATAGGTCATTTTCTCATGGAAATATATATCTTATTGAAGGTCAACAAATTTTTGGTGACTAATCAATCATGTGTAATATAAGATCGTGATTATATTTCATCATTTCTTGTTCCTCTTGAATGTGAAATATAGTTGCCCGTAGTCGAAGAACTTGTCAACTCCAATTCAATCCTCATATAAAAACACTATTCCAGAATTTGGTAGGATCTTGAATTGATTCCTTAAACCCATTGAAGCCTATCCTTGCAAGGCGAAACTTATCTAATTCAAGATGTCCAACAATCACACATTGGTTCTTTATTCATATGATTGATGTACTGCTAACTTCTTGGAGTTCTCGACCATTTCTGACTTGACAAACACGGACCAATTCCTTTTCATTTATTTGCCTTCTAATTCAAATTTCAAACACTTATCAATCTTCCTTTACCGCTTAAAGACTACTGAAAATGGGGTCTCATAACTAATGGATGCCTTTAGAAGTGAATATGAGGGGTTTTAGTGGCTGATTTAACTTGAGCAAAAGTACACTTTTAGTGTCAAAAGTTGTGTACGGAGATCGTTTTAGTGTCAAAAATTTCAAACAAATCATTTAGTGCCAATATTTTTAAACGATCGCTTAAGTGCTCACTTCTTTTAAAAACGATCACTTCAGTGCTAATTCTGATTTAAGTTGACGTGGCTCGTTGAAAATACTACACGTGTCATTTTTATTATTATTTAAGCTGAAGTGGCACATCAGAATTGGTACTAAAATGATTATTTCTAAAAGAAGCTAGCACTTAAGTGATTGTGTTTAAAAAAAGTTGGCGCTAAAGTGATCAGTGTGAAACTTTTGGCACTAAAGTGATCTTTTTATCTGCGACTTGGCACTAAAGTGATCAATTTGAAACTTTTGGCATTAAAGTGATCTCTGTACACAACTTTTGACACTAAAAGTGTACTTTTCCCGATATTCTTGCTTAAGCCGGGATTGATGAGTTGGTGGCTGATTGTGATGAATTGCTCTTGATCCGAAATATTGTAATGGTGGCTGACTTGATGTAGTTAAACTTTAAATTTAGGTGGTTAGCTAGGGTGGATTATATGATTGAAGTTATGCAAGACCATTTATTTGATTAATCATGGGTTTTAGATGAATTGTTTTTATGATTTGATGCCATCATGTGGTTCAATATGCTTAGACATATGCTTGGCCGAATAACATGATATAGATTGGTGTGACCAAGCACCTAAAGTGAAGATATGTGGCCGATTGGGTTGGTATTGCTTAATCGTGTTGTTCTAATGATAATCAAGTGGGGGATTAGGTTGATTATGGCTAACGACATCCTTAATGTTCGGCCATGTGATGAAATTGGGGATTTAGTGGCTGACCTGAATTGTAATGCTTGATTGCGAGCTCTAATGATAATTCATTAGATTGTCTTCAAGTGATTGCGATTAAATAATGGCTGATTATGATTGATCGTATGATGGATTTGAACGGTCGTGGTTGATCTTGAAATTATGCAAATGAAAAATTCATAAAAAATGAAAAAATACAAAAATTTCAAAAAAAATCTCAAAAATTAGGAGATGTATCATTTCAACTGACCAATAATATTTTTGATGATTTTTCCTTTAGATTTCTCCCAAATGATAATTTTGCTCCCATGGGCAAATCATTTAAAAAAAATCTCGAAAATTCCAAAACAAATCTCAAAAGTTAGAAAATGGGTCCATTCAACTGGTCAATCATGATTTTGGTGATTTTTCCTTTCGATTTCCTAAGTCTTATTTGATTTGTTATCAGATTACCATGCTACATGTCACACCCTGAACCCGGCGAGCGCGTGAACATCCCACCAGGCCGTAATCAAGCTATATCATCCATGATCCTGCAGCCCTCATGTTCTCAAATTATATAAATGCGGAAGCAAGAAACTACTCTATATACAAATAAAATCAAAATGACTTAGGACAAAAATAAATAGTACACTCATCAATCTATAAAATACACCTCAATTCGTTGTCGGAGATCAAAACTAATCCACCAAACAATATACAATCTCTAAAGTCATCCAACGTCTTAAAAATATTTGATCAACTACTTCCTCAAATGCCAATCCTTGGCAAGTTCGGGCTTCCTTCTCCTAGAACCTAAAAAAGTTAAGCCCCCACTGAGGTGAGATAATATATATATATATATATATATATATATATATATATCTCAACAAGTGAAACCTAAATCTAAACCTCAACACCAGTCCTCCCAGACCACATACAATGCCACCAAGACGCAAGCAATCAACAATAGCATATGGCATCAAACAAATAGGAATATCAATAGCTAAGCATGGATGAGCAATACAATCAATCACACTCAACTTCAGGGTCCCAAGCTCAATGCACAAGCATATGCAATTCGTTACACAATTGCCACCACTTTCTCATCCACCCACATACTTCTCTAGCACTCTAGCCATCTGACATCACTGGGGCACAGGCCAATTGATATCTTAGTACTACTAGGGCCACAAGCCAATCGGTATTCTCATTTTATTCAAGATCACCACTACTCAATACCATCATTCGATACCACTAGAGTCACAGGCCAATCGATATCATCAATATCTTTCAAGCTCGCCATCATTCAATACCACTGGGCCCACAGGCCAATCGGTATTTTCATTATCAAGACTTTTGGTCAATTGATACCACTGGGATCACAGGCCAATCGGTAGTTTCGAGGCTCACAGTCAACGCGATCTCCGAGGCCACAGGCCAACGATCGCTAGGGCACCATAGCCCATTCACAACACACAGACATTATAGTCAATTCAATATTATAGGCACTATAGCCAAATTCAATAACAGGGCATCATTGTCAATTCATGAATATAGGGCTCAATAGCCAAATATGTCATCAAGGTTTATCACAGTCTAATTGTCATGCTATGCCATTCAAACCATGAAATCCACTACTCAATCAAGCAATTCAAGACATAGGCTTCATAAAGCAATTAAATCACTTGACCACTCTATCCAATAGTGTCCTAGCATTCAGATAAAGGTTTAGGAAACACTTACCTCGATTGATTAGCAAAACTTCACACCAAGTAACTATCTTCAATGCCACAAGTATGCAATCCCCAAGAATCCCTCGTCAACCTAGAAAGGTTCATCAATTTTGAGTCAAAAAGCCATTGAATTCTCACTTCCATTAACCCAATTCCTCATTAGCCATACAATCGACAATTCATGACACCTTATCGATTAATTGAACACATAATAACACTCCCACGACCCTCAACATGTTTGGTTAACATGGTCACACACAAAGCAAGATACAACTTAGAAATTCATGCACCTAACTCCCAATCCACTTCACATACTTCTCATTAACACCTCACATCACCTCTTATAGGATACTATGAGTCAATTTGAAGTCCAAATGCTCCTTAATCAGCCCCCAATAGAACCGGCCAGCAAGGGTTCACTCACAAAATAGAACCGATTTCGGGTTCAAATCGCTCAATCATGTCATACTTCAATCTCTAGCCTCAATTCTTCACAAATGAACTTGCTAGGACCTTAATTTTTATGTTTAAGAAGCTCACCAAGTTATTTGAGGTGGAACAACACTCCAAAGACCGCTGAACAGTCTGGTCTCTCCTTAGTGGTCGGTGGTCGGTTTTCTGTCCAATATTATTCACCCATAATCAGCATAAAAACCTATTTTAACACCGTCAAACTTGCAACCACAAACCATCCAACCAAATTACTATATGTTATGAAGATCTCACCAAAAATTTGGAGTGATTTAAAGTCTGGAAGCTCCCAAAAATGCAACCTCTCTAAAATCGGGTTAGAATGTAAACTTTGTCCACTCAAAAAGACCTATGGGACAAAAGGATGGGCCAAAATTAAGCTCATAATACCTTCTTAGAACGAAAAGACGATAAGCTTTAAGATGGTGGTAGTTTTACCTCAATCCGATGTCGGACCACAAAGTTATGGCCGAAATAGTGAGCCAGTTTTTCTATGTCCGTGAGGAATCCGTTCGGCCGAAAGAGAGGAAGAAGATGGTGGGGATGAAGGTGGCCAGCCAAAATGGAGAGAGAGAGAGTCTATTACACACCAATAATCTATTTGGTCAATTTAATAAGATGTGTAATTAATGAGCATTTAATTCTTGGCCTTCTCATTGCTTGACACTTGGTAACCTTCCATTAGTTGCTTCATTGACTTTGACTACCTTTGACTCATTCTCATCCAATTTTCGGCAACATATAGAGGAGGAGAAATGACCTTCTAAATTTCTTAAGGCAAGGCCAAAGGTCGAGGGATAAAATGGTCATTTTGTACTTTTCGTCCGAACTTTCATTTTTCCAATATAAACCACCCTCGATGAGGCGACATCCATCTCAATTCCAATATTGAAATTCCTCAATGTCCAATACCCAAATCTCGAGGTTCAATTTTATGTCGAACTCTCGTCGACTGTAATTCCAGTTTATCTCAAACTGACAGGTGACTCTTGCAGGCGCTACGCGTATCAACCTTGGGATTATTCTTAAGTCGTGCCGACTTTGGTTGTCATGTAATTGTGAAGGTTTATCGTTCGTTCCTTCGATCCTGATCATCGGAATCCGATTTAGGAAATTCTCGCAAATTACATATTGGTTAAGCGGAATCACCCGCGTCCCAACGTATAATGCTAGCAAGACATTCCATAATCATCCTTAGATCGATCTCTGCCGGCCTAAGATATTTCCTTGACAATCTTTATGGTCAAAATGTCATTTCTCATTCAAACTCTTTAGGTCCACATACCCAACTCCGCGTCAGTCTTTTCCTTTTGGTCAGTTAACTCAAGAGTGAACAACTCCGAGCGAGTTATAACTGGAATACACCGATCGATATCCTTCTATTCAATAGCCTCAAGAGGATCGGAATTCAGAATGTCACAATTCTTTCCCCTTAAAGAAATTTTGTCCTTGAAATTTGCCATTTTCCTATTTATCCAATCTCATGGGGTACAGACGCCTCATCTCATTCTCGTTTTTCAAAATAACTCTGTTCCTTCCCAATCCATTGCAATAATGCGCTTTTTAGCACTCACGTCATTTGACGTATTACTCCCTCCAAATGTTTTCTCATACCATTAGAGATTCAAGGGATTTATCAATTTGCCCTTTATTAACCAAATCGAGTTATAACCTTCTCGACTCTTTAATCAAACTCGTGGTTACTTCCGTAGTAGTTCACTTTCGATTCCATTCAAAGATCTCCAACGATCGTAGTAATCCATCAACCTTCAAGGTCATGCCTCTCTCTCTTGTCGATATGTCTAATGCTCGATCACACGTTAGACTAATTTTAACCTTCAATCCATATCACCGACAATATTAAGGCAAGCTTGGCACATCTTTGTGCCATCCCAAGAAACACCTTAATTCCCCATGTTCTATTCATTCCCCCCTAGATATCAGGGTTCGATCATGGCAATATCTCGATTCTTTTCTGACCACCAGATTTGACACTTCAGGTAGCCATCAGCCTAGTCCATTGACAAAATCTCAATTTAAGAAGTTGAATCTCTTATTCTCGAGGGAAGATCTGTCCCTCCATCAACAATTACACAATGCCCAATTCTCGATTATACGCGTCCGCTACTTAATTCCCCCTTTTTTAGCGATATGAATATCGCCATAACAACACTTGGGTGGTCTCTTCGTTCCACATGACTCGCCCTCAATTCTCTTTAGGCAGTCCCTGCTCTCAACCTCTTATAGTTCATATAACTTTGAGGTCTTTCTTTATCCAAGAAACGCTCTTATAGTCACAAGCAATTTCACGCATCAGCGTAACCTCTTGTTTAATTCCCCTCTCAAAACTACTACCTTCATTTATTGTGATAAACATAGACTCAAAACCTTCTTCCACCCAAGCAAGATTTTCCAAACTTTGTCGCGAGGGCATTCGCAAACCAACTCCAATCATGCTCTAAGCATTCCAATTCATACGGCATTATTGTCACGACGTACAAGCAATATCCATTACAAATCGCCTTATTACGCCTCAAATTTCCTTTCCACATCACATCACTAAGATTCTCTCTACTCTTTTGATTCCAAACATGAACGCCATTACCAGCGTAATCATCAACTTGACTCAAGTTCTTAGAAACTCTTTTCATGTTCATTCATTCATTCGCGTTACATCTCCTCCTTAGTTCATTTCATCAATGGAACAGCTCTTGTGGGGAATTTTTTCACAGTCCGTTTATTGCAATTCACCAATCCCAGGAACTTTCAACTTCCAGCAACCCACATCGACTCTAGTTGATTCATCACTCATTCCAATCCTCCAAGGCTCCACAGAGATTTCATTTCTCAGAGATTTCACGACTAAGGAATCTTAGCTCATTAGGTCCGCAGCTCGTGCACTTCACATTTAGCATACAACGAGCATCTCCTTAAAATTCATAGGATACTCTCACAGGTTTATCATATCCCTCACGACTCCTTAAACGAGTCCGTTCATCATCTCTCAAGATGGTAATAACCAACTCAATTATTTCTTAGGCACTTAATTCGAATATTATCAACTTCTTTCTACCAGATGTCGAATCTTCCAAACTATTCCTCACACTTTTCACTTGAGAGCTCAGACCTTGGCTCTCTATTGTCACGGGTCTCCACTAGGACCACGCAACAGTTTGTTCATTTTTTTCTCTCTTCCTTGAGGAAGCACTCTTATCTTAACTGCTGGTGTCCATAACCAGTCAATGCGACTTTTTCCGTCCGTTCCACTGAACGTTGACATTATCCTGGAATTCAACGTTGTCCATAAGATAGTTTCTCATACTTCACTTCCCAGAATCATTCAAGTTCTGCGTCTCCTTTCTCAGTATAAATGCTCCATCTCAATATCAAGATAGTTAGGATTTTCTCTCCCTTCCATACTAGGGTCTTTTACCCTATGAAGGAAACTATACACTTTAGTGGCATTCTCTTACTTTGAATCCACCTTGTCCTTCCTGTTTCATAGGACATCAATCTTGAAGTCTATGTTAACAGCGGTGTTTTACTCCAAAACGTAGATGCCACCATAGTCGGCATTCTCCTTCCCATAATTCAGTCACCTTAGTGACAATATCCGTTCATCCTTAGTTTCCACCAATTCACTTATCGAATACTCGATTCGATTACCTCAAATCACTCTGTAATTACACGCCAAGTGCTCCTTTCGCTTACTCAGCCATTCACTAGAATTACGAACAACTAGGACTATCAAGTCCATTCGCTTTCCCTTTCCTCAATGACCATCTCATGGTCCAATATCCCTTTAAGAACGACACCCTCACCTTTAGGGAACAACAACTCATGATTCCATTTCTAATGGTTCTAGTGCAACCAACCAATTCCGGGGAATCATTAATTTCAGGCAAACTAGCATGCCGATTTTTCCTCAACTCCTTCCATAACAAAAGAGATGAGCTACCCATTTTCCACTATGGGTTTTACGCCTAGGTAATCAATCATTTCTCGAAGGCACGTTCCATATTCCATAATGAACATCTCTTTATTCGTAATCCATGAGCAGAAGTTCTATTATTCATAAGTCTTCCGATTATTCTCTTCTTTGACTGAGTCCCGTTACCATTCCTCAACATCAGAAATAACAACCAGCCATAAGGTTTTCAAATTTCAATCCACTCAGTGATTTACTTATCTTATTCAAGGGTCATTGACCACCTTTACCATATGCTTAAACAACCTTGAGAACTTTGTCTTACACTGGTCGATCGTCCTCGGATCCTTTCAAGATTATTAGAATCCAAACAACCTTTGCTCTCGAGCAATCCCAAGAGAATACTTTCCCTCGAACAACTCAACAGAGATAGTCTAGGCAAATCTCATGCCTTCGAGGAAATCTTTCCTTTGGTGACCTTTCACCAACTATTAACAGCCTCTTAAGGCTAAGACTGTCATGGTCACTTTCTTTCCTCAGTATATCCAAAACGTCTAAGGTTTTCTTACCAAGATCCCCAATCCAGAGGGAGACAACTTAAAATCTCATCCCTCCTTCAAACTCAGTCAATCTCAATTTATACCTAGCTTCACAAGCTTTTCAAAACTCTCATGGTTCTTCCCACACATTCAATTTAGAAAGGATTAACTCATGGTCACCTTTCTCGTGAATTCCATCATTTAACTCATCAGTACTAGCATCTGTCACTATAGTGACTCAGGCAATAATGGCAGCTCCTCCTCGAGCTTGCCTACCTATCAGTTTTTCTCATTTCCATTTAAAGTTCTCACAACCCTTATTACACTTAGGTCTTGCACGATTAATAAATCGAGCCACATTCTCTTCCAGTACCCATATTTCAGTCGCTCATCTTTACTCAATTCTCATGATCCATCGCAATTCTTGGATCTTCCATACCATATAAACTCGAGCACAATGCTCTTCTACGACCATACTTTGATCATTCAACTGTGTCAGGTTCTCATGCCACTTGACTACAATTCCCTCCAGGAATCAAAGACTTAAGTCATCTAAGTCTAGCAGTCTTAGGTTGTTCATCTCATTACTCATCATTATCAACTATCCAATGGTTCCCAAACAACTCTCAACTAGTTGTCCATTACCCAAGGATTCCAGATCCTCATAAGTCAATGACTATTCAACAGGCCAGCCTCAACAAAGCGATTTCTCAGTTAACAGCCATCACTAGGCAAGCCTCAACTAGGCAACTATCAAACAAGCACTTAAAGTGTCATTTCAATCGTTCATGCCATAGATCCAGAGGCACCTGCTACTCTAACACAATTATAACAAGCTTTCTCATTCACAACAGGTATCAATTCAATAAGGTATAAACTCCCTACACGTCGTCTAATCTCTCAGTTAGACCTTGGCCATAACAATCACACGATACCAATTAAAGAACACGCCTCACAGGCCCATCACAAACGCCATTTTTCTTTTCCGAATGGCATCTACTGCCAAGCACAAAGCTTTTAACCATGCCACTCAAAGGCGTCATTTCACATGTCACGCCACTTTCGAACATTCACTTCTAGAATCAATCGTGTGCCATACATCTCTTAACTACAATTGGACTCAACTTGAAACCTAGACTTTCCCTTTCAAGTTATAACTTGGGTCATTCCTGCCTCTTGCCATCTTAGAGCCTGCTAGGGCCGCTCCTTGTCTGGACCTTTCTGTCCCGGTGATCACTCTCCGCCCTCATCAGACCTAGCCGTTGCAGGTTGTCCCAAGTCATACATCTACGGAGAAAGTCTCGTTCCACACGTCCCATATCGTGCTTCATTACAGTTTATAGGTATCTCATCCACTTGTCCCATACCAAGTGACAATTTATTAAGTCCAACAGCAATAAGTTCATGCATGCACCCTCATCAACTTTCGTTTCAAAGCCATAAATATATGCACAACATGTTCATTCTCACCACTTGTCATACCACAGTCGTTTCCACATCAAGCCTCAATTACAAAAAACCTCTAGTTTCACTAATGATTATCACATCTCACAAATCAATTGCCTATATTTAATCATATATTTCAAGTTTAGCCGATAGTCAAATAAATCCTTATACATTCAATCACAACTGACCTTTAATCCAATTATTCCTTATCCACTTCCTTGTATACACCTCGTCTCATGTCATCCAAGGTTGTCATTAGTGGATTCAAGCCTGAATCCACTAATACCAGTCGTCTCTTTATAACTCATATTCCCCAAGTTGGGTCATCGACAAGCCACGATCACAATCATCTAATCCAATCGACCCCTTATTCATAAACAATTCTCTACTAACCTCAAGCACAATTACTACCACAAAATCCATGCTTATGTCTCTTCAATTTCTACTTGCTTCCTCGTGAACCTCAATCACACAATTACCCAAGATCATCGATTAAAATCGATACTAAAACCATTTGAATACCCCACAAGTTCAAGCTTATAATCCTCAAGATTCAGCAATCCATGCTTAATCCTAAAGGTCTCACTAGCTAATTGTCCTTAAGTCATCGCTTCTTATCACTCCAAACCTCAATCACAATGGATCGAGCTGACCTTGCTCTAATACCACTTAAACGGGGATGTCACGCCCCGAACCCGGCAAGCACGTGAACATCCCACCAAGCCGTAATCAAGCCATGCCATCCAGGATCCTTCGGCCCTCATGTTCTCAAATCGTATAAATGCGGAAGCAAGAAACTACTCCATACATAAATAAAATCAAAATGACTTAGGACGAAAATAAATAGTACACTTATCAATCTATAAAATATACCTCAATTCATTATCGGAGATCAAAACTAATCCACCAAACAATATACAATCTCTAAGGCCATCCAACGTCTTAAAAATGTTTGATCAACTACTTCCTCAAATGCCAATCATTGGCAAGTCCGAGCTTCCTTCGCTTGGAACTTGAAAAAATTAAGCCTCCATTGGAGTGAGATATATATATCTTAGCAAGTGAAACCCAAACCTAAACCTGAACACCAGTCCGCCCAGACCACATACAATGCCACCAAGACGCAAGCAATCAACAATAGCGCATGGCATCAAACAAACAGGAATGTCAATAGCCAAGCAAGGATGAGCAATACAATTAATCACACTCAACTTCAGGGGCCCAAGCTCAATGCACAAGCATATGCAATTCATACACAATTGCCACCACTTTTTCATCCACCCACATACTCCTCTGGCACTCTAGCCGTCTGACATCATAGGGGACATAGGCCAATCAATGTCTTAGTATCATTGGGGCCACAGGCCAATCGGTACTTTCAAGGCTCACAATCATTCAATGCCACTGGGGCCACAAGCCAATCGTCATTCTCATTTTATTCAAGATCACCACCATTCGATACCACTAGGGCCACAGGCCAATCGGTATCCTTAATATCTTTCAAGCTCACCATCATTCAATACCACTAGGGCCACAGGCCAATCGGTATTTTCATCATCAAGACTTTTAGTCAATTGATACCACTAGGATCACAGGCCAATCGATACTTTCGAAACTCATAGCCAATTGTCATCTCAGGGACTCATAGTCAACGCGATCTCCGTGGCCACAGGCCAACGATCACTGGGGCACCATAGCCCATTCATGATACACAGGCATTATAACCAATTCAATACTATAGGCATTATAGCCAAATTCAATAACAGGGCATCATTGCCAATTCATGAATATAGGGTTCAATAACCAAATATGTCATCAAGGCTTATCACAGTCCAATTGTCATGCTATGCCATTCAAACCATGGAATCCACTACTCAATTAAGCAATTCAAGGCATAGGCTTCGTAAAGCAATCAAATCACTCAACCATTCTATTCAGTAGTGTCTTAGCATTCAGATAAAGGTTTAGGAAACACTTACCTCGATTGATTAGCAAAACTTCACACCAAGTAACTCTCTTCAATGCCACAAGTATGCAATCCCCAAGAATCCCTCGCCAACCTAGAAAGGTTCATCAATTTTGAGTCAAAAAGCCATTGAATTCTCACTTTCATTAACCTAATTCCTCATTTTCCATACCATTGGCAATTCATGACGCCTTATCGATCAATTGAACACATAATAGCACTTCCACGACCCTCAACATGTTCAGTTAACATGGTCACACATAAAGCAAGATACAACTTAGAAATTCATGCACCTAACTCCTAATCCACTTCACATATTTCTCATTAACACCTCACATCATCTCTTATAGGACACTATGAGTCAATTTGAAGTCCAAATGCTACTTAATCAGCCACCAACAGAACCGGCTAGCAAAGGTTCACTCACAAAACAGAACCGGTTTTGGGTTCAAATCGCTCAATCATGCCATACTTCAACCCCTAGCCTCAATTATTCACAAACGAACTTGCTAAGACCTTAATTTATATGTTTAAGAAGCTCACAAAGTGATTTGAGGTGGAACAACACTCCAAAGACCGCTGAACAGTCCGGTCTCTCCTTGGTGGTCGGTGGTTAGTTTTCTGTCCAATTTTATTCACCCACAATTAGTCATAAAAACTTATTTTAATGTGACATTCTGATTTTCAGTAAATTTCAGACTCATTAATGAGAAGTAAATCTAGAGATGTATTTCTGTCGTATTCCGGTCGAATCTGATCAATTCGAGCAGGCTGACCAAAAGGGAAAGGCTAACGCGAGACGAGGTATGTGCACCTAAGTAATTCGGATAGAAAATGGCGCTTTGACCATAAAGATTGTCGAGGGGATATTTAGAACCACAAAGAGATCGATCTAAGGATGATTAGGGAATGCCTTGCGAGTGTCATACGATTGGAGTGTGGGCGATGCCGCTTAACCAACGTATGATTTGTAAAATTTTCCTAAATCGGACAGTGACAATCGAGACCTTAGGGACTAGTGATAGACCCTCACAATTACACGACAACCAAAGTCACCACGAATGAATGAGCCCTAAACATGATATGAATCACGGGATCGATATGCGTAATGTCTGCAAAAGTCGCCCGTCGGTTCGGGATAAACTGAAACCACGTCTGATAGAGAAAACCATCAGAGACAAGTCTTGAAAATTGAAAATAGAGAATCAAGAATTCCAACGTTATATTCGGATTGGTCGTCGCCCTATCGAAGATTATTGGAACGAGAAAAACGAAGTTCCGAACGTCGGGAGTGAAATTACCATTTTTGCCTCTCAAGCTTAAGCCTTGCCCATGTAATGAAGGAAGGGCATTTTGAACTTTATCCCTTCCCCCATAGCTGCCAAAAACTAGGATGAATATGGGCCATTGGATCAAGCTTGAATGACATTGAGGAGAAGTGTCAACGAATGGGCAAAAGAGTAGTCAAATCTACTTTACACCACCTACCATTCAACCATTGACTTGTGAGATGTATATAGTCTTCCTTCCTCTATCTCTCTCACCTCACATGACCGGCCATAGAACCCCCAAGAACCACCGATAGCTTCTTTTTTTTCTGCTTGCCGGTGACTAATCATGCCCGTGCCGTTCGGCCGTTCCGATGCCCACCTCCGGCCACCACCTGGACTCCGACCGACCACACCAACCTAGCTCCACGTCTTGCTGACCTCCTCGAAGTGTAACCACGGCGTGTGGACAACCAAGGAGCTCCGGCCAAGCATTTCCCCAAAAGCCAATGAAATCTGACCCAATCTGAGGTAGGTTCTGTTTCTGACCTTTTAAGAGGTCGAAATGTTGGAATCTTTAGGTCAAATTTTATGGAGATCTAGGACACATGTATAGAAATCTATGGTAAAAAGTTGAGAATGATTTGATGAAGTTTTGATCCCGAATCGGTCTTGTAAACCTTGCATAGAAAACTGCTGGTACTGACCTTGGAGGATCCGGCGACTTTGACGGAATTCCAGCGACGATTCAACTTCAAACTCACAGTGAGACCCTTAGATAGACATGTCAAGAGGTAGGATAGTGCTTAAATGATGGATTGGGAGTTGATTTAGAGATGGATAAGCTCGGTTTGCATAGAACCGATAAGAACCAGTTCGGTTCTGTGCAAAGATGAACCTTTGGAGGCTGATGGCCTTTTGTTTAGAGCATCAAATTGATGAGTAAAATATGTTAAGATGATGAGGATTATGCTATGGAGGTTTATGGTTCATGGATTGGTGAATTGGATATGGAAATTGACGGATTGGGTGGAATTTCCTGGGTTGCACAGTGAATTGAATCCTTGGATATTAGACCGAACCTTTGGGGCAATTGCAAGGAGAAATTTGTGATATCAATTCAAGGTAAGGGAATTTTAAACTTAGGATAAGAAGATTGGACTCGATTGGGTGAGTCGAGCGATGAATTGGTTGATTGGTGAGAGATTCAATGGTGAATGTTCTTGATGCACCATAACTTGTTATAGGGGATTAAGGTGTGTGAATGCTTGTGCTTGAATTATCTGCCATGGGTGCGTGTCACTTGATTGCCTTGCATGCCATGAGTCTTTGAATTGTGCCTAGATTGCTCATGTCGTCATGTATGAAAAATGAATTGAAAAATTATGGCATGAGTGTGACATGGCGAGGTCCTGATGCGTTTGAAACGAAGGGTAAGGTGGTTGATATCCTAAGGCGCGGGGTTGGAATGGTGTGGCGTCATGATGCGATCTAATCGCGGGGTGAAAAGGCCACGGTCTTGATTCGTTTACGCGGGACGGAGATATAAGGTGATGACAATGGCCTGGAGTATCATTGAAACCTGACGCGTTTATGCGGGTTGTCAATGACGGTTTGATGCGTTTACGCGGACCGAGCTTGATGCGATCTAATCGCGGGCATGTGAATGAGGCCGGCGGGAAAGGGTGGATGTGGTGATGTGGCAAGGCGAGTGTGCATATCATCTGAGTGTGTTATGATGCCGTATTTGTGTGTATGCCACCTATGTGTTATTGTTTGTACTTGCATTTGCTTGATATGTCTGTGAGCTTGATGACTTAGGTTACGACTGCCTGAGTGGACGATCGGTCTGACCTAGGGTTAGGACTCTTTTACTGAGATGTGTATCTCACCCCTTTTGGGGACCCTTCTTTTACAGATTCTAGGCCTTGACTATGTGGCCCATTCGCTTTGGGGACCCTAAGGAGATGACCGTGTATTTTGACGAGTTCCCTGATGGTTAAGGGACTATATACGTGAGAAAGTGTACAGTGGTGTGAGTTGACGAGGGTAGTACAAACTGGAAGCCTCATAGGTATGAGGCATAGTTTAGGAAAGTTGGGGTCAAGTCTACTGGGCCGCTGAAGCCCCATGAGGTGCCCCAGGGAGTGATCCCTGATTGGTACCACCTTGGTAGGGACCAGGATCAAGCAGAAGGATCGGTAGTTGGATCTAGGAATGGGCCGGAGAGGACTCGACGCTGGATTTTACTGTGGAGAAGGATGAAGTCATTATTCTGAAGGCAATCGAGGAGGATCTCGCGGAGCCGTCTCATGAGGAGACCATGGAGGATACTATTGAGGTTCACTCCGAGATGTTTTCAGAGTACGAGCCGCGGAGGATGCCGAGGACACCGATGATTCCAGCAGCTCATCTTAGGATTCTAGTTCGTTGGCTTGAGCTTTTGGAGGCGACCCGACCTTGTTTCTTTTGGATATTGTGAGGGACTCTTTTGTGTACTACCCCGTTGCCCAGTTTGTTAGCGGATTTTAGTAGTTCCTTATCTGTATGAATAGATGGTTATTATGTATGACAGTACTTATGCTATCCAGGTCCCACTTAACTTATGTTTTGTACGGAGGAGTTGTTTACTTATCGCTTCCGTGTGCTTGTACATTATACCTCTCTCGTCTTATTTGTGGATCTTGGGACCACGAGAGATACTTAGTTTGCTTGCAAGGAGTCGCGTGCTCGTGCCCGGGGCGCGGGGTGTGACATCCACGTCCGATTTGGTATTAGAGCAAGGTCAGCTCGATCCAAAGTTGGTTGAGGATTGGAGTAATGAGGAGGATTAAGTTGGGACTTAAGCGGATAGCGAGACCTTAGGAGACTAGTTAAGTTAAGGCCTAGGGTGCATAGTGTGTGACCTGGTACTGATGTCTGGTGATTGATCTTGGCAGGGTTGTGGTAAGACATGAGAGAGTTGAGTTCCCTACTTAGAATTGAAGGTCATTTCTGGATCTCGGCCTATTTGATGAATGAAAGTGACTAGTTTTAGTGAATCCCTGGAGTGAACGGAACTGAGAAATGGTCATGGGCTATATATTGAAATATTTCTGGAGTTTGTGGCATGGAGTACTGTTGAATTGTAACTGCTTATGTTTAGGATTAGTTAGTGGCTTTGGGTTTGAATGAATGAGTGAGTTACTAACTCCTTGCTGAACTTGTGGTGGACCAGGTTCAATAGAAAGAAATGATGAGCAACCCGTCTAGAAGGTCTGGAAGGCCAAGAGGCGGAGCCTCTAGCTCGAGGCCGCCCGTAGCAGAAGATCCAAGAATGGATGGTGTGCTAAGGGCATTGGAAAGAATTGGTGACTTGATCGATAGGCAGACCCAGGATCGAGATGCTGCAATGGCCTAGGCAGTAGGAGCTGCCATAGCTACCGTCAATACCAACAACGGTGACAATGGTGGCAATGGAAGCCAGACTGAACATGGCCAAGGCAATGAAGCTGTGAATGCCCAAGAAGAAATCATCGTGGCTAGACAAAAGGGCCAACTAGTGAAGCAGTTTATAAAGCTGAAACCGACACAGTTCGATGGAACTAGAGATCCTGAGCTAACATCCAGGTGGATCAAGAAGTTAGAGAAAGCTTTTGGAGTTCTGAGGTGCACTAACGAGGAGAAAGTGCTGCTAGCAGTGTATCAGTTGGAAGGTACAACAAATGATTGATGGGCTGCCACCAAGGACGGAGTCTTCCCTAAAGGGACAGTCTTGAACTGGGATGCATTTAAGACAGCATTCAATAATAAGTACTTCTCTAAGACGGCTAGGGAAAGGAAGCAGGTGGAATTCCTACGGTTGCACCAGAACCAGTTAATGATAGATCAGTACGAGGCCGAGTTCTCGAGGCTATCAAGGTATGTACCTCGATCTATAAAAGACCCTCAAAAGAAAGCAAGAAGATTTAGGGATGGTTTGAGACCCGAGCTCCGTAGTCAGATGATCGCTCTAAATCTGAGGACTTATAAGGAGATATGTGAACGGGGCCAGATGATAGAACGGGACTTAAAGGAGAGGAACACCGCTACTGGATCGCGGTTTACACCATTTAGAGACAATCGCCCGATGAGCAAGAGACTGATGGCGGGCAATAGGCGTTTTGTGCCCCCCGTGAGGAAAAATATCGTGAAACCGCCGAATCTCATTAACTGGAACTGCCACCTTTGTGGTAGGAGGCATGGGAATGGGCCATGCCCTGTAAGGACCGAGGCTTGTTTTAAGTGTGGTCAGCTGGGTCACCAGATGAGGACGTGCCTGAGTGAAACTCCGACAAATAAACCTCAAGGGCAGAGATCGCAGGCTGAACCATCGACTGCCACTCCCAGATCGAGCAGAATCGACCACCGGCACAGGGAAAGGTGTATGCAGTAGCCCGCGGAGAGGCGGAGGAAGCGTCAGACGTGGTCACAAGTATGGTTTACTTGTGCAACCAAGCTGCATACGCATTGTTTGACCCTGGTGCCATGCATTCATTTGTGTCTACACAGTTTGTTGATTTGGTGGGTATGAAATTGAAACCATTGAATATGAATCTACATGTTGCCACTCCATTAAAGGATAACACATTGGTTTCATTGGGCTGTGCTAGTTGTGAAATCATGATTGGAGGGAGTAAGGAGAGTATTGATTTAGCGGTATTGCCCATGTACGACTTTGAAGTAATCATAAGAATGGATTGATTGGGTAAGCAGGGGACAGTAGTGGACTGTGGTAGTAAGATAATTCGGTTTTATCCGAGAGGTCGCCCTAGCTTTGAATTGGTGGGAAGTCGAAGAAGAGTCTCAATTCCCTTAGTCTCATCTTTGGAAATGACCAAGTTGATGTCTGAAGGGTGTTAGGCATACTTAGTGGCAATAATGGATACGACTATCGAAGAGCCAAAGTTAGAGAGTATCCCGGTAGTGCTTGAATTTCCTGATATGTTTCCTCAAGAGTTGCCAAGATTACCACGGGAATGGAAATAGAATTTGTAATCGAGTTAGCTCCTGGAACGGAACCGATCTCGAAGGCACCTTACAAAATGTCCCTATCGGAACTAAAAGAGTTAAAGGTGCAGATGCAGTAACTGTTGGACAGGAATTCATCCGACCGAGTGCTTTGCCGTGGGGAGCACCGGTGTTATTCGTAAGAAAGAATGATGGGTCTTTGTGTTTATGCATCGACTATCGATAGCTAAACCAAGTGACAGTGAAGAACAAGTACCCACTGCCGAGAATTAAGGATCTGTTTGATCAGTTGCAAGGAGCAGCGGTATTTTCGAAGATTGACTTGAGGATTGGGTATCACCAGTTGAGGATTAAGAAGGAAGACATACCCAAGACTGCCTTTAGGACGAGGTATGGTCATTATGAGTTTACAGTGATGCCGTTTGGATTGACCAACGCTCCAGCTGCCTTTATGGACCTAATGCATCGAGTTTTCAAGGAGTTTCTAGACAGATTCGTCATAGTCTTTGTTGACGATATCTTGATTTACTCGAGGAGTGGTGCAGAACATGAGGAGCACCTAAGGATTGTACTGTAGACCCCTGAGAGAGCATTCGCTCTATGCAAAGTTGAGTAAATGTGAGTTCTGGTTGAGCAGGATAGCATTTCTTGGTCATGTGGTGTCTGGTGAAGGAATCGCGGTGGATCCTGCAAAGATCGAGGCTGTAACAAATTGGCCTAGACCTACGACGGTCGCTGAAGTCAGAAGTTTCTTGGGATTGGCAGGATACTACAGACGTTTTGTGGAGAAATTCTCATCTATAGCTATCCCATTGACGCGGTTGACAAAGAAGGAAACAAGGTTTGAATGGACTGACAAATGTGAGAGGAGTTTCCAAGAGCTTAAGCATAGATTGACGACCGCGCCAGTACTGACGATTCCATATGGACCAGGAGGTTACGAGATATACAGCAATGCCTCGCTGAAAGGACTGGGTAGTGTACTGATGCAGCATGGAAGAGTAGTAGCCTACGCGTCTAGACAGTTGAGGTCACATGCGATGAACTACCCAACTCATGATTTGGAATTAGCGGCAATTGTATTTGCTCTGAAGATTTGGAGACATTACCTATGTGGCGAAAAATTTCAAATTTATACCGACCACCAGAGCTTAAAGTATCTGTTTTTCCAGAAAGAGCCGAATAAGAGGCAGCGTAGGTGGATGGAGCTGCTCAAGGATTATGATTGTGATATACTATATCACCTTCGGAAAACCAACAGAGTAGCAGATGCGCTGAGTCGGAAGTCAAGCATCGCATGTCTGCTAGTGCAAGGTTGGTCGATGATTGAGGATTTGAGAGACTCCAAGTTTAGGCTAAAAGTCGATCAGTTGTCCAGTTTGATAGCTACGTTAAGGGTGGAACCTGAGGTCTAGGAAGGAATAAAGGCCCTACAGTCCATGGACCCAAAGATCCAGAAGATCCTTGAGATGGATGCGACAAAGAGAAAACCCGAGTTTCGGGTGTCTGAGGATGAAATTTTGAAGTTCCAAGGACGATTGTGCGTACCAAAGGATGAAGGAGTCAGGGAAAGGATTTTATCAAAGGCTCACCGGAGCAATTATAGCATCCACCCTGGAAGTACAAAAATGTATCAAAACTTACAACAGCACTATTGGTGGAACGGGATGAAGGTGGACGTAGCAAGGTATGTGGCTAAGTGTTTGACATGCCAGCAAGTGAAAGCGCAGCACTGTAAGCCTGGAGGACTATTACAGCCATCGGAGATTCCAAATGAAAGTGGGAGCATGTGACTATGGATTTTGTGATGGAACTCCCAAGGAGCCAGCGAAGTCACGACTCTATATGGGTAGTCGTGGACAGATTGACCAAGTCCGCACATTTCATCCCGGTGCGAAAGGACTTCGCTTTGGATAAGTATGTAGAGTTGTACATGAGGCAGATAGTGAGGCTGCACGGAGTGCCTGTGATGATTACCTCGGATAGAGATCCCAAATTCACGGCAAATTTCTGAAAAAGCTTACAGGATGCTATGGGAACCCGACTGCAGTTTCATACGGCGTACCATCTACAGACGGACGAACAGTCGGAAAGGACAATACAGATGCTTAAGGATATGCTGCGAGCATGCGTCATCGATTTTAAAGGTGGATGGGAAGACCAACTGCATCTGGTAGAGTTTGCTTATAATAATAGCTACCAGCAGAGTATCCAGATGGCACCATTTGAAGCACTCTATGGAAGAGCCTGTAAAACCCCGATTTGTTGGGATGAGGTTGGAGAAAGAAGTATCACAGGCCTAGAATTGGTAGAGTAATCAATGGAAGCAGTGAAGATAATTCGGGATAGACTGAGGACGACACAGAGTCGTCAAAAGAGTTATGCAGACAAGCGGCGCAAGCCCTTGGAGTTTCAAGTGGGCGATCATGTCTTCCTCAATGTGTCGCCAATGAGAGGACTATCGCGATTCGGAAAGAAGGGGAAGCTGAACCCAAGGTATGTAGGCCCATTTGAGATACTAGAGTGGATGGAAACCTTGGCCTACAAGCTTGCCCTGCCGCCTAATCTATCCCAGGTGCATAATGTATTCCATGTGTCGATGCTGCGAAGGTATGAACCAGACCCAACACGTGCTGGATTATGAGACCATAGAAGTGGACGACCAAGTGTCTTACGTGGAGAGGCCGACAAGGATCGAGGACCGGAAGGAGCAAATCCTCAGGAATAAAAAGATCTCAATGGTCAAGGTAATATGAGAACACCATGGAATTGAAGGTGCCACGTGGGAGAATGAAGAAATGATGAGGCGACAACACCCCCATCTATTTGAGTAATTAAGCATAATGTAAATTTCGGGGACGAAATTTTTGTAAAGGGGGAAGAGTTGTGACATTCTGATTTCCAGTCAATTTCAGGCTTATTAATGAGAAGTAAATCTAGAGATGTATTTCAGTCGTATTCCGCTCGAATCTGATCAATTCGAGTAGGCTAACCAAAAAGAAAAGGCTAACGCGATACGAGGTACGTGGACTTAGGTAACTCGGATAGGAAATGGTGTTTTGACCATAAGGATTGTCGAGGGGATATTTAGAACCAAAAAGAGGCCGATCTAAGGACGATTAGGGAACGCCTTGCGAGTGTCATACGATTAGAGCGCGGGTGATACCGCTTAACTGACGTATGATTTGCAAAATTTTCCTAAATCGAACAATGACGATCAAGACCTTAGGACTAGTGATAGACCCTCACAATTACATGACAACCAAAGCTGCCATGAATTGATGAGTCCTAAACGTGAAATGAATCACGGGGTCGATACGCGTAATATCTGCAAAAGCCGTCCGTCGGTTCGGGATAGACTGGACCAAGTCTGATAAAGAAAACCATTAGAAACGAGTCTTGAAAATTGAAAATGGAGAATCAAGAATTCCAACGTTATATTCGGATTGGCCGTCGCCCTATCGAAGATTATTGGAATGAGAAAAATGACGTTCCAAACGTCGGGGGTGAAATTACCATTTTTGCCCCTCAAGCTTAAGCCTTGCTCGTGCAATGAAGGAAGGGCAGTTGGGACTTTATCCCTTCCCCCATAGCTACCGTAAACTAGGATGAATATGGGCCATTGGATCAAGCTCGAATGACATTGAGGACAAGTGTCAACAGATGGGCAAAAGAGTAGTCAAATCTACTTTACACCACTTACCATTCAACCATTGACTTGTGAGATGTATATAGTCTTCTTTCCTCTCTCTCTCACCTCACATGACCGGCCATAGAACCCCCAAGAACCACCGACAACTTCTTCTTCTTCTTCCTTGTTTTCTGCTTGCCAGCGACCAATCCTGCCCGTGCCGTTCGGCCATTCCGACGCCCATCTCCGGCCACCACCTGGATTTTGGCCAACCACACCAACCTAGCTCCACGTCTTACTGACCTCTTCGAAGTGGAAGCACGGCATTTGGACCACCAAGGAGCTCCGGCCAAGCATTTCCCCGGAAGCCGACGAAATCTAACCCAATTTGAGGTAGGTTCTGTTTCTGACCCTTTAGGAGGCTGAAATGTTGGAATCTTGAGGTTAAATTTTATGAAGGTCTAGGAGACATGTATAGAAATATGTGGTTTGAGAATGATTTGATGAAGTTTTGACCTCGAATCGGTCTTGTAAACCTTACACAGAAAACTGCCGGTACTGACCTTGGAGGATCCGGCGACTTTGACGAAATTCCGGTGACGATTCGACTTCAAACTCACGGTGAGATCCTTAGACCCTTAGATAGACATGTATAGAGGTAGGATAGTGCTTAAATGATGGATTGGGAGTTGATTTAGAGATGGACAAGCTCGATTTGCACAGAACCGAGAAGAACCGGTTCGGTTCTGTGCGAGGCCGAACCTTTCGAGGTTGATGGCCATTTGTTTAGAGCCTCAAATTGATGAGTAGAATATGTTAAGATGATGAGGACTATGCTATGGAGGTTTATGGTTCATGGATTGGTGAATTGAATATGAAAATTGACGGATTAGGTGGAATTTCCTAGGTTGTGCGGTGAATTGAATCCTTGGATATTGGACCGAACCTTTGGGGCAATTGCAAGGAGAAATTTGTGATATCAATTCAAGGTAAGGGAATTCTAAACTTAGGATAGAAAGATTGGACTCGATTGGGTGAGTCGAGCGATAAATTGGTTGATTAATGAGAGATTCAATGGTGAATGTTCTTGATGTACCCTAAGTTGTTATAGGGGATTAAGGTGTGTAAATGCTTGTGCTTGAATTATCTACCAGGTGTGCGTGTCACTTGATTGCCTTGCATGCCATGAGTCTTTGAATTGTGCTTGGGTTGCACACGTCGTTATGTATGAAAAATGAATTGAAAAATTATGGCATGAGTGTAACATGGCAAGGCCCTAATGCGTTTGAGACGCGGAGTAAGGTGGTTGATACCCTGAGGTGATGAGACGCAGGGTTGGAATGGTGTGGCGCCTTGATACGATCTAATCGTAGGGTTGTGAAAAGGCCACGGTCATGATACATTTACGCGGGTTGTTAATGACGGTCTGATGCGTTTACGCGGACCGAGCCTGATGCGATCTAATCGCGGGCATGTGAATGAGGCCGACGGTAAAGGGTGGATGTGGTAATGTGGCAGGGCGAGTGTGTATATCATCTGAGTGTGTTATGATGCCACATTTGTGTGTATGCCACCTATGTGTTGTTGTATGTACTTGCATTTGCTTGATATGTCTGTGAGCTTGATGACTATGGTTGCGACTGCTTGAGTGGACAATCGGCCTGATCTAGGGTTAGGACTCTTTTATTGAGATGTGTATCTCACCCCTTTTGGGAACCCTTCTTTTACAAATTCTAGGCCTTGACTATGTGGCATATTCGCTTTAGAGACCCTAAGGAGATGACCGCGTATTTTGACGAGTTCCCCGACGATCGGGGGACTGTATACATGATAAAGTGTATAGTGGGGTGGGTTGACGAGGGTAGTACAGACTGGAAGCCTCATAGGTATGAGGCATGGTTTCGGAAAGTTAGGGTCAAGTCTACTGGACCGCTGAAGGCCCATGAGGTACCCCAGGGAGTGATCCCTGATTGGTGCCACCCCGGTAGGGACTAGGATCAGATAGAGGGATCGGTAGTCGGATCTAGGAATGGGCCGGAGAGGACCCGACACTGGATTTTACTGTGGAGAAGGATGAAGTCATTGTTCTGGAGGCGGCCGAGGAGGATCTCGTGGAGCCGTCCCATGAGGAGACCATGGAGGATACTATTGAGGTTCGCTCCGAGACGTTCTCAGAGTACGAGCCGACGGAGGATGCCGAGGTCGCCGATGATTCCAGCAGCTCATTTTAGGATTCCAGTTCGTTGGCTTGAGCTTTTGAAGGCGACCCGACCCTGTTTCTTTTGGATATTGTGAGGGACTCTTTTGTGTACTACCCCGTTGCCCAGTTTGTTAGCGGATTTTAGTAGTTCCTTATCTGTATGAATAGATGGTTATTTTGTATGACAATACTTATGCTATCCAGATCTCACTTAACTTATGTTTTGTACGGAGGAGTTGTTTACTTATCTCTTCCGCATGCTTGTACATTATACCTCTCTCGTCTTATTTGTGGATTTTGGGACCACTTGAGATACTTGGTTTGCTTGCAGGAAGTCGCGTACTCGTGCTCGGGGCGCGAGGCGTGACATTTAACACCATCAAAATTGCAACTACAAACCATCCAACAAAATTATTAGATGTTACGAAGATCTCACCGAAAATTTGGAATGATTTGGAGTCCGGAAGCTCCAAAAAACGCAGCCTCTCCAAAACCGGGTTAGAATATGACCTTTATCCACTCAAACAGACTTACGAGACAAACGGCTGGGCCAAATTAAGCTCATAATATCTTCTTAGAACGGAAAGACGATAAGCTTTAAAATGACGGTGGTTTTACCTTAATCCGATACCGGATGACAAAGTTATGACCGAAATAGTGAGCCAGTTTTCCCTGTCCACGAGGAATCTGTTCAGTCGAGAGAGAGAGCAAGAGGAAGAAGACGGTGGGGATGAAGGTAGCCGGCCAAAATGGAGAGAGAGAGAAAGAGTCTATTACTCATCAATAATCTATTTTGGTCAATTTGATAAGATGTGTAATTAATGGGCATTTAATTCTTGGCTTTCTCATTGCTTGACACTTGGCAACCTTCCATTGGTTGCTTCATTGACTTTGACTCCGTTTGACTCATTCTCATCCCATTTTTCGCAGCATATAGAGGAGGGGAAATGATCAAAATGACCTTCTAAACTTCTTAAGGCAAGGCCAAAGATCGAGGGGCAAAATGGTCATTATGCACTTTTCGTCCAAACTTCCATTTTCCAGTATAAACCACCCTCGATGAGGCGACGTCAAATTCAATTCAAATATTGAAATTCCTCAATGTTCAATACACAAATCTCAAAGTCCAATTTCATGTCGAACTCTCGGCGACTATAATTACAGTTTATCTCAAACTAACGGGCGACTTTTGCAAGCGTTACGTGTATCGACCTTGGATTTTTCTCAAGCCGTGGCGACTTTGATTGTCATGTAATTATGATGTTTATCGTTCGTTCCTTCGATCTTGATCATCGGAATCCGATTTAGGAAATTCTCGCAAATTACACATTGGTTAAGTGGAATCACTCGCATCCCAACGTATAACACTAGCAAGACATTCCATGATCGTCCTTAGATCGATCTCTGCCGGCCCAAGACATTTCCTTAACAATCCTTATGGTCAAAGTGCTATTTCTCATTCAAATTCCCTGGGCCCACATATCTGACTCTACGTCAGTCTTTCTCTTTTGGTTAGATAACTCAAAAGTGGCCAATTCCGAGCGAGTTATAACCGAAATACACCGATCGATATACTTCCATTCAATAACCTCGAGAGGGTCGAAATTCGAAATGTCACACTACATCAGTGACCATCCGCATGGCGTCCAATAGTAAAACTGAGCCACCTATGTGGTAAAAATGAATTTTATTCATTCTAAGCAATAAAATATAATCAAAGTCATTCTTGACATAGATATAACCTCAAGAGAAGTATGAGAAAATAATAATTATAGCGTATTATCCTTCCAAAGATCAATCTGAAGTATCCATATTTTAGCAAAAAAGATGTCATGGTACAAGAAGATTGCATTTATGAGTCTAAGGAAAGTCATCAAATGTAATTATATAATTATTTGATTTAAATGACAAATTAGAAAGAGAAAATATTTTCCAGAATAAAAATTTTGCACGGTTACCAAACACGTTTCTGTTCCGGGAACAGAAATTTTATGCAGTTACTAAATGCGTTTTGATTCTATAAAACTTATCCAGGGAACAGAATAAAAAAATTGATTCTAATCAGAATCATTTTTTTTTTTGGAATAGAAACGTTACCAAACATGCCTTAATTTCTCAATAAAGCAAAAGTGAGCTCTTCATTGATGAATTAGTTTCTCAAGTTGCTTCCGAGCACCGAAAACAGCCTAAAGTTAGATACTTTAGTGGTTAATCTCAATCGATGCAAATCACTTCTTTATTCGAACCACCTTAAGTTAAGACTTTGAACATGATATTGTCTCTTTCGACGAGCTCGAATATGTAGACATCTACTTCAGGGAAATAAGTTGCCTTCGCAAATGCAAACCAACCAGCCCTCAAGGATACAATGTGGGAGTGCAGATAGCCCTGGAGCTTCTTCTCCCATGATCGGCCCGAATAAACGAGAGTCGCAATTCATTGGCCTTCCTGAATGTACGTCTTTGTGAACTCCCAAGGAATACTGTGCTCACAGAGTAGGTGATGAACAGTCAATGTATGATAAGGAAAGAGCATAACGTAGGTATGCAAATTCAAGAGCGAAGCAAAACGGGCTTTTTTCGAAAATAGGTCAAAATATTTTATGAAAATGGGTCTAATTTTTTTTTATTTACTGAAAGGGGGCCCGTGCGAGGTCAGACCCCCGCACGGGCCTTTTTTTAATTCCTTATTTTTTTACATTTTTTAAATTATTTTATATTTATAATATTTATATTTATATAATTTTATAAATAATTATCATTAATTAATTGTAATTAATTTGTTTGGTATGTAAATAATTAATAAAAAATTGATAAAATAAAATTGGTAAGATATATGGAGATGACATATCTAGATTAAGAGAATGTGGATGACAATCCATGAGCAAAAAAAATCCAGCAAATCAAAATTGTAATAATATATAACAATCCTCAACCCCAATTTCATTCACTGATGATGTCGTCTTCCTATGTGACCTCATATTCCGTAATCAGATCATCTCGTTGTTCGGCAGGTCAAATATTCTACCGAGAACGACGACGAGATTCCGAATGAGTAGGATGTATAGATGACAAATGCACTTCTTGTGATAAAGTGTGGCTGTAATGGATGCATCATCAAAATGAGAAAATATCCCACCCTCGGACGGTACATATCTTGCTGTAGAAGGGCATGAGAAAAGAGGGCTCGTGTCCCACTCATCTGTTTTCACATCGTTGAGTGACATTATCTAGATCGATTACTTTGTCATTTTGGTATGCATCAGGCAATATCTACTTCTCCCTGTAATCATACAGCCTTTCATAATAAAAAATATCATCGGTGATAGAGTCTGGAGAATATCATCGGTGTAGGGCTCCCAAGTAATTTGTTATCATATTAAAATATACCAAATTAAACGAAGAATTAATTTAACAACTAACATTACATTGAACTCATTGGTTGCTATTATTACTTACATCTGCAGATTCCATTCTATCAAATTGGTGGTGTAGATGTAGCAAAGTATGTTTGGGGATCTCTGTTGTCTATCGGGCTTGACTCCAGGTGCATAAACAAAAAATAAGAATAGTTACATATATTGTACGCACTAAAAAAAATTATGATCCTTACCCAAAAAAAAAATTATGACTCACGAACTGAAAAAGCAATAGATCACATTCCAACTACCCAAAGGTGCATCTAGTAAAGGATCATGTTTTCTGATGGAAGTGGAGACAACTGAAGCAATCCCACGCCCAAATCTGCAATACATATAGGGCACCATTGATTTGGTGCGCTGATGGATCGATTGCATTACATAGCTCCCGATATAACCACGCAAGTACTGCTGAATCTCAACTGCACTGCGTGGGATGCTCTAGTAGTAAAAGAAAAATCAAACTAACCCTGGCACCTAATTTGTCTAAAAAGATAGATCTTCCAAGCAACCTAAAAATGAATGCCCTAGCATACTACAGTATGGTAACCTTATCGGTGTTGTCAGGTATTACAACAAAGCGTTCTCTAAGCTAGTCTAACTTTACCACTGAACCATGCAACTGGGGGTGACGCTCACCCAGTAGATTCTCAAAAAGAGTGCCCCAATTCATATTGGTAGGGCCAGTAATTGCATCTCAATAAATGGGAAACCCTGTTAGAGCCGCGATATTTTGCAGTGTGATCGTGCAATTACCTTCCGACATATGGAAGGTATGAGTCTTGGGCCTCTGCCGCTCGATCAAAACTGTAGTCAAATGCCAATCAACTTACCAAAATCCCATTGAATAAACTCCATAAAATCCTGAAGCTTGAAGATATGATATTATGCCATCATCAAGTTCAGGTACATGTAGCGTTGATCTACCTCGCTGACATTTATGAACTTGATTCCCATCTATCTGTAAAATATTACATTAACCATTAGTAGCAATTTTATTACAACGTAGATGTTACAAATGACAGATCAACTGCTAAATTTCTTAATTACCTCAGCATCCCATATGGTCTGTGATCTATGTCGGGCCTGCCGTGTAAGTAATGAATCATCATTATGAGGTCCTGGCTGAACGTAATTCCTTTGTGACATGTCTACAAATCGAACAGAGTAACTTAATAAATATCGTACAATTATGATATTATAACATTACAAAAAATTCATGCATCTAATTTACATTATTCACACAACTAAATTGAGTGTGGAAATCTGATTTATTATATTCAATGTTCACACACTACCTAAATTTTACTCTCGGGTTGATCTATATGCATTCTATATGCACAAGTTTGCCTGTTGTGCCCTGATTTTCCACAATTGGCGCAATGGTTAGACGAAATGCTATTGGTCGACGTACTCCAGTCCATCTCATTACGTATCCGTGATGCATTGAGCCTTCCTTTCCTCCTAATACAGTTCAGGTTTGGCACGAATGGCAGCTCGTTAGGTTCAGGCCGGTAAGCAGGATTCTCCAATGGATGAAACTTGTATTAATAGCACTTAAGTGTTCTACCCAACATACAGAATTCATCTACGAACGCATGGCAATCAATTGCATGTTTTTGACATTCTACAATGGAACATGGTATTTTCATCTCTTGAAATTTTGCACATGTGCACGTTTGCAGATCTATGCGTACTTTGTGTTTCAGACCCCTAATCCTCTAATCTATTATATCTAGTTTTAACTTCAAAAACTCTGTATCAGAGTCGAACTATGTCACATCATGCCCATTTGCAATTTAACTGTTTCGCTCGAGCGTGTCACTTGTAAATTGAGTATACACCCATCTATGATCCTTTTGCCTCATGTTTGTCATTCTTCCGGTATCAAAATAGTTGATCAACTGATGCCATATCTTTTCCACCATAGCTGGTATTGGCATAGCATGAAAATATTTTAGAATCTCATTAACCGATTCAACTAAATTTGTTGTCATCAATCCATATCTCCTTCCATCAACATCATAAGCCTTAGTCTATTTCTTCCTTGGAATCTGATCACACCGTTTAGCTGTTTGTGGATCCTACTCCGTAATTAGACTCATGATGCATAAGAACTTCCACTGTCGATTCTCATAAGCTGTACATTCAACAATAATAAGTACTTATCACATAAATTTATGAAGACGTCTTTTTTTCAAATTTACAAATTTGAAAATTTACCTACCGTCTCAACAAGTTTTTCCCTTCGGCATTTTGGAAGTGTTATTGTAGTTGCTGACAACATGCATGCAATATCTACGGTGGCCATGTGGAGGACCCACCTGTTTTCTCCATTGTTTTTTGAATCCCAATATGCCTATATGATATTACACAAATATTTTCTCCAGTAGTGACATATCTTCGCAACATATCCATAAACCAAACTCAATTTTCAATATTCTCCCGATCGACCACATCAAATGTTAACCGAAATATATGATTGTTGCCATCAAGTGAGATTGCACAAAGGAGCGTTCTTCGGTATTTCCGTACAAAAAAGTTTCATCAATAAATATTATAGAACGACAACTTTTGAAGCATTCAATCGCCTCTTCAAAGTCTTAAACATCCTTACAAGTATGATCTAGGTTCATGCAATTTAAAAGCAGGTTCAAAGCCCAGCTTGTCTTTAATCTTGGTCATTAGTGGTTTGATTTTGATATCTGGTTGGGCGGTAACCATTGCTTCTATATGGTTGCAGAGGTACTTCTGATCAAGTTGTCATTCATCCCTTGACATTTGAGGGCTAATATATGTATGTGGCTCACTGTACTTAGTTATTTTACAAGACACAGTACTCGCTTTAGTAGTTGCACAGAGTCTCCAACCAAACGGTCCATTTGGATGACCATACTTTATCACATATTTTGTCTTCTTTGTCTCATCACTGCAAAAGTGATGATTTCTTCTCAGAGAATACTCTTTGCCACCCAACTACACCACATCCCGTGATGGAGGTAACATTCTCACCTCAAATTCTTTTGATGGATCAAACAACATACGGCCCAACTTGGCTTTTGTATCTACTTAAATCATATCAAATTCAATTTCTGAATAGGACGGTGGATGTACCATCAACAAAATAGGATAACTACAATGGGTATTGTAGTAAGCCTCTATATTGTCAGCTCCGCAATGTTCTTCATCATTGTCATTGCTATCGGTCCAAAAATCATCTTATTCATCACTATCATTATCATCATACTCCACGTACTGATAATCTCCACTAACGTCATCTTTACCAACATTGGAACCTCCCCCAGCTAAATCATTTATCACTTGGTGTTCATCTACAATTGCATAAAATTGAACAAACTCCATAGAACCACACTGAAGTGCAAACTGTTGGATTATCTTAACTATGGCATCATTATGCATCTCCACAATGTGGTATATAATACGAACTTGGCCTGTTTGAACCGGTTATCTATATATCAGACTATGAATACATTGATTTTATGTTAAATTCAACGCGTGCTCATTCGTAACATGTAACTCATCAAATATGGATATATTTTCAAACTCAAATATAGTAGCTTGTCTAACTTCGAAGTCATGTCCATTTTCATTTCGTACCATTCTACCTCCCTCTCCAGTGTACTGTTGCAAACGATCTAGACGACATTCTGTTTAATAAAGAAATTACAAAGTATTTTACATCTAAAATTTAATAAATATTTTTCCCTACACATTAACAAATTTGACATTATAACTATCAATATAACAAATGAAATAAATGCCATTTTTTGGGGTTTATAATATTTTTTTCTATTTTATCGATTTTTTAATAGCCCTTTCTCGTTCCTAGATCCGTAAGTATTTTTAAGGAATTTTATAAATTCATAAATAATAATATAACATATGTAAATAAATTATTCATGTATAAATAATAACAAAATAAATAAATCTATACCTAAGAAACTGAAAAAAAAAAAAATTACACCACAACTTACCTCAAACTGTCAGGAAGAGCACGCACCAAGTGAGGTGGTCGGCTTGCTTTTATCTCAAATTCTACTAAAAAAATTCACAATTTAATTTAAAAATTATGAAAATATTAGCAAAAAATTTTAAAAAAAAACTACTAACAACCTATACATAACATAAAATTACATAAAAAATCAATACTTAATTAAAAAATATTTAATACCGATAAAGGTGCCTGAGGCGACGGAGGATCTACTTCAATGAGCGAGGGAGGATGACAAAGAAATAGTACCGAGTGAGGGAGAATGAATGAGCGAACGAGAACGAGAGTGAGAGATAACGAGGCCAAAGGAGAACAAGAGCGAGGAAGAACGAGGGCGAAGGAGGATCTCTTCTTCGTTGCCGGCTTTGCTCTTTATAGCAAAGCTATGAACGAAGAGGAGAGGCGCCCACAAGCGCCTCACAAAGGAGCAAGCGCCCTAAAGGCGCCTTCACGGGCGCAATTGTGTGCAAGTGATGGGCCGTGCGGGAATTGGGCGCCCGTGAAGGTGCTTTTTTCGGGCGCCTGGCGCTTGGCTTCCGCACGGCCTGACTTCCGCACGGCTCCTTTTTGGAAAAAAAAAATTGACCCATTTTCGTAAAAAATAAAAAAATTGACCCATTTTCGAAAAAAGCCCAAGCATAGCACATAACAAATTAAACTCTGGCTCACCACATATTTCGTTTAATATGAACTGGCAAGAGCACAAAGTAGAAAAATGGGTACTCCGATTCAAATTGGCTGGAGTTTTCATGAGCACTGACAGGGCTCGGACATGGAGAGCCGTGAAATGCTGGTTCGAAAGAGTACTCTTGGCATCGAGACTGTTCGATTTTGATCAGAACTGCACCACAAAAATGAGAATTCACATAAGCACCAACATGAACGTTTTTACGAATTGACAATGAAAGGATTTAACAAGGATCGCAAATCAATACGTGTGATCGTTTTCATGCTTTTCCCTGAAGATATAACCAAATAGATGTCGCACCTCGCCAAATTATATTATCTAATCAATCAAGAAAGTATAGAAAGTATATCAGCGGAAACATAACTTATAAAGCAACTAGTGACTGACACCTCCAAATTTAGATTCGAATGTGGCACGATCAGCGACATCTTCTACGCATTCGTATTACTATCAACCTCACGAACCAATATGGAGAAATTCATCAACCCGGAAGGCTCATAAATAAGGAAAAAAAGAAAAATGGTGCACTTTTACGCACTTGTAGCTACTGAACAGAACAAAGTAGTCAAAATAATGAATAATGAATCCCTAGGTTATGGTGATACTTCTACCGTTTGGGTCAATCAACACAAATCACGTCCGTATCATCACTGCTGAAAATTGAGACTCTGAGCACAAAGTTATCCTGATCAATGAGCTCAATCGGGCAGTCGGAGACATCTCTTGCATGAAGACCAGTTTCTCTAGCAAATAAGAGATGTACCATATTTCTGTGTTTAGCTCCTCAGCTTCACCTGCCATGATCTATCTGAGCACATAAGAGACGCAACATCGTTTTTCTTTCGAACATGTTTCCTGAAGATCTGCCCGGTAGGTGTTTAACCAAAAATTGTAGAATCAAGAAAGGTGATTGAATAACGATATACGCATGAGAGAAACACCACGATATGTAAATTTATGAAAGAATTTGCTAGTTTCAGGAGTTTTAATCAACCATCTTGCTATTGGAAGTTATCAAATCATTACGTCGCAATTTATTTATAAAAAAAAAAAACGAAACCAATCCACATGGTGTCCATATGTACTTTTAAACTTAGAAATAAATTGAAATTTTTAAAAAATAAAAATTAAATAAAAAATAATAAGTGGAGCGTCGAGGGACAGCTTATTTTTCTATTTTTAGCTTATTTTTAGTTCGTTTAATTTGATAATTTTGTATTGATTTTTACCTTTTTTTTATTACGACCGAATCCTTTGGCTAGCCATATAGATGCCACATATGATTTTCGAGAAAGCTCATTGAAGTTGGCGCTAAATAACCATTTTTTAGAAAAATTCACACTTAAGTGATTCAAAAAATATATATCGACACCAAAGTAAGCACCATATAGAAATATTGACATTCCATATGTACTTTTTCCTTTTATGTTCTTTCTTAGAGTCTTCTTAACCAATGCTTGTATACTTAGACTCTGTTTATTTCACGAAAATTTGATGTTTCTTAAAAATATTTTCCATAAACTGAAAATGAACTAAAAAAATATTTTCCTCCGTTTGATATGAAAAATCAGATTTGATTTTTCCACATGCACTCCTTTCAATAGCTTTTTAATGTTAATTTTCATCATTTTTCAATTTTCTTTGTAAAAAAATTCCAAATTTTACTTATTTTTTAGTTTTCTCTGTTATATTTTCTTTTTCACTTTTTCACTTTTTTTCTTTTTCCTTCTTCTTTAGCCGGCCTAAAGAGGCGAAGCTCTTGAAATTTCAGCGAGCTGAGTCGAGCCAACCTCGGGCAAGGCTGCATATTGCCAAATTCGTGAGCTTGAAACTCGCCAAATGGGCTAGCTCGAGCCTTACTAGATTCGTGAGCTCGCTCACCAATCTAGCAAGGTCGCTTCTGGCCAGTCGTTGGTGGCTAGCCAAAAAAGAAGGAAAAAGGAAAATATAATACTAGAATAAAAACAAAAAATTTTGATTTTTTTAGAAAAAGAAAATAAAAATAAAACTAATTTAAAGGAGTGCACAAACAAAAATGTGCTTGGTCTGGATAAAAGAAAGAGAAGGGAAAATAAGTTCCTCTTTTTTAAAAAGGGAAAAAATTTCAAACTATGCCCAGTGTAACACATTTAAGCAAACTTTTTTTTTTTGTGGTACCAAAAATCGGGCTTTTTTCCAAATTAATATTTTTAAAAAAATGTTTACAAAATTAGTATTAAAAATATATATTTACCATATTAGGTGTTGGTCGACAATTGAGCCGCCGAGCAACACCCAATTTTGTGTGTATATATTTTTTAAATATTAATTTAATAAATATTTTTTAAAATGCTAATTTGAAAAATTGCCTCCAAAAACCTCAGGCTTGTACTTGTGTGACACGTTTACTCTTCGTTAAGGTTCCGTCATTAAACACCGTTAAAACTAATGGGCAGCTGACGTGGCATCATTATATTTTTTAAATAAGGTTGATGTTGCGAAAGCCATATGAGGAAATGATTATTAACAAGACAAAACTAAAAAAGCAAAGGGAAAAAAACAAAACCAGAGGAGAGAGAGATTGCGGCTGGTCCGGGGAGCCACCGTCATTTCTTCTTGGGACATCGACCACTGCGGACCGTCGACCCCCCGGCAGGCGAAGCTCGGTCCCAGATGGCTGTCAAGGTCAGTGTCGTGGCCGCACTTGCCCAGGTGTGCAATGTGTCTGCGCAAGAACATATCAAGCTCAGTGTTGTCAAGTGTCCAAGGCTTTTGTATATGTTTGTTTTCTTGACTGACATTTTCGGCTTGCTCAATTACGAGGAGTTCGTGGCCATGATGGGGAAAGGAATTAAAGATCGTAATGGAAACGGGGAGATAGGAGGAGAGGTAGATGAATGGCTATTTGTTATTCCTTTTGTATAGAGCTGGCAATATGGGTCACAAACCCATATTCAACTCATATTTGTATAAAATGGGTTAAATATGAGTCATTAACTTATAAAATGATTCACTAAAAATAGGTTGATAATGGGTCACACTTAAATTTATATTGACTCATTTTCGACTCATATTGGATCCATAAGTATAACATCCTCCCACCAGTTATAAGTGGTCCCGGGATCGGGGTTGGCGATTGAGACCGGGATCAAGACCGAGGCCCGAGCTTGGGGCGGGCGACCGGGACTAGTGCGGGGGTTGGGATCGATGACTGGGGTCAGGACTGATGCTGGGGGTCGGGTTCGGAGATCGGGAATCAAGGTCGGGGCCAGTGTTAGGACTTGAGGTCGGGTGTCGGAGCCGAAATCGGGGCCAAGATTTGGGACCAGGGGTCAAGGACGGGGCCGGGGCAAGAGCCAGGGATAGGGGTAGTGCAAGGACCGGGGCGGGACCGAGACTGAGAAGTATTTTAGTAATATTATTTTCGTAAAATATTATTGTGTTTTGATAATATGGGTCAAAACAGGTCAGGTCGAGTATGAGTCATTCACGGGTCGAGTTGAGTGTCATTAAATATGGATCGGATAGGTCAATATGGGTAGGACCATATTCGACCCGACCCATCCATTTGCCACATCTACTTTTGTACATTCATCCCTGTTAATATGGCTTGATCGTGCTTCATGTCACCGTATTCGAATGGTCACCGTAGTTGGAATTAATAGATTTGGGTAACTTGCGCTACGTGACTTAAGTGGGGGTCGCGACTGGTGGTTATCGTATTAATTTCCACGAGAAGTAGTCGTGGTGTGTGCAAACTAGCCCGGACACCTTAGTCATAAAAAAAAAAAAACATGTTGCAAATTTGGGCAAGCTCGGCCGCGATGCCAAACTGAACGCCACGTGGGACCAAGCTCCGCGTGCTTGCGGGGGGGCAACGGTGATGGTAAGGTGTTTTATGGATCAAGCGGTGGATGAGTACAGCAGAACTAGGATCTGAGCCATGTTTCGAGCTGGGTCGAAGATGGGCATGACCGTTCGCTGCGCATGGGCCATCAAAATTTCTTTCCAAAAGTTGTTTTTATCAAACACCATTTAACCCAAACCCCTATTCCAAATGAGTTTTTATCAAATGCTATTACCATTTTTTTCAAACCCCTTTAAGTTCAAAGCAAGCATTTCCCAAAGCCTATTTTAATTGCTGAACCAAACTTACCTCTAGTCTTTTCTTCACACTCACTTTGCACATTTCGAAACAATTGGAATGAAAATTAATTTCTTCACCTTATCTTTCTCCACCTATTTTTGCTCCCAAACAAAATGTAAATTTCACCATTTCACCCCACTTCCCCTTTCATCAATCCTTTTAAAATATCTATAAATATGAAGCCAAAACTAGGTTTTGTCTCACTATTTTGCTTCTTCTAATTATACTCCTAATTCCAAGTCCAAGAAGAAGTCCAGAATGCATTTGTTTCACTGAAAATGAATATTTTGAAAAAATGTTTCTCTAAAAATGTTTGCTTGGATTGCATACAAAAAAGAATGGATGAAAAAAATATTTTCATTGTCCACAAAAATATGTAGAAATATATTATTATGGATAATGAAAATATTCTTTTTATCAACTAATTATTTCTAGTTATCCAAACGATCATTTTTAGGATTAGATTTTTCAAATCATTCACTTTTCATAAAACAAACGAAGTTTAAAAGGACATAAGAACACCTCAAATGTAATATTTATGTACAATGCTCGCTTTAGTGCCAATATTTTTTTTATTACTTAAGTGTTATATTTGAGAAAAAACGATCACTTTAGTGCCAACGACGAGAGATTTCGACAACCGAAGATGGTACTTAAATAATCATTTAAAAAAATAGCACTTAATTAATCCAAAAAAACTCTAAATTTAGTGCCAAATAAGAGAAAAATGATCACTTTAGTGCTAACGACAAGAAATTCCGGAGAACTTACCAGAGTTAGTATCTAAATAATTATTTTTCAAAAAAAGTGACACTTAAGTAATCTGAAAATAAATATTAAAATTAAAGTGAGCGTCGTATATAAATATTGACACTTAACGTATACTTTTCCTTTAAGAAGGGTAACGAAGGACAAACAAGGCAATCACACGTGTGCAAACGACATGAAAGGCAACCTTATGTTGACGGCTAGTTCATTTTAGGAAGGACTACAAAATCCGTCCTCGCACAATTTCCTGAATCAAGCTTAAGACCTTGCAGTATATTTTGCGCACAATTAATCCCCTAACTTATTTCTGGGGGAAATTTAGAGACAAAAGTCAATTTTTGCTTCAAACGTGTATGGAATGTGCTAAGTCAGGTTTAACAAATTCAGATGGGGAAAGGTACAAAAAAAAAAAAGGTCTTAAACTTATTTCAATTGTGTTAATTCAATCTATCCACTCTATTTTGACCAGAAATCGACAAGGGCCACGCTTGCCCAGGTAGTGCGAGGGCGTTGCGATGCCCTCCCCAACAACCCTCGTTGACCCTTAGTGTAAGGGGAAGAAAAAAGTACAGAAAATAATAGAAAAAAAGAACTAAAAATTTCACAAAATTATTAAAGTGTCTTTTGCAAATATCCACATCAGCTCCCATGCTTATATGATAGCCAGGACCTACGTTAGCGATTTCTAATCAAAATTATCCGAGCAAATTGAATTGTTAAAAAAAAAGTTTAAAACTGAATTGGCATCGATATATATATTATTTTTATGGTAATTTTTTCAATTTAGCTGTGGCTCCTACTTGTACAAGCTTATGAAATTACACTTTTAGTACTCGTACTGTGATAAATTAAAATTTAGTCTCTTTGTTTTGTTTTCACAACATTGGTCCTTGTACCATTTACTTGGAGCATGTTCTTGTCGCCGTGTTTGATAATACTTTGAGTACGATTTTTCATATTTGCTTCCTAATGAGATTTAAATGGTGCTGGCTATTGTATGTTCGTGTCACACGTGTATATATGTCCATGCATGTAATGTTTATGGGGTTTATTAGTAATAACTACACTCAATACTAATATCCTCCCCATAATTCGACAAGCCTTCACAATCAATACAATGCGATCACGTTGATAATACTGTGATTTTGCCCTACGAAATGTCGACGTTCTTCAAAGTACGAGTACCAACGGTATTGTGTTTCAGAAGCTCGTACACGAATATTAGGTCCTCACATTCCCGCCGGAGATAGGTTGGGGGACTAAATATTCTCGAAGCACGATACACGGGTCAAAATGGAAAAATAGACAAAGTACGAGGACGAGTTTAGTAAATTTGCCTTTTCTTCGATGGAACTTTTGGCGTCTTGTAGACTAGTACTAAGGGGCGCGCAAAATGGGTGGAATTGAAATTCCGCAGATAAATTGAACAATTTGGGCTCGATCTCGCTTTGGCGGCACTCCGCGTCCAGTCCACCCTGCTTTTGGAATTCCATCACAATCTCTCTCTCTTTTCTTTGCCTCTTTGATGACGATGACCGCGACCCTCTGAGGTGAAAGAGACCCCGGAAGAGAATTTCGATTCCAAAAGGCGAGCGAGAAAGCGGTTTCATCCGCAGGTTTTTGGGCTCTCTCTTTCTTCTTCTATTAAAGCGTTGCTGTTAGTTGCTTCTCCCACAGATTCATCGCACATTGACGCAATTTGACGAGTCTTCTTTAACATCTTCTGAAACAAGAAGACAGCCCTCAACGCGAAACGTGGGATTCTCTTCCTCTTCTTTTTTTTTCTGCACAGAGTGGGTTTCGATTCGCCTCTTCTTCTTCGGATTCGCCGGGAGAACCCGCTTCGGACGGTCCGCGTTTTGGGAACATTTTTGTATTGATATTTTTTCGAGGGATTGCTTCGATCGGGTGTGTTGCTTTGACTTCCTTGGATTGGCTTGGCGGTGAGGGAATACGAGAGAGGCGAGGGGATACGAGAGAGGTGGGAGTTCAACGCTGCCGTTTACAGTCCCTTCTTTTCAATGCTGGGTTTTCCTGTCTTTCTTGCCTATTTTTTGCCCAACGATTGGCACTCTGAATGGGAAGAAAGCGCTAACTGTTTTGCTCGTCTTGGTAGTGATATCTGATTGAGGCTGTGACCACTTTACGCGTTTTAGTTTTGCTGCGGTTCAAAATTTTCCCGTTTGCGTCCAGATCGGTGAGCATTTCGCTTTGCTTTTTGGATTTTTCTGGGAGTTTTGCTTCTCTTGGGAGCGATTTGCTTTTATTTTCACTTTCGATTTTATTCTCTCTTGACCGTGTGTCTAAATGCTGGGTTTTCGAGTTCAATTGTTTATGTAAATCATGTTTGATGTTTGTTAAAGTTAGAGCGGGGAAGTACAATGACTAGGAATACTCACGGGGAGTTTCATGAGAAGATCAGTGAGAATATCCCGATTCATTTGGGAATTCTTAAAATGTCGAAGTGGGCATGCAGTAGAGATTAAGTGTCCTCTACTTGCTTTGAGCAATAATGGATTGTGATTATCCAAAAGAATTGGAGAAAACTCTCTTTTATTGTGTTTCTCCTTTCTCTTTTGTGCTGCATTCTGCTTTCTAAAAATATTATGCTTGATAATGGGATCTGTGGAATTTGGAAGTGTTTGATTCAGATACTGTTGCCTGAAAGTTGAAACATGATTCTTATTCTTCACATACTGCTTTAATGTGATGCGACATGAGAGGTGCTAGGACTTTGAATTTACCATTATGTCAAGTTAAGTGCTAGTGGTGCGGAAGAAATCTGGGTTAGCTAGGAGGCTTTCTGTGTTTGTTGGGCTGTGGGCATGTTGTTCAGCTTTTAGTGTCACAGATTTCAGGGGTGATTGTGTTACCACAGTACCTTTCTGCACTTCAGGCTTTCAACTGTTCTATTCTGAGAAGATATGACTCCTTGACTTCTGTTGTATATATCTGCAATACTAATGTTATGGGATCTATCTTCTTTCTGATCGATTTTCAGGTTCTGGTGCACTTCCACAGAAGGTGGTTGTGCAGCCTTTGTTTCGAGCCACTGTCTTTTGGTAGTTTTCAACCTTTGAGTTTTGTAATGGCTGGTGAATTCTCAGTGACCCTTCCCAATGGCAACTCCAATGGGACTCCTCCTGATCCACAAAGGACTTACCAGGTTGTTGTGGCTGCAACTCGAGATATGGGTATAGGCAAGGATGGAAAACTTCCCTGGAAGCTGCCCTCTGATCTCAAATATTTTAAGAGCGTTACTCTTACGACAATTGATCCTGGGAAAAAGAATGCAGTCATCATGGGCAGAAGAACATGGGAAAGTATTCCTGCTGAGCATAGGCCTCTACCTGGCCGCCTCAATGTTGTTCTCACTCGTTCTGGAAGCTTTGATATCGCAACTGCAGAGAATGTCGTCATATGTGGAAGCATGTGTTCTGCCTTGGATTTATTGGCTTCATCTCCTTATTGTTTATCAATTGAGAAAGTTTTTGTCATTGGTGGTGGCCAGATATTTAGGTAGTGTAACATTTACTCATAGTTACAATTGCTTATGGGTTCTTCTCTTTCCCCCTCGGTAATTTTTCTCCTTTGGTGCAGGGAAGCTCTCAATGCTCCTGCATGTGATGCCATCCACATAACTGAAATTGAGACACCAGTTGAAAGTGACACTTTTATGCCCATGGTTGATACATCTGTCTTTCACCCATGGTACTCGTCCTTTCCCGTCGTTGAAAACAATATCCGATACTCTTTTACTACTTATATCCGTGTAAGATGTTCTGCACTGGAGTTTCTGCCTCAGTCAAATGGTCTGATCTTCAACGGTAAGACAGATTCGGTGAAATTTGAGGTGAAAAACTTTGCCATTCTGCCCAAGATGATTTTTGAGAGACATGAAGAGTACCTGTATTTGAGATTAGTTGAAGATATACTGTTAAATGGCACTCCAAAGGATGACAGGACTGGAACTGGTACCATATCAAAGTTTGGATGCCAGGTGTGTTTTGTAAGCCATATCTTATCAGCTGTTAAATTCTATCCATTACGTCGTTTCTATCAACTAGGATCACTCTGTTTATTCTCTTTTTACAGATGCGGTTCAATCTGCGCAAAAACTTCCCTCTTTTGACGACTAAGGTGTGCTGCTCCAAACTTTTCTACCTCCTCATTATATTCTTCTCATAAAATCATTCACAAGAAGGGGAAAGTTTTCATTCTAAACTCTAGTGACTGAGATATTGTTACTGATTGGTTCTTAGAAAGTATTTTGGCGCGGAGTTGTTGAAGAACTTTTGTGGTTCATAAGTGGTTCTACAAATGCCAAGGTAAAGAACATTTTTTTTTGGTGGAGCTTACATATTTTGAAATACAGCTGTTCATTGATCCACATTTTTGAACTCTATGCAACCTATAACTAAATGAACTGTAGCTTTTCTGTAAACTGCAACTAATCATTGTTGTAGTCCATCAGTCATATTAATGGAATGTGTAGAAGGGAAAAAGGTGAAACATATTTTTGAGTAAAGAAGTATTTATACATAAGTAACCCCATAAACCCAAAAGACCACTTTACCTTTGACACTTCTAACACTTCCCCTCAAGCTGGAGCATAGATATTAATTATGCCCAGCTTGTTACGAATATATTCTATCCTCCCACAACCCAAAGGTTTAGTAAAAATATCCGCGAGTTGTTCACCAGTTCTAACATGACTTAGGAAGAATCATCCCACTTTGCAACTTGTCTCGAATAAAATGACAATCAATTTCAATATGTTTTGTTCTCTCATGAAATACGGGGTTGGAAGCTATATGCACTGCAGCCTTATTATCACACCACAAAGGCATAGGAACTGAAGCTTTCAAGCCTAACTCAGTCAACAAATGCTGAATCCACACTAATTCACGTGTAGCTTGTGTCATGGCTCTATATTCTGACTTAGCACTGGAACGGGCAACAACACTCTATTTCTTACTCTTCCATGACACCAGGTTTCCTCCAACCAAAGTACAATAGCCTGTAATGGATCTCCTGTCATCTGGAGACCTGCTCAATCAGCATCAGAAAACCCTTCAACTCTGCTATGATCATGATTTTTGTAAACAATCCCTTTTCCTGGAGTCTTCTTCAGGTACCTTAAAATTCGAGTTACGGTATCCCAGTGAGAAGTACGAGGAGAAGATAGAAACTGGCTTACCACACTAACTGAAAAGACTATCTGGTCGAGTAACTGTAAGATAATTCAGTTTGCCTGCCAATCTTCTATATCTCTCAGGATTATCGAATAACTCTCCCTCCTCAGCAACCAGCTTAACTCCTGATTCCATGGGTGAATCCAGAGGCTTTGATCCCAGCATACCAGTCTCAGTGAGTAAATCAAGAAAATATTTTCGTTGTGACAGAACAATACCTTTTTGCAATTGTGCCACTTCAATTCCTAAGTACTTCAATTTTCCCGGGTACTTCGCCTGAAACTGTTTCTGAAGATAGACCTTTAGTTCAGCTATACCAATTGAATCATCTCCTGTGATAATAATATCGTCCACGTATACAATCAAGAATAATTTTCCTTCCCTTGAATGTCTAAAAAAGACGGAATGATCATTGCTACACCTAGACAATCCAAAGGAAAGGACAGCATCAGAAAATCTTCCAAACCATGCCCGTGGAGACTGCTTCAACCCATACAAAGATCTTTTCAGTTTGCAAACCATTCCTCCAAACTCCCCCCGAGCAACAAACCTTGAAGGTTGCTCTATATAAACTTCTTCATGTAGAGTACCATGCAAAAACGCATTCTTTACATCAAGCTATAGCAAAGGCCAATTATAGGTGGTAGCAAGAGAAACCAAAACACGAACGGAAGTAAGCTTGGCAACAGGAGAAAAAATATCCATATAATCAACCCCATACACTTGAGCATACCCTTTCGCAACAAGTCTCACTTTTAAGCGAGCAAGAGAACCATCAGGATTAACTTTCACAGCATACACCCATCTGCAACCAATAGCGTTTTGCCTGAAGGAAGAGGTACCAAGTCCCAAGTTTGATTAACTTGTAAAGCCTGTAATTCTTCTTCCATAGTTGTACTCCAGCCAGAAATTTGTAATGCCTTAGATACAGACTTGGGAATAGTATACTGATCAACAGTAGATAAAAAGGCTCGAAAAGAAGGAGACACAGAAGAGTATGAAACAAAGTTTGCAATAGAATGCTGAGTACAAGCACGTGTACCTTTACAATGAGCTATAGGGAGATCAAGATTAGTAGTTGTTACAGGAGGATCAACTAACGGTGGATCTGGAACGGAAGATGACACAGTTGTGACAAGAGGAAAGGTGGTGTATGAACCCAAGGACGCCGACTATAAACCTGTAGAGGACGTGATTCTTGTGTAGATGCAGGTGAAACAACCGGAACAGTCGATTTAATGGTAGTCACATGGAATTCTTCATCCAACTCAGATACATTAATTGGAACATCATGATAAGGAGTGGATTCAAAAAATGAGACATCAGCAGTTATGAAGTGCTTCTTTAGTGATAAAGAATAGCAGTGATACCCTTTTTGACTACGAGAATAACCTAAAAACATACACTTGATAGCCTGTGAATCGAGTTTTGATACTTTGGGTCGATGATGACAAACGAAACAAACACAACCAAAAACACGAGGTGGTAAGGAAAATAGGGGCTGATTTGGAAACGGAGTAGAAAAAGGAATACCACCTCGCAAAACAGAAGAAGGCATGCGATTAATGAGATAGCATGCAGTCAAGACAGCATCAGACCAAAAGATTTTAGAGACCTTCATCTCAAATAACATAGATCTAGTAACTTTCAACAAATGTCTATTCTTTCTTTCAGCAACACCATTCTGTTGTGGTGTATCAGGGCAGGAAGATTTATGAGTCATACCATGCTGTGTCATAAAATCAGAAAAAGGTGTAGAAAAATACTCCTTAGCATTATCGGAACGCAAAACTTTAACATGCACACCAAACATCAACATCAACTGAGCATACCCTTTTGCAACAAGTCTTGCTTTCAGGCAAGCAAGAAAACCATCGGGATTGACCTTCACAGCATACACCCAACGACAGCCAATGGCAATTTTGCTTGATGGAAGAGGCACCAAGTCCCAAGTTTCATTAGCCTGTAATGCCTCTAATTCTTCTTCCATAGCTGCCTTCAGCCAAGACTTTGTAATGCCTCAGCAACATTCTTGGGGATAGGATATTGATCAACAGTAGATAAAAAGGACCGAAAAGAAAAAGACAGAAGTGTATGAGACAAAATTTGCAATGGGGTGTTGAGTGCAGGCACGTATACCTTTACGGTGGGCAATAGGAAGATCAAGATTAGATATTACTTGAGGATCAGCTAAAGGTAGATTTGGAGCTGAAGATGATGTGGTAGTGACAAGAGCATTGGGGGGATCAGTGGCTACTCGAGAGCGTCGAGTATAAACCTGGAGAGGAGGAGATTCCTGGGCGGACACTGGTGAAACAATTGGAGCAGATGACCGAATAACAGTTACATGAAAATCTTCATCCATTTTAGAAACAATGAGTGGAACATCATGATAAGGAGTGGACTCGAAGAATGAAACATCAGTAGTTATGAAGTATCTCTGCAAGATTGGGGAATAGCAACAATAGCCTTTTTGAGTACAAGAATAACCCAAAAACATACATCTAATAGCTCTGGGATCAAGTTTTGATACGCCAGGTTGATGATCATGTACAAAGCAAACACAACCAAAAGTACGGGGTGGTAAGTCAAATAAAGGCTGATTTGGAAATAAGGTGGAGAAAGGAATACCTCCTTGTAGAACAGAAGAAGGTATACGATTAATAAGATAACATGCAGTAAGAACAGCATCAGACCAAAAGGTTTTAGGAACCTTCATCTCAAATAACATGGACCTGGTGACTTCTAATAAATGTCTATTCTTTCTTTTAGCTACATCATTTTGTTGAGGTGTATAAAAACAAGAAGATTCATGAATGATACCACTTTGAATCATAAAATCAGAAAAGAGTGCAGAAAAGTATTCTTTTGCATTATCGGAACGCAAAATTTTGACACGTACACCAAACTGAGTATAAATTTCAGAAATGAAGGCTTGAAATATAGAAAACAATTTCGAACGACTTTTCATTAAATATAACCAAGTAACTTTGGAATAATCATTAACAAAAGTAACAAAGTATCTAAAACCCAAATTGGAAACCAAATGACAAGGACCCTAGATATCTGAATAAACTAATGAAAAATGAGACACTGCTTTTTTATTGACTCGAGGTAAATAACTAACACGATGCAATTTGCCAAGTTGGCATGATTCACACTCTAAACTAGAAAGAGACTGAAAACTAGAATCCAATTTCTGAAGACTCTGTAGCGAAGGATGTCCAAGACGACAGTGAATCTGATGTAGAGATGTGATACTGGGGCAAGCAGTGGAAGGAGCATCTTCAAGCACATATAGTCCTCCCGTCTCTCGTCCTCTACCAATCGTCTTCTTCGTAGCCAGATCCTGAAAAATACAAGAGTCGGGATAAAAGGTCACTGAACACTGAAAGTGTTTGGTTAATTTACTAACAGACATGAGATTGAAAGAGAATTTTGAAATATAAAGTACTGAGGATAATGATAAAGAAGGGGTCGGATGAACTGTACCAACTCCCTGAACTTGAGAAGATGAACCATTAGCTAAAGTAACAGTGGATGACGATGAAGTAAGAGAGGAAAATATACCTGAAAGACTTGACATATGATCGGATGCCCCCGAATCAATGACCCAAGGGCGAGAATTAGCTGAAATGCATGCAGTAGCATTACCTGTCTGGATTAGAGTAACAGTGGAAGAAGAAATAGCCTGTGACTGTGAAATCTGAGATTGGTTGTACCGCGCATATTCCTCATCAAACATAACCACTACATTGTCTTGAGAAGACTGTGGTTGGGAGAAAGAGTCAGTGCCAGATGCAGCATTGGCAAACTGCCGTTGTTGTCCTGGTCTACCTTGTAACTTATAGCAAAATTTCTGAATATGACCAGGTTTTCCATAATAATGACAAGTTCGAATAATCCCTGAACTCTCAGTAGAAGTTTGGAATTGTCTATAAGGCGGTCTTTGTCCTGGACCTCTTCCTATTCCTATACTTAGACCACCACGACCACCACGACCATTATGTCCTCCACGATTTCTTTCATCACCCCTACCTCCAGCAGTTTGATGATGAGAGACAAGAGCGGAATTATCAACCATAGCTGTGGTGCTCTAAGAAGAACCACGTGATACCCCAAGAACTCTAGCATAGGTATCCCTAAGTGATGCAATAGTCTCTCCTTCAAGAATCTGAGACCGAATAGAATCATATGTCAGACCAAGACAACCTAGAAAATTCATTACAGCTAATTGCTCTCTTTGAAGTTGCATTTGTTCAGCATTAGAAGAAATAGGAAGAAGAGCATTCAACTCTTCATATATTTTATTAAAATCAGCAAAATATTGATCAATAGAACGCTCCTTGACCTCACATCGATGAAACTCCTAAGAAAGTTCATATATCTTGGAGATATTATTCTGGCCAGAATATAATACATCTAAATACTCCCATAATTCCTTGACTATATCAATGTGTATTACCAAAGCTTGTATGTTACTCTCCATAGAATTCAAAAATTGACTCATAAGACGTGAATCAATAACATCCCAAGTTGTATCACCAGCAGGCTTAGTTCCAGTCAAGTGTGTATGCTCATTTCTACCGGTCAAGACAAACTTAACAAGCCGTTTCGATTGCTGAAAATTGGTAATACCTTCAAGTTTCTTATCAGTAATGCGAGAAGATGAAGCGGAAAGAATCTCAGTCGTGATCATGCCACTCTTCTGAGGATCAGCCATTATGATGGATGACCACTTTAAATCAACTCAACAACTTAATAACCCAAACACAAAAACAGCAAAACTCCACCAAATTTCACCTACTCAGCCACGAAATACCCCAAAATATCACAATCAGACCATCAAATTCAGCAAAAGCCAATACCATCAATTCGTTCCCATTCTAACACCACATCCAACACCAAAATTCACCACAACCAAACTGAATCAGCTCAGCAGCAAAGAGTTCCCATCAAGCAAATATCCTTAACAGCAACTCAGTAACCAAAAAGAGGGGGTCGAACGTCACAGAGCCACCAATTCACACAGAACATTCTACCTCATATCCAGCTACCACCCATTCAAATCCACGAGAAGATCTCACCTCAACAGCAACGCGCCTCAACCACGAGGGGGTCGCACCTTGATCAGGAGATCAGAATCTGGTCAAAAGACACCAGAGATGAGTCGCCCAGCCTTTGGCGACGCCGGGAAGAGGGTCGCCGGCTCTGATAGGTTTGTTTCTAGTATGTGTGGAGAGTCGTAGGTGACGAAGATGGAGACGATGGTTTTAGCTCTGATACCATGTGAAAGAAGAGAGAGAATGACATGATTTTTATTGATAAAAATCCGCACACACACACATATATATATATACAAGATAAACCCTAGATACCAAAAGACCATTCTACCCTCTTTATATCTCTAACAGAAGGTATTATGGTTGTATGCTTTTGCCTTTAGAAACTCTTTTGACTGTCTAATGTTGGGATGACATTGTAAGACTTACTTGGGAATGTCCTTTTTCAAACAGGTTCTTCAGGAAAAAGGCATTCATATATGGGACGGCAATGCATCTAGAGACTACCTTGACGGGTTTGCATCAGATTCTTGAGAATGAATACGTGTGGTTATTTTTTTCCTTTACCTTGACGACATTTGTCCTGTCTATTTAGGCTTGGTCTGAAAGATCGAGAAGAAGGTGACTTGGGACCAGTTTATGGCTTTCAATGGCGGCATTTTGGTGCTAGGTTTGTTTGTTTCATATAATTTGATTACTTTGTATTTGTTGCTGCAATATTTGTTTATTGAGACCGTCGACCCCGACTAGTTTGGGATAAAGGTGTTGTTGACGTTGATGTTGAATATTTGTTTAATGACATTATATATGCATACGTCACAGGTATAGTAATATGCATGCTGACTATACTGGCCAAGGATTTGATCAGCTGTTGGATGTTATTTACAAGATCAAGAATAATCCTGACGATCGTCGAATTATACTCTCTGCTTGGAATCCTTCTGATTTAAAAATGATGGCACTTCCACCTTGCCACATGTTTGCGCAGGTTAGATATGTTTGGCTTCACGTTCTTGAATGAACTCTCTGTTTTTTGTTTTGTTATTTCTTTCTTTGTTTCACTAACCTAATTTTTACCTCTGTAGTTCTATGTTGCAAATGGGGAATTGTCATGTCAAATGTATCAGCGCTCTGCTGACTTGGGATTGGGAGTGCCATTCAACATTGCTTCTTATGCTCTCCTTACATGCATGATTGCTCATGTTTGTGGTATGTATACATGCTTTACAACAAATGTCCCAATATAGGTGGGATGCGATTTTGTGTCATCTGTGATGTTTATTGACCAGTATTAATCAACAGAGTTTTGGAATGCTGTAACTGCTGCTGTGAGGGACAAGTGACTCACATATGCCTTTCCAATGCTTCTTATAGGGTACTGGTTGGAAAGGAATTATGCATCTGTAGAAGTTGTACTATTCGAAACTATAATAGTTTACAGTCTAGTGGCTGCCAGATGATTACTAGCGTGATTTCCCAGCCTAATGGTGAAAAGTATTCTTTATTGTTGATAGGAGAATATAAGAATGGGAACTAGTAATTATTTTCTGTTTCCTTCTGCAGATCTTTCTCCTGGTGATTTTGTCCATGTTATCGGGGATGCTCATGTTTACCACACACATGTTAGACCTCTGCAGGAACAACTTCAGAAAGCACCCAAGCCCTTTCCAGTGAGTTATCTGCAGTAAAAGTGCAGGATGATGACTTTGCTTTCATTTCATTGCTCTGACCCAAGTTAGCTTCCGCTGTGCTCACATAACATTTTTGTCCACATGTACAGATTTTAAAGATAAACCCAGAGAGGAAGGATATGGACTCTTTCGTAGCAGCTGATTTCAAACTTATCGGATATGACCCTCATGATAAACTAGAAATGAAAATGGCAGTTTAGGGTTAAAGATTTGGTTACATGGTGGATTCATGATGGACTTCCTTGCCAATTTTATATACAGGAGGTAGGTATGAATTCCTTCATTTTTTGCAATACCTCTAACATTGTTAGCTTTATTTTTTTAGTCAGGTGAATACTAATGTTAAGACAATTTTAGCACCATGTCCCGAACAATACATTTGTTTTAGGAAACATTTGGGCATTAATGTCTCGACTCTCGTGGTGCTTCCTACTTCTTTAGTTTAGGAATATATATATTAGTTTAGGAATTGATATTAGAAGGAATCCAGTCTTGTCGCATAGCTAATCAACTAGTGTCGGTCGTATAGTAGTAATGTGGTAGTTCAGACTCTAGGCATTCAGAAGTAGTTCAGAATATCGATAAGATGCTTCTGCTTTTTCAGTATCAATCGTTATGCCTACGTCTGATTGTGGTTATTTTTTTGAGACTTGTTGAATGCAGAAATTGTTCCTTGAGACGGTTCCTTTTTCTTTCCTTATTTTCTTTCAGGTATTCGAAGATTACATGTTTCTGTCATACACCTAAATGCTTGGCAATTTAGGAAGCTATTCCTTTAGTCCCGCATGATTCATGGTGGTTCTAGGGTGATTTAGGATGTTCATTTATCTTGCTATCGTGAAATTTGGTCTGTGGATGCATAGCTCTTGCTCCCTGACTGACAGATAAACCTTTGAAGTTATATGGTCTTCCTGAGATTGTTTTTAGCAGATCTGGAAACTCTGAGTTGCTGCCCGTATACCAGTTATATGACCCAAACTGATTGTATCTGAATTACTCATTATTCCGGTGATTTTTGTGTGTTTATAAATACTTGAAGATCTGTAATAACCGTTGGCGCGTGCGTGCGCGTGTTTATAAATACTTGAAGATCTGTAATAACGTTGCATCCCCCGTTAATCCTTCTGGCTACATACTGGGTAGGATCTTGGGGGCATGGACCATGAATTGAATTCTAAATTTAAGCTAATTAGCTATCTGTTTCGTGACACATTTTGTGAAACAAAATATGTTACGAACTAGGACATAAGTTTGGCTAATACTTAATGGTGAGGGGATAAGGGCACTTGAATTTCTAAAATTTCACAGAAATTTGTCGTGAAAGTGCGATTTGAGCGCCAAATATCTTCAAAAGATATAATTAAGTATTAAAACTCATGAAATTGGCGTAATTAAAACCTTTCGTTAACTTCGGCAATTTGTCTAATGGAAAATGTTTAACAATGTTGAAGCGGTGTTTTTTTTTTGCCCCTCTTGCGTTATTTTTTCTTATTAGTTTCTTTTCCAGTCTTCCTTAAATTAGTTTTCAAAATAAAAAGGGCAAAATTTTAGACGGGTTTTGCAGAATTTGAACCGAAAAATCAATGATATCAGCCCCACGGCATCCAAAATTGTCAAAATAAAGTTCATTTCGCAAAACTCCATTGGTGGCGTTAGTGGATGTTCATGTACTTATTATTTCTTTGATTGAGATTTGACGCCAGACCAAGGAAACTGATACCTCTGAGTTGAAAACCTGTACAATTGAGAATCCCTTGATATTTTAGATATTACTAGACAAATGTAATATTCATAATTATGTTGATATTAAAAAAAATTCTTAAATTTTTTCCCAAAATATTATACCGGGCATGTTCCCTCCTTGCAAGCCGATGAATTTTCCCAAAATTTTAGTCTTTTATGGCTAGTCCTCCTTGTGCGCTAGGTCACCTTTGGCCAAAAACAAAATTGTGATTATGGACGACATTGTTACAAGAGAAAGCTTGGAGGAGGGACAACGAACACTGTTTGGTCGATTATTTTGCAGATCGTTGATAAATTTCCAAGCCTTTCAGACCACAATGAAAAAGACATGGAAAACTGAAAAGGTAGAGTATGTAATAGTTGGCCTTAAAAAGAAAAAAAAAAAGCCCAAAGTTTCATTAAGCCCAGCTCAGTCCCAATATTTGTCTTCCCCTTTCTTCAGCTCCCACGACCACACAAAATATAGAGCAAAGAAGAAGAAGAAGAACAAGAACAATAAGAAAGAAGAAGAAAGAAGAAAGAAGAGAAAGGAGAGAGGGGGGTTTTCTCGTTATCTCGCCAACCTATTTTCACATCAATTAGCAACTACCGGTAAGTGCTCGTGCCTCTATTTTCCTCCGATCGAAGTGATTTTTGGAGTTAGGGCTGAATTTTGGGTTTTGATGAAATATAAGTCGTCGGATCTGATTTCTTGGTCGTTTATCCGTATTTTTGCATGGAAATGAAACTTTAGGGTGCTATGAAGCCGTGGGATTCGAGGATCTTGATTTAAAATTTATGGTTTGCTTGGAATAAGATTTTCAAATCTGGTGCGCACGATAAACAATACGCGACCAAAACTAATTTTGCCCCTTTTGCCAATTTTCGAATGGATTTTGGACAAGCCGTGTTGGGGTTCTTATTGTACATTAAAAGAGCTTTCTTTGGACTATAAGATTGTTTAAATCGAAGCTCGGATGAGGAAATTATGGCCCGTTGAAGTTTATCGCGCAAGTTGCGCATAGTGAAAAACATGTGTTTTTGTTATGAGCAGGTGTTTTGTTATGCATAGGTGTCGTCTTAGTGACAAATAGGCTTTTTTCAGTTGAGTCGTGTTCTGGGGTAGCTTATTACTCAGTTTTTGATACCGTTTTCATATTGTTCGTAAGTGTTCGGACGTATCGTTCCGAGGAACTTTCTAGTTCGCTTTTGACGTTATCAGGTGAGTGATACTATTTCTTCTTTGTGTTTGTAAAGTGCATATTTTGAAAGAGATACTACTATACGTGTTATGAACTAAGACAAATAGCATTTTTTTTTTGTTGCATAAAAACATGATCGAACCTTTACTGCTATGTTTGTCTATTTGGTACGATTTTGTGCTGCTGGATTAAGTTGGATATGATATATGTATTTGGTTATGAGGAGGATGTTGTTGGATTTTGTGATTCTCAAAATAGTTGTGAACCTAGTTGAGGGGCTTGTGAGTATGCGCATATTGGTTAGGATATCCTTGTAGATCGAGCCACCGGCATTGTAGGTGGAGACCTTATCAAGGGGGAATCTTGATCGCTTTTTGTCATGGGCGTTATACGTGACCATGGTTAGACTTTTGAGTATGAGATTGGTCGGTGGATAGACTATCGACATGTGTTTTTGATGAGATTAGTTAATGGATAGACCATTGACGCGTGTTTTGACAAGACTGATCAATAGATTGGACCATTGATATTTTCACTTGAGTTTGTGGTTTGAAACAAGTATTTTTGCTAAGAACCTATTATGTTAAGGTTTTATATAACTCTTTTTGACTATAAAAATCTGTTGTGTTTTGACTTTGACTTAAACGAGTTATATTTTGTTATTGGAATATGCATAGTGACTGTTCGATCTGCTTAGAAGAAATGTATTACTCACTGAGCTGTGTTAGCTCATCCCTTCCATTTTTCTTGTCTTTTAGGTTCAGCGAGGCTCCGGTAGGACCTGAGCGTAGTGTTAGCTAAATGATTTTTCGGCAGGGAACACTTGTTGTTAAGTAGAAAGAGTTGTGTTGAGCTTTTCAGATAACTCTTTTGTTAGTTAAGTTTTTAGATTTTTTTGATGTTATAGAAAACTCAGATGGTGTACCAAGAGATCTTTTTATTATATATATATATATATGGATGTACACATTTGTTAGCAGGCTGAGTTTGATTTTGTGAAGCTGCGTCCTTTTGAGAAAGGACGGCCGTGTCATGCCTTGAAATGGATTTGGGGTGTGACAGAGTATACCCACTTGGAACTCGGGCTTTTCTCCTTTGTGTTTGAGAATGTTGCTGAGAGAAATAAAGTCCTTGAAAATGGTCCCTGGTCTTTCTCACGTCATTTGCTAATATTAAAACCCTAAGAACCTACCACCTTGCCAAATAGCATCCCCTTTAACTCTTGTGACTTCTGGATACATTGGATGGGGCTACCGCTGGAGGGAAGAAAGGAGGAGGTCATTAGGAGTATAGCAGAAAAAATAGGACCTGTGAAGGCCATTAAAGTTGAATCAAAAGGGTATGCATGTTTGGCGGTTTGTAAAGCAAAAGTAAACCTCAGCTTAGCGGCTCCGTTAGAATCTGGGATTATCTACAGCTTCAAAGGAAAGGAACTCTGGCTGGACTTTTGCTATGAAAGACTCTCGACTTACTATTACTCGCGTGGGAAGATTGGTCACTATGCCCAAAGCTGCGAAGAAATCCTTATGTAGAGGAGATATTAGCTGTAAACGAGAATCTATTTTACAGATCGTGGTTGCGAGCGGAAATGAACATCCAAAGTCCGTTTTGGAAGTCTTTCTATGAGGCAAAATCAGAAAGAGTTTTCATGGAGGAGGAATGTGTCCCGGAGAGCCCATGGAATGTGGGAAGTTCCCATTCCAGGAAAGGAGATGAAGGAGAAGATGGAGGGTTTGTCCCTTGGAAGGAGGACAGAAACAAAAGAAAGATGAGTGAGCTTGAACCACCTACCTTGTATAAGGAGACCCACTGCAGGAGTGAGGGTCCAACCGAGAAGTGTCCCTGGATGCTAGAACTCCCTTCATTCTAGAATGGCCAAGAGCACCTGAAACAGGACCAGACAAAATCAATCATTAGAGATTTAAAGAAGGGAAGAAAGTCTGCAAACAAGGATGACAGAAATGGAACACTGGTTTTACTGGATGAAGAACCTAACGGATACACCTGTTACCTCTGTGGAGGAACAATCAATATGGGCTGTGGTGGCTTGCCAAAATAAGCCATCGGGTGACAAATGATTATTCTAGCTTGGAACTATCAAGGGTTGGGCACACCATTGACAGTTCAATCTCTTAGAGCCATAATGGCTCAAGAAAGTCTCAACCTTATTTTCTTATGTGAAACAAAAAATCAAGAAAGAGTAGTTCAGAGAGTGAGGAAGTGACTCTTGATGCAGAGACATTTTGTAGTGAATCCGAGAGGTATTGAGGGTGGTCTGGCCCTATTATGGAGAGAAGAGGTAGAAGTACTAATTTTGGAAGCTACTGAGAACTTTATAGATGTTCAATACTCTGACCCTGCAGAGCGAATATCCTTCAGGATAACTTTGTGTATGCACTAGCGACTTATGGTGAGAGATTGAACACTTAGGCTGAGATTAGAGGATTGAAACACTCGAATAGCCTTCCCTAGTTATGGATGGGAGATTTTAATGAAACTCTATATCATTGGGAGAAATTTGGTATCAAGGAAACGGACAACTGTCGTATGCAAACTTTTAAAGAACTTCTGGATAGCTGTGGTATGTTGGACTTAGAAAGCAAGGGTTGTACCTTTACTTGCTCGAATAATAGGGAAGATAGACACTTAGTTAAGAAAAGGCTGGATATGGCCGTTTTGTGACTTAGATTGGAGACTGACCTTCCCTTCAGCTGAAGCTTTTGCTTTGCTTGGAATTGGCTCAGACCACAGCCCTATCATACTTCCCTTATTGGAGAGAAGATTAAAAGGATAAGAGCTTTCAGATTTGAGGCATACTGGATGGAGGATGGGAGATGTGGGGATATCATTAAAAAGACTTGGGAAGAAGCAAGAAATACTGGAGCTGATCTGTAAATGGATAGAGAATGTCTCAAGGGCCTTAGAGAAGCGGAGTAAGAAAAGTTTCCCCAACAATAAAAAAAAAGATTCAAGATTTGAAATGGGAACTTGAAGCCCTCACAAATGCTCATATTCCGGGAGAGGGGGGATAATAAGAGAAGAATTCATCTACTGAATCAGATTGAAGGCTTCTGGAGAAAGGAAGAAATGTACTGGAGCCTTAGATCGAGAGTCAATTGGCTGAGATGGGGAGATAGAAATACAAAGTTATTTCATGCCACCACCATTCAGATGAGACAACGGAACATGATTTCTGTTAAAGGAAGTTGGGCAGGATACCTAGATTAAAAATTCATCACAATTGAAGAAGATGACATCGACTTTCTTCAAAGGACTTTGCTGTTCAGGAGGACCTCGAAATTTCCAATCTGGTCTGCAGCAATGCCCTATTCTAGTGTCAGACGAAATGAATATCGATCTGTCTGCAGGAGTGTCTTTAGATGAGATTCAAAAGGCAGCTTTTGAAATGGGATCTTTGAAAGCATCGGCCCTGATGGTTTAAATGGTTTCTTTTATCAACAGAATTGGGAGAGTATCGAAGTGGAAATTTTCGAGGAGATGAAGAACTTCTTTGAAATGGGGATATTGAACTCGAAGCTGAACAAAACCCACATCACTTTGATTCCTAAGGTCAGAAACCGCGAAAAGCTTGACCAGTTCAGGCCTATCAGCCTTTGTAATATTGTGTATAAAATTATCTCCAAGGTCTTGGCAAATAGACTCAAAAAGTGGTTCCAGACTTGATAGCAGAGGAGCAAAGCCCATTTGTGGGTGGAAGACTAATACAAGACAATGTTGTGGTAATTCAGGAGGTCCTCCATAATTTGAGAAAAAGGAAGGAGAAGTTTCAGGCGGTGTTAAAACCGGACATGAAGAAAGCCTACGACAGGGTAGAATGGGACTTTGTTGAGGCTTGCCTATTGAGGATGAGTTTGTGCTCTTTTTGGGTGAATAGAGTAATGACCTGTGTTAATGCAGCAACGATGAGTGTCAAATTCAACTGTGAACCTCTGCCTTACTTCAAACCATCAAGAGGCTTACGGCAAGGGACCCCATTTCACCATATTTGTTCATCCTTATGTCCAACACATTATCGATGCTAATGAGGAAGGCTGTGAGTGAAGGGACAATCAAAGTCATTAAGTTAAATAGGTTTTGCCCAGCTTTATCTCATTTATTGTATGTTGACGACTTTATATTTTTTCTTGATGGTAAGTGATTGAAGGTCAGAATCTGGCTCTTAGCCTTAATCAATACTGTTACGCTTCCGGTTAAGAAATCAACTTCAACAAGTCTAGTCTCTTTATGGGGCCAAACTGCCCCAATCAGCTACACGACAATCTGCCTTCGGCATTAAGAGTTTTAGTTTTGGGGAAGACTGAGAAATATTTGGGTATTCCTTCTGACTGGGGAGCCACAAAAAAAGAAATGTTCTCTTGTATTACAGCGAAAGTAAATACGAAGCTAGAAGGATGGAAAGAGAATATCGTTTCAAAGGTGGGAAAGGAAATCCTTGTGAAATCAATAGTACAAGCAATCCATTAATATACATGTCGATTGCGAGAATTCCAAAGTCTATCTGCAAGTTTGTGGAGAGGAAAATAACTTCATTCTAGTGGCGCAATAGTGAAACTAATTCCATACTTCATTGGAGAAGTTGGGATATACTAAAACAAAGAAAGGATAATGGGGGGTTGGGCTTCAAAGACCTTGCAGACTTCAATAAAACAATGTTGGGGAAACAAGCCTAGAGACTTGCCCAATAATACCCAAACAGCTCTTTCTTACAGGCAAGAAGAGGCTCACGGCCATCTTGGGGTTGGCAAATTATATTGTATGGCAGAGAAACTCTTTCAGGAGTGGTGAGGTGGACAATTGGAAATGGAAAGGACATCATCATTACAGAAGATCATTGGCTAAGAAGAGGTTTAATTGGAGGACCTGTAAACAGAGAAGAACCATTTAAAGTAGCCGATCTAATCTCCACTCAGGAAGCAAAGTGGAATGAGTCAGTCCTTAGATAGATCTTTGATGAGGATTTAGTCGAAGAAATCTTGGCCAATCCTATTAATCGATCCCTTGGAATGGATAGGTTAGTCTGGACAGGAAGACAATCAGGTCACTACACTGTGAAGAACGGATACAACACACTCAAAGACAATAAGCCACAATCAAACACTAATTTAGTCCCCCCCTTCCTTCCAACCCTCTCACAATCTTTGGAACACAATCTGGAAAGCCTGTATATCCCAAAAGATCCGCTTCTTCCTGTGGAGCCTTTGTCGGGATGCCCTACCTACAAAGGTCAACCTTTGCAAACGAGACATCATCACCCAACCCTTACGCTCCTTGTGCAACCAGCAAGCAAAAACCTCAGAACACCTCCTTTTTCACTGCAATTGGTCAGACCACATCTGGAGAGACCCTAGGATTTTGGAACAGAGCCAAACTTCTCAAGGTTTGCGGATGGATCAATGGTTACAAAAGTTTATAGAAAATCAATCTCCTGTCCTTAACTTCAAATTACTAGCAGCCATCCTTTGATGCATCTGGAAAATGAGGAATTGATCAATTTTCAGAGGCTACGCACCAGAACCTTTCGCCGTAATCGGCGAAGCAACGACCATAGTAGGGAGCTACATCAAATGGAACAAGAAAGACTTTACCTTTAGAGGAGATGGAACTGACAAGCCGTCGGTGGCCTGGAATCCCCCAAAGCACCTAGATCTGAAACTGAATGTTGACGCCCCAATTGATGTTGAAACAGGGGAAGGGGCCATCACGAGAGTTTTGCGTGACTCGTAAGGAACTTTGATCGACTGTTTCGCCTTAAAGTTTTGATCTTTTCTAATTGAAGCCGGAGCACAGGCTCCCGTTCGTGGCTTGAAGCTTCTGGACATGCGGAGAGAGAAGACAGCTAAAATATGGTGGAGTCTTATTGTCGTACTTTGGTAGAGGCAGTGAACAGGACGAGAGACTTGAGTTGGGAAGTCGAAGCCCAAGTTACCGAAGTACAGTCCCTCTTGGCCCAAATGCCAAATATTTCTTTAGCCCATTGTGACAGAAAAGAAAACGCCGTGGTAGATTGGGTGGCTAAAGGAATCCAGAAGAACAGTGTCTCTACTACATGGGTCTCTTCACCTACTCCTCACTTATGAAATTTAATTTATGTTGATGCCCCTAATCTGGGATTAATTTGTAAGACTTAATTTCACTTCTATGATATCAGTTTATTTTCGACAAAAAAACAAAAAATAAAAGTGCAACTACGGTTTGCGAAGCACCCTCCCAATGTTGGATGACATTGAATAGTAGCAAGGAAATGCATCTATCACGTCATATGGAATGCAAGAAAATTCATATAAAAGAATTGAAAAGACGGGCTTTTCTGTCCATCTTGTGGATTTTTTTTAAACGATAGGTCTACTCCTATTGTCACCGTAACTAATAGCAAAGGGTTAGCCGGCATATGCTCAATCTCCTAGGGATGGAAACGAGAGAATTAGATAGCTGCTCTACTTGAGAGAGGTTTAGATGGGGGGATTACTTAACTATGAGGTAATGACCAACTAATAAATAAGTAAGAAGATGCAAATTAGAGTCATAGACTCCAAATCATGATTTTGAAACATTAGGTCCAACTGAGCCATTGACTCCAAATCATCTCGTTTGTTGTGTTGTGTGCACGCAATCCATTAATTTTGATAGGACTCACATGAAAATGATGACCGATAGAATTTAAGCTAGTGAGTAATGCTAGACATATTAAGGCATTCGTTTGTTTCGCGAAAAATGAATATATTGAAAAATATATTTTTTCTTAAAAATAATAGCTTGCATTGCTTGAACTAATTAATCAATATCGTCATTGTCGATAATTTATATCTTACTATTTTCATAAAATATTATGATATATTTTATTTATTTATTTTTCTAAGCGATATGAGCGATCATCTATACGAAAATATCTTTCAAGTAATTCATTATTCACAAAATAAATGAAACCTATATATTATTTATCAGACTAGGATAGATGTTGAAATACCCATGCACAAAAAATTTGCATTATTAGACATCCAATATAATCTTGGTCCCTGAACTAATATCCGGTCACAATTTCTAGAATAAGAAAATGCAGGCTTAGGCGTCAGTCGGAACTCAGGACCCGCACGTGGAATAAGGAAATGAAAGGATATGAGGATAAATAAAAAAAAATGGGCCTTGTACTATTATCCAAGTACAATTTTGGCTCCTCAAACTTTTTTCTATGACATATTTGGTCCCTCACTAAGTTTTAATTCCTATTTCAATGTATACTTTGTATATCCATCGAAATGCATGCATTTCATACCCTTCAGAGAGAAACCTTGAATATTCATAATAATCATAACACGGTAATCTCCCCGTGTTAATTGTTAGCATTTAATCAACATTTTTGTTTGCATTTGGATGAAAAAAAAAGGGGAATTGTCCGAAGTTAGGACCGCATAACTCTACCAACCAAATTTTTTTTTCCCGATTGAAGTACATGATCAAAATGGAATGGGTGGGCACGGACCGTTTTTGATATATATACTCAATTATCGATTTATTTATTGCATAAAAGCATCACGTGTTTTTACCAATGCTTAATCAACAATTTCCTGGCGATATGTAAAAGTAATCACGAAATTTCTCTTGAAATCGTGATTGGAGATTAGTTTTGGGATCAATCTTTCACGAGATAAAATACGAGGACCAAAATTGAATATCCGCAATGGCATGTGGACAGCTTTTCTAGCTTCCTCCAAATTTTAGAACAAATGTGTGCATTTAAGAATTACTCCTCCATTAACATTAGGGGTGCGAGGGCCTTGTGCTTAATTTATGATCAGAAAATGACATAAATAGTTTTTAAACTTTGACAAAATGTGTAATGTGATTTCTGAACTTTTAATTTATTCAATATAATCCCTAAATTTTGACCCAATGTGCGATATGATTCCTAAACTTTTGACGTGTTCAATTTAGTCCCTGAACTTTTAGTTTATGTTCAATTTATTCTTTGGATCATATGAAAATATTCATAATTATCCCTGATCTTAAATTAATAAAAAGACTACATTGAATATTTCTTTATAGTTTAGGAACTATATTAAATATGTAACAAAAGTCTAGGGATCACATTGAATAAATTAAAAATTCAAGGATCATATTGAATATTAAATTAAAATTTAAGGATCAAATTAAATAAATTAAAAATTTAAAAACTACATTGCATATTCTGTTAAAATTGAAGGATCATTTATGTCATTATACCATTTATGACCAACATAGTTATGCGGCTTGAAAGAAAAATCAACCGCCAAACGACGACGTTGACCGCAGGGCCTCCTGACCGGACGAACCGCGTGGCCCAAAACGACGGCGCTTCCAACTGTGACCTGAACGCAAAACCCTAATGCTAAAATGCAGCAAATCCGGCCCCTCTCTCTCAGCCTCTCGTCCGTTCCCTGCCTTCCATCTCCCCGAACGTGAAGCGAGTCGCTCGATCCCATGGTAAGTCTCCTCGTAATCTCCAGCCTTCAAGCAAATCAGCATCTGACTGAATCTATCAGTCTTCTTCGTCGCGTTTCTCCCTCTCTCTTTGACGTTCGATTTTTCGTGGATCGTGACTCGTAGGCTCCGAAGAAGGACAAAGCCCCGCCTCCCTCGTCCAAGCCTGCGAAGTCTGGTGGTGGAAAGCAGAAGAAGAAGGTGCAAAACACTCTCTCTCTCTCTCTCTCTCTCTCTCTCTCTCTCTCTCTCTCTCTCTGATGTTGACCTGTTGAATGTCTTGGTACAATTGTGGTTCCTTTTGTAGTTATTCAGGATGTTTTTCAATGATGTTACGTGAAATGAAGTGAAGATGTCAGATCTTTCATGTTGGGCTACGATGGCCTTGCAAAGTTTTCAAATCTGGGAGCGACTAATGAGCTAGGGGTCTTTAGTTGAGCTATCGAAGAGTTGTTGCTAGTTACTGATTGTTTGTACTGGACTATTTTTAGAGATTGGTGTCTGCAATTTTAGGCAAAAATGAGATGAGAGGACACAGGTTTACATGTTCATGCTGCTATTATTTGTTCTTTACGTCGGTTTAGTTGGGTTGAAATGGATTAGATTGTGTGATGGTGAGCAGAAATGGAGCAAGGGAAAGCAGAAGGAGAAGGTGAACAACATGGTGCTGTTTGACCAGGCAACTTATGACAAGCTTCTGTCCGAGGCACCCAAGTACAAGCTCATCACTGCATCCATCCTCTCTGATCGCCTAAGGGTATGCCTATGTGTTAATCTACTTGGTATATTCATAATTGTCTCTTTCTTGGTTTGGGCATCTACTTTTTCCCCTTTTCGGCTTATAAGATCAGTCGTCCAGTCGTTTCTTATTTACTGAGATGGTAATTGCTATGTTCACACTTGAACCTTTCTGGATATGTTTTGATGGAACGTTTTATTGATACACTAAGGTTGACAATGTATATGTACGTAATTGATAGGATGTTTTCAGCAGGTTCTTGCTCTGTTAGTACGTAGAAGTCCCTCAACTTATTAGTTTTGTATATTGTGGAGTTTTCAACCACACTTCTCATCCGCTAAAATTCATTGGCACGGCTTCTTTAAGTCTATCAAGTTAGGAGGATCTGAGTGTTGGAAGTTTGTTGCCATAGGCAAATGATGATGTAACTTAGAAACTCCCCATCGGCTCACTTCCTGTTTGGAATGAATTGTTATTTTTCTTGGCCTTAAAAAGAGTGCATTCTTCATGAGCAAATCTTTTGGTGGCGGGACATGTATCTGCTAATTTGTCAGCCTTTTTGAGAATGAATTTCTCTTTCGTACTATGAACCAGTTTTTTCTGGATCCTCTGAGCTTAGTGGCTCATCCTTTACTGAACTTTAGTGAGTTAGAACCAAAAACTTTCATGAAACTATTCTTTGCTGCGTTTATAAACGAATGGCTGTGTTGCCCGTCTGGGGTCAAGTTAAGATGACAACAGTATAACTTCACTGCCTTGATTTTACTGGTGGTCTTGTGGTTCTGTTGCTTTTGTGCTTATGGGGTTTTCATGACCAGTGTTTTTGCACAAAACGAATTTTATACTTCAACATGCTATAGCTAATATATTCATGTTCTCATCAATGAGAGGACATTGCTGGCTGAGGTCCTCTTTCTTGTGATTAGTCATCTCTTCGTTATCTATATACTTTCTTCTTGTGCAGATTAATGGATCACTTGCTCGGAAGGCAATAAGAGAACTCATGGCTAGAGGTTTGATCAGGATGGTGTCTGCTCATGCAAGCCAGCAGATCTACACCAGGGCAACAAATACATAAGTATCTTAGGGCCCCCTGCCTTCTCAGCTATACAGTGATGGTTGTTTGATATCCTGCATTGGTAAACCTACTGTTTTTTGCTTTTTAATCTATGAGACAAGTTAGTGTTATTTGAGATTTTGAAGAAATAGATTTTGCCTGCAAGTATTAGTCCTTCGTGAGTTCTTAGTACAAATTCAAAACAGATTTTAGCATCTTGAAATGCTCTGATGCCCACCGGTGATTATCGTACTTCTATTTTTCAAACAGCTCATGATTGGGCAAGTAGTAGATGTTCAAATTGTTTCTGTTTGCATTACTGATGGTTAAAAAACATATTAATGTTTTGTTTGACGTGTGCAAACGGTAAGATTGGTTTACAAGATCAATTCGGATTACCCATCGGATGGCGTTGTCCGAGCTTTTAGCTACTTGATGAGATTAGTCCACCAAAGTGTTTGAATGCCCAGAATCATAAGAAACAAGCGATTCCTTTGTCCTGTTATAACAACATTGTACGTTTATTGTGGCTTAAAAAAGGTCAAAAGTAATTTTCTTTCCTTGTCAAAATCTGGGACACTGTCATGATTCGTAATTTGATCAGATTGGCATTTCGGGTGGCAATTCGACTTGGCCATGGGACCTCTGTTTTGCTAATGTCGCGAAGCTGTGCACATGATCGCCACATCAGAAAAAATAAAGGGGAAAGAACGAAGTTTAAAAAAAATAACAAACATAGAACGGTTAATAATTAAAAAGAAATAAAGCATAAGTTAAGGGGGACCGCCCTCACCGATGGTGGCGGGCTTGCGCTAGTTTGCTGAGCCACCATTGTAGAGAATCTTCTTCGAGACCAATTTGTTCAACTTTCTGGAAGAAAAATGGCTGAGAAGTCCAGAAACCAGGGAGCAAGCTCTTTATGCAAAATGAAAAAGCGCAATTTTAAAATTAAGGGTGTGTTAATTTTGAGAAAAATATTTTCAGGGAAAGTGTTTTCTGGATGTTCGTCCGTTTGGTTCACGAAAAAAGTGTTTTCAGTCAACAAATACTTTATTCATTAAAATAAGATAGTGAATTTACTAAAATAAAAAAGGTGAAAACACTTTTTCAAATGTGAGTATCTCAATTTTTTTTGAAAACAGAGCTCGAGTCGATCCCGAAGATCGATCCCAGGGCCAAGATCGGGGTCGGGGCCTAGGCATGGGCCTGGGCCGTGGCCAGGGCCAAGGTTAGGGACCGAGGATCAAGGCCGGGACAAGGACCAACAACTGGGGCATGGGCTGGGGCCGGGGCCGAGACCGGCGACCAAGGCAGGGGCTGGGGCCGAGGCTAGTGACTTGGGCTGGCGATCAGGGCCGATGTCGGCGATTGGGATCGAAGCTGGTGTTGGGGCCGGGGACAAGGGTCTGGGATCGAGGTCGGGGATTGGGATCAGGACCGCGATGGGGATGGTGATCGAGCCAAAGCTAGGGCAGGGCCGAGACCGGGGTCGAGGCAGGGATCGATTATCGGGGCCGAGGCTGGGATCGGCTATCTGGCCAGGCAATCGATGCCGGGGTTGGCGATCGGGGCTGGGGCTAACGACCAGGGTTGGGACCGGGGCCTGTGTTGAGGCTGAGGATTGAGACCGGGGCCGAGGCCGAGGCCGAGGCTAAGGACTAGTGACTAGGGTCGAGGACTGGCGACGGGGGCCAGGGATAGGGATGGGGACCGGGGCCGGAGACTAGGGTTGACGTTGGGCATAGAGACCAGGATGGAGACCAGGGTCGAGGCCGGGGACTGGGGTCGATGTCGAGGCTGGGGCCAATGACCGGGGCTCGAGATCGGGATTAGGGCAGGGGTCGGGGCTGAGGATCGAGACCGAGGCTAGGGTTGAGGACTGGGATCGGGACGGGGATTGGGATCGGGGGCCAGGGTCGGCGACTGAGGCCGAGGTTGGGGACTGGGATAGGGTTAGGGATCGGGACCAGGGGCCATGGCCGGCGACCAAGACAGTGGCCAGGGACTGGGGATCGGGGCTAGGATCAGGATCGAGATCGGGACAAGGATCGGGATCAGCGACTGGGGTCAGTTTAAGTTAGCTCTCTCGATCCTCTACCTCTCTTCAATGTTGAGAACAGTTTCATTGATAAGATTGAAATCGTTTTTCAAATGATAATCAAACACTGAAACATATTTTTGGTAACATATTACCAAACAAAAGGAAAACAAATCGTTTTTCGAGAAATTGATTTTCAAAAAGTCACTTTTCAGGAAACGAATTCTTGAAAATCAATTTGATTGAAACAAACATACCCTAAACAGAATTCGAAAATGAGCAAACCCTCAAGAGGAACTCAAATCTCAAATCGGAGATTTGACACAAGTGACGATGCTCTAGCAAGTGTCAAAGCCACCTCGTTGGCAACGAAGGATGTCAAAGGCTGCCGAATCACTGTGGATGGCGCCATTGATTGAGGTTTAACCTCAGCAATGCGTTGTGCTACAATTACTTAAAAGGCTTTCTCAGAAAAGAGCCGAGTGCGGCGGCTTTTATGAACAATTCAACCATGGGACAGCTCTAAAGAAATCCCAGTCAGGGTCGCCGGCCAGGGAGGGCACAACGTCGCCCTTCTCTCTCTTACTTTATCATTCTGTTTTTTTCCCCCTCTAAATATTTTTTGAAATATTTTCCTTTTTTGCCCCTTAATTGTTTTCAAATATTGGCTTACGTGGATGGTGACGTGTATAACCACATGCACGAATATATCTTGCATGATTGTGACTTAAAGTGCCGAATCATGTGCCAACTGAACCAAATCTAGTTCATGTGTCAAACTGGTTCTATTGCAACAGCAAAAGTATCACGTTGGGTACAATTTAAGATTAAAAAATTATGTATATATATTCGACGAACGTTGCCATTACCAACTGCCTTGGTTCATCAACTCAGCTTTCCACGTCTCTAAATACTGGCAATAACAAATTTTCAAGAATTAAGTCTTTAAAGCAACATTCGGCTCATAAAATCATGTCTTAAGCCCTGATATCGGCAAAAAACTCAGGATCCGCGAATTCACAAATCTACCTATTAATGTTGGACTTGAAGGGAAGCTCTCGTCACGAGCGATCTGACGCCATGAAAGATCATGCGAAGCAGACGTCGGAGATCAGAAAGTTGTACGACCTCGCCTGAGGCAATCACGTTCTTCTCTGTTAAAATTCCAAATTCACAAATTGAAGTGGAAGATGGAAAAAAAGGATTGGTGGCAACCAAAACGAAAAACCATATGGCCCATCTACATTATGAGAATTGACAGATTTTGTAAATCTACGTCCTCCAACGTCGAACAATTCCATGTTTCTAAACTTTCCTTATAAACGCCATGATTACACTTTAGACGATGGTGGAGGTGAGGTAACAGTGGCCGCGGTCGCGAATCGGTACTTATATATTATATCACGACGGAACTTTCATGTTGTCGGTAGTGTAAAAGTTATGAACCTTAATATTATTTTATGGTCGGGCAACGAATTTTCTTGTTAGAGAACCCGGGCTATACTCGGTATATAAAGTGTCTTTCAGTATTCAGTTTTTCTCACAGCTCACTTTTAAAAGATTGGAAGAAATACCGTTCTTTTGAACATACTCTCAATACTAACTCAATGTTTATCGTTTTGTCTTCGCATAGAGTTAAGGGGGAAAGTACAATGACTAGGAATATTCAGAGTGAGTTTCAGGGGAAGATAATGTGGGAATTGTTGGGGATTTCATCTCTCGAAAGTTGAATGAGGTTGGGAGAATTATTTATTAAATGGAACCTCACAAATGGGTTTGGGCCTCAATGGGGCAACACATTTTTGTGAATGAAAAAGTACCTACGCAAAGCTAGGTCGGTCCACACGCGTGCTTGCAGGATCGGTTCGGGCCTGGGCCCGGGCTTGGGTTTCTTGTGTTTCATTTTTTTTTTATTATTTCTTTTCCAATCAGTCTTTTATTTTTGACGAACAGACACATAGCCAAACATGTCTAAAATATTTGAAGAGATGCATTTGTTCCAAAAAAAAAAAAAAATCTTGAACGATTATGTCAGTTCAAGGAATAACGAACAAACACATTTGTTTGTAAAGAGTCGTTCGGTTTTGTAAATCACTTTATGAATTCAAGCTTTGTGACTCTTCATGGCCTACCGTACGAATTCAAGCTTTGTGACTATTTGTGGCCTCCATTTTTGTTTAACATAAATAGTCCTCGAATGAGTTATTTCGGAACACTATTTTTACTGAAACTTCTCTCATTTGTATTCTCGTTTTTCCCCTCATTCATTATGTGCGATAATTATGTAAATTTACGTTCGTCGAAGTCCTTTGAAGAAGTACCGCTTCAGAGGAACGCGATCCGTTCTATTCTAGGAGACAATTGTCCAAGATCCTTGGGTATTGATTAAGGGAGCAAATTTATCTTAAGGACACAACGTTATTTCTTTGAGCTTGAATCAACATTCTGCTTACTTATTTGCATTGGTTACAGGTTAGTCTTTCGGTCACATTTCTCTTTATACGAACTTAGGCGACTTCAATCTTAAGATAAATTTTTTTGTTGACGTTCCTTGTGCCTAGTTCGTATGATATTTTCGTTGGAAGTATTCCGTGCCATTGTTCACATATCACGTCTATTTCGAATCAGTCTTTTCTTGAAATTCTATAACGTTGTTCGAATAGTAATTTGTTGAATTCCTATTGTCGTCGAAAAATCCTGTGACTTCGTTTATATTTGTTTGATATTATATACATTCCGTTTTATCATTTTTCCAATAGAAATGGCTTCGACTTCGACTCCAAATACTCCTATTCCGAATCATGGATAAAATCCAGAAAAGTTCAATGGTTATGATTTCAAGAAATGACAACAAAAGATGTTGTTTTATCTCACGACCTTGAACTTGGCAAGATTCCTCAATGAGGATGGTCCTAAATTGGATGTTGGAGAGACAAATAAGGAAAAGGTTGCTGTTGTAGATGCATGAAAGCATTCTGACTTCCTGTGTCCCAACTATGTCCTCAATGGTCTGGACTATACCCTTTAAACCGTTTATAGTCTGCCGAAAATGGCTAAGAAGTTATGGGATAGTCTTGACAAAAAATCAAAACAAAAGATGTTGGATTGAAGAAATTCATTGTCGACAAATTTCTGGATTTTAAGATGGTCGATTCTAAAACTGTCTTAAGTCAAATTCAAGAGATCAAGTGATCATACGTGACATTCATGCTGAAGGAATGACACTAAGTAAGTCATTTCAAATGGCTGCCTTCATTAAAAAATTAACACCGTCTTGGAGAGATTTCAAGAATTATCTCGAACACAAGAGAAAAGAGGTGTCACTTGAAGACTTGATTGTTCGGTGAGGAAGACAATAGGCTTTTTGAGAAGAAAATTGGCAAGAATGTAGAGGTCTCAAGGGCCAATGTTGTTGAAGAAGGATCAAAACCCAACAAGTAGAGGAAAGTGCCTAGCAAGTCTAGAGAAGTATTCACCCAAGGCCTAAAGAAGTTCTCTGGCAAATGCTTCAACTGTGGAAAGTTTGGACATCGAGCCAAAGACTGTAGAGCCAAGAAAATACAGAAAACTCATGCAAATGTGGTGGAACAGATTTTCAATGGTGTTGATGATATCAATCTTACTGTTATGATATCCGAGTGCAACATGGTGGGAAACTCCAAAGAGCGGTGGATTGATACTAGAGCAACTCGTCATATCTGTACAAACATATCGATGTTCTCGTCCTATACTATTGTGGGGGGTGATGAAAAACTCTATATGGGTAATTTATCAACCTCTAAAGTTGAAGGTGTTGGAAAGATTGCTCTGAAGATGACGTTTGAAAAAATCGTGACACTAAATAATGTTCTGCATGTGCCAGAAGTTCGCAATAGTTTAGTGTCTGAATCTCTCCTTAGCAAGAATGACTTCAAGTTGATGTTTGTGTTTGACAAGTTTGTACTCGCCAAAAATATAATTATGTAGGAAAGGGTTATCTGAGTGATCGTTTGTTCAAGCTGAATGTAATGACTGTTGTAACCAAGGATGATATGAATAAAATTGCTTCTACTTATGTGCTTGAGTCATGCTAGACTAGGACATGTTAATTATAATTCTATAAAGAAATTAATGAGTATGAGATTATTGCCGAAGTTTGACTGTCCAAGTGAAAAATGTCAATTGTGTGTTGAATCTAAGTTTTCGAAACCTCTCTTTCATTTTGTAGATAATATAGTTACACACAAGCATTTGTCATATGAACACAATAACTTCTAGAGGTGGTAAGAAGTATTCTATCACATTTATAAATGACTGTTTGAGGTATTTTTATATCTATTTACTAAGTAGTAAAGATGAAGTTGTGAATGCTTTTAGAACTTATAAGTCCGAAGTTGAAAATCAGTTAAATAAGAAAATAAAAGTGATAAGAAGTGATAGAGGAAATTTGTTTTGAGTTTGGTATTATTCACCAAATCACACTCCACAATATGATTCATTGGTCAAGGGCATGCTTCCACAATATAGCCAGCTTGATAAAAGAGAGTGCGATGTATTCTTGAGCCACTTTTTCATATTTTGTAGGAGAAAAAGTGATTTAATGAGATGAGATTGCTTTTGGGAATCCCAGGTTGCGCAGCAATGCTATTCTCTCTCGCTTTTATGTGGTATTTTTATTTGTTGATTCATACTATAAACGAATCCAGAGTTTTGTTTGAATTAAATTACTTCAGTTCGATCCCTTGGTCATTTGTCCTGCAAAAAGTTTAAGTTTGTTGATTTTGTGTGTTTTACACTGCCTGATTCTTGCATAAACTTTGCTTTGACATTGGCTGCACTGGTCTAGCTTGAAACCACATGCTCATCTTGACAGTCTCTGCTCAATGTTGCGTTAATGTTATTGGATGCCGTCATTTTGTGCTTTGCCTTAGCTTGTTGAGGGCTCTCTTTGGTAACTTTTGACAGTCTTCTGTCATTATTAGTAAGTGTGGGAATATAATGTGGCCCGCTGTTTTATGGAAATGTTTGTTTTTAGTTGTTATGGGACGGGATCAAGATGAGACTGGAAGCCTGGGGAATATGATGAGGCCACTGATAGTCTGGAAATATTTAGAATCTCCACTCACAACTCCCTGGGGATGTGTAGAAATGTATGTATCAGTAGTTGTAGTGGTCTCTCTTTTCTTCTTCAATATTTACCCTTACATCTATGCTTCTTCATGCAGGAAGAATTATCATACTTGCAGGTGAAATAGGTTGTTTGAAGTTTGCAGTACCACGTGGACTTATGGTTCTCTTTTCATTGCGATTATGAAGACTTGTTTGTTAGGACCTAAGATTCACTTTGTTGCAAACGGTTGGCATCTAATTAAGAAAAGATGAATTGGTGTGGGATGATGCAGCAACTTCCCTTGGCGTTTCTTACTCTTTGGCCGGCTGCTGATGCAACATATAACCGTGCTGTTTCGTCTATGTTGAGAAGATGAGACACAAGGTCCTTAGTTGTTGTATTTGTCCTTGGTCTAATCCCAGCAATATCTAGATTTTTGTGTTTCAAATGGTCCTTGTTTCGCAGTCACTTGACCATGCATTGATGGCTTCTAGATTTTGAGATTGTGGATCATTGTTCAACTGTTTTGTGTAGTGCAGGCTATCATCTAGATGATGACATTCTATCTTATTTATGTTCATGGATGTAATGAAAATGTTTATGGTGCTGATGCAGAGTGTCATGTCTCCTGGTTCTATGTTTTACTTGCTTGGACACTTTGGCTTTGTTGGTTGGCCTTTAAGACTAATGCATCTCCTCTCTTACCTCATCTTAGGTGTTGTTCATTAGAACATTTCCAGCTCTCTATGGACTGCTAGAAAAGGTAGGCTTTCTAAGCTGATTTTACCACAGTGCTCAATTCTCGCCTTGATTTATCTCCTTTAGGCGCCAAAGGTTGCCATTGTCCTTTTGCTTTCGCCAAGAATCCTATCCCACCAATGCTTTTACTAATCAATTGAAGGTATCTACAGAAAGACTAAGCATTTACATTTTTTGTTCCACAATCGCTGTGCTGCTTTTCTCTTGAGGTGTGAGTTATTATCTCTGTAGGGACAGTATGATGACATGACATTTGTTTGTTGCATTTCAGACATAGGGTTTACAAGAAGGAATACTGAACCTGGTTATGGGGCCGTCAGTTTTGGGTAGTGCTTTATTAGGAGGAGGCCCAGAAAGAACGATAATGCTTGATCAAAGTCCCGAAGTGGATGAGGTACAATCTATGTATACATTATGCGCGGTATTTTTATTAGTTATTGACTTTGTAGTTTCCAATTTTTCATTCTCCAGAGTCTTTATCGGATTACCAAGTCGCCATGTCGCGAAAGGGCAGACCCATTTTTCTCTCCTCTCCATCCTTCTTCTCTTTCCTCGGTCCCTGATTCCTTTCCATCTCTCGTCTCTCTCCTAGATAATTCATCTTTCCTTCTGGCTCTTTCTTCTCATACTTTCACCGGACTCTGCCAAAACAGGCGGAGAAGCCCCCCTTCGCCGCCCCACGGACCCACCGCCCCGCCACTCAGAAAAGTCCAGGTCCTCACTGCCAAGCCCACAAACCGGCAACCTCCACGTCCATGTCATCGGAGGCCTTGGCCAAGGGCGACCGGAGGGTCACCAAGTTGAAGATGATCTTCGCCGGCGACGTTCGGCAGATCCATTTTCTCTCCTCTCCATCTTTCGTCTCTTTCCTCGGTCCCTGATTCTTCTCCATCCCTCGTCTCTCTCTTCAATCCGTTCTCTCTGCTCAGAATGGATGAAGTCTGCTGCAGAGCGCTCAGCTATTGTGCTAACGGACATTGGGACCGGCTTAAAGTTTGGGGGTAACACCAGGTAGGGATTCAGAAGTATTTGCATGTGGAGATGTCTATTCTGAAATGATGCAATATGACACAGACGTTGCCTGCGATGAGAGGTATTTGCTATTAGCAACTGATGGCATTTTGATCTATCCTTGCATTTTCTCTTCACCCATTATTTTCAGATAATACAATGCAAGCCTCATAATTTTTTTGAATCACAGAGTCATTTTACAAGCAAATCAAAAGCGGGGAATGTGAAGATGGATTGCAACTGAGGCTCCATTCACGATTTGAGCTTTCTCTGATGATGATGTGATGGTTGGAATTTGAATTGCTGCTTTGTGATGTCTTTTCTGAAATTTAAGCAATTCCTTCTGGCTAAATGTCAAAGTCCTTAATTGGTGAAACGATTCTGTGCATCGCTAGACATAGCCGAGGATTATTTGTGAGAATCCGAACCAGTCTAGATGATAATCTGCTATGATTAAGGCTGAGAACTAAGATTCAGATTCATATGAAAAATTGCCTCTGGTTTGAATTTATTAGTGAAATGAACACGCTTTGATGGTGTGATGATAGGGATTTACTGAGATGCGTGGCCAAGATCTCTATTTGGGCTATCCAGGTGTCATGGGCACCTTTTTACTGTAAATCAATGTCTATTCACTTCACTAAGGAAGATATTTGGCGGAGGCTAGCTTTTTTTAATGTTTCGACAAATTTAGTTGGTGAGTCTGCTTGCCACGGCAATGAATAAATGTTATGGTCTTTACACATTTTGGAGCTTATTACTTCTTGTTTCCCTGTCGAAGCACTTGTTAATTTTTAGGACAATAAGTAGAATCGGTTTGTGTTGTCTCGTAAAATAAGACAAGGTGACTTTGATTTACTCTAATACGTAAGATAAAAGTTGTCGTATCAACAGTGGTGTTTTGAGGTGTCCACGTCTTTGATGGGAAGTGTGTTGGTCTTGGTCCATCTCTAGTCTGATTAGCAGAAAATGAGCCTCTAAGTAGTCCATGGGTGAACATTTGAAAAAAAAAAAAACCTGCTTGACCCCATGCTAGTATGTTCTTAGGCGAGCTAATTTTGTTTTTCACCATCTGTTGGCTTCCGTCATTTCTAATGCTTCCACCTTGACTAAATTTCAGCTCCCCCCAAAGTGGTACAAGTGAAAATAACTGATGATTTGGAACAGGAAGATTGCAAGTCAGCGGCCATGTTACTGGAGGAATTGAAGCCTCTAGTAGAGTGCAATGAAGTCCTCCAATTTTGGACAGAGAAAATGGTGTGGAAGCATTGAGCGCTTCATTGCTTGGAGAGATCATATGCGCAATTAATTTGGATTTGTCAATACATCTGTTTGGCCAATTATTCAATGAAAATTCGGACTTATGGCTTTTCCTGTTTTTAGGTACTCACATTCCTTTGGGGGCCCACATTTAGAAAAATCATGGAGTTGTGTTATGTAGTCTTGAATGGCATAGCCAAAAAGTGTGAAATTTAAAAAAAAAAAATGAAAAGCTCAGGGCATACAAAAGCTGTGCCGCATAAAAGCAAAGGCAAAATGCCCATAAACGTAGAAACGTGCTGAGAAAGAAAAGAGAATTTAGGTGTGCATTCCAATCTGATGTTTGGAAAAATGGCAAAGCTCATGCATTCAAAACATGTAATGGTTAAGTAGAGCTACTTTCAAGACAGGTGGAAAGCCAACACTACAAAAAAATAGCCTTTTAGCGACGAAATTTTCTCCAAAATTCGTCGCTAATGGGTTTTGCAACGAATTTTGCGACCAAAGAAAATTTCGTCGCTAATACCACATCGCAAATTTTGCGACGAAAATTCGGCGATTCGTCGCAAATTTGCGACGGATATTTATTTGTAGCAAATTTCCGACGAAAGGGTGATTTGTCGCAAATTTGCGACGAAAACCAGATTCGTAGCAAATTTGTGACGAAAATAGAATTTTCGTCGCTAAATTCGGCAACGAAATAAAATTTTCGTCGCTATTTAGCGACGAAAAAGCGTATTGATCGCTAAAATTTACGTCGCGAGGTTAGCCACAATTTTTTTTTCGTCGCAAAATCAATTAGCAACAAATTTTGTCAAAATTTTCATTATTATTATAATTTTTCCAAAATAATTTTCTTTTATTTTTTGATTTACGACGGCCGAGCACAATATGGGTTTTGCGACGAACTTTCGTGTTGGTATGATAAAATAATTTCTTTTATTTTTTGATTTTTAATTTGATTACAACAAAATTAATTTCTAAAAATTTATATTTAATATTGATTAAGCAAGTAATAAGATCTAAATATTATAATAATATGAAAATTAAATACATTCATCTACCATTGTCAAAGTCGCTAAATACTATACAAACACAATCAACAATAACAACTAATCAAATAAATAAATGAAAAATGTCAAAGTGAAAAGTATCTCTGCCTAGAACGTTGTCTAGTTTCTGGCCAAGAAGTTCTCCAAAGCTTGGCAACATCTGCTCCTCCCCATAGTTAGTATCGTTTACCTCGATAACAGAGGTAAATTGTGTCATGCTTCCATGAAAAAGTAATAAGAATCACAGCCACTGTAAACTGAGTTAAGATATAACAAGAGAAGAAATAAAAAAAATGCTAATGAAGAATAATAAAGCCATTGAGACCAAAAGGATGCAAAGAAAATGCTGAGTACAGAAAAAAACAAGTTGGAATAGAAATGCCATAAAATATCTTTTTACCTCCTCAAGAAAATCAATTTCTAACTTGGATAAACCTCTCCTATAAAAAGATTGAACCAAGAATGAGCTAATATAGAGCTGGATAATCAGCAAAGAAATTCAAGGGCTGCACATTCGCACTTATCCAATAACCGGCACGAGAGAAGCAAGAGTCGCGTTCACCACTGCCATGCTGTGTGATGTTGTATCCATTTCCAAGTTGAAGATATTCAACAAGGCTAGTGAAAGAGCCACAATCATGTCAATGTCTACTTGCCAAAGAGTATGTTCGGTTTCCCTGTTCAACGACAACTGTAGAACAGAGAGCAACATGGTCAGTCCACAGCAACACAAAATATGAGATAAGTACTGACCACCATGAGGACCATAAAGCTGTAAACAGACAATGAAAGTAGCAGACATGACCTTATTCATTTTGGTGGCTTGTACGAATAAACAGGAAAAGTGGATACATCATTTGAGAAAAGTAAACGACAACACCTATCACTTTGTGCATGTCTATACGTGTGTTTGTTAGGTACGCACGCATATGAATTTGTAAATGCATATTTATTGCTCGTGCACCTATGCATGCATATGAATTTGAGCATGTGCCTTTGTTGCTTGCGCACGTGTTATATATACCTTTGCCAGTCCAAAGTCTGCAAGTTTCACAAGTCCACTTGCATCAACTAGTATGTTAAAAGGGCTCCATTTATAGATACGGCGAATGACTATCTGGCGAACAATCAAATGGGTAGTTAGGAAAGCACCATGGGAACCACCAACTACAGCTATTTTAGATGATTGGCAAATAGAGTTCAGAATGAATAGAGAAAGCTTAACAAAAAAAAACTGAGCAGAAACTGAATTTCCAATCACTAAAAAAGAAAATAAAATAGAGTTCAGAATGAATAGAGAATGCTTGACAAAAAAAATGAGTAGAAACTACTTGCTATGAGTGTGGAATTATGAAGCCTGTTCATGCAGCAAATGCATGTATAAGGAGATTGATCTTTATCCAAGCCATTAGACCCACATACATAAAAACATTTTTAATAATGATGTTGAGCCAAATAACTACATCAAATTCTTGATATATTAGTGCCTTATCATGAACATCCATGTTCCTAAGAAACTTAAGTCCAGTGGAAAATTTCTCAACATGTACAAACGCACAAGCTATATTGATCAAGGCAACAAACCGGGGAAGAAACATGGAGGCACACTGTTCGAAAGGGGACACACATGCAAGAGTCAGAGAGAAAGAAGAAAACCTCGAGTTTTCGAAGTGCAAACAGAGTAGTATCAAGATGAAGCTAAAAATGTGAAAGAAAAGGAGTCTCCAATTACAACATTGTCTAGTTCCCAAATGAATGAGAACAGAGTAAACATTGAAAAACAAGATAAGTTCAAAATTGATTTCCATCACTTCTATCATAAGAAGTGACTTACATTAGTTACAACAAGTTAAACATGCTATCTTTTGTTGTGCAAGCAGCAACATTCTTGATTGGAAATTTAATTATACCAAATTGAAGAGATCCGAGCAACATCTTAACCTGTAATAAGTGGAGTGTTAGCTAAATAATGTACATAAATTAGCTAAATATGTAATTTGCTACAGAACTTCAATCCGCTTTAAGATTTCCACCTAACAATAGGATCTTCAGTAATTTTTGGTCCAATCAAATAAGAAACAGCAAAAACAAGAAAATATGTAATTGCAGGAACAGAAGCTGAGATATAAATTTCCAAGCACGTACTGCCTTTTCTCTTCGAACACTCTGTAAATCAACAAGATTGTGTCTCATTAAACAGAGCTTGTTTAGCTATGAACAAAAGCTAGACGAATGGAATCTAATAATAAGCTTGCCTCATTTTGCCTTTCACAAGGATTAAAGAAAGGCAGTAGCAAGACAACATAATTATCGTAAGTCCCAAAAACACACAAAATAACGTAGATGATGTGTTGCATACCATCGGCATCTCCAGGAGGACCAGAGCCACAAGATATCTTCCCTTTTGCATCGGATGGAGGGAAAGTCTGAAGGTGGAAATCTGAGAAAAGATCAGTTCTATTGAGCTCCAAAGAAAACAAATGATGTTGATGTCAAACAGTAGAGACATCAATTTCCATGAGATAATCTCAACGAAGGCTGAATGGGCTTTGAATTTAGAACCGGACGAGCTGAAGTGATCCTTTGATCAAACCTATGTAGCATATCATTGACTTGAACAACAGAACTATCCTCTTGCAAGAGTTACCCAAGTCGGGCTTTCCCACGTTTTCTCTACCCATAAAAGACAACCTAAATCTCATGCACAGCAAAACACTAAGTATGACGAACACCACAGGATTAGCTTTGTAAAAAGACAAGTTCTACAGATAATAGACCTGAATTATCCACCATTCCTCTTTCTAATCGTGCCTGATTCATGACATAGCTATCTGCGCATGGCAAAAGCGGACCTCGTACCAAAATCAAAGCATAGACAGCCTCAGCTTAGACAAATCCACACAACCTTATTTTCGACAGTCAAGCGTAGAGCAGAAGGCAAAACACTAAGAAACTCTTCAAATCACAGCACATTCCTAATCGCATAAACAACCCAGACTCTACAATTCCACACCGGTACCTGAGAATTTGATAGCTACATGTCCTGGATCTGGGACAGCCTGCAAAAAATCGAGCAAACCGAAGCTAAGATCCGAATATACATAATCGGCCACGCTTGCACGAACCAAAATCGACAATCGAGAAGTGATGAAGAGTTTGCGCTCGAGGACAGAGGACGCAGCTAGGTATGGACAGAGGGCACGGCTGAGTTCTCGGTCAGGGCTAGTGTCGGAGGCCAGCAATAGGAGGTGGCGGAGCAACGAGTGGGTGAGGCGAAGGCTGAGTGTTTGAGGCCGAGGGGGGCTGGACGCTGCCTTGGTGGGTCTCGAGGTGAGGCGAGAGAGAGTCGAGAGAAGATGACAAACGGTGATATCTACGACAATGTGAATGAAGCCTAGCGGGAAGTGAAAATTTTGGAAGGAAAGGGGGGACTTTAGCGACGGAAAATGGCTTCCGTCGCTAAATTGGCGCCCGTGAAATTTTGCTCAACAATTTCGTCGCTAAAGGACTGCGGCTGCGGAGAATTTAGCGACGAATTGATGAATTCGTCCCTAAATTTCCCATTTTGCGACGAATATGTAAATTTGTCGCTAAAAGGGCCACGGAGAATTGGCGACAAATCGCCAATTTCGTCGCAAAGTTTATAATTTTGTGACGAATAAATTAATCCGTCGCTAAAGAGCTCCCGAGAATTTAGCGAATTTTTGGCGATGAACCAATGACCTCGTCGCCAAACGGCTCCTGCGAAATTAGCGACGAATAAGGAAATTCGTCGCTAAAGATTTTCATATATTTTCAATTTCTTAATTTATTAATTTCTTATTTATTCTATTTATTATGGAATATTTTCTTTCTATTTTTATTTTTGAATGAAAATAGAATTAAAAGGAATTCGAATTTGAAATTATATCCTATTTGTAATTTCGTTGCAAATTAGTGACGTATCACTTGTTCATCTCTGATTTTTCATGGCTAAAACTTTATTTTTTTAAGTGAATAAAAATAATATTGATAATGATAATAATGAATACTTATCTTGATTTATTTGAAATTGACAGGTAATGACTCATTGAGTTACACGCTTATGTAAAAACGAATAAGCCTCAGTTCCAAGAAATTATATCTTTTGGTAAAGCATTCACTGAGGAAGCAGAAACCCTTTTGAATGAAACTATCCAGGAACAGAAGGAATGTTTTCTAATTCATGAGCAAGGACAATAGAAATAAATAAATTAATTGCTCTTCATTTATGCTTATTAATGTAATCTTTACTTAATTAATAATATATTCGATTTTTTAATTTAAAGAATATTCGCTCTATTTTCATTTTTCTATTAAAAATAATTAATGTAAGTTAATAGAAAATATAATATAAGAAAAAACACAAAAAAGAGTATCCTTCTAAAGAATTGATCTTCCTTTTAGTCATTTCTTATTTAAGTCGTTCGTCGTTTAAAGAAAGCAAGTATCCCAAAAAATTGATCTTTATTTTTTAGTTATTGAATCTCTCTTTGGTTGATTAATGTGTGATATTCTAAATTCTTATTAATAATATTGAACGAAACTAGACCTTATAGAATCACATTGAATATTTGATGATACATTCCGTACATTGCTAAAAAGAAAGAATCACTTGATTTCATTTTCCTGAATGACAAAATTACAATATATATTTCCGATGATCATATATTAGCTTAACATCACGACGAAATTAGCGATGAATTATTTTGTGATTATTTTTGTCGCTAATTCATGACACTTGCCGCGGGAATGGAAAAAACAAAAAACATATAGACAAATAATAATAATCAACAATAACAATATTAATAACAATAATCACGATAAAAAGGAACAAATTATTAAGAGAATAGAATTTTGGGAATTACGAATTCAATTCAAAGATGGATTAATATAATTAAATAATAAAATTCAAATATATATTCGAATACATGTTAATCTATTAGAGATAGAGAGTATAGAATATAACGGATAGATGGAATCGAACTCGCATAGTTTGCTTGGAAGGCTATAGGTTATAGCCGATTCATCATTTTTAACATCTCTAATTCAAAATCGAACATGAAACTTTGGTTTCATTCAGCTCCTTTATGGAAGATGGATCAATTCCCACATATAGATATATCTAAAATAAGACGTGAACAAAAAAAGATTAATATATTTTAATTTTAATTTTTATTAATAGATCTTATTATGTGACGAATTAGAAGTTCGTCGCTAATTAGTGACGAACTCCTATTTTCATCTCTAAAACTGAACAATGGATTTTTTTTTTAAAAATTATTTATGTTGTTTTAACAAACTAAAAGGAAATTTCGTCGCAAGATTAGTGTCGAAAACCATGATTCGTCGCTAAAATTATTTCTTTTTTATTTTTATTTCTACCAATTAGTGATGAAAAAGCTAAGTCATCGCTATTTTTTTTCTTTTTATTTCTATCAAATTAGCGACGAATGCGTTATTTTTTATTTTTGTTTCTACCAATTTTGCGACGCATACCCTATTTCGTCGCAAAATTTGAGAAATTTAAAATAAAAATAAATATTTAGTAACGAATACGATATTTCGTCACTAAATTAAATTAATTTAAAACAATTATTTTGTGACAAAAATAGTTTTTGTCACTAAATTTGAGACACATACGTTATTTCATCTCAAAATTTTAGAAATTTAAAATAAAAATAATTATTTAGTGACAAATTATATTTCGTCGCTAAATTAATTTAATTTAAAATAATGATTTTGCGACAAAAAATAGAATTCATCTCTAAATTTGCAACGAATTCCTTATTTCGTCGCAAAATTCATGAAATTTAAAATAAAAATAAATATTTTGCAACGAATTAATTATTTCGTCGCTAAATAAATTTAATTTAAAAATAATGATTTTGCGATGAAAAATATAATTCGTCGTTACATTTGCGACGACTTACTCATTTCGTCGCAAAATTTGAGAAATTTAAAATAAAAAAATATTTAGCGACGAATTAGATATTTTGTCGCTAAATTAATTTAATTATTTTGTGACGAAAAATGGTCTTTGTCGCTAATTTTGAGACGAGTTCCTTATTTCGTCTTAAAATTTGAGAAATTTCAAATAAAAATAAATATTTAGTGATGAATTCATTATTTCGTCGCTAAATTAATTTAATTTAAAATAATGAGTTTGCGACGAAATACGGAATTCGTCACAAAATTTGAGAAATTATCAATTAAAAATAATTATTTGCGACGAATTATTTATTTCATCGCTAAATTATTTTAATTGCAAATATGATTTAGCGACGAATGTTGGATTTTGTTGCAAAATTTAACAAATTTCAATTAAAAATAAATATTTAGCGACGAATTATTGATTTTGTCGCAAAATTAATTTAATAAAAATGAAGATTTAGCGACGAAAATCATTTTGCGTAGCTAAATTTGCGATGGACTTGTCTTTTCGTCGCTACTTTCGTAGCTAATTTGCTACGAAAGTTTTTTTTTGTCTCTAACGTCTTGGCTAATTAGCTACGAACATTTTTTTCGTAGCTAAATTCGTTGCCAATTAGCTATGAATTGTTTTCGTAGCTAGTTTCGTCGCCAATTAGCTATGAATTTTTTTCGTCGCTAATTTCGTCGCAAAGAAAAAAATTCGTCGCAAATGTTCGTCGCTAAATCCACGCTTTTTTGTAGTGCAAGGAATTGGGAGATCTCAAAAGCAAGGAGTGTTTCCGAAAGCCCTTTGATATACTTTTTGAGCCAATGGAGCCTTTCATTTCTTAACCCCAACACTGATGTGAATCGCTGCGGAAGCTGATCGTTCTACGAAGATCTAGGGGTTGCGAATTGCAAACCTCAACCCCCAATCGAACCTGTGATTGGTAATCTCGGTATCAGCGTGACCTGTTGACGAACCTGTGTCAACCAATCCACGCTGTAGAAGTCACGAACAAGAAAATTCGCGATCTTGCTCGATAAGTCGATCGATCGCCACAAGGAAGCCTTAATAAGATTTAGTTTTCAAGAGAACTCGAAGAAAATAAAAACTCTCTATATAAAATTCTGAATTAATGTTGTGTTCCCAGAAACTCATAAGCACCCTTATATATGGTGCTAACCCTAAAAGGGCCCTTAATTAATAAAAAATTCATCTAAAAATAGAAAATGACCTAAAAGTCCATCTAAACGATGCCGAATGGCCGAAATCCATCTAATTCATGGCCATAGGCCATGAGTATTGATCAGGACACCGTTTCACTTCAGTTGACCAAATTTGAGCCCATTCGAAACTCGTTAGCCCTAAATCCGTTCAGAATTCGTGAGGTTAAATGCAATCGTGTTGCGCTAAGGAGCTTTAGAATCTTCAATTCTCGAATCAAGACCACCTCCACTCCAAAGATCTTGAACCATGATGCCGACAGTTTGCTTGAATTCCCTCGCCCTTGCTCTAGTAATTGGACCAAACGGATAGAACAACGGATCCTTAGCACCTCCTCCTCGATATGGTTCGATGTCCACATCATTCCCTCTCCCGTGCAAAGGATTTGCCCTCAAATCATCACCTGCATTGAAAAGAGTCAAGTCAGTAACATTAAAAGCAGCACTAATACTATACTCACCTATAAGATCAAGCTTGTAGGCATTATCGTTGACCTATCTCCTCGTGGTAATAACTTAGAACGTCGCTGCTCGAGAAAACGCTTCGTGCGCATATGAATCCAAACCCAATCGCCGGGTTCAAACACTACTTTCTTATGGCCCTTGTTAGCCTGTCTTGCATATTGCTTTGTCTTGTGCTCAATATTCAATCGCGTCTTCTCATGCAATGTCTTCACAAATTCAGCTTTCTTAGCACCATCTAAATCCACACGCTCATCAATAGGCAAAAGGATTAAATATAACTGAGTTAACGGATTAATATCATAGACAACATCAAATGGTGTGAATTTAGTAGCAGAATGCACGCTCCTATTATATGCAAACTCAACATGCGGTAAACAATCTTCCTAAGACTTAATATTCTTTTTAATGATAGCACGCAATAATGTCCCTAGAGTTCTATTAACTACTTCAGTTTGACTATAAGTTTGTGGATGACAAGTAGTAGAGAATAAAAATTATGTACCTAATTTCTTCCACAATGTCTTCGAAAAGTAGCTAAGAAATTTAGTATCACAATCGGAAACAAATGGACCTAGGCATGCCATGTAAACGCATAACCTCACGAAAGAACAAATCAGCAACATGTGATGCATCATCGGATTTATGACAAGGTATAAAATGAGCCATCTTTGAAAACCGATCTACAATCACATAAATAGAATCCCTACCATGCTTAGATCTAGGCAATTCTAATACGAAATTCATAGAAATATCAACCTAAGGATGTGTCGGGATAGGCAAAGGTATATAAATCATGTGGTTTAGTTGTAGACTTAGCCTGTTTACATGCAATGCACCTTTCACAAACATGTGTGACATCTCGCTTCATGTGTGGTCAATAAAAATGTTCATGCAACACTTCATAAGTTTTATTGATTTCAAAATGCCCCATTAAACCACCACTATGCGTCGAGCATCTAGACAAACATAACTTATTTTCACGAAAAAGAAAGCCATTATGCCTATAGAATTTTTCAAATGCAGCATGCTCACAAGCTTCAAATACTCTTTCAAATTCATCATCATCAGTATATAATTCTTTGATATGCTCAAAACCTAAACACTTTGCCTCTAGAGTAGTTAGAATTGCGCACCTTCAAGAAAGTGCATCGGCTACTACATTTTTCTTACCTTTCTTGTACTTGATCACATATGGAAAAGCCTCAACGAACTATATCCATTTGGCATGTCTTTTATTCAACTTTTGCTGTCCTCCCAAGTACTTTAATGTCTCGTGGTCAGTGTGGATCACGAACTCCTTTGGCCATAGGTAATGTTGCCAAGTCTCCAAAGCTTGCACCAAAGCCTACATCTCCTTATCATAAGTTGAATAATTCAATGTTGCTCCGCTTAACTTCTCACTGAAATAAACTATGGGACGTCCTCCTTGCATCAACACAGCTCCAATTCCTGTACCAGAAGCATCGCATTTTATTTCAAAAGTAGCACTGAAATTTGGTAAAGATAACAAAAGAGCATTAGTTAGCTTATCCTTCAACAGATTGAATGCTCTCTCTTGCTCTTCTCCCCACGTGAAACCCACGTGCTTCTTGATGACCGCGGTTAAAGGTGCGGCGATGGCGTTGAAATCCTTCACAAATTTGCGATAAAAACTGGCTAATCCATGAAAGTTGCGCACCTCTCCTATAGTTTTATGTGTCGGCCATTCTCGGATCGCTTTCACCTTTTCTTCGTCAACCTGTATTCCATCAACACTAACAACAAACCCTAGAAATACTAATTTGTTAGTTACAAAAGAGCATCTTTTCAGATTAACATATAGTTGCTCGGCTCTTAAAACCTGTAAAACAACTCGCATATTTTCAATATGGTCATCAAGACTTCGACTATATATCAAAATATCATCAAAATAGACAACTACAAATCGACCAATAAACGCACACAGAACATGATTCATAAGTTGCATGAAAGTACTAAGTGCATTAATTAAAACAAATGGCACGACTAACCACTTATACAACCCTTACTTGGTTTTAAATACAGTTTTCCATTTATCCCCTTCTTTCATTCTAATCTGACGATAACCACTTTTCAGTAAATAGGCAAGCTCCATGTAACTCATCTAACATGTCAACTAATCTAGGAATAGGATGTCGATACATTATTGTAATATTGTTGATTGCTCGGCAATCAACACACATTCCCATCCTTCTTTGGCACTAACAAAATAGGAACAACCCACGGGTTAAGACTTTCTCGCACATATCCTCGTTTCAGTAATTCACTAACTTGCCGCTGAAGTTCCTTTGTCTCCTCGGGATTACTTCGATATGCGGGTTGGTTAGGTAATGACGCAACAAGTATCAAGTCGATTTGATGCTCTATGCCTCGAATCGGTGGTAAACCTCCAAGAACCTCATCAGGAAAGACAACTTCAAATTCCCGCAATAAAAACACGACAAAACTAGACAAACTTGGGTCAAGATTGTTAGTAGTAAACAATGCTTCCTTGTACAAAAGTACAAACATCGATCGGTCCAAAATCGAAGCTCTTCTCACGTCGCTCGATCTTGCATAGAAATTCTTTTCTCTCTGCTTTTCCCTCGGTTTTTACTACTCTATTTTTCTCAGCATCTCCTTTTCCTTGTGTCTCAGACTCTCCACACAAGTTTTCAGTTTTCTCACTTTTTCTCTCTTTCTCAACCTCACGTTGTAGTTTTAGTTGGTCTTCATACACCTCAGTAGGTGTCATTAGTAGTCTTCTTATTCATCACCACTGAATATCGATTAGTGTACCCATCATGATGTACCCTCCTATCATATTGCCATGGTATACCAAGTAAAAGACGTCCCGCTTGCATAGGTACAACATCACACACCACCTCATCCTTATATCGCCCTATCTCAAATGGAACTAGAACTTACTTTGACACTTTCACTTCACCACTATCATTCAACCACTAAAGTCTATATGGTTTAGGGTGTTTTGTAGTTTTCAATCCTAATTTCTCCACCATAGTACAACTTGCCACATTTGTACAACTACCTCCATCAACAATTAAACTACAAATCTTACCATTCACCAAACATCTTGTATGTAACAAGTTATCCCGTTACTGTGTCAACCAATCCATGCTGTAGACGATCTAGTTTTCAAGAGAGCTCGAAGAAAAGGAAAACTCTCTATATAAAATTCTAAATTAATGTTGTGTTCTCAAAAACTCATAAGCACCCTTATATATGGTGCTAACCCTAAAAGGAAAAAAAAGATGAAAATAAACTTAATTAATAAAAAATTCGCCTAAAAATAGAAAATGGCCTAAAAGTCCATCTAAACGATGTCGAATGGCCGAAATCCATCGTAGTTCATGGCCTTAGGCCATGAGTATTGATCAAGACACTGTTTCGCTTCAGTTAACCAAATTTGAGCCCATTCAAAGCTCATTAGCTTTAGAATTCGTGAGGTTAAATGTAATCGTGTTGCGCCAAGGATCTTTAGAATCTTCAATTCTCGAATCAAGATCACTTCCATTCCAAAGATCTTGAACCATGATGCCGATAGCTTGCTTGAATTTCCTCGCCCTTGCTCTAGTAATTGGACCAAGTGGATAGAACAACGGCTCCCTAGAACCTCCTTCTCGATATGGTTCAATGTCTACATCAAACACCAAGCCTACATTATATCTCTTAATCAAGTCTCTTCAGATTGAGGTTGGTTGGGCTAACGTATAGGTTTCACATTGAAAGCTAGCACTCGGGGAAGTGGGAGCAAGGTTGTCTTATCTCATCTTAAGGTTTCTTGACTTGTAAACCTGGAGATGATGGTGACTATGGTTATTTCATTTCGTAGCCGATGGTGCTTATCCATTATTGAAACCGTGACTAATCCCACATTCCGGTCCTTTAGAAGACCTCTTGGATTGGTCAATGTGTACCTATTGCGAATGTTTCTTCACCCTTCAATACTGGTAGTGTGAGTTACATTGTGTGATAAGATTTATTTCCCACATTGATGGATGTAATCAAATAGCTTTTTCTTGGGAGTGTATGTGAGAAGTCCTTTCTGACTAAGAAGCTCTCGTTTGGCATGCTTAACTAACCCTTAAATGACTTCTCTCTCGAGGGAATTTGATGATTGATGATATTCTTGAAACCAACGGACAATTTTATGTTATTGATTGATATTAAATGTTAAACAAATTTAGCTTGGTTCGCTTATGTAATCAATGCTTCATTAAAATTTTGACTTTTAAGATGTTAAGTTGTTTCTTGTTGAATGTGCAAATATCTTCCCTGTTCTATCCCCGGATCATTTTTTAGCCTCAAAGAAAGAACTTGTCATAGCTTGGTACGTTCATACAATCAGTGCTCTTCTTATGATTTAATTCTATGATATTGTGATGTTCTGTCGTAATGATGTTATTTGTACCAGTATGCTTTGTCAACTAGTGCATTTTCCGTGACATTTTCTGTTGCTGTCGTTGTTGGTTTCGTTGCAGCAAGATAGATGAAATGCACAACCTTGGCCGTTCCCAATTTGCCACCTCCATGGACGTCGATGCTTCCAGGATCTCTGTCACGTCCCGACTTTCGAACCCACGACATCCCTTGTCAAATTGCCACTAGTCATAAAAGATAGCGTCCCAAGCAACTGCTATCGACCTAAGAATATACTGCACATGCGGAACGTGCAATCTTCCATACAATAAAATCAACACAAACATAAGAACTGCTGAGAATATAACCTTACAGAGCCAACAACTGATAAATACAACCCCATGCTTTGGGGCAGCCCTTTAGGACTCACGAAAAGATACAGGAGTCAGGTAATGTTAACTTACATCCATTCCAAAATAGTACCCTCCGCAAAAAACGTTATTAATTCCCTGACCACAAAAGAAACCTAACCCTCTACTGGGTAAAATGGCATCCGGATCATCATAGTCAATCTGGGGAGCCGAGTCGTTAGGGTTGGCATAGGAACTCTGGCTGGAATGTATAGAGGGGGCTACTGACTGCTCAGGCTCGAGCTCGGGTGGCAAACTGAGTGCGGGATCTACCACCTCCCCATCAGACGTATCTATATCCATCGGATCCCAAGCGGGGACATTAGAGACCTCCTGAAGAGGTGGCCCCTCAAATCCTTTGAGTGGACCAAAGAGATCTACCCCATCAAGAAGATACCAGGCCTTCAAAAGGTGTGACACCAGGTGTGGCATCCCCTCATCGACCCATATCGTCGTGATGTGGCATTCCCACATTTGGTTCGTACTTGGTACCGGGTGGAGAGTGACATCGTGTGATGAGTAGGTAGGTGTACCGAATCACATCGGTCTCTCCATTACTTTGGACTTGAAAAGTTATCCCACGACGGGGTGAGAAATTAATCTCAGTGAATCAAGCCTAATCCCGGTTAGGACACTGATTCGCCCAAGATAACTTGAGCACAATAGTCAATCACACGATATACACATATATCAATAAAATATAATCAACAAAAGTAAGTAACCAAATAAGGCACCACCACTCAGGCGTGCACAAGATATCATGCAAATCCATTATTAAACAATGACCTACGCAACTAGCGTGATAAAAACATCAGTAGTGCGATCCCGCACTCATCTGGCAGGACCAGGTTGCGCCCACTTTTACCCTCTCAGCGACGGCTACTACAAGCGGTGTATCCAGTGCACCTGGCACGACACTGCGAGTAGGCATTCCTTAAAAAGGAGCTTCGGTCCGTCATAAGCTGCGATCGGCATCCGATAATCCCTTAAAACCGTACAACTGACACGAGGTATAGATTATTATGCTTTTGACAAGTCGCGAGTTTCCATAAATAGGTACGGCATGAGTACCAACGGTACAATGCGAACTTGCCAGGTAACGTCATTGATCCTTTAAATGACCACACAATTCTCAAACGGCAATCACATCTTCTTTATCTTTGATTAATGCCAAAATTCAATACAGAATTGCAACAAACTCGGCCCAAGGCCAACCAGACTCTCAGTCAGGCATTTCAGTGAGGTGACCAAACCAATAAGGCAACTTAATGCACTTGCGAACAATCAACTCAACCAGGCAATTTCGAGCTCAATTCGCACTAAATCTCTTATTACTCAGTCGATTTATAAATTCAATCGCCCACTCGTCTCTAACTTGTCGCTCGCTCGCGAACAACCACAATCAATCAATCAGCTGATAATTTACCACAAATAGCCACAGACAATAAAATCAACCAAACTAACTTAATCGATCGGCCATTTATCCTAACCATCATTTCTATCTAAATCGGTCCTGATCGTAATTTTTTTAAATAAATAAATAATTAAAACTAATCCTAAGCGTAATTAGCACCATAATCAAGATTTAGGGTGAACTCACAAAGTGAGTTAGCTCGAGCGGCCTCGACGGACGGTAATGGCGACGGCGACGGCGGCGGAATTAGGGTTTATCGCACAGCGACTCGAGTTCAAACTTTGGCGACACCCTAGGGTAGTCCGACGAGATCGCTAGAATAGGTGGCCGGCGATGGAGCTCCGACGAGCGGTGGTCGGCGGCCTGAAGCAGTAACAATCACTGGTGAAACCAGCAAACTGAGCTGTTTCGCGGAGTTTCTCGACGTCTCGGGCCAGGACAAGGTTGGTTGAGACTCGGGAACTCACCCAGGGGTCGGTGGGGGTTGGCTAGGACCGGTGGTCAGCGGCGGAAGGCGGCCGACGGTGGCGAACAGCCGCAAATAGAAACGAGTTTCTACGATGTCGAAACAGTGGAGGTGATCGGCGGCGCTTTCCGAGCGCCACGTGCGGCGGTGACGAGCTTCGAGGTGGTAGAGGGAACTCTAGGGAGGTGATCGGCGGTGGTGGTGAGGCACGGCGGAGGCCGGATCGAAGACCGAATCGAGCCGGGTCCAGAACAGGGCACCGAGGCTTCGAGGTGCTTTTTCGGCGGCGGACGATCGGTGTGGCTGGGCGAGATGGTCGAGGGGAGGATGGTGGTCGGCTGTGGGACGGTGTTGGCGCCGGTGAGGGCGGTGGTGGCCGGAAGAAGCCACGGAGTTCTCGGGTCAAATGACCCGAGAATAGAGCAGGATTCCCCGAGCTGTTTCCTCGGCTGTTCGATGGCGACGGCGGTCTGGCTCGGGGTCAAGGCGGCGGCGGGGAGTGGCTGAGGGCTGTGGCCGTCGGTGGTGAGGGGTGGTGGCCGCTGAAATCATCGATGGAGAAGGAGGAGTGGATCGGCTAAGGGGGCTTTCGTTCACGGCCAAGGAAACAATGAAGAAAGAAGAAGAAGAAGAAAGATGAGGCAGAAGGAAGAAGAAGAATTGACGTGAAGGAGAATGGGGCAGTGAAATGGTGGGTTCCACCCAAGACTTTGGTAGTCAAAATTAAATTTTTTTGTCTTATGCTCACAAATAATTGAGGGGTGGTATGGTAATTTGGCACGCCGGGACTGAAACGAAATTTTAGTATACTGAATGAAGGGTATTTTCAGTAAATTCACTGGCCAAACTCGGTCAGGGTTAGGCTCGATCGCGAAAACGACAATTTCAATTCGCGGCTGAATAAATTCGAAACATAGTCTAAAATAACCTAAACTTTAGAATTCGTCCGAATTTTCGTCGCTTCAGTCCTTACAGTCCAAAGTATAAGTCGACTATGATTATATTTTCATATCATTTTCATCGACTTCCGGAGTTTACAAAAGCTAAATTTCTAAGACGTCACAACTCTTCCCTACTTAGGAAATTTTATCCTCGAAATTACTGCATAGTTCTAACTATTCAAGCAGATATGGATAATTACCCCTCATAACTTTCTCGTTCTCCCATGTAACTTCTTCAGTACCATGGTGTTGCCAAACCACCTTGACTAACGGAATCGTCTTGGTTCAGAGCACCTGCTCTTACCTATCCATGATCTTGACTGGTCGTTCCACGTATGATGCTCGCTTATCCAGATCAATCTCTTCATAATTCAGCACATGAGCGGGGTCAGGCTCGTATTTCCTCAACATCGACACGTGGAAGAGTTATGCACTTGAGCAAGTCTGGGTGGCAACGCAAGTCGATAAGCCAAAATTCCAATTCGTTCTAGGATTTCAAACAGTCCAACGTACCTCGGGCTCAGCTTTTCTTTCCTGCTAAAGCGGGATGTTCCTCTCATAGGCAACACTTTCAAAAAAACGTGATCGCCTACTTGAAACTCCAAAGGTCTACGCCTTTTATCTGCATAACTTTTTTGGCGACTTTGAGATGTTTTTAGTCTTTCTCTAATTACTTTAATTGCTTCCATCGACTGTTCTACCAACTCAGGCCTATTTATCTTCATTTCACTGACCTCATCCCAGCAGGCTGGCGTCCTATAAGCTCTGTCATACAAGGCCTTAAAAAGTGCCATCTTAATACTCTGATGATAACTGTTATTATAGGCAAACTCTACCAAATGCAATTGTTCTTTCCAGCTACCTTTGAAATCCGGAACACATGCCTTCAACATGTCCTCCAACGTCTGAATCGTTCTTTCAGACTGGCCATCTGTCTGCGAATGATAAGCTGTACTAAATTACAGCTTCGTTCCTAAAGCAGTTTGTAAACTTTTCCAAAATATAACAGTGAATTTGGGATCCCGGTTAGAAGTAATTATCACTAAGACACCATGTAGCCTTACAATATGCTTCACATACAACTCTGCATATCTGTCCAAGGCGAAGTCCTTTCTTACTAGAGTGAAGTGTGCTAACTTTGTCAACTTGTCTACCACAACCCAGATTGAATCACGCTCTCTCTGACTCCTTGGCAAACCCATCACGAAATCCATTGTGATATGCTCCCATTTCCACTTTGGAATTTTCAAAGGCTGCAATAGTCTTCTAGGTTTGCAGTGTTCCGCCTTGACCTGCTGACAAGTCGACCACTTAGACACATGTTTGACTATATCTGTTTTCATACCACTCCACCAGTAGTGCTGTTTCAAATTCTGATACATCTTCGTACTCCCATGGTGGATACTATAATTGCTACGATGTGCCTCTGATAAAATCTACTCCTTTAAATTTTCATTAGCAAGCACAACCAAACGTCCTCTGAATTTCAGTATCCCATCCTCAACTATTTGAAAGTCGACTCTTCGTTTAGCAGAGTCTTCTTGAAGGATCTTCTGAATGAATGGGTTTGTAGATTGCAGGGCCTTAATCTTAACTTGCACTTCCAGTTCGATTCTCAAAGTAGCCACGAGACTCGACAGGTGGCTTATCTCTAATTTAATGTCTGAGTCTCTCAATTGCTCAAGTAAACGCCACCCATGCACCTGCAATTGAGCAATCACTAATTTTCTACTTAGGGCATCAACAACGTTATTCGCCTTACTAGGATGATATAGGATCTCACAGTCATAATCTTTAAGTGATTCCATCCATCGGCACTGCCTCATGTTCAACTCCTTCTGAGAGAACAGGAACTTTAGACTCTGATGGTCGGTATACACCTAAAAACTTTCCCCAATCAAATAGTGTCTCCAGATCTTCAAAGCAAACACGACCGCAGCTAACTCCATGTCATGGGTGGGGTAATTCAACTCATACGATCTCAACTGATGAGACGCATACGCTACCACCCTACCATGCTGCATTAAAACACAACCCAGTCCCCTAAGCGAAGCATCGCTATACGTTTCATAACCACCAGGACCAGACGGAATTGTCAGAATAGAAGCCGTAGTTAGCCTATGCTTAAACTCTTGAAAACTACGCTCGCACTTGTCTGTCTATTGAAACTTCATGTCTTTCTTCAGCAATTTAGTCAAAGGCGACGCTATAGCTGAGAACCCTTCCACGAATCGCCTGTAATAACCTGCCAAACCCAAGAAGTTTCTAATCTCTATAGCAGTCGTCCGTCTTGACTAGTCTATAACTACCTCAATTTTAATCGGATCCACCGTAATACCTTCATCCGAAATCACATGGCTTAAGAATGCCACACGAGCTAGCCAAAACTCGCACTTACTGAACTTGGCATATAATTGATGCATTCTCAGAGTTTCCAGAACTATTCTCAAGTGTTGCTCATGATCTTCAGAATTCTTCGAGTACACCAGAATGTTGTCTATAAAAACAATCACAAAGCGATCTAGGAACTCCTTGGACACTCTGTTCATCAAATCCATAAAGGCAACACGAGCATTCGTCAAACCAAACGGCATCACAGTGAACTCGTAATGTCCATAACGTGCCCTAAATGTCGATTCCGGTATATCCTCTTTTCTGATTCTCAACTGATGGTATCCCGTCCGTAGATCAATTTTAAAAAATATCGATGCTCCCTGCAGCTGATCAAACAAGTTGTCAATCCTTGGTAGAGGGTACTTATTCTTGATTGTCACTTGATTCAACTGCCTGTAGTCAATACACAATCTCAAGGACCCATCCTTTTTCTTGACAAACAAAACAGGCGCTCCCCAAGGCGATACACTAGGGCAGATGAACCCTTTATCTAATAACTCCTTCATCTGAACTTTTATTTCCTTCAACTCTGATAATGCCATTCTATACAGCGCCTTAGAGATTGGCTCCGTCCCAGGAGCTATCTCTATCACAAACTCAATTTCTCTTTCTGGTGGCAAACTAGATAATTCTTGGGGGAAAACATTTGGAAATTCACATACAATCGCAATATCCTCCAATTTCAATTCTTCAGCAGACGTATCCACCACTGAAGCCAAATAACCTTGGCACCCATTCTCCAACAATCGAGTTGCCTCTAACGACGATATCATCACAATCGAGGTTCCTCCTTGATTACCAAAAAATTCAAAGCTAATAACATCCATCGGATTAAATCGAATTGCCTTATTAAAGCAGTTCATCGTGGCCCTTTGCTTTGTCAACCAATCCATTCCCACAATTAAGTCAAAATTGTACATCTCCAGCACAATCAAGTCTATTTTACTCTCATGGCCATCCACCACAAGTCTACATTTAGGACAGCTCACTGTAGCCACTACTTTGTCTTTTAACGGCGTAGACACTTTAAACATAATATCTAAATGCATCAAGTTCAATTCAGATAATTTAACGAACTGATCCGTAACAAACGAATGTGTGGCACCCGGATCAAACAAGACATATGTTACTTGATTATGCAAAAGGACCGTACCTGTAACGATCGGCGAATCCTTCGCCACTTCTCGAGTGACGACAAAAACCTTTCCTTACGCTGGCAGACGATTCTGGAAATTTGGCGGCACAGGTCCTTTAGGCGGTCCTCCCTACTGTGGCGCGCCTGCCTACCCTATCTCTATGGATAGTCTTTCACTTGATGGCCCTGCTGGCCACAACCAAAGCAGGCACCACCTCGATACGGGCATGGGCCAGGCTCATGCCTCTATCGGCACAAATTGCACATCTCACTTTGATGAAATGCCGGCTTACTAATCGCCCCCATGCGATTGGGTGGGATGTGACTCCGGTTGCTAAACATGGGTTTCTTTCCTTGCCTTCTGTCAAATTTGTTTGGGGACGTTAATCGTGATCCAGATGCGGTAGTCCTTTCAACCAAGTCTTGTTCCACTATCAGCGCTCTCGCATAGATATTATCATAGTCCTGAAGATCAAGCTGTGCTAGAGCACTCTTAATCCCGAGCTTCAACCTGTCCTTGAACCTTCTAGCCTTGTCCTCTGGATCCTCAATCATCCTCGGAGCATACCTGGACAGTTCATAAAATTTTGCCTCATACTGGTCAATTGTCATCTGGTTCTGACGGAGGCGAAAGAACTCAGCCATCTTTTGCTCTCTAGCTGTCTTCGAGAAGTATTTATTATTAAAAACTTCCACAAAAGTATTCCATACTGGAACTGTACCTTCAAGAAAAGTTCTACCCTCGATAGCTCTCCACCAAGTACTAGCGTTCCCTTCAAGTTGATAGACTGCCAGAGTAACCTTATTCCTATCTGAACATCTTAACAAATCGAACGCTTTCTCTATTCCTTCGACCCATCGAGTAGCAGCTTCAGGGTCTCCACTTCCAGTGAATTGAGGTGGCTTCAATTTGAGAAACTGTTCCACCAGCTTTTGAGCCCTACGTTCCTCTCTGTCAGGTACAAGTAGTGATTTGCCGGTGGAACTGCAAGTGGAATAGCAGATGAAGTCCTAGCAGTAGCAACAGTAGCTGCAGCTTGATTCCTTACTTGCTGCCCCATCAAATCTCCAATAGCCTCTAAAGCTTGCATGATTTAAGTCATAGTCGGTTCCCTTCTAGTAGGTCTAGTAGGTTCAGCATAGAGGCTGCAGTAGGGGGTACAATTGGGGACACTACGGGCGGTGCTCTCTCAACACTAACTAATTCTTCCACTAGCCTCACAAGCCTCCTTCGAGGTGCTCGAGGTGCTCTTTTACCGCGTTCGCTCATTTTTGCAGAAAAGATATGGAGTCCTACTTACCCCATAGCAAAACGCGGTCAGAGGGAACCCCAAAATTCTTATAACGAGATTAACAATCACAGGCATAACAATAAAAATCTTACTAACTATCCCATTTCCCAACACTCCTTATTACTCTAAGCCAAAGATTAGACAGATCGGGCTGACCTTACTCTGATACCACTTTGGGCAGGGATGTTACGTCCCGACTCTCGAACTCGCGACATCCCTTGCCAAATTGCCACCAGGTCATAAAAGATAGCATCCAGGTAATTGCTATTGACCTAAGAATATACTGCGCATGCGGAACGTGCAATCTTCCATACAATAAAATCAACACAAACATAACAACTGCTGAGAATAGATGATCTATAACCTTACAGAGCCAACAATTGATAAATACAACCCTATGCTTCGGGGCGGCCCTCTAAAACTCACAAAAAGATACAGGAGTCAGGTAATGTTAACTCACATCTATTCCAAAACAGTACCCTCACAAAAGACGTTACTAGTTCCCTGACCACAAAAGAAACCTAACCCTTTACTGGGTAAAAACGGCATCCGGATCATCATAGCCAATCGGGGGAGTCAGGTTGTTAGGGTCGTCACAGGAACTTTGGCTGGAATGTACGGAGGGGGCTACTAACTGCTCAGGCTCGAGCTTGGGTGGCAAACCGAGTGCGGGTTCTACCACCTCCCCATTAGAAGTATCTATATCCATCGGATCCCAGGCGGGGATATTTAGGACCCCCTGAAGAGGTGGCTTCTCAAATCCTCTGAGCGGACCAAAGAGATCTATCCCATCACGAAGATAACAGGCCTTAAAAAGGTGTGCCACCAAGTGTGGCATCCCCTCATCGACCCATATCGTCGTGATGTGACGTTCCCACATCTCGTCCGTACCTAGTACCGATTGGAGAGTGACATTGTGTGATGAGTAGGTAGGTGTACCGAATTGCACCGGTCTCTCCATTACTTTGGACTTGAAAAGTTATCCCAAACGGGGTGAGAAATTAATCTTAGTGAATCAAGCCTAAGTTCGGTTAGGACACTGATTCACCCAGGATAACCTAAGCACAACAGTCAATCACACGATATACACATATATCAATAAAATATAATCACCAAAAGTAAGTAACCAAATAAGGCACCACCACTCAGGCGTGCACAATACATCACGCAAATCCATTATTAAACAATGAGCCATGCGACTGGCGTGATAAAAACATCAGTAGTGCGATCCTGCACGTATCTGGCAGGACCAGGCTACGCTCACTTTTACCCTCTTAGCGACGGCTACTACAAGCGGTGTATCCAGTGCACCTGGCACGGCACTATGAGTAGGCATTCCTTAAAAAGGAGCTTCGGTCCATCACAAGCTCCGACCGGCATTCGATAATCTCTTAAAATCGTATGACTGACACGGGGCATGGATTATCGTGCTCTGACAAGTCGCGAGTTTCCATACAATAGGTACGGCATGGGTACCAATGGTACAATGCGAACTTGCCAAGTAACATCATTGATCCTTTAAATGGCTACACAATTCACAAACGACAATCACCCCTTATTTATCTTTGATTAATGCCAAAATTCACTACAGAATTGCAACAAACTCGGCCCAAGGCCAACCAGACTCTCAGTCAGGCATTTCAGTGAGGTGACCAAACCAATAAGGCAACTTAATGCACTTGCGAACAATCAACTCAACCAGACAATTTGGAGTTCAATTCGTACTAAATCTCTTATTACTCGATTGATTTATAAATTCAATCGCCCGCTCGTCTCTAACTTGTCGCTCGCTCGCGAACAACCACAATCAATCAATCAGTTAATAATTTACCACAAATAGCCACAGACAATAAAATCGACCAAATTAACTTAATCGATCGGTCAGTTATCCTAATCATCGTTTCTATCTAAACCAATCCCGATCGTAATTTTTTTAAATAAATAAATAAATAATTAAAATTAATTCTAAGTGCAATTAGTGCCATAATCAAGGTTTAAGGTCAACTCACAAAGTGAGTTAGCTCGAGTGGCCTCGACGGATGGTGGCGGCGGAATCGTATGGCGACCCGAGCTCAAACTTTGACGACACCCCAGGGTAGTCCGACGAGATCGCCGGAACCGGTGGCCGACGACGGAGCTCCGGCGAGCGGCGGTCGGCGGCTTGAAACAGTAACAATCAGTGGCGAAACCGGCAAACCGAGTTGTTTTGGGGGGTTTCTCTTCGTCTCTTCAGTCCTTACAGTCCAAAGTATAATATTTTCATATCATTTTCATTGACTTCCGACGCTTACAAAAGCTGAATTTCCAGGACGTCACTATCTCTCTCTTTAATCTAATTACTGATTGAGAAGTCAGTGCTATCAGCGTTCACCTCTCCCACAGCCTAAGCTCCTCTTCACTTTTTATTTTTCATTTGTTCTGATTGCATTTCTTTTTCCTTCAGCAGTTTACAATCCTCAATATTAGGGCATTAAGGATCTCCACTCATATTTTCTCACAGTTTGAGGTTAGATGTTCAATCATATCAAGGTAATGCCATGTACTCTATTTTTAGTCATTTTACAAGCAAATGAAAAGCCGTGAGCCTCAGATGTTGCCTATGTGAAAATAGTTTGCAACTTGGGCTCCAATCACTATTTGAGCATACCCTGATTATGTTGTGATTGTTGGGATTTGAATATCTGCTTTGTCATGTCATTTGGCTATCTTGACTCAAGCATCTTCTCTGTGTTCGTTCATGCTCTCGAATGAAATCACGAATTAAAACTTGAGCTGAAGAGTTTATCAAATAATCCAGTTGTTGATTTATCTGATTGCATGTTTAAATTATATCTCTGAATTTGAAGTCACATGTTGAACTTCTGTTGAACAGTTTTTAAACAATTCCTTCTGGCACGATGTAAATTTCCTTAATTGATGCAATGATTCTGTGAAACTTGAGGTGTCTTTCTGATCCCTTTGGGCAAGAGAAATCGTCATAGTCATGATACAGTTCTCGGGCCTTTTTTTTGTGTTATGCTTAACATGCTTTGTCTTATAATTGCTTACCTTTGGTATTTAAGATAAATTGATTGCCCGGAACAATTCAAGAGAAAGTTTTGATAAGTTGTAGATCGCAATTAGTTTGTTTGTATTACATTACTTTCGGCTTTCCCTTATGTCTAAATTTGGCCTCACAAATTCAATCGCCCACAGTTTTGCTTCATTCACAATTTATTTTTCCTTTCATAGGTGGGTTGTGAAATTCTTTGCAGCAAAGCTGAAGCGAATTGTTGTTTAGTTTTTACCGGAAGAAACCCAAGGTCGAGATACGTGAACATGGTGGGATTGTGAGAAAGAAGCATAACGCTGAAGAAAACACTTCATAAAGGATATCTCCTGATCCTGCGGGCTTGTCAATGCAAGGAGCAAGTATTTGAAAGCCCCAAAAAAAGAGTTGAAATATTCCAAGTTTATTTTTTTTGGGGTCGGATAAAATATTCCAATTTGAAACGTAGAATAGCAGCACGTAATGGCACCGGTGTCCCTGCATAAGTTCTCACTCCTAGCATACACAAATAAAGTCATCTGAGTCTGAGTAAGAGCAGGAATTAGACGTGCATTCTAATGCTTCTGCTTAGGCATCGAACTGTGTGGTTACATGAATTTTGATGTACTTGTACAGGGAAGGCACCCCTTGGCACCATATATTGATGATTCTTTTCTGTAAAATGGTACAGATTTTTTCTTAAACTATTTTTATGTTTAAGCAGTTCTCCTTGGATATTGAGCTGTCACAGAATAGCATATTTTTGCCGGCATGGCTTATGAATTCTCTTTTAACTTGTATTTTATGCTTCACATGTAGGATCATGACGAGTCCCCAAGTATTGATGCTAGGGGAAGTATAACTGAAAGTTGGTGGCAGAGAGGAGGGTGAGGATGCTGAAATGGAGAATGAACAAGAGACGTCTGAGTCTGAGTACGAGCATGAATTAGACATCCATTGTAATGCTGCTATTGAGGCATCAAGCCGGGTGAGGTTTGTTGACAAAAAAAAGTGTTAAGTGAATATCTGATTATCTTTATTTGGTTGTATTTATTGTGACGTATAAGTGGTTACAAGAATTTTGATGTACTTTGACGGGGAACGCACACGTTGTTGCTATATAATGATTCTTTTCTATGAAATGGTAATAACAGAATATTGCTTTGCTTGCCTCCATGTTTTCTTCATTGTACCAGGTTTTTGTCTTTAATGAATTTTCATCATCAGTGGCACGTAATAGCCCTGGTGTCCTAGTTTTTTGTTTTTTGTTTTTGGTTTTCTTTTTTCTTTTCCTTTTCTAAATCATGGATGTTTGCGGCAACTTACTAATCCGAGGTTTAATGCCAATGAGATATTACTTTGGATTTCGTTAATGGGAGTTTGTATACTGCATTTCTTGTTTAAAAACTTTACATTGTTTATTCTTTTGTTTGTACATTCTTTATTCTGAGTTTATTGTGGATGTTACTAACTGGCTTAAGATGAAGATGATTAGCTTACCTGCTTGTCGCGCCCCTAAAATTTCTCACAATCCTAAAGATCTCCCTGTAATTAATTTTTGTCTTTGTGCTTTTTCATTAAAAGTCCACCAATCTGTTTGTAGTAAAGTTTAGATAGATTGGCAACCTTCTGATTGCCTCAGCATGTTTGAGTTGCCGGTCCATTTAATAACCTAGCAAAACTACCCTACTTTCCTGGGTTCGGTTATGTGTATGATAAGCAATCCCACTGTCTCCTTAGTAATAACAGAATATTGCTTTGTTTACCTCCATGTGTAATTCAATGAATTAGGTTTTTGTCTTTAATGAATTTTCATCACCAGTGGACAATTACTGTGCTCACTTGAAGAGTACCTGACTCTTTGAACAGGAATTTTGTAGCAATCATAAATGAAATAACATTATCCATGGTCGTTGAGCTGTCACAGGATGGCATCGTGGATGTAGTGTCTTCTAGAGTTACTTTTTACCAACATGACTTGTGAATTCGCTTTTAACTTATATTTCATGCTTGTAGGATCTGATGTTGAGTCCTGGAAGATTGATGCTAGAGAAAGTATAATAGAAAATTTTGGTGTAGTTGGGTGGTGGAGAGGAAGGTGAAGATGCTGAAATGGTGAATGATCGAGAGACATCTCAGTCTGAACAATAGCACGGACTCTAATGCTGCTGTTGAGGTATCCAGCTGTGTGAGGTTTGTTGACAAAAAAAAATCCCCATTCTATGTCTGATTAACTTTATTTGGTTGTATTTCGACTTATGAGTGGTCACACGAATTTGATGTATTTGTTCGGGGAAGGCACCCCTTGGAACCATATAATGATTTTTGATGTATTTGTGTGGTAAAAAATTCCTAAAAAAAAAACTCCATGTGAATGTGCGTAGTCAAAATTTTACGTGCCGCTCGTAATCCGGCTCGCACGTAAGTGGGTGGTGTTGAAGTATATCTCACATTGCTTGACAACGCATTATAAATGTTCTTTATATACATGTGGTATTCTTTCACTTATTAGCTTATGCTTTTGGATTGGGCTTTCATAAATGCTTTTTATATTCATGTGGTCTTCCTTCACCTATTAAGTTTTTGGGTTGGACTTTCTAATAGAATTATCGTTAGTTTGGTATTGCTTTGATGACCACTGATTAATTTTATCTTTGTGCAGTGGTTTGCGAGTGCTATTACTGGTGCTTAGATGAGACATCCCTGATGCATTTGCCGCTGTAGCTTCGGGCTTTTCGGATTTACAATTTCTTGATCTCAGAGGGTGGGTATGTCCGAAGTCCTACGTTGGTTAGATAATGTGATATGGGTGGTGTAGAATATTCAGTTTCACCGTGTCAACTCATGGTTGATATAATTATTCATCAGCCTCAATGATTGCACTTCTTCATAAATTCATTGTTACTGTTGATTTCGAATAACAACAATAGTTTCTTCTATATTAAAAGTTATAGAGAACATACACATAAATAGCTAGGACAATAATGCTAAAGAAATGAAATAAAAACAGAAAAGGAAAAAAAAAATTCTACTTCCTAATCTTGAGGATCTAGAATAAAGGAAATAAAATAAATGGAAACAAAAGGAATCATATCTCAGGATGTTCTTTTGATTTTTCGAGATCTTCTCCTGATCTTTCGACACCCCCCTCAAGTTGGTGCATAAATATCTATGATGCCCAACTTGCCGATGAGATGCTCGAAGTTAGGGCTAAATAGTCCCTTCGTAAGAATGTCAGCTATTTGTTGTTGGCACAAATGGTATACAAATAGCTTCTGCATCAGTCTTCTCCTTGATAAAGTGTTCATCGATCTCAACATGCTTAGTTTTGTCATGTTGCACTGGGTTATGTGCAATATTGATTGTAGCCTTGTTGTCACAGTACAGCTTCATAGGCAATTTCACTAGTACTCGAAGTTCTTCTAGTACTCGTATTAGCCACAACGTCTCACACACTCCATGGCTCATTGCTCGGTACTCTGCTTCTGCACTACTTCGTGCTACCGCATTCTGCTTTTTACTGAGCCAAGTAACTAAGTTCCCCCAGACATATGTATAATATCCTGAAGTCGACCTTCTGTCAGTAATTGACCCTGCCCAGTCTGCATCTGTGTATGATTCAATTTCTTGTTGAGTAGACTTTTAGAATAGCAGACCTTTTCTAGGTGTGCTCTAGTAGACTCTTTTAATAGCAGACCTTTTCCAGGTGTGCTCTTTAGGTATCTCAAGATCCTATACACAGCCTCAAGATGTCTTTCATATGAGAATGCATAAATTGGCTTACCATACTCACAGCAAAGGCAATATCTGGCTAAGTATGCGATAAATAGATTAGTTTCCCTACAAGCTTCTTGTATCTCGATGTATTAATAGGAACCTCATCTTTGTCATTTCCAAATTTCTAATTTGGATCTATTGGAGTATCTGCTGGTTTACAACCACTCATTCCAGTCTCCTTTAGAAGATCCAGGACATATTTCCTTTGTGAAACTACAATTCACTTCTTTGATCGAGCCACCTCCATTCCAAGGAAATACCGTAGAGTTCCCAAGTCATTGATCTCATATTTAGAAGCAAGACATTCTTTCAACCTGTTCATCTCGACAATATAATTCGCAGTGAGAATAATGTCATCGACGTATATTATCAGAATTGCAACCTTCCTATCATTAGAATGTTTCACAAATATGGTATGATCAACTTGTCCTTGATCATACCCTTGTTTCTTCACAGACTGAGTGTGACATTCTGATTTTCAGTCAATTTCAGACTCATTAATGAGAAATAAATCTAGAGATATATTTCAGCCATATCTCGCTCGAACTTGATAAATTCGAGTAGGCTGACTAAAAGGGAAAGGCTAACGCGAGAAAAGGTACGTGGACCTACGAAATTCGGATAAGAAATGATGCTTTGACTATTAGGATTGTCGAGGGGATATTTAGAACCACAAAAAGGCCGATCCAAGAACGATTAAGGAATGGCTTGCGAGTGTCATACGATTGGAGCGCGGGTGATGCCGCTTAACCAACGTATGATTTGTAAAATTTTCCTTTATCGGACAGTTACGATCGAGACCAAAGGGACTAGTGATAAACCCTCACAATTACATGACAACCAAAGCCGTCACGAATTGACGAGCCCTAAATGTGATGAGAATTACAGGGTTGATCGCGTAAAGTCCGCAAAAGCCGCCCGTCGGTTCGAGATAGGCTAGAACCACGTCTAATAGAGTAAATCATCAGAAATAAGTCTTGAAAAGTTTGAAATGTAGAATCAAGAATTCCAACGTTATTCGGATTGGCCGTTGCCCTATCGAAAAGTTTTGGAGCGAGAAAAACGACGTTCTGAACGTCGGGGGTAAAATTACCCTTTTGCCCCTCAAGCTTAGAACCTTGCCTAAGCATTTGAAGAAGGGAATTTTGCTCTTTTAAGCCTCCCCATAGCTGCCGAAAAAGTGGGTAGATGAGAGCCATTGGATCAAGCTTGATTGACAAGGGGGACAAGTGTCAATGAATGGTTTAAAGAGAAGTCTTGTCCACTTTATGCAACTACTATTCAACCATTTGACCAAGACTTTGAATATAGTATTCCCTCACACTCTCTCTCTCCTCTCATTCGTCCATTTTCACCCCCAAGAACCAAGAACCATCTTCTTCTTCTTCCTCCAGCTCTGCATCGCCGGCAACAGCTTCTGAGCTCTCTATTCGGCGCCGTCGAAGACCTCTTTCGGCCACCGCCTGACCACTGGCCAACTACACCAAACTAGCCCCACATCTTGCCGACCTCCTCAAAGTGAAAGCGATGCATTTGGACCATCGAGGAGCTCCGGTCAAGTGTTTTTTCAAGAGCCGACGGAATCTGCTCCAGCCTGAGGTAGGTCCGGTTTCTAACCCCTTAGGAGGCTGAAATGTTGGATTTTTGAGGTCAAATTTTGTGGAGATTTAGTAGACATGTATATGAATCTGTGGTAAAAAGTTGAGAGTGATTTGATGAAGTTTTGACCTCGAATTAGTCTTGCGAGCTTGGAACAAAAACTGCCGGTAACTGACCTAGGGAGATCCGGCGACTTTTAACGGGATTCCGACAACCATTAGACCTCAAACTCACTGTGAACCTCATAAGCCCCTAGATAGATGTGTTAAGAGGTAGGATGATGAATGGATGATGGATTTAGAGTTGATTTAGGGCTGGTTGTGCTCGGTTTGCACAGAACCGAGAAGAGCCGGTTCGGTTCTGTGCTAGGACGGGGCTGTTGGGCTGATGATGGCTAGATTATGAGACTCAAATTGATGATTAAGACATGTTAAGATGATGAGGGTTAGGTTTTGGAAGATTGTGGTTCATGGATTGAGGAATTGGGCAAAGAAAATTGACTAATTAATTGAAATTCCTAGGTTGCGCGGTGAGGTTTGTCTTGGACCCTTGGAACCAAGATTGTGAGGATCCAAGAAGTGAATTTTGGTATTATCAAAGGAAAGATAAGGGAATCCTAAACTTAGGATATGGAGATTGGACTCAATTAGGTGAGTCGAAGGTTGAATTGATTGATTTATGAGGATTTGTCTAAGGGGATAGCTTTCATTATATCCTAAGACGTTATAGAATGTTTGTGTGTGACATGGCTTATGCCTGAGTCGTTTGCCATGTCGAATGTCATTTGATTGTCTTGCATGCCATGACTATTTAAATTGTGCATGAGTTGCACCTATTGTTTGTTTGTATGTGAATTGAGTCAAGATAACATGGCATGAGCATGACATAGGGAGGCCCTGAGGCATATGAGACGCGGGGCGGGAGGTGGATACCCTGATGCGATGTAATCGCGGGGTGGAGTTGGAGTTGTGTGGCGCCTTGATGCGATCTAATCACGGGGTTGAGATGACCACGGTCCTGATGCGATGTGATCGTAGGACAGAGGTGTGAGGTGATAATATTGGCCTAGAGATTCATTGGAACCTGATACGTTTACACGGGTTGCTAATGACGGTCTGATGCGTTTATACGGATCGAGCCTGATGCGATTTATCGCGGGTTGGAGACTGAGGCAGGCAGGAGGAGATGGTTGTGGTGAAGTGGCAGGATGAGGTGTGCATGATTGTCTAAGTGTGACATGGTATCCTGATTGCATGCCTAACATCTGTGTGTCACTATTCTTTTATTTGTATGTGCTTGTATGATTTTTAATTGATGGAATTTTGGAGTAGATGACTGCCTGAGTGGACGGTTGACCTAACCTAGGGTTATGACTCTTTTACTAAGATGTGTATCTCAGCCCTTTGGGGACCCTTATTTTTACAGATCCTAGGCCTTAGATATATGGCCCATACGTTTTGAGACCAAGGAGATGACGGCATATTTTGACGAGTTCCTGGATAGACAAGGGAACATTTATGTGAGAAAGTATACGGTCGTATGGGTTGACGAGGGTAGTTCGGACTTGAAGCCTCATAGGTTCGAGGCTTGGTTTAGAAAGGTCCGGGATGAATAGATTGGGACGCTGAAGCCCCACGAGGTATCCTAGGGAGTTATACCTAACTGGCGCCAAACCGCTGGAGAACAGGAGCAACCAGAGGGATTCGTAGTCGGTTCTTGGAATGGAACGGAGAAGACCCCGACTCTGGATTTCACTGAGGACGATGTGATTATCGTAGAGCAGATCGAGGAGGATCTCGCAGAGCCGTTGCATGAGGAGACCATGGAGGATTCCATCAAGGTTCAGTCAGAGACTTTCTCAGAGTATGAGCCGATAGAGGATGCCGAGGATACAAGGGATTCCAGCAGCTCATCCTAAGTGTCTCAGTTTATTGGTTCGATCTTGTGAGGGCGACCCTCGACCATGGCTATTTGGATGTCGATGATGGTCATATTCTTTTTGACGTGCTTACCCCGTCGCCCTTGCCTAGCGGATTGTAGTAGTCGGAATTTGTATGAACAATATGTTATGATGTATGACAGTTATTATGCTATCCAGGTCCCACTTAACTTATATTTTGTACGAGGATTTAATTGAGTACCGCTTCCGCATGCTTAAGTCTTATATATTATCTCTCGACTTGTTCGTGGATCTTGGGACCACAAGAGATGCGTTGTTTGCTTGCAGGGATGTTTGCGTGCTCGAAGGGTTCAAGGCGTGACATTGAGTGAACTTCTCAAATTAGGCCCTTGGTGACTGTTTCAGTCCATATAGTGACTTCTTCAATTTTCAAACCTTTGATCCAAGCATTTTGTCAAAGCCTGGGGGGAAATCCATATAGACTTCTTCCTCCAAATCTCCGTTCAAAAACACATTCTTCACATCTAGTTGTTGTAGAGGCCAATCAAGATTGGTTGCATGTGATAGGAGGTTGAAGAAGTTTGTACAGATGCTCTAATTGTTCCTCCTCTCTTCTTCAGAATCAAACCCCCGAGTTACAGGTGCAGACTTATCGGATATAGGGTTCTCATTTGTTTTCGAATCACGTAGCATGATTCGCCTTCGAGATTCCTCCCTTTTGACTTCAGAGAAAACCTCGCGGATGGTTGGTAGAGGTTTCTGACCAAGAATTCTACCTCTCACCTCATCCAAGTTTCGATTAAGGCCTGCTAGAAACATGTACACTCTATCATTCTCTTCTCTCTTCATTTATCTCTTGCAATCAGCCGGACACTCCTATGTATCATCATAGCATTGGTCTAATTCTTGCTATAAGATCACCATTTCATTGAAGTAAACAGTAACCTCACGGTCTCCTTGCCTTGATTGCCATAGCTTTGTCTTCAATTCAAAGATTTGGGAAGAGTTCTCCAAATCAAAATATGTTTCTCTCACAACGTCCCACACATCTTTAGCGGTTAGAAGGAGTAGATGCGACTTTCCAATTGCTGGCTCCATAGAGTTGATCAGCCATGCAATAACTAAGGAGTTCTCCAATCTCCAAGCCTTCCATCTCGGATCGCTTTTTGCTGGTTCTTTTTCCTCGCCTGTCAAGTGGCCAAGCTTGCCTCTTCCATTAATTGCTAGATTCATTGATTGAGCCCACTCTAAATAGTTTCAGCCATTCAATCGGTGAATTGTTAATAGCAGGCTGGAATTGTGGGAGAATTTGTCATGCCCCGCGTCCCTTGGAGCTCGTCACATCCACCTCAAGCCAGTAAATACTAGGAACCACACCAGGCCTAATATGAAATGAAATGAGATGCGCACACAGAAGGCGAGACCACATTCCCATACAATTGAAAGAAACAAAAAGAAAATTTGGACTAATTTAAAAGCACACCCATTTATACATAACACAACATCCAAATACAGAGACATAAAGGAAATGACAAAAAGATAAAGTCGCACACCTGGGTAGTAAAAGGAACGAAGGCCTAAGTTCTAAAGGTTACCACTTAGCCTTCCTCAAGGTCTAACATCAAAATTGTTTCTAATTCCTTTTTAGCTTCAACCCCCTTCATCTTGACTACTCAGGAGAACCGCTTGACTCGTCGCTTCCATCGTCTTCTTCGTCCTCTGGGTTGTGTCCGAAAACGTCTCAGATGGCACCTCCTCAGACACTTCCTCGGAATCCCGTTTAGTTTCTCCTTGTTGTCTTCGTCGGTAGCCTCGACCGCGTCGGTGGAGATCTCAATATAGTTCATTTATTCCTCAGTAGGAGAAGACTTCGACTCTTCTGGTATATTCCTCGAGTCTCCCACTAACACTAGGTTCTTCACTTCGATCTCCGGTTGGGATGGATGACACTAGTTCGGAACCACCTCTAATGGAACATCTTCAGGAAGTAGAGGTCTCATCAAGTTGCTATTTCCCGGTCGATGAAACCATGCCTCAAAGTAGTGAGGTTGTAACTCCAGCTTTTCCTCATCTACCTAGACGGTCGTGCGCTTCCTGACATATACAATACCTTTTTTTGCAGGGAACTCATAAAAAAGGGTGGTCATTTCCTTTGGATCACCTAATCGGATCGATAGCATGGTTAAGGCTTAGGGTCTGAAAATGTGTCCCACTACGGGGTGAGATTTACATCTTAGAAAGTGAGACCTAAACCTATACCTCAATGCCAGTCCCCCCAGACCACACACAAATACTACCAAATGCAAGCATTCATAAATGCAATGGCAGCAGGCATCACCAAAATAGGCATATTGATGACCAAGCATGGATAAGAAATACAATCAACCACATTCAACTTTAGGATTTTAAGCTCATAGCATATAGCATGTAAACTAATACACATTCTTATCATCTTTTTCACATCCACTCATCGTCTGGGCTCTTAGTCACGATGTACTTCTGTGGCTCTCTGGCCAACTGATATCACCGGGGTCACAAGCCAATCAATATCATCATGACTTTTAGTCAACTGGTACCACCGAGGCCACAAGCCAATCGATACCTTTGGGCTCAAAGCCAATTGTCATCTCAAAGGCTACAGGCCAATCGGTATCATCATTATCTTTCACAATAAAATCACACACCATGGCATCAACCAATTTCAGGTCACAGACCTCATCGATCATTCAATTGATTCACTAAATCGTCCAGCATTGTCCTAGTATTCAGATAAAGGTTTAGGAAATACTTACCTTGATAGATTAGCAAAATTCCACTCTAAGTGATTCTCTTCAATTCCCAAGTACGTAACCAACCAAGGATTACTCGTCAACCTAGAAAAGTTCATCAATTTCGGATTAAAAAGCCATTGAATTCTCACTTCCAGTAAACCAATCCCTCAATAACTATTTAATTGGCAACTCAAGATGTCTTGTCGACCAATCGAATACATGACCATACCTCCATAAACCCTTAATAGGTTCGGTTCAAGTAGTAACACGCAAGGCAGAATATAACTTGGAGTTTTGCGTACCAATTAGCTCTTAAATCACTTTCAACTCCCAATCCACTTCATATACTCCCAATTAACACCTCACATAACGATTAATGAAGTCTTACGAGTCAATTTGAAGTCAAAATACCTCCTAAATGGTCATTACCAGGTTCGGCCAGAACAGGGTACTTTCACAAAACAGAACCAGTTTTGGTTCAATTCGCACAATCAAGTCGTATCTCAATCTTAGGCCTCAATTTCTCACAAAATAAACTTGCTAGAACCTCAATCTATGTGCTTAGGAAGCTCACCAAGAGCTTTGTTGTGAAATAACCCCACAAGACCTTTGAACAGTTTGGTTCCTTCACGGTCTTCACATGGTCAGATTATGTCCGATTTTAATCACCCACAATCAGCAATGAAAACTTATTTTAACACCACCAAACTTATAACCACAGACCATCCAACTTGAGTACTATGTGTTATAGAGATCCCACAAAAAGAATGAAGTCATTTTAAGTCTCTAAAAGGGTAAACAAAAGCCTTACCCCAACTCGCGTAGATTCTGTCTGGTTTTGGTCTCGGGGCTACACGGTAAAAACTCATCAACCAATTGACAAACCACCACTTGAAACTTGTCAAGGAGAGGTTGATCTTGCTCTTGGTGGTCGGAGCACGGCAAGGCGACGGCGGGATGGGGCGGTCGACGGCAGCGAGTAGGAGGGCGGTAGGCGGTCGAATGGGCAGTTTCGACTAGGAGGAAAGAGGAAGAAAATCAAATAGGAATGGAGGAGAGGGGTACACGGCTGATAAGTGATGCACATGAAGGTATTTCACACATATAATTGAGATTAATTGACAAGATTGATTTAGGTGGGGGTAATAAATGCTTAAGGTCTTCAATGGGTGACACATGACACTTGCCCAATAATGCAATTCTTGGCTTTGACTCTTCATTGGCTCATGCACATAATTTCGGCATTCATAAGAGGAGTTTGGAATTCACCATTTTGTCCTTTTTGAAATCTTAAGTCAAAGACAAATGGTCGACTTTCAGTCTGAAACTTCTCTTTTCCAATTTGAAATTACCATTGGCGAGACGAGTCAAATCCTTATCTAGAATTTGAATTCTTTATTTTCAATTGCCAATTTTGAGCTTCCATTTCACGATCATTCATCCGTCGATTGTAACTTCAGTTTGTCTCGAACTAACGGACAGCTTTTGCAGACTTTACGCGTATCGACTCTGTGATTCTTATCACACTTAGGACTACTTAAGTCACAACAGCTTTGGTTGTCATGTAATTGCGAGGGTTCATCGCTAGTTCTGACGGCTTCGATCGTCAAAGCTTGATTTAGGAAAATTTACAAATTATACGTTGGTTAAGCGGTATCACCCGCACTCCAATCGTATAACGCTAGCAATAGATTCCTTAATCGTTATCTGATCAGTCTTATTAGTTCTAAATGTTCCATTGACAATCCTTATGATTAAAGCGTCATTTCCTTTTTCGAGTTTTCTAAGTTCACGTACCTTGTCATGCAACCTGTCCCTTTTGGTCAGTTTACTCAAGATTGATCAGATCTGAGTGAGACAAAGTTGAAATACATCAATAGATACATTCTCATTCAATAGCCTCAAAATGGCGAAAATTCAGAATGTCACAGAATTGCTCTTCACTATTGCTCGATTGTTCAGAAAGATCATTAGAAATTTTCTCTGACTTGACACCTGAATCGGTGTCCTTATGAGCACCGGTCATCGCTTGAAAAAAGGTAAGCTCTGATACCATGTTGATTTCGAAGAAGAACAATAGTTTCTTCTATTTTTTCTATATTAAAAGTTATACAGAACATTACACATGAATAGCTAGGACAACAATGCTAAAAAAAGGAAATAAAAACATAAAAGGAAAACAAAATTCTACTTCCTAATCTTGAGGACCTAGAATAAAGGAAATAAAATAAATGGAAACAAAAGGAATCATATCCCAGGATGTTCTCCCGATTTTTCGAGATCTTCTCCTGATCTTTCGACAGTTACATCTACATGCAGGTCAAGCATTAGTGATAGCGGCATCGGGATGATATGTAGGTCAAGCATTGCCAAGACTCCTACTCGCCCTTTGTCCTAAGATCTCTTGAAGTAACATCCTTCACAATCCAAGGTGAGGCATATTACAAAGAGGCTTTGTACTATAAGTGGCACTATGCACATGCCATGTTTAATGTCAATGTTGCTTATGGTGAAATGCTGAATTTTTTTTAGGGTAAGTGATATGTCGAAGGATGAGTTTTGGCCTTATGTTCCTGTTGAGCTGAATATATCCAGATTTTACAGCTATAAATGTGTTGGGAAATTAGCTGATTGTTAGGAGTAGATTCTAGTCAAATTCCATAAATCGTGGGGTTATAATTTTCATAAATCGTGGGATTGTAATTACCATAAATCGTGAGAGTGTTTCTTTCTTTTCTAGGATTTCCCTGCACATTAGCCTATATATGTAACATTGTAAAGCAGCAGAAAATATGAATCAGAATGCAAATTTGTCTCCATAAAATTTTCTCATCGTATTAGAGCACTAAGCTAGATTTCTGAATTTCAGATTGCAGCCTTCATTGCTCATTTTCAAGCCTTCATTACTATCTATTATACTTTAGAAAAAATTCCTTTGTACGTAGCCTTCATAGCTGCAGTACTGCTCGTATCTTGCTAACCTTCTCTTGGTATAAACTTCTTCATCCCTTTCCACCTTCACTCTTCAAAGATGATTACATCCGAAACCATACCCAAAGTCACAGATTCTCGTTCTCCTACCACAAACCAATCGGAGGAGGTCGCCTCATCAAACATGATCGGCGACCTTCAGAATATTAGGCCAGCCTATAGACTGAATGAGAAAAATTATCTCAAGTGGTCACAATTCGTCAAGACGTACCTGAAGGGCAAAGGAAAACTCAGCCATCTATTGGGGACAGGACCCAAGCAAGGAGATCTCCATTTCGATGCATGGGATGAGGCTGATTCCATGTTCATTTCATGGCTATGGAATTCCATGGAACCAACCGTAAGCAATAATTGCATGTTTCTACTAACCGCGAAGGGGATTTGGGATTCCATCCAACGGACGTACTTCAAGGCCTGTGATACAGCCCAGATGTACGAAATTAAGATGAAAACTAGTGGGACAAAACAAGGAGGTAAGAATGTTACTGAGTATGCTAACTCTTTGCAAAACTTATGGCAAGAACTCGATCTTTATCGGGTATTCCACATGCGGTGTCCAGAAGATGCAGCCATTTTGAAGAATTTATTAAAAAGGATCAAGTCTAGGATTTCTTAGCTGGACTTAATTTTGAATTTGACCAAGTTAGAATTCAAATAATTGGCAAGGAGGATGTACCATCACTAGAGGAGACGATTTCCTTGATCCGGGTAGAAGAAAGTCCTCGATCCATCATGCTTAAACCACAAGCAATAGAAGGGTCAGCTTTGACAATTAGAAAGGTTGATGAAAAGGGTGATCTACCAAGAAGAGATAATCGGGACAACTTGTGGTGTGCTTACTGTAGGAAGCCGAGACATACAAAGGAGCAATGCTGAAAATTGAATGGGAAACCAACTACTTCAAGCTAAGAGTGGGTGAACCGGGCAACGCAACCAAGGCCTCGGGTTCACTTGATTGAGCAAGCTGGTCATGAAGCAAAAAAAAAAGGAAAGCAACATTCAATAGTGAAGAAATTGAGAAAATAAGAGGTTTGTTAGGGTCTCTTAATAAACCATATGGTGCATGCTCACTAGCACTCTCAGGTAATTCCTAGATTGTTGATTCAGGGGAGACCGATCATATGACTCATATCTCATCACATTTCAGGATCTATATACCTTGTCCTAGCAATAGGAAGATTATTGTGGCAAATGGATCTCTTGGTACCGTTGCAGGGGTTGGAGATCTTCCTGTCACACCTAATCTTGTCCCTAAAGATGTCCTACATGTCCCTAAACTGTCTTCCAATCTCATTTCTATACAAAAACTCTTAAAAGATCTTGATTGTCAAGCTGTTTTTTATCCATCTCACTGTGTTTTTCAAGATCGGAATTCGGAGAGGAGTATTAGACTTGCTAAGGAACAAAGTGGACTGTACTACCTTGAGACACCTCTCACTGCAAGAAGAATCACGAATAATTTATCTTCATCGTTTCTCAGTATTTCAAATAAAGAAGCTATTTGGCTTCACCATTTTCATTTTGGTCATTCATCCTTTCAAGTCTTGAGTATGATGTTTCCAGCCTTGTTTAATGGTTTGAATATTAAAGATTTCCATTGTGATGTTTGTGAGTTAGCCAAGCATAGCCATGTATCATTTCCAAATTAGCAATCATTGTAGCTCTAATCCTTTTGACTTGGTACACAGTGACATTTGAGACCCTTCCACGGTTCCAAACATCTCTGGAGCTCGTTGGTTTGTCACTCTAATTGATGATTGCTCTAGGGCCACTTGGACTTTCTTACTCAAACATAAATCTGATGTGAGTAGCATTATTCCTTCCTTTCATTCCATGATTCAAACACAATTTAGGGTCAAAATCAAGGTCTTTGGATTAGAAAATGCTAGAGATTACTTCAATCAAATATTGTCCTCTTGTTTTCAAAAGGAAGGCATTATCCACGAGTCATCTTGTGTGAATACACCCCAACAAAATGGGATTGCTGAAAGGAAAAATGGTCATCTCCTTAACACAACTCGTGCCTTGTTGTTTCACGGAAATGCTCCTAAAACGTATTGGGGGGAAGCTGTTCTTACAGCTACATAAATGATCAATAGGCTACCATCATGTACATTAGACCACAAGTCCCTTATGAAAATTCTTTCTCACTTCTATCTTCACTTCCGTACATCTAATGGCCTTACGCCTCGAGTCTTTGGTTTTATTTCCTTTGTCCACATTCATCATCATCAATGAGGAAAACTAGATCCTCGTGCAATCAAATGAATCTTTCTTGGTTACTCACAAACACAAAGGGTTGCAAATGTTACCACCCACCTTCCAAAAAATTCTATCTCTCTGCAGATGTCACTTTTATTGAAAATAAACCCTATTTTTCAAAACCTTATCTTTAAAGGGAGATTTCACTCATGAAATATAAGGAAGATAAGGATCTTGGTGTTATTGATAACCTGGATCTGTTGTCCAATGTTCTCATTAATCCAAACCTGCCCACCGTAACTCATGAACCTACCTTGAATCCTGTCTCTAGTCCATCTTCTGTTGTTGTTGTTCCCACCAGTCCCACTCTTCCTACTCCCACTAGTCCAACTCTTTTTCATGATTCTATGATATTTTCTCAGGTGTACTCAAGGAGGACAATCGTTCCAACAAAAGTGCAGGTCCAAAATGCCACTCCGGGTACTGTCAATGAGAGCATGGTAAGTCCTGAACCTTTTGTGAATGAGCAGCTCAATGATATATCAAAGACTGATCTTGATAGGCCTATTGCTATTAGAAAAGGGACAAGAGAGTGTACCAAGAGACCAGTTTGTCCACTTTCAAATTATGTGTCCCTTGATAGATTATCATCACCATTCCGAAACTTATCGTGAGTTTAAACACTATTGTCATCCCTAGCACATTTTCTGAAGCAATGTCAAAAGAGGAATGGAGAAATGCCATGAAAGAAGAGATAAAGGCACTGAAAAAAAATAGAACGTGGGAAATTGTTGACAGGCCAAAAGGAAAAAATCTAGTAGGCTGCAAGTGGGTATTCACTGTGAAGTACAAGGCAGATGGCTCTCTGGAGAGGTACAAAGTGAGGTTGATTGTGAAGGGTTACACTCAAACATATGGAGTGGATTACCAAGAGACTTTTGCACCAGTGGCTAAAATGAACACCGTAAGAATTTTACTATCTTTAGCTACTCATTTTGATTGGGAATTTCAACCGTATGATGTGAAGAATGCATTTTTACATGGAGATTTGGAAGAGAAAATCTACATGAACATGCCATCTATTTTTGAAGGAAAAGAAACATCCGAAAAGGTTTGTAGACTAAAAAAGGCATTGTACAGACTCAAGCTGTCACCTAGAGCTTGGTTTGGACGATTTGCTAGAGTTATGAAGGCATCTGGGTATAAACAAAGTTAGGGAGATCATACACACATTTCATAAAACACTCGGATGCAGGGGGAGTTACAACATTGTTGGTTTATGTTGATGACATAAAAGTCACAAGCAATGATGAAAGGGAGAAACAACAGCTAAAACAGTACTTGATCAGAGAGTTTGAGATAAAAGAGTTAGGAAAGCTACGGTATTTTCTAGGAATTAAGGTTTCATACTCAAAGCAAGGGATCTTTATTTCACAATGGAATGTGACGGGTCTTTTGGAAGAAATTGGGAAGCTTGGTTGCGAACCAGTAGTCACTCCGATTGAGCCGAACAAAAGACTAACAGGAGCAAAAGAAGAGGTGGCAGTGGATCGAGAAATGTATCAATGATTGGTGGGAAAGCTAATTTTCCTTGCTCATACTCGACCCGATATCTCCTATGCAATAAGCTTGATTAGTCAATGCATAATCCAAATGAATCACATCGACAAGCTATTTTTCGAGTCCTACACTGCTTGAAAGGAAACCCAGGAAAAGGACTATTATTCAAGAAGAGTCCAGATCTCAAGCTTGAAGCTTATACAAATGCAGATTATGTTGGATCAATGGTTAACAAGAGGTCTACAACTGGTTATTGTACCTTCATTGGATGTAACTTGGTAATTTGGAGAAGCAAAAAACAGAATGTGGTGGCAAGATCTAGTGCAGAATCTGAGTTTTGGGCAGTAGCCCAAGGAATTTGTGAGCTATTGTGGCTCAAGATCATTCTTGATGACTTAAAGGTTGAGTGGCAGTCCCCTATGAAGCTGTATTGTGATAATAAATCTACAATTAATATTGCTCATAATCCTGTGCAACATGACAGGACAAAACATATCGATTTTGATAGACATTTCATCAAGGAGAAACTTGAAGAAGTACTGATTTGCATATCATATGTTCCCTCAGGTGGCAGATGTCTTAACCAAAGGGCTCAATGGTGGAAGTTTTCACGAGCTAATTACCAAGCTGTGAGTGGAAGATATCTATTCACCAGCTTGAGGGGGAGTGTTGAGCTGTATATATCCATATTTTATGACTGTAAATGTGTTGGGAAATTAGGTGATTGTTAGGATTAGATTCTAGCCAAATCCCGTAAATCACGGGGTTGTAATTACCATAAATCGTGGAATTGCAATTACCATAAATCGTGGGAGCGTTTGCTTTTTTTTTTTTTTTTGTTTGCTAGGATTTCCCTGCACATTAGCCTATAAATGTAGCATTGTAAAGCAGCAGAAAATATGAATGAGAATACAAATTTCTTTCTATCAAATTTTCTCAGTTCCTATCTGTGTGTTTTTTCCCCCTACTAAAAGATGGGAAGGCTTGTAATCTGGCATCCTTGAGCAACTGTCTTCAGATGTCTATTTGTTTTTACATACATGTTGAGTCTCTTCAGCGATTTACACTGAGTGATATTTCTCTTTTGGTTATAGAGATTCTTGCCAGCCGGTATTTTTATGTGTTTATAGTAGATTCTCCGGGAAATTATCACCAAGTATTGCCGTCGAAGTGCCATTCTGATCTGGTTCAAGTTTCTTATGCCAGTTTCTGGTGCAGTTGACAACCTGTTATAATGCTGAGCACTTCTTTTTTCGTTATCCTGGTTCCTGGTTTATGATGAATGTTCTTTTTAGAACCACATTAATAGCAATGAAGTGAAGGGGATAAAAAGGAGTAGATTGGAAGCCTTATTTATTTCTTTCTTCGTCTCTTGGATTTTTATGAGAGACAACTTTGCCTAGTTGCACATTTAAGAAGTGATTTGGGAATCGCATTTTAAGTGACGTCTAGTTGCATGAGTTTTGGCAGTGGGGTTACTAGTTTGTTTTTTACACTACTTTCTTCATCTAAGTGTTGTGTCATATTGTCAATATACATTTTCTGCTTGACTGAATATTCAATTTTTTTTAAGGCGTTTGGTCATTGCTTCTTTGCAATATTAATGCACAACCTAAAACAAATTTTGCTTCGTAGGACGGCAACTTAAAATCTGGGTATGTCCTGAAGCCAAGCTTGTATGGACGGGTTAATTATATTTATGAGATGTCTTGAGGCAGTGATTTTCATGTAAAGTTGCGATCCTGAAGTTCTTTTTCAGTCTCTATTATTGATTTACTTTAATCGTTGAATTATTGATGTTCCTTCATATTTTTCTCTCGTTTTTTCTTCAAAGCTTTGTTGTTCTTTGGTCATCTAATTATATATATTTTTTCAATCATGGGCGTTTGTGTCTTTGTTTAACCCAAAGCTGATATGCTATAACTACGCCAGTTGAAGAAATGAAAGAGGGGGTGGAGGAATGGCACATTTGAGAAGTCATTTTTGAGTAAATGACATCTAGTCGCGTGAGTTTTGGCAGTGGGGTTACTGGTTTATCTTTCTTCATCTAATGCATTATGCCATATTATCAACATACATTTTCTGCTTGACTGAACATTCAAATTTGTTAAGCCATTTGGTCATTGCTTGTATGCCCTTTCTTTGCATTATTAATGCACAACCTAAGACAAATTTTGCTTTGTAGGACGACAACTTAAAATTTGGGTGTGTTTTGAAGCCAAGCATTATGGACAGGGGTTAAATATTTATGAGATGTCTTGGGGCAGTGATTTTCATGTTAGAAGAATGATCGCATTTTTCTTTCTGTAAGTTGGTTACTGACGATCTTTTTCACTATCTGTTATTGATTTATTGTAATTGTTGAATTATTGATAGTCCTTCATGTTTTTCTGTCTCTTTTTCCTTCACCGTTCTGTTTTTGTATGGTCGGCTAATTCATTTTTATTTTTCCTTCGACGCTCTATTTTTCTTTGGTCAGCTATTTCAATTTTTCTTTTTCTTTTTTAAACATGGGTGTTTGCAGCAACTTATTTAACCCAGAGCTGATATGGTTAAAAAGAAAGCGGGGGGGGGGGGGGGGGAGGTGGGAATGGCACTTTTGAGGAGTCATTTGAAAATGACATTTTATACGACATCTATTTGCATGAGTTCTGGCAGTGGGATTACTAGTTTATTTTTAGGTCCACTTTCCTATTTGTGTTGTGTCATTTTGTCAAGATACATTTTTTGCTTGACTAAACATTGAAATTTTGTTCAGCCATTTGGTCATTGGTTGTATTCACTATCTCTGCATTATTAATACACAACCTAATACAAATTTTGCTTTGTAGGACGGCACTTAAATCCTGGGTATGTTCTGAGGCCAGCTTGTATGGACAGGGGTTTAATATTTATGAGAGATGTCTTGAAGTAGAGACAGAGAACTGCGTAATAGGATCTTTTTGAGCTATAAAGTTGATTAGCCAATTCCCACATATGTTCTTTCAAACTGGTTCTGCGTTTACTTATCCAGGTTAGTAATTGGAACCTAGATGTTTTGCACCTTCCTGCTTCTAGCTGCTGATAATCATAGTCAATGGAACTGTACTTAATAGATTTTCGTAGACAATAAAAAATAGAGTTATTATCAAAATGCATATGGCTTACTTCATTTGGCACTGGGGTTACTAGTTTATTTTTTATTGTACTTTCTTCTTCCGATGTGTGGTGTCATATTATCAACTTGCATTTTATGCTTGGCTGGACATTCAAAATTTTTTAAGGCATTTGGTCATTTCTTGTATGCACTTTCTTTGCATTTTTTTTTCATGACTGAGATGTCTCGATCAGCTTGCGCGCACCTCGACTATTCCTCGGGAGGACTAGCATGACAACCACCAGCCGCGACCCCCACTTAAGTCACGAAGCACGAGTTGGGAAATTTGAACCAGGGGCCTAACAAGGGATAGTCCATCTCTTAACCAACTCGGCCATGCGTGGGTGGGTAAAACCTAATACAAATTTTGCTTCCTAGGATGACAACTTAAAATCTGGGTATGTACTGAAGCCAAGCTTGTATGGACGGGACTAAATATTTTTGAGATGTCTTGGGATAGTGATTTTCATGTTAGAAGAATGACTGATTTGTGCCGCTGTAAGTTGGGATCCTAAAGTTATTTTTCACTATAAGTTATTGATTTAATATAATCATTGAATTATTGATATTCCTTCATGTTTTTCTGTCTCTTTTCCTTCAACGCTCTGTTTTTCTTTGGTCAGCTATTTCAATTTTTTTTTTTGTTTAAACATGGGTGTTTGCAGCAACTTATTTGTTGAACCTAAAGCTGACATGCTACAACTACGCCAGTTGAAGAAAGGAAACCGGGGAGAGGTGGGAATGGCACTTTTGAGGAGTCATTTGGAAATCACATTTTAAATGACATCTATTTGCATGAATTTTGGCAGTGGGGTTACTAGTTTATTTTTAAGTCTACTTTCTTACTCTTATGCGCTGTGTCATTTTGTCAACACACATTTTTTGCTTGACCAAACATTGAAATTTTGTTGAGGCATTTGGTCATTGCTTGTGTTCAAAATCTGTATATAAAGGCAAGCTTGTATGGACAGGGGTTTAATCTTTATTAGATGTCTTGAGGTGGAGACTGAGAACTGCGTAATAGGATCTTCTTGAGCTATAAAGTTGACTAGCCAATTCGCACAAATATTCTTTCAAACTGGTTCTGAGTTTATTTATCCAGGTTAATAATTGGAACCTATATGTTTTGCAGCTTCCTGCTTCTAGCTACAGATAATCATAGTCAATGAAACTGTACTTAATAGATTTTCGTAGACAATAAAAAACAGAGTTATTATCAAAATGCATATCGGGTGTGTTTGGAAAGACTTTTAGGGAAAGCCATTGGCAAAATGCAAATGCCTTTAGTCTAAAGGGATTTGATAAAATGCAAAAGCTATTTGGTAAACTATAATTAAAAAGTGCCTTGAGAAAGGCTTTTGGGAAAATGTTGTTTGGTAAATATATAGTTGAAAAGTCATTCAATGTGACATATTTAGATTTTTTTAATATGTTTACAATTGGAAAAAGAAAAATAAAGATTGTCACGTTTATATTATTTGTGTAACATTCTGATTTTCTGTCAATTTCAAGCTCATTAATGAGAAATGTATATCTAGAGATGTATTTCAGTCATATTCCGCTCGAATTTGATCAATTCGAGTAAACTGACCAAAAGGAAAAGGCTAATGCGAGACGAGATACGTGGACCTAGGAAACTTGGATAGGAAATGACGCTTTGGCCATAAGGATTGTCGAGGGAACTAGCGATAGACCCTCACAATTACATGATAACCAAAGCCGCCACGAATTGACGAGCTCTAAACGTGATATGAATCACGGGGTCAATATGTGTAATGTCTACAAAAGCCGCCTGTCGGTTCGGGATAGGCTGGAACCACGTTTGTTAGAGAAAATCATCAAAAACGAGTCTTGAAAATTGAAAATGGAGAATCAAGAATTCCAACATCACAATTGGATTGGCCGTCGCTCTATCGAAGAACTTGGAACAAGAAAAACGACGTTTTGAACGTCAGGGGTAAAATGATTGTTTTGCCTCTCAGCCTAGAACTTTGCCCATGCAATTGAAGAAGTGCATTTTGGACAATAAACCCTCCTCAAGGCTGCCAAATTCAAGGGTGAAGGATGGCCATTGGATCTCATTGGGAAGACAAGGTGGACAAGTGTCAAGAGATGGGCAAGTGTTGTCATGTCAACTTTTTGCCCACCTACCATTCTTATCTTTGACCAAGCCTTGTATATAACACATTTTCTCTCTCCTCACCTCATTTTGGCCGGCTATAGCATCCCAAGAGCTCACGCCACTCCCCTTCATCTTCCTTCATTCTGCTCACCGGTCAGTTTCGGGAGCCACTATTCGGCCGTTCCGACGCCTCTTTTTGGCCATCACTTGGACCCCGGCTGGCCATACCAGCCAAGATCTATGTCTTTCTGACCTCCTCGAAGTGGATGCACGGCATTTGAACCACCGAGAAGCTCCGGCCAATAGTTTTCCCGGAAGTCGACGGAAACTGATCCAACCTGAGGTAGGTCCGGTTTTTGACCCTTTTGAAGGCCAAATTGTTGGATTTTTGAGGTCAAATTTTATGGAGACCTAGTAGACATGTGTAGGAATCTGTGATAAAAATTGAGGCTCAATTTGATGAAGTTTTGACCATGAATCGGCCTTGTAAACCTTGCACAGAAATTGTCGTATTCTAACTTAGGAAGAACCAGCGACGTTCAACGGGATTCCGGCGACCAATTGACTTCAAACTCACGGTCCCAAACCCTTAGGTAAACATGTTAAGAGGTAGGATGAGAATTAAATGTTGGAGTTGGAGTAGATTTAGGACCAGTTGTGCTCGGCTTGCACGAAATCGAGAAGGGCTGGTTTGATGCCGGGCCAAACCGAATCTGTTGGGGGCTGGTAATAAATGATTTGAGTCACAAATTGGTAATTAAGGCATGTTAAGATGATGAGAATTATGTCATGGAGGGTTGTGATTCATGGGTGGTTGATTTGGACATGGAAATTGACGGATTGGTTGGATTTTATTAGGTTGCGCAATGAGTTCGGTCTTGGATCATTGGGGGATGAAACTTTGAGGACCCAAAAGAAGGAAATTGTGGTATCAAACGCAAGGTAAGGGAATTCCTAATCTTATGCTAGGAAGATTGGACTCGATTGGGTGAATCAAGGTTAAATTTGATCGATTTAGGGGAATATTCCAAAGGGGTAGCTTTTAAAATGCCCTAAGTGGTTATAGAAAGTCATGTGTGATATTGCTTGTGTTTAAATCATATGCCATGCCGAATGCCATTGATTGTCTTGCATGCCATGAGTCTTGAATCGTGCCTGAATTGTACATGACGTCATGTATGGAAACAATTTGAAAATCATGGCATGAGCATGACATGGCGAGGCCCTGAGGCGTGTGAGACACGAGGCGAGAGATGGATACCCCGATGCGACGAGATCGCGAGGTGGAATTGATATTATGTGGCGCCCTGATGCGATGAAATCGCGGGGTTGAGATGGCTACAGTCCTGATGCGAGTTACTCGTGGGACGGAGAAGCTTTGAGGCGTATGAGACACGGGGCAGAAGATGTATACCCTGATGCGACGAGATCGCGGGGTGAAGTTGATGTTGTGTGGCGCCCTAATGCGACGAGATCGCGGGGTTGAGATAGCCACAGTCCTGATGCAAACTATTCGCAGGACGGAGTTATGAGATGGTGATATTGACCTAGAGATTCATCGAAACCTGATGCGTTTACGCGGGTTGCCGATGACGGTCTGATGCGTTTACGCGGACCGAGCCTGATGCGATTTAATCGCAGGCTAGAGATCGAGGCAGGCGGAGATTGGTGGATGTGGTGAAGTGGCAGACCGAGTATGCATGATTATCTAAGTGTGACGTGAAGTCATCATTGCATGTCTGTCATTTGCATGTTGATGTTTTATAGATTTGTGCTTGATGCGCCTGTATGATTGTAAGTGTGGAATTTCGGGATAGATAACTGCTTGAGTGGACGGTCGGCCTAACCTAGGGTTAGGACCCACCTTACTGAGATTTATATCTCACCCTAGCGGGGGCTTAATTTTTCAGGTCCCAGACGAAGGAAGCGCGAGCTTGCCAAGGATTGGCATTTGATGAGATAGTTGACCCATTTGTATTTAGAATGGATTTGCCTTTTGTGATATTAGGGAATGAACTTCTGATTGGTGAATTAGGAATTGAACCTTTGGAATTGGTTAATGAAATTTTGGATGTATCTGTCCTGAGTCATCGGGTGTTGATGTATTTGTATGATTGGAGTTGGCATCGCTTTCGTATGCATATTTGTTCAGAGTTGTAAGTTAATGGCAGTTGAATCCTAGAGCTTTCATAAAGGAACGGCTTGGTGGGATGTTCGCGTGTTCGCCGGGTTCGGGGCGTGACAATTTGCATTGAGAATAATTTGATACAAAAGTATCAACAAATTCATAAATAAAAAAATCATATCAAAGTGATTTTTTTTTTGTCAGAAATATCAAAGTGGACGTCTTTCACAATTAAAATACAATACTTTCATTATAATATAGCCACATATGCACAAACGCAAGATTAAAAATTACAGATATCCTTAATTATTTACTAAACTCATGGCTATTTGATCACGTAAACATTCCATGTCAGAAGATAAATTATCATTTAAAGCACTAGTCCCCTCATTTACATCATTAACATTAACTACTTGTCCATAATCAATATCCAAATTAGCTCTCGCAAAATGTGTATCATTGACAACGTTTTTCCGTATATAATTGTGCAAAGTCATTGCTACTATCACAATTTGCACTTGTTTTTCAAAAGGATAACTTGACATTTGCTTTAGAATCTTCCACTTCTTTTTTAACACTCGAAAGGCTTGCTCAATTTCTGATTGCAGTGAGGAATGAGCACAGTTGAATACCTTTCGATAACCTGTAGGTGCGGGACCTTCTCGAAATTATGGCAAATGATATCTGACTTCTTTATATGGCCCTAAAAAATCTGTTCGATTTGGATATCCGGCATCTACTAAATAATATTTACTTACACAAATTTAATGTAAATTCAATCAATATATAGACACATGCATACATTTTACTCTACAAAAATTATTAATTCACAAACCCGGAGGAGGATGAGGAAATTGTACATCATGTCTCCCAATGGCTTCGTAAAAGATACGAGTATCATGAGCTTGTCCTTCCCAACCAGCCTGAACATAAATAAATTCCATATTAAAATTACATACTGCCAATACGTTTTGAGTCGGTGTTCCTTTTCGACCAATAAAACGAATCTGATCATGCGTACGTATCACTGCCAGAATATGTGTGCCATCAATAGCCCCAATACAATCTTGATACGAAAATGAAAATATTATTATGCAATCAAAATATATTTTAATTCTACATTTAAATTGTACAAGTGAAACATACCTTAAAATAAGGATAGAATCATCGATTATTCCTAATCTTGTCTAGAACTTCCCTAAATTGCCGATCAGATGGCTGGATCAAATTTTTTCCCATTGCACATACTTTATCCAATACTAAGCCAAAATACCTGCTTATGGTGTCCCCTGATTGCTGAAAGCGCTCTTGTACTAACCTATTACCTACGCCATGTCCTAAAATGTGACATTCTAATTTCCAGTCAACTTCAGATTCTGTAATGAGAAGTTTATATAGATCAAGCAATGTATTTCAGTCGTATTCCGCTCAAATTTGATCAATTTGAGTAGACTGACCAAAGGGAAAAGGCTAACGTGAGACGAGGTACGTGGACCTAGGCGACTCGGATAGGAAATGATGCTTTGACCATAAGGATTGTCGGGGGGATATTTAGAACCACCAAAAGGCCGATCTAAGAACGATTGAGGATTACCATGTAAGCGTCGTACGATTAGAGCGCGGGTGACGTCGCTTAACCAACGTACGATTTGCAAAATTATCCTGAATCGGACTGGGGCGATCAAGACCATAGGGACTAGTGATAAACCCTCACAATTACATGACAACCAAAGCCGTCATGAATTGACGAGCCCTAAACGTGACATGAATCACAGGGTCGACGCGTAATGTCTGCAAAAGCTGCCCGTCAGTTGGAGATAGGCTGGAGTCACGTCTGATAGAGAAAACTATCAAAAACGAGTCTTAAAAGATTTGAAATGGAAAATCAAGAATTCCAACTTCATTTGGAATGGTCGTCGCCCTACCGAAAAAGTTAGAAACGAGAAAAACGACGTTCGGAACGTTGGGGGTAAAATAACCGTTTTTTCCCTCAAGCTTAGAACTTTGTTATTATAACTGAAGGAAGGGAAAAAAGGATAATTGACCCCCTAAGCTGCCGAAAATTCAAGGACAAAGAGATGGCCATTGGATCTCCTTGGTTAGAGCAAGTGACAAGTGTCAAACATCCATGAGTTATGGTCATCTCACACTAAATGCCCACTTACCAATCAACTCATGTGTCCAATTTTTGGCATAAACAATAGCTCTCCCTCTCCTCTCTCTCTCACTCTTTCATTTGGCAGATACACCCGTAAAAGCCACCGAGCAATCTCATCTTCTTCTTCTCTAGTTTCTGTTCTCGCTGACCAGCACCGAGACCGCGGTTCGGCCTGTATGACCGGCACCTCCGGCCATCAGTTGCTACCGGCCGACCACCCAGACATAGATCCACGTCTTGCCGATGTCCTCTAATAGGAATCAGGTCATTTGGAGCACTGTGAAATTCAGGGCAAGCATTCTCCCACAGGTCGACAGAATAGGAACCAACCAGAGGTAGGTTCTGTTCTTAGTCTCTTTGATGGCCGAATTCTTGGAGTCTTGAGTTCAAATTTGGTGGAGACTCAGTAGACATATGTAGGGTTCTGTGGCAAAAATTGAGAATTTTTTTGATGAGTTTTTGACCACGAACTGGCCTTGGATATTATGGACATAATCTGCCGGTATTCTGGACCTTGGACGACCGGCGACCTTCAGTAACTTTCCGGCAACCATTTGGCTTGAAACTCAAGGCGAGCCTTCCAAACCCTTAGGTAGACATTATAAGAGGTAGGATGGTGTATAATTGATGGATTTGAGGTAGATTAGGACCGGTTGGACCCGGCATGAACAGAACCGAATGGAACCGGTTCAATGCCGAGCCAAATCGATTTTGTGGATGGCTGGATATGCTGAATTTGTGTTGAAATTTGGTGTGTTTGATGTGAAGAGATGACGAGGAGTATGTTATGGGTGATTTGGATGAATGAATTGAAGAATTGGACTTGGGAATTTGACAAATCAGTTGATTATCCCAGGTTGCGCGACAAATTGGCCTTGGACTTGAGTTGGCCGAACCTTAGAAGGTGCAAGGAGGAGTGAATTGTGTTGCCAAACGAAGGTAAGGAATTTCCTAAACCAAGGCTAGGGGGAAACGAAGGTAAGGAATTTCCTCAGCCAAGGCTAGGAGGATTGGACTCGATTGGGTAAGTCGAGAGCTGATCGGAACGATGATGAGAAAATTCTCAAATGTAATAGCTTGATGTGTCCTTAGATGTTATAGAATGATTGTATGACATAGCCTATGTTTGAGTTGTGTTGTGTGTTTGGGTGCCATTTGAATTGAATTGCACGCCACGAGATTTATGAAACATATTAGCATGCGCATTAGCCATTGGTTGTGAAATTTGAATTTAAAATTAAGTTATTTGATATGATGTGGCATGAGACATGATTGCGGCATGGCATGACGAGGCCTTGAGGCGTGTGAGACGCGGGGCAGAAGGTTGAGACCCTGATGCGACGAGGTCGCAGGGTGAAGTATGATTAGGTGGCGCCCTGATGCGACGAAGTCGCGGGGTTGAGATAGCCATAGTCTTGATGCGATCTAATCGCGGGATAGAGTATGAGCTCATAAACCTTACCTGGAATTGAACCGGGACCTGATGCGTTTACACGGGTCATCGATGACGGTCTGATGCGTTTACGCAAGCCGAGCCTGAGGCGACTAGTTCGTGGGCTAGATAATGAGGCAGACAAAGGTTGATAGATGTGGTGAAGTGGCAGGCCGAGCATATATGTGCATTTGTGTGTGATATAAGATTATAAATGTATGCCTGTCTTCTGTATGTTGTTGTTTATTGGATTGTGACTTTCATGCCATGTGTCCATGAGTTTGAATCTGTTGAGTGACGAGACTGCCTGAGTGGACGGTCAACCTGACCTAGGATTAGGGTTTTTTTTTTAAACTGAGATGTGTATCTCACCTCTTTTGGAGAAACCTTACTTTACAGATCCTAGGCAGTAGTGATGTGGCCTATCAGATTCGGGGACCCTCGGGAGATGACGGCTTTTTACGATGAGTTCCCCGATAGGCAGGGAAATATTTACGTGAGGAAATGTACAGTAGTATGGGTAGACGAGGGGAAGTTGGACTGGAAGCCTCACAGGTTTGAGGCATGATTTAGGAGGGACGGGGACAAGAAGGTTGGGCCGCTGAAGCCCCATGAGGTTCCGGAGGGTGTCATACCTCCTTGGTGTCAGACGATCTCGGACCAGGAGTTTCTCGAGGGATCGGTGGTTGGGGCAAGGAACGGCCCGAAGCGGACACCGACAGCGAAGTATTCTATGCCACCGCTGGAGGACGAGGTCATCGAAGTGGAGCTATCTGAGGGAGACCTAGCCGAGCCGAACCAGGAGGCGACCATGGATAGGGACCCAGTCGAACCGTCGCAGAAGGCGACTATGGAGGACATTGTGGAGGTTCCGTAGGAGACTTTATCCGAGTACAAGCCGTCGGAGGAGACTGAGGACACCGGAGATTCCAACAGTTCTTCCTAGGCGACTCCAGTTGGCGATCCGACCCTTTTGACTGGCGGCCTGACCCCCTTCCTAGTGGATTTTTGTGGACATCTTTTTGGCATGCTTACCCCGTCCTTGATGTATAGCGGTTTTTAGTAGTTGTTGGCTAGTAGGGTTGATGTATGACTTTTTATGACGCTATTCAAGTCCTGCTTAGTCTTGGTGTGTGTGTGTGTGTGTATATATATATATATATATATATATATTGTACGGGGAGTTGTTGGGAACCGCTTCTATTTGCTTAATGTAAATTATTTTATCTCTCGACCTTTCTTTATATATATAGGTGGATCCTTGGGACCGCCAAGAGATTGTTGTTGTTTGCTTGCAGGGATGATTGTGTGCTCGTGCTGGAGGCGCGGGGCATGACATAAAATGAGAAGAAATAGTCCAAGCATTTCTGTTACATCAATATTCCTAGATTGTTTAAGACCCTAGCCTATTACAAAATCATGCTTTAAACTATTAAATACAATTCTATCCATTCTAAACATATGATAACACCTTATCGGATTAGCATCTTCGCTCATCAACTCTTCTAACCATTGATTTCCTGTATATAAAGATGTCATGCGTTCTTTGTAACAGTAAATTGCCTGATGAGCCACCGCTGCCTCAGCGACTGCCACAAGTTGCCAATATTCTTATTCCTCTTCGTCATGATTTTCCTCCTCAAGAGAATCGTCCATAACTGGTCAAAATGACAAAATATTAAGTTACAGTCGAAAAATAGATGAATAATCTAAATCATCAATAAACTGAGATAATCAATCATATGCACGCAAACTCCACTCAAACAAAAGAATACCGAGTGAAAACAGGTTTCACATTAGAACATAAATTAGAATAGAATTCACACATAGTGCAAATAGAGTGCAAATCAAACCAACTGAAAATAGGTCTCACATTACAACAATATAGCATATCAAAGAGTTCACAGAAGTAGCTAATCTACTAGAGGCGACTATTATGTTCTTCCAACTTAAACTTCAGCCACTCAACTTTTTCTTCATCTCCATCCAAGTTCATGAAGATCTGTTGGTTGTCTTTCTTTTCAGCGAAGTGTGATAGTGCAAAAAAGAATAACTTTCGGTCTTCCTTAATCTCAGGTATAGCCTTCAGTGTCCCTTGCAATAGATGATACACTGCTCCTACTTGCAACAGTTGAAACAAGTTTGTCAATCGATGTGACATTCCGAATGTCCATCCCCTCGAGGCTTGAGATATGAAATAGAATATCAAAATTGGAACAGTGGAAATGAAGAATTCTAACATTGGATTATAATTTGACGTCGCCTTGTCGATGGTCATCCAAAATAGGAGAAACGAAGTTTCGGACGGAAAGTGCCAAATTATCATTTTTCCCTCAGCCTTTTACCCTGGCCTTAAGATTATTTAAAGGACAAAATGGTCAATTAGGACTCCCTTGAAGGTGGCCGAAAATATGAGGATAGAAGAGTCATTTGGTCTTGAGATATTAAGAAGAAAAAGCCAAGTGTCTTTATAGGAAGGGAGTTATCCAATTAACAATTAATGAAGTCATATCCCAACGACCATTCTTCATGTTGACCATTGGAATGTAGAAGCAGATCACTTTCTCTCTCCTCTCTCATTTTGGTCGGCCATCTCTCTCTCTTGCTATTTTCTCTCAAAACTCTCTCTCTCTCTCTCTCTCTCTCTCTCTCTCTCTCTCTCTCTCTCTCTCGGCTTACCCGCTCACTTCCGACCATGTCTACTGTTTCGACCATAACTTCTTCGTCTGACATCTGATTGAGGCGTGCCATCTACCATTAGAAGCTCTTTCTCTTTCTGTTCCAACAAGATATTTTGGGCAAAATTCCACCCAACCCTTTTTGCCGTAGAGCCGTTTGAGTGAGGAAAGGTCGCTGCCCGACCCTGTTCCGATCCGAGGAGCTTCAAATGAAATTTCTGGGCTTGTTTTGGCTTCAATCTTAGCAAAATCACCTCTCAAGCCTTGCTAAGACTTGTAGAATTGTGGTTACTGGTGGAGGATGAATTTTTATTTAAGGACTGATAGTAAGTGGTTTTCGTCGGACGAAAATTAGACAGATTTTGTCCCTCTACTGTTCGGGTGGAATCGAGCCATTTGGAGGCTCTTGCCGGTGTCGCTTTGCTCCAAAATTTCCAGTATGACACTTAGGGACATAAATCGATGTGTTGATGAGGTGATTGCATAATATGATTGAGTTTAGAAGGAGTTTGATGGCTAGTTTTGTGTGATTTCTTCTAGAACTACATTACCCTACACTGATCGAGCAAATCGAGCCATTTGGAGGCTCATTGAAGTGTCACCTTGCTTTGGAATTACTGGTAAGACCCCCTAAAATGTAGATATAGATGTTAGCACGGAGTATGGTGATTAGAATGAGGTATGGATGAAGTTTAATGGCCGGTTTGTGCGAAATTTCTAGGAACCAGTTCTACCATATTTTGGTCAGCTTGGTTCGAAGGCTTCAAGTGACTATTTGTGGGACTTTGCTAGCTTAAATTATGCGGTAAGTTGATCCTAACATTCTATTAGGATGTTAGGTTACTAAGGGACGCTATTATTTGAGGAAAGTGGTGATTTATTAACCGGTTCTACTTGTGGGATCTCAAATTCGAATCTGCCCTGTTTTTGATGAGTTGAACTTGAGTGGTTCATGACATGAAAACTGTGGAATCAAGGTTGGATTATGGAATCTTAATTTGTTCATGGAAGGTAGTTGAACCTTTTGACATGCTTTGTGGAGATTCCTATTTGGTTTGAATACTTTGAGCAGGTTGAATTACCGATTGAGTCTCGAGATGATTTGTGAAACCATGATTTTGTGTCAAGTCTTGAATTTTTATGAAATGTCCGCGACTTGCTTGTGCCAATGTGGAGTGATTAATTGAATTACTCGATTTTCCTTTGTGATGCTTGGCCATGGAACGCGATGTGAGGATTAGTAACTTGAAATGTAGGGGCCGAACTATGAGGTTACCTCATTGTTATCGTGCATTGAAATTTATTTGACCAGTGAGTTATTGCATTATGAGTACATGTGCATGTGATGCCTTGATGCATTAAACGCGGGGCTTGAGTAAATCCTGAGCGTTATTACATGGGATTTGACCTGAAGCGTTGTGACGCGGTCTATGAAAGGCAAATTATACCCTGATGCGTTATGACACGAGGTTTGGATTATCGTGATGTATTGTTATGCAGGATATTGTACTTGGCCAAGTAAGGATAACTAACCTGATGAGTTATTAAGCGAGTAGTATCCTAGCCTGATGGGTTGTTACGCGAACAATTAAGAAACACGACCTGAGGCGTTCTTACGCGAGTCCTAGTAATATGTATATGTTGACCTGAGGCGTTGTGACACGGGTCTTGCCAAACATGTTATAATAGCCTGATGTGTTATGACGCGGGCTTGGATTGTGATGATTGGTGGAAATACCTTATATGATCAAGTGAATGCCTAAATAGCCTGAAGCGTTATGACGCGGATGCTTGACAACCTGATATTGATGATTGGAATTTGATTGATATATGCTAAGGAAATGCCTTGTTATGATCTTGAGAAATTTGAGAATGCCTCAAGTGGAGATTTCTATTGAAAGCCTCGCCATAGCATGAAGTTTAGCTTTATTTGTGAAATTTTACGACTGAATCGAGTCGATTCTAAATTAGTGAAATGCTATGCGTTGATGGAGTTATGTTTTTATCATACCAAGGCCTTTTATTTAAGAATACTTATTTTCAAAGGTGTCTGGAGGTACTGACAACCTAGTTTAGGGTTAGGTTTAACTTACTGAGATTTATATCTCACCCCGTCGTGGGATTAACCTTTTTTCAGATCCCCGACGATGGAAATCCGAAGTTGTCATGGATGGGTATTCGAGGAAGTCATTGAAAGAAAGTGGATATTAACTTTTTGTAACCTTAGGGATTGCTTTTTATGTTGGAGTTAGAATTGTATCTGACCTCGGGAGCTTGAAAAGAGAAGTGCATCCTTTTGTCCTAAGTAATCTTTTTTTTTTATTATGTATGGAGATGCCTTGTCGCTTCCGTATGCTTGTATAATCGATATGGACTATTAAATTGTTGGCTAAAGGATCCTGGGTATCATCGAAACTTGAACGGCCCTCGAGGGATGTTCGCGTGCCCGCCGGGTTCAGGACGTGACATCCCCGTTTGTTTGGTATCATAACAAGATTAGCTTGATCCAATTTGATCGAAACTTGGAGTGATAAGGAATGATGACTCGAGGACGATTAGATAGTGAGACCCTTAAGATTAAGCATGGACTGCTGAATCTTGAAAATTATAGGCTTGAACTTGTGTGGTATTCTAATGGTCCTAGTGTCGATTTTAATGGATGATCTTGAGTGATGTTGTGATTGAGGTTCAAGTGGAAGCAAGCAGAAATTAAGGAGACATAAGCATGGATTTTGAGGTAGTAATTGTGCTTGAGGTTAGTAAATAATTTGCTTATGATCGAGGGTTAGTTGAATTGTATAATTGTGATTATGGCTTGTCAATGACCCAATTTAAGGTATATAATTGAACGTAGGCAAGTAATCTACTAGAAGTGATGGTCATTGATGAAATTAGAAATCTTCGATGGATAAGAATAGGTTTGGAGATGATTGTGATATGATGAATGGTGAGGACAACCAGGACACACATGTGTTTGTGGCATTAAAATGAAAGTAGAGGAAGGTATATGCATCTGCTTATCACTATTGGACTTAATAAACCGTTGCTTCGTATGAGACAAACTGATGGGATACCTATAAACCGTAATGAAGCATGGTATAAGACATGTGGAATGATGCTTCCTTTGTAGATGTATGACTTGGGAAAACCTGCAATGGCCAGATCAGATGAGGGTGGGGAGTGATCGCCGGGACAAAGAAGCCCGGACAAGGAGTGGCTCTTGGCAGGCTTCTAAGATGGCAAGAGGCAAGAATAACCCAAGCCATAAATTGAAAGGGAAAGTCGAGGTATCGAGTTGAGTCTAATTTTGGTTAAGAGGTGTAATGCATTGAATTGATCCTTAGAGTGAATTTTCAAAAGTTGCATGGCATTTGTGATGACGCCTGTAATTGACATGGCCAAGAGCTTCGTATTTGTCAATGAGTGTTGTTTAAAAAAGAGAAACTATTGACGTATATGTTTGGTCTGTTTGGGCAAGTTTCTTATTGAATGTTGCTTGATTGATGCTTTGAAATTGAGATGGCTTGTTGTGCTTGTAGTAGAGTGGCAGATGCCATTAGACATGAGGTATGCGTGACTGATCCATTGAATGGATGCCTTGAATGCCTGTCTGATAGTTGCCAAGCTAAGATTTGCCAATAGTTGGTTGTTAATTGAGAAAATGCCTAGTTGAGACTAGCTTGAAAAGTGGTTGCTGATTAAGGATTAATTGGAATCCTTGGATGATGGGCAATTAGTTAAGACTGCCTAAGAATAATTGGATGATTGATCGATCGTGATTGATGATAAGATGAGTAGCTAGAGACTGCTAAACTCTAGTAGATGACTTAAATCTTTAATTCTTGGAGGGAATTATAATGGGTCAAGTGCCATGAGAACTTAATACGGTTGAACGACCAGAGTGAGGTCGCTAGAAGAGCGTTTGGCTCGAGCTGGTGGACTGTACAAGACCCAAGAGTTGAAATGGTTATGAGAACTATGAATGGAAATGATAAAATTTACAAGTAGGCAGGCTTGAAAGGGGGTTGCCATGGTTGCCTAAGTCACTGAGGTGACTGATTCTAATGCTATGAGTTGAGTTATGGAAGTTACGAGAAATGTGACTCTGAGACTACTTATTTCTAAATTGGAAATGTGGAAAAGAACCATGAGAGTTTTGAATAGTTTGAGAAATGGATCATAAGGTTGAGATAGACTAAGGTTTGATGGAGAAGATGGTCCCAAAATTGCTTTTCTCGAGATCGAGAGTTTGGAAACGAACCTCCGAAGTATTGAGTCTACTGAAGAAAAGAAGTAGCTTTGGTAATTATTAGCCTTAAGACGCTATCGTTGATTGGTGAAAGGTCATCAAAGGAAGAGTTTTCTCGAAGGCATAGTACCTAATTGGATTGCCTTGTCGAATTATTTGACAAGAGGTACCTTTCTGACTTTGCTTGAGAACAAAGGTAGCTTGAACTCCGATAACCTAGCGAGCACTTGAGGAAAGATGATCGATTTGAGATAGAGTTCTCAAGGTCCCCTAAGTGTAATAAAAGTGATTGAGGACCCTTGATTAAAACAAGTAAGTCCTTGAGTGGATTGGAGTTTGAAACCTTATGGCTATTTGTTATTCCTAAATTTAAGGAACTGAAATGGGTCTTAGTTAAAGAGGCGAATGATCGGAAGAGGAATAAACAAGAGAATTTCCGCTTATGGATTACGAGTAAGGGAATTTTCACTCATGGAGCACAGAATGTAGCTGCGAGGAGTGGTTATTACCTCGACATAAGGCTCCTAATGAGATATTAATGTTTTGTTTCTTCCGTCGTGGGAAAAATTGAGGAAAGAGTTATGTCTATTGTCTGGCCTGGTTGATTAAAATGGGAATGATTGAGGATGAATCAGAACCACTAGAAGTGACATTGCGAGTTACCACCCCTAAAGAGTAGGGCGTCGTTCTTAAAAGATGATTGGACCATGAGATGGTCGTTGATGAAAGGAAAAGTGAATGGACTTGATAGTCCTAGCTACTTGTGGTTTTAATGAATGGACGAGTAAGCAAAAAAGGGCTGCTTGAATTATAGCAGAAAGCTAGCTCGATTTGATTAGTTTGAATATCCAAGGTGTGGATTTGTGGGGACCGAGAACGAACCTCAATCCTTTGAAACTTTGTCACTTGAGGTGACTAAGTCATGGGAAGAAGAATGGCAAGTATGATGGCATTTGAATCTTGGAGAAAAAACACTGCTGTTGGCGCAAGCTCCAAGACTGACGTCCTATGGAACAGGCAGGACAAGGTGGATTCAAAGTGAGAGAATGCCACTAAAGTGTATAGCTTCCTTCGTAGGGTAAGAGACCCTCGCGAGTAAGGAAGAGGAACTTCTGATTGTCTTGGTGTTAAAACTGAACGTCTGGACTGACGAGGAAGACGTAAAGTTTGAATAATTTCTGGAAGTTAAGTCTGAGAAACTATCCTGTAGATAACGTTGAATTCCAGGACATGTCGATGTTCAGTTGAATGGATGAAACTGGGATGAGGTCGCATGAGTTGATTGTGGAACCAAGAGGTTAAAACACTAATGCTCCTTAAGGAAAGAGTGACAAAAATGAACAAAATGATACATGGTAGAAGTGGGGACCCATGAGAGCAGAGAGTCAAGGTATGAGCTCTCAAGTAGATGGTGCGAAGGATAATTGAAACGATTCGACATTTGGTAGAAAAGAAGCTGATAATAGTCGAATTGGGTATCCAAGGAATAAGTGGAGTGATTCTTATCGTCTTAAGAAACGATGATTGGACTCACTTAAAGAGTCATGAGAAACATGAATAACCTCCAAGAATATCCTATGGACCCTACGAAAAACGCTCATTATATGCTAAATGTGAAGAGCGCGAGCTGTAAGTTTGATGAGATAAGATTCATGAGTTGTGAAGTTTCTAGAGAATGAAATCCTTGTGGAGCGCTTGAGAAAGGAAATAAGTGATAAATTGACTAAAGTTGATGTGAATTGCTGAAAATTAAAGTGTTCTGGATCGATGGATTGTGATAGATGTCGTGGGAATATTCCCCACGAGAGCTATTCCATTGATGAAACGGACTAAGGAAGAGATGTAGCACAAATGAATGAATGAACGTGAATAGAGTTTTCAAGGACTTAAGTCAAGTTAGTAACCACATCGACAATGGTGTTTCCGTTTGGAATTGAAAAGCTTATGAAGATCATAGTGACGTGACACATAAAGAAAATTTGAGGCGTAGCAAGGCAAACTGAAGTAGGCTGTGCGAATATGCTGTGGCAATAAGAGCATATGAGTTGAAACGCCTAGTGCATGATTGGAATTGGCTTGCAAATATCCTTGTGACAAAGTTTGGGAAACAATAATGGCATGGAGGAGGTTTCAAGTCTATACATACCACAAGAATATAAAGTAATAGTTTTTCGAGAGGAATTGAATGAGAGGCAATGTAGATGGGTGGAATCACTTATGGATATAGGAGCGTTGCATGCAAAAAAAAAAAAAAGGGACCTCGTAATTATGTGGACTATAAGAGTTGAGAGTATTGGCTGTCCCAAAGAGAACTAAAGGAGAGATCACGTTGATTAGAGATATTGCCCAAAGGTCATGATTGTGATATCTTATATCGTTAAGGAAATGTTAATTAAGTAGCGGATGAATATAATTGGAAATTCAGCATAGTGCGATTGGTGAAGAGAGTACAAACCTTACCTCGAGAAATAAGAGATTCAACTTCTAAATCGGAAGTTTGTTAATTGATTAGTTTGATGGCTACTTGAAGCATTAAGCCTGAAGGTCAGAAAGGAACTGAGAGGTTGTGATGGATGGACCCTGATACCTACAGGATTATAGAAATTAATAGAGCAGAGAGAAAATTCAGACTTCCGAATACTTGGGAAAGAAACCTTAAAGTTGAGGATAGAAACCTTAAGGTCTCATGGACGAGAGTACGAGTCCAATATTGAAGAGGAACTTAAAGAAATGACCTCATCAGAAATTCGAAGGGAGAATTATGGTGTCCCTTGGGATGGCACAAAGGTGTGCTAGACTTGCATCGATATTATTGATGGAATGGACTGAAAATTTGGTTAATCGAACATTAGCTCAAGTATTAAACATGCCGACAAGAAAAAGGCATGCCCTTGAAAGGATTGATACGCCAAATGGTATGGACATTAAAAAGTGCATTCTAGCGAGGGTTTAGTAATAATAGTGATGGATAAATGGAAGAGATGATGTGAACGCTCGAGGATGAACTGCTGACAGATGTTATGAATATCGAAAGAGAATGGAGAGAAGCAAATACAAATTGAGGATGAAGGAGACAAGTTCTAGGGAAAGATGGCTTTGGTCGGAAAGGACAAGTAAGAACGTCAAGTCATCAAAGGAATTATCTCGAAGAATGAGGATGCGATGAGACGTCGATAACCCAAAGGACTATATGGTTAGAAGGTTACAAATTTCGAGGACAAAATTTCATTAAGGGGGAAAGAGTTGTGACATTTCGAATTTCCGTTCTCTCGAGGCTTGAGATATGAAATGAAATCTCAAAATTGAAATAGTGGAAATGAAGAATTCTAATATTATATTAGAATTTGATGTTGCCTCGTAGATAGTCATCCAAAATAGGAGAAACGAAGTTTCGGACGGAAAAATTACCGTTTTTCCCTCAACCTTTTGCCCTTGCCTTAAGATTATTTGAAGGAGAAAATGGTCAATTAGGACTCCTAAGAAGGTGGCCTAAAATATGAGGATAGAAGAGTCATTTGGTCTTGAGATATTAAGAAGAAAATGCCAAGTGTCTTTATAGGAAGGGAGTTATCTAATTTGCAGTTAATGAAGCATATCCCAACTACCATTCTTCATATTGACCATTTGGAATGTAGAAGAAGATCACTTTCTCTCTCTCCTCTCTCATTTTGGCCGACCATCTCTCTCTCTTGTCATTTTCTCTTAAAAACTCTCTCTCTCTCTCTCTCTCACTCGCTCGGCTTACCCGCTCAATTCCGACCATGTCTAATGTTTCGGCCATAACTTCTTTGTTCGATATCAGATTGAGGCGTGCCATCTATCATTAGAAAGCTCTTTCTCTTGCCGTTCTAACAAGGCATTATGGAAAAAAATAAAAATCCACCCAGCCGTTTTTCCCATAGAGCCGTTTAAGTAAGCAAAGGTCTCTGCCCGACCCTATTCCGACCCGAGGAGCTTCAAATGGAATTTCCGTGCTTGTTTTGGCTTCAATCTTGGTAAGATCACCTCTCAAGCCTTGCTAAGACATGTAGAATTGTGATTTCTGGTGGAGGATGGATTTTTATTGGATTTAAGGACTGATTGTGAGTGGTTTTCGTCGGACGAAAATTGGACAAATTCTATACCTCTGCTGTTCGTGTGGAACCGAGCCATTTGTAGGCTCTTGCCGGTGTCTCTTTGCCCCAAAATTTTTGGTATGATCCTTAGGGAGATAAATCGATGTGTTGATGAGGTGATTGCATGATATGATTGAGTTTAGAAGGAGTTTGATGGTTGATTTTGTGCGATATCCTTTAGGACTACAATACCCTACACTGATTGAGCAAATGGAGCCATTTGGAGGCTTGTTGAAGTGTCACCTTGCCTTGGAATTATTGGTAAGACCCCCAACATGTAGATATAGATGTTAGCATGGAGTATGGTGATTAGAATAAAGTATGGATGAAGTTTAATGGCTGATTTGTGCGAAATTTCTTGGAACCGGTTCTATCTTGTTTTGGTCAGCTTGGTTCGAAGGCTTCATGCTACTAATTGTGGACTTTGCTAGCTTAAATTATGCGGTAAGTTGATCCTAACCTTCTATTAGGATGTTAGGTTACTAAGGGACCTTATTGTTTGAGGAAAGTGGTGATTTATGAATCGGTTCTACTTGTGGGATCTCAAATCTGAATCTGCCCTGTTTTTGATGAGTTGAACTTGAGTGGTTCGTGGTATGAAAACTGTGGAATCGAGGTTGGATTAAAGAATATTAATTTGTTCGTGGAAGGTAGTTGAACCTTTTGACATGCTTTGTGGAGATTCCTATTTGGTTTGAATACTTTGAGCGGGTTGAATTACCGATTGAGTCTCGAGATGATTTGTGAAACCATGATTTTGTGTCAAGTCTTGAATTTTTGTGAAATGGCCGTGACTTGCTTGTGCAAATGTGGAGTGATTAATTGAATTACTCGATTTGCCTTTGTGATGCTTGGCCATGGAACACGATGTGAGGATTAGTAACTTGAAATGTAAGGGCCGAATTATGAGGTTGCCTCATTTGGCCAGTGAGTTATTGCATTATGAGTACATGTGCAATTGATGCCTTGATGCGTTAAACGCGGGGCTTGAGTAAATCCCGATGCGTTATTGCGCGGGATTCAACTTGAAGCGTTGTGTTACGGGTCTATGAAAGGTAAATTGTACGATGATGCATTATGACCCGGGGTTTGGATTATCCTGATGCATTGTTACGCGGGATATTGTACTTGGCCAAGTGTGACATTCTGATTTTACTATCATTTCGAGACTTATTAATGAGAATATATCTAACCATGTATTTCAGTCGTATCTCGCTCGGATATGATTAATCTCGAGTTAACTGACTAAAAGGGAAAGACTAACGTGAGACAAGGTTTGTGGACCTAGGGAACTCAAATATAAAATGACACTTTGACATTAAGGATTGTCGAGGAGACATTTAGAACCACAAGAGGCCGATCTAAGAACGATTAAGGAATGCATTGCTAGCGTTATACGATTGGAGCGCGGGTGATGCCACTTAAATAATGTATAATTTGTAAATTTTTTCTAAATCGAACGATGATGATCGAGACCGTCGGAACTAGTAATAGATCCTCGCAATTATATGACAACCAAAGTAGCTACGAACTAACGAGCCCTAAGTGTGATATGAATCATAGAGTCGATACGCGTAACGTTTGCAAAAAGCCATCCGTCAGTTCAAGATAGGCTGAAATCACATTTGACAGAGAAATAATTCAGAGACAAGTCTCAAAATTAGAAAATGGAGAATCAAGGATTCCAACATTATAATTGGATTGGACGTCGCCTCATTGAAGAAGATTCGAATCAGAAAAACGCTATTTTGGACGTCGAGGGTAAAATTATCATTTTGCCCCTCAAGTCTTGACTTTGCCTTAATAAATGGATAAGGGAATTTTGGTCAATTGCAACACCCCCATGGCTATCGAAAATTAGACAAAATGACAGCCCTTGGATTAGCCCCTGATTGACTGGTGGACAAGTGTCATTAGATTAGGCTTTGGCATTTACTAACTCACTGTTAATCTATCATTCCACTTTGGTTGACTCTCAATTTGGTGTATAGCTCTCTCTCACTCCCTCATTCCGTCGAACACCCCATCTCCATAGCCATCTTCATCTTCTTCTTCACCTTCTTCTTCGGCCGAGAACTCCATCGCCCGACCAGCCCCTGACCGCCACTTCACCGTCGTAGAGCTCAACTTCTGGCTACCTCCAACCATCGAGCCAACCACCATCGTCTTCTTCATTCTCTTGCCAACCACCTCCATGTGGTAGCTCGGCACTTGACCCACTGAACAGCTCCGGCCAGCTATTTTCCGGTGAGCTGACGAAATTCGTCGCAGCTGAAGGTAAGTCAACTTTTGAGCTTCATAAGACTTCAAATTGTCCCAATCTTTCGACAAATTTTTTTTTTGGAAATCTAGGACACTCGTATACTGAGTTGTGGTAACAATTTGGGCTGAATTTGATAGATTTTTGACACCAAAATGGTGCCGTGATTGACGGGTAGAAACTGACTAGTAGAAGACTTGGAGAACTCGGCGCCGTTCGTGGACTATTTGGCATCGCATTGACCTTAAATTTTTGGTGAGGCTTCCCAACATGTAGAGCTATATGTTAGCAAGTAGATTAGTGGATAAATTAGGATTTAGAATATTTTTGGGCTGATTGGTTGGGAACTAAACAGAACCGAAAAATGCCATATTTGATTCTGTTCTTGCCGAGATCATGGGGGGTTGTTCATGGTGTCGTCAAGCTCTAAATTCTTCATTGAGGAGTATTATAATGTCAATAGCTATGTTATTGAGGTTTACGCTTGGTGATTTGAGGATTTGACAAGGAAAAATTGATGAAATGGATTGAATTAGCTTAGGTGGACGGCTGCCCTGTTTTGGACTCTTTTGGGCTGAACCTTTGAAGTGCCTAGAGAAGGATTTTTGTCGATTGAATCTCAAGGTAAGAAGTTCCTAAACCTTGGCTAGGAGGATTGGACTCAACTAGGTGATTTGGGTGCGAATTGAGTTAGTTTTCGTGAGTTATGGCATAATTGTTCAATGTTCATCATGGAGGATGATGGATGATTCTTGAATGCTTGCTTAATAAATATGCCATGAATTGATTACCTTGTGTGAGTGATAAAATTGATTGCCTTACATGCCATAGATATCTAGCTCGATGCTTGAGCTTGTGCTTGATCATGATGTTTGATTTGAAATGATATCTGGCATGCATGAGGATTTGTGATGCCCTGAGGCATTAAGACATGGGGTTGTGTTGAATTATGCCCTGAGGTATTGAGACGCAGGGTTGTGTTGAATTGTACCCTAATGCGTTAAGACGCGGGGTTGAAATGACCAATATCCTGATGCGTTGAGATACATGATGGAATTTGATATGTGTCAACATGAGCCTAGAATGACATTTGAAAACCTGATGCGTTTACGCGAGTTTATCAATATGATGATCTGAGGCGTAATTATGCGGATTGAGCCTGAGCTGTTTTAAACGCGGAGAGGAAGTTGGAAGGGTGGAATCTATGGCTTAATTTAGTATTGCAATGCCTGACTTGATTGACATGATATGATGCTATTACTATTTGGTTGACGAACGATGGCATCTTTGTGGCATATTGACTGATGAGTGCATCATATTGCTAAGTGCATAGTCTTGTTCATTGTGTGCATAGACAAGGGTTTACGGTCAACCTGACTTAGGGTTAGGACCTATCTTATTGAGATGTGAATCTTACCCCGTTGCAAGACCCCATTTCTAGATCCTAGATCGTGAGGATTCTGCCGACCAGACTAGGCGACCCGAAGGAGATGACTGCATATTTTGATGAGTTTCCGAACGGACGGGGAATTGTGTACGTTAGAAAGAGTGTTGTAGTTTGGGTCGATGAGAGTGAAAAGGACAGGAAGCCTCATAGTTTTGTCACATTATGATTTTCAGTCAATTTCAGACTCATTAATGAGAAGTAAATCTAAAGATGTATTTCAGTCGTATCTCGCTCGAATATGATCAATTCGAGTAGGCCGACCAAAAGAGAAAGGCTAACGCGAGACGAGATACGTGGACCTAGGCGACTCAGATGAGAAACGACGCTTTGACCATAAGGATTGTTGAGGGGATATTTAGAACCACAAAGAGGCCGATCTAAGAACGATTAAGCAATGCCTTGCGAGTGTCACAAGATTAGAGCGCGAGTATGCCGCTTAACCAATGTATGATTTGTAAAATTTTCCTAAATCGTACAGTAACGATCGAGACCGTAGGGACTAGTGATAGACCCTTACAATTACATGACAACCAAAGTCGTCACGAATTGATGAGCCCTAAACGTGATATGAATCACGGGGTCGTTACGCGTAATGTCTACAAAAGCCGTCCTTTGGTTCGGGATAGGCCGGAACCACGTCTGATAGAGAAAACCATCAGAAACGAGTCTTGAAAGTTGAAAATTGAGAATCAAGAATTCCAACGTTATATTCGAATTGGTCGTCACCCTATCGAAGATTAATGGAACGAGAAAAAAATGGCGTTCTGAACGTCGGGGTAAAATTACCCTTTTGCCCCTCGAGCTTAAAGCCTTGTCCATGCATTTGAAGAAGGGCAATTTGTTCATTAAATCCTCCCAAGGGTGCCGAACACAAGGAGAATTATGGGCCATTGGATCAAGTTGATTGACATTGAGGACAAGTGTCATAATATCAAATAAAGAGTAGTCTTGTCTAATTTTATTCACCTACCATTCAAACCATTGACCACGAGAGTTGAATATAAGCTTTTTCTCTCTCTCCTCACTCATGACAGGCCATTTTCCCCTCCAAAGCACCGAAAATCTTCTTCTTCTTCCTCCTTCATTTTGCTCGCCGGCGACTAGTTCTGGATTCCCTGTTCGCCGCCGTCAACGACCTCCTCCGATGACCAATTGCCGGCACACCAACCATACCAACCTAGCCCTACGTCTTGCCGACCTCCTCGAAGTAGAAGAATGGCGTTTGGACCACCGAGGAGCTCTGGCCAAGAGTTTTCCCGGAAATTGATAGAATCAGACTCAATCTAAGGTAGGTGAGGTTTCTTACCCTTTTGGAGGCCAAAATGTTGGAATCTTGAGGTCAAATTTTGTGGAGACCTAGGAGACATATATATCTATCTGTGGTAAAAATTTGGACTTGATTTGATAAAGTTTTGACCTCAAATGGGTCTTGTGAACTATGGACAGAAACTGTCGTAGTACTGACTTGAAGAATCCGGCAACTTCCGAAGAGATTTTGGCGACGATTCGACTTCAAACCCTCGGCGAGACCCTTAGATAGACATGTTAAGAGGAAGGATAGTGCTTAAATGATGGATTTGGTGGAGATTAGGCATGGATACATTCGGTTTACATAGAGCCGAACATAGCCCGGTTCGGTTCTGTGCAAACCGAATCTGTGGGGGGCTGATGATGGATGATTTGAGTCTCAAATTGGTGATTAATACATGTTAAGATAATGAGGATTATGTTATGGATGATTGTGATTCATGGATTGAGGAATTGGGCAAAGAAAATTGACGAATTGATTAGAAATTCTAGGTTGCGTGTTGAGTTCGACTTTGGACCCTTGGAACCGAATTGGTGAGGGCTCAAGAGGAGAATTATTGTGGTATCAAATGCAAGGTAAGGGAATCTTAAACTTAGGATAGGAAGATTGGACTCGATTGGGCGAGTCAAGCGATAAATTGAATGATTTGTGAGAGTTTTCAAGAGGATTATTCTTAGTATGTCCTAAGATTGTATAGGGGGTTTATGTGTGCCATTGCTTGTGCTTGAATTGCTTGCCATGTCTGAATATCACTTGATTGCTTGACATGCCATGGTATATACGAATCGTACTTGGGTTGTACTAGGCATTGTGTGTGCAAATGAATTGAAAAACATGGCATGAGTGTGACATGGCGAAGCCCTAAGACGTAGATACGCGGGGTGGAGGTGGATACCCTGATGCGATCTAATCGCGGGGTCGAATTGAGATTGTGAGGCGCCCTAATGCGATCTAATCGCTGGGTCGAATTGAGATTTTGAGGCGCCCTGATGCGATCTAATCGCGGGGTTGAGATGGCCACGGTCCTGATGCGATCTAATTGCGGGACGGAGATATGAGGTGATGATATTGGCCTAGTGAATCATTGAAACCTAATGCGTTTACTCGGGTTGTCAATGACGGTCTAATGCGTTTACGCAGACTGAGCCTGATGCAATCTAATCGCGGGCATGAGAATGAGGCAGGCAATAAGAGATGGTTGTGGTGAAGTGGCAGGACGAGGTGTGCTTGATCATCTGAGTGTGACATGATGTTATAGCTGCATGTCTGTCATCTGCGTGTCGTTATTTTTATTTGCATGTGCTTGTATGGTTATGAGTTTGGAATTTTGGGATAGATGACTGCCTGAGTGGACGGTCAGCCTAACCTAGGGTTAGGACTCTTTTACTGAGATGTGTATCTCACCCCTTTGAGGACCCTTATTTTTACAGATCTGAGGCCTTAAGCACGTGGCCTATTCGCTTTAGGGACCCTAAGGAGATGACCGCGTATTTTGATGAGTTCCCTAACAGCTAGGGGACCATTTACGTGAAGAAGTGTACAGTGGTGTGGGTTTACGAGGGTAGTAAGGACTAGAAGCATAATCGGTATGATGCTTGGTATAGGAAGGTTGGGGACGAGTCGATTGGGTCGCTGAAGCCCCATGAGGTGCCCTAGGGAGTGATCCCTGATTGATGCCACCCCGGTAGGAACGAGGAGCCGACAGAGGGATCGGTAGTAGGTTCTAGGAATGGGCCGGAGAGAACCCCGACACTGGATTTTACTGTGGAGGAGGAGGTTGTTGTCCTGGAGGCAATTGAGGAGGATCTCGCTGAGCCATCGGCGGAGGAGACCATGGAGGATACCATTGAGGTCCCATCAGAGACTTTCTCCGAGTGTGAGCCGACGGAGGATGCCGAGGACACTGAAGATTCCAACAGTTCATCTTAAGGTTCCAGTTCGTTAGTTGATGCTTTTGGAGGCTACCCGACCCTGTTTCTTTTGGATGTTGTGAGAAACTCTTTTGGGTACTACCCCGTTGTCCAGTTTGTTACCAAATCCTAGTAGCTCCTTACCTGTATGAATCGATGGTTATTATGTATAATAGTACTTGTACTATCCAGGTCCCACTTAACCTATATTTTGTACGGGGGAAGTTAATTATTGCCGCTTCCGCATGCTCGATATTTATATATTATATCTCTCGACTTAAGTGTGGATCTTGGGACCACGAGAGAATATTTAGTTTATTTTGTAGGGATGTTCGCGCGCTTGTCGGGTTCAAGGCGTGACATCCCTTTCTTGCTTGGTATTAGAGCAAGGTCAGCTCGAACCAAAGTTGGTTGATGACTGGAGTAATAAGGAGGATTAAGTTGGGACAAGGGCGGATAACGAGACCTTAGGAGACTGGTTAAGATAAGGCATGGGGTGCATAGTGTGTGACCTGGTACTTATGACTGGTGTTTGATCTTGACAGGGATGTGAAAATGCATAAGGATCAAGTTCCCTACTTAGGATTGAAGGTCATTCGTGGACCTTGTGTTATTTGAGGAGTGAAAGCGATTAGTTTTAGTGAATCACTGGAGTGAATGGAACTGAGAAATGACCATGGGCTATTTGTTGAAATGTTTCTAGAGTTCGTGGTATGGAGTACTATTGGATTGTCACTGCTTCTGTTAAGGGTTAGTTAGTAGCTCTGGATTTGGGTGAATGAGTGAGTTACTAACTCCTTATTGAGCTTTTGGTGGACCAAGCTCAGTAGAAAGAGACAAGGATGAGAAACTCATCCAAAAGGTTTGGGAGGTCAAGAGGCGGAGCCTCTATTCGAGGCCGCCCGTAGCAGAAGATCCAAGAATGGATGGCGGGCTGCGGGCACTGGAGAGAATTGGAGACTTAATTGATAGGCAGACCCAAGACTGGGACGCTGCCATAGCCCGGCAGTAAGAGCTGTCATAGCCGCCGTCAATGCCAACAACGACAACAATGATGGCAATGGAAGCCAGAATGAACATGGCTAGGGCAATGAAGCTGTGAATGCCCAAGAAGAAATTGTCGTGGCCAAATAGATGGGCCAACTAGTGGAGCAATTCATAAAGTTGAAGCCGACTCAATTCAATGGGACTAGAGATCCTGAGCTAGCACCCAGGTGGATTGAGAAGTTAGAGAAAGCTTTTAGGGTGCTGAGGTGCAGAGATGAAGAGAAGGTGTTGTTAGCAGTGTACTAGTTGGAGGGTACAATGAATGATTGGTGGGCTGCCACCAAGGATGGAGTCTTCCTTGAAGGAACATCCATAAACTGGGATACCTTTAAGACGGCGTTCAATGACAAGTACTTCTCTAAGACGACCAGGGAAAGGAAGCAGGTGGAATTCCTGCAGTTGCGCCAGAACCAGTTAACGATAGATCAGTACGAGGTCGAGTTCTCGAGGCTGTCGAGGTACGCACCTCGATCTGTAAAGGATCCTCGGGAGAAAGCAAGAAGATTTACGGATGGTCCGAAGCCTGAGCTCCGTAGTCAGATGATTGCTCTGAATCTGAGGACCTATAAGGAAATATACGAATGAGGCCAGATGATAGAACGAGACTTGAAAGAGAGAAACATCGCAACTGGATCGCGGTTCACATCATTCAAAGATAACCGCCAAATGGCAAGAGACCGATGATGGGAAATAGGCATTTTGTGCCTCCCGTAAGGATAAATATCGTGAAGCCGCCAAATCCCACTAACTGGAGCTGTCGCCTTTATGACAGAATGCATGGAAATAGGCCATGCCCGGTAAGAACATGAGCTTGTTTTAAGTGTGGTCAACTAGGCCACCAAATGAGGACGCGCCTGAGTCAAGCTTCGACAAGTCGACCTCAAGGGCAGAGACCGTAGGCTGGGCCGTCGACTGCAACTCCCCAAATTGAGCAGAATCGACCACCGGCATAAGGAAGAGTGTATGCAGTAGCTCGTAGAGAGGTAGAGGAAGCACCAGGTGTGGTCATAGGTATGATTTACTTGTGCAACCAAATTGCATACGCATTATTTGACCCTGGTGCCACGTATTCATTCGTGTCTGCACAGTTTGCTGAATTAGTGGGAATGAAATTGAGACCGTTGAACATAATTCTGCATGTTGCCACACCGTTAAAGGATAATATATTGGTTTCAATGGGCTGTGCTGGTTGTGAGATTGTGATTGGAGAGACTAAAGAGAGTATTACCTAGCTGTACTACCATGTACGATTTTGACGTAATCATAGGAATGGATTGGTTGGGTAAGTAGGGGGCAGTAGTGCACTGTGGTAGTAAGATAATTCGATTTTATTCGAGAGGTCGCCCTAACTTTGAATTGGTGGGAAGTCGAGGAGGAGTCTCGATTCCCTTAGTCTCATCTCTAGAAGTGACTAAGTTAATGTCTAAAGGGTGTCAAGCATACTTAGTGGCAATAATGGACAGAACTACCGAAGAGCCAAAGTAAGAGAGTGTCCTGGTAGTGCATGAATTTTCTGATGTGTTTCCTCAAAAGTTGCTAGGGTTACCACCAGAACGGAAAATAGAATTTGTAATCGAGTTAGCCCTTGGAACAGAACCGATCTCGAAAGCACCTTACAGGATGTCCCTATCAGAACTGAAGGAGTTAAAGGTGCAGATGCAAGAGCTGCTAGATAAGGGATTTATCCGACCAAGTGCTTCGCCGTGGGGAGCACTAGTGCTATTCGTAAGGAAGAAGGATGGGTCTTTGCGTCTATGCATTGACTATCAGCAGTTGAACCAAGTAACAGTGAAGAACAAGTACCCACTGCCTAGAATTGACGATCTGTTTGATCAGTTACAAGGAGCGGCGGTATTTTCAAAGATTGACCTAAGAACAGGGTATCAACAATTGAGGATCAAGAAGGAAGGCATACTTAAGACTGCTTTCAGGACGAGGTATGGTCATTATGAGTTTGCGGTGATGCCATTTGGATTGACCAATACTCCAGCTGCTTTTATGGACCTGATGCATCGAGTATTTAAGGAATTTCTGGACAGATTCGTCGTAGTCTTCATTGATGATATCTTGATTTACTCGAGGAGTGACGCAGAACATGAGGAGCACTTAAGGATTGTACTACAAACTCTGAGGGAGCATGCGATCTATGCGAAGTTGAGTAAATGTGAGTTCTGGTTGAACAGGGTAGCATTTCTTAGTCATGTGGTATCGGGTGAAGGAATCGCAGTGGATCCTGCAAAAATTGAGGTTGTAACCAATTGGATTGGGCCTACTACAGTCACTGAAGTCAGAAGTTTCTTGGGACTGGCAGGATACTATAGACATTTTGTGGAGAAAAAATTGTCATCCATAGCCATCCCATTGACGCGGTTGACGAAGAAGGAAACAAGGTTTGAATGGATAGACAAATGTGAGAGGAGTTTCCAAGAACTCAAACATAGATTGACAACCGCGCTAGTGCTGACAATCTCATCAGGACCAGGAGGTTACGAGATTTACAGCGATGCTTTGCTGAAAGGACTAGGCTGTGTGCTGATGCAACATGGAAGAGTAGTAGCCTACGCGTCCAGACAGTTGAGGCCACATGAAATGAACTACCCAACTCATGACCTGGAGTTAGTGGCAATTATATTTGCTCTGAAGATTTGGAGGTATTATCTATGTGGCGAGAAGTTTCAGATCTATACCGACCACCAAAGCTTAAAGTACCTGTTTTTCCAGAAAGAACTTAATATGAGGCAGCGTAGGTGGATAAAGCTACTCAAAGATTATGATTGTGATATACTGTATCACCTTGGGAAAGCAAACAGAGTCGTAGATACGCTGAGTCGGAAGTCAAGCATTGCATGTCTGCTGGTGAAAGGTTGGTCGATGATTGAGGATTTGAGAGACTCCGAGTTCAGACTAGAAGTTGATCAGCTGTCCAGTTTGATAGCCACATTGAGGGTGGAACCTAAGGTTCAAGAAGGAATAAAGGCCTTATAGTCTACGGACCCAGAGATCTAGAAGATCCTCCAGATGGATGCGACGAAGAGAAAACCAGAATTCCAGGTGTCAAAGAACAGAATCCTAAAGTTCGGAGGACGACTGTGCGTGCCAAGGGATGAAGGACTCAGGGAAAAGATTTTATCAAAGGTTCATAGGAGCAATTATAGCATCCACCTTGGAAGTATGAAAATGTATCAAAACTTGCGACAACACTATTGGTGAAACGGGATGAAGGTGGATATAGCAAGGTATGTGGCTAAGTGTTTGACGTGCCAGCAAGTGAAAACGCAGCACTGTAAGCGTAGAGGATTATTACAACCACTGGAGATACCGGAATAGAAGTGGGAGCACATAACTATGGATTTTGTAATGGGACTACCGAGAAGCCCGAGAGGTCACGATTCTATATAGGTAGTCGTAGACAGATTGACCAAGTCCGCCCACTTTATTCCTGTGCGAAAGAACTTCGCTATGGATAGGTATGCAGAACTGTACATGAGACAGTGAGACTGCACGGAGTGCCTGTGACGATCACCTTGGATAGAGATCCCAAATTCACGGCAAATTTTTGAAAGAGTCTGCAAGAAGCTATGGGAACCCGACTGCAGTTTTGTACGGCATACCATCCATAGACGGACGGACAGTCGGAAAGGACGATACAGATGCTTAAGGATATGTTACGAGCATGCGTCAATGATTTTAAAGGTGGATGGGAAGACCAGCTACATTTGGTAGAGTTTGCTTATAATAATAGCTACCAACAGAGTATCCAGATGGCACCATTCGAATCACTCTATAGAAGAGCCTGCAGAACCCCGATTTGCTAGGATGAGATTTGAGAAAGAAGTATCACAGGCACAGAATTGGTAGAGCAATCAGTAGAAGCAGTAAAAATAATCCGGGATAGACTGAGGACGACACAGAGTCGTCAGAAGAGCTATGCAGATAAGCGGCGCAAGCCCTTGGAGTTTCAAGCGGGCGATCATGTCTTCCTCAAGGTGTCATCGATGAGAGGATTATCACGTTTTGAAAAGAAGGGGAAGCTGAGCCTAAGGTATGTAGGCCCATTTGAGATATTGGAACGGATTGAAACCTTAGCCTATAGGTTTGCCCTGCCGCTTAATCTATCCTAGGTGCATAATGTATTCCATGTGTCGATGCTGCGAAGGTATGAACCATACCCGACATATGTGCTGGATTATGAGACCATAGAAGTGGACGACCGAGTGTCTTACGTGGAGAGGCCAATAAAGATCGAGGACTGAAAGGAGTAAATTCTCAGGAATAAGAAGATTCCACTGGTTAAAGTAGTGTGGGAGGACCAAGGAACTGAAGGTGCCACGTGGGAGAATGAAGAGACGATGAGGCGACAACAACCCTATTTATTTGAGTAATTAGGGTAATGTAAATTTCGAGGAAAAAATTTTTGTAAGGAGGGAAGAGTTATGACATTTTGATTTCCAATCAATTTCGGAATCATTAATGAGAAGTAAATCTAGAGATGTATTTCAGTTGTATCTCGCTTGAATCTGATCAATTCGAGTAGGCCGACCAAAAGGGAAAGGCTAACGCGAGATGAGGTATGTGGACCTAGGCGACTCGAATAGGAAACGGCGCTTTGACCATAAGGATTGTCGAGGGGATATTTAGAACCACAAAGAGGCCGATCTAAGAACAATTAAGGAATGACTTGTGAGTGTCATACGATTGGAGCGCCGGTGATGCCACTTAACCAACGTATGATTTGCAAAATTTTCCTAAATCGAATAGTGACGATCGAGACCGTAGGGACTAGTGATAGACCCTCACAATTACATGACAACCAAAGTCGTCACAAATTGACGAGCCCTAAACGTGATATGAATCACGAGGTCGATACGCGTAATGTCTGCAAAAGCCGTCCGTCGGTTCGGGATAGGCTGGAACCACGTCTGATAGAGAAAACCATCAGAAACAAGTCTTGAAAGTTGAAAATGGAGAATCAAGAATTCCAATGTTATATTCGGATTAGCCATCGCCCTATCAAAGATTATTGAAACGAGAAAAAACGACATTCTGAACGTCGGGGGTAAAATTACCCTTTTGCCCCTCGAGCTTAAAGCCATATCCATGCATTTAAAGAAGGGCAATTTGGTCATTAAATCCTCCCAAAGCTGCCGAACACAATGAGAATTATGGGCCATTGGATCAAGTTGATTGACATTGAGGACAAGTGTCACAAGATCAATTAAAGAGTAGTCTTGTCCAACTTTATTCACCTACCATTCAAACCATTGACTATGAGAGTTGAATATAAGCTTTTTCACTGTCTCTCCTCACTCATAATCAGCCATTTTCCCCTCCAAAGTATCGAAAATCTTCTTCTTCTTCTTCCTTCATTATGTTCGCCGGCGACCAGTTCTGGACTCCCTGTTCACCGCCGTCGACGACCTCCTCCGGTGACCAGCTGTCGGCACGCCGACCATATCGACCTACCCCTACGTCTTGTCGACCTCCTTGAAGTGGAAGAACGGCGTTTGGACCATCGAGGAGCTCCGGCCAAGAGTTTTCCCAGAAGGCGACAGAATCAGACTCAATCTAAGGTAGGTGAGGTTTCTGATCCTTTTAGAGGCCGAAATATTAGAATCTTGAGGTCAAATTTTGTGGAGACCTAGGAGACATATATATCTATCTGTGGTAAAAAGTTGGGCTTGATTTGATAAAGCTTTGAACCCAAATGGGTTTTGTGAACTATGGACAGAAACTGCCGGTGTACTAACTTAAAGAATCCGGCAACTTTCGAAGAGATTTCGATGACTATTCGACTTCAAGTCCTCGGTGAGACCCTTAGATAGACATGTTAAGAGGAAGGATAGTGTTTAAATGATGGATTTGGTGGAGATTAGGCATGGATACATTCGGTTTACACAGAATCGAACATAGCCTGGTTCGATTTTGTGCAAATCGAATCTGTGGGGGGGCTGATGATGGATGATTTGAGTCTCAAATTGGTTATTAAGACATGTTAAGATAATGAGGATTATGTTATGGATGATTGTGGTTCATGGATTGAGGAATTGGGCAAAGAAAATTGACGAATTGATTGGAAATTCTAGGTTGTGTGGTGAGTTCGACTTTGGACCCTTGGAACCGAATTGGTGAGGGCTCAAGAGGAGAATTATTGTGGTATCAAATGCAAGGTAAGGGAATCTTAAACTTAGGATAGGAAGATTGGACTCGATTGGGCGAATCAAGCGATAAATTGAATGATTTGTGAGAGTTTTCAAGAGGATTATTCTTAGTATGTCCTAAGATTGTATAGGGGGTTTATGTGTACCATTGCTTATGCTTGAATTGCTTGCCATTCTGAATATCACTTGATTGCTTGACATGCCATGGAATGTACGAATCGTACTTGGGTTGTACTAGGCATTGTGTTTGCAAATGAATTGAAAAACATGGCATGAGTATGACATGGCGAAGCCCTGAAGAGTATGAGACGCGGGGCCGAGGTGGATACCCTGATGCGATCTAATTACGGGGTCGAATTGAGATTGTAAGGTGCCCTAATGCGATCTAATCGCGGGGCTGAGATGGCCACGGTCCTGATGCGATCTAATCGCGGCACGAAAATATAAGGTGATGATATTGGCCTAGTGAATCATTGAAACCTGATGCATGTGTGCGGGTTATCAATGACGGTCTGATGCGTTTAAGCGGGCCGAGCCTAATGCGATCTAATCGCGGGCATGAGAATCAGGCAGGCAGGAAGAGATAGTTGTGGTGAAGTGGCAAGATGAGGTGTGAATGATTATCTGAGTGTGACATGATGTTATAGCTGCATGCCTGTCATCTGCGTGTCGTTATCTTTATTTGCATGTGCTTGTATGATTATGAGTATTGAATTTTGGGATAGATGATTGCATGAGTGGACGGTGAGTCTAACCTAGGGTTAGGACTCTTTTATTGAGATGTGTATCTCACCCCTTTAGGGACCCTTACTTTTACAGATTCGAGGCCTTAAGCATGTGGCCTATTCGCTTTGGAGACCCTAAGGAGATGACCGTGTATTTTGATGAGTTCCCTGACGGTCATGGGACCATATACGTGAGGAAGTGTACAGTGGTGTGGGTTGACGAGGGTAGTAAGGATTGGAAACCTCATCGGTATAAGGCTTGGTATTGGAAGGTTGGGGACGAATCGATTGGGCCGCTGAAGCCCCATGAGGTACCCTAAGGAGTGATCTCTGATTGGTGCCACCTCGGTAGGGACCAGGAGCCGGCAGAGAGATCGGTAGTAGGTTCTAGGAATGGGCCGGAGAGAAACCCGACGCTGGATTTTACTGTGGAGGAGAAGGTTGTTTTCTTGGAGGCGACCGAGGAGGATCTCGCTGAGCCATCGACGGAGGAGACCATGGAGGATACCATCAAGGTCCCATCAGAGACCTTCTTCGAGTATGAGCCGATGGAGGATGCCTAGGACACCGAGGATTCTAACAGTTCATCTTAGGGTTTCAGTTCGTTAGTTGATGCTTTTAGAGGCGACCCAACCGTGTTTCTTTTGGATGTTGTGAGGAACTCTTTTGGGTACTACCCCATTGTCTAGTTTGTTAGCGGATCCTAGTAGCTCCTTATCTATATGAACCAATGGTTATTATGTATAATAGTACTTATACTATCCAAGTCCCACTTAACCTATATTTTGTACGGGGGAAGTTAATTTATTGCCACTTCCGCATGCTCGATATTTATGTATTATATCTCTCGACTTAAGTGTGGATCTTGGGACCACGAGAGAATATTTGGTTTGATTTACAAGGATGCTCGCGCGCTTGCCGGGTTCTGGGTGTGACAGTTTCGAGGCTTGGTTTCGTAGGGTATACGAGGTTACTACTATACTACTGAAGTCCACTGAGGTACCCCGCAAGGTTATTCCTAGTTGGTGTCATCCCACTCGGGATTCTGTGGAGGTCGAGGGATCAGTAGGTGGTTCGAGGAACATTCCGAGAGGACCTCAATCATGAAGACACCATTGAAGTGATTGAGATCGAAACCTCAGAGGGTAATCTGGTGGAGCAGCCAGAATACGAGACGATGGAGGATACCGTAGAGGTACGCTTTAAGACCTTCTCGGAGTACGAACCTACCGAGGATGCCGAGGAGACTGACGATTCCAGCAGTTCAAGTTAGTGGTTTCTAACTTGTTGTAGTTTTCTTTTGATGAAGGTCTCGTAGGCCAGTTTCTGTTAAAGACTTGTTATGGATGTCTTTTGGCGCAGTACCGTTACCCCGACCCATCTGTAGGACCGATTCTCCTACGCTTTTGTACAAACTCTTGGAATGTTATGTATAAGTGTTATGTTCTTGTTATCCAGGTTTCCATGGATGTTTGGCATGGAGGAGTATATGATATCGCTTCTGCATGCTTCTTTTATTGTGCATCTCTCGATAATTGAATCCTTAGACTCGAGAGTTCGCTTGTAGGGAGTCGGGCTCATGTTCGAGGTGCGGGGCGTGACATCCCATCCTGCTTGATATCAAAGCAAGTTCAACTCGATCCAAAGTTGATTAAGGATTGAAGTAATAAGGAGGACTAAGTTGGGACAGGATGGGTAGCAAGTCCTTAGGAGACACGTTAGAGTTGGGCACTAAATGCATGGCATATGACTTGGCGCATGTGATTGACATTTGGTCTTGACAAGATTGTGATGATTTATGAGGATTAAGTTTTATGTTTAGTGCTGAAAGTCATTTCTAGATTTTGGTTTGTTGAGTAAATGAGCAAGGCTGGTTTTGGTGAACCGTTGAAGTGAACGGAATTGAGAAATAGCCATGAATTGTTTATTAAAGGCCTCTGGAAATAGTTGTGTAGGAGGTTGCTATGTTATGACTGTTTCTTTCAGACCTAGTTTAGTATCGCTGGACTTGATTAGATGAATAAGTCACTAATTTCGTGGTGGAATTATGATGGTCCAGGCGTATACCAAAATGAGTAATCCGCTCAGAAGACCTGGAAGACCTAGGAGTGGGCCTCTAGTTAGAGGCCACCCGTGGTGGAAGACCCGAGAATGGATGGAGTGCTAAGAGCACTATAAAGGATTGGCGACCTCATCGACAGGCAGACCTAGGATAGGGATGCTGCCATAGCTCAAGCTGTGGGAGCCGCGATAGCTACCGTCAATGTCAATAACGGCAATAATGGAGGCAAATAGAAACAACGACAATCATGACCAAGGCAATGAGGTAGGAAATGTCCTGGAGGAAGTTGTTGTAGCCAGGCAGATGGGCCAACTGGTCGAACAATTTATCAAGATGAAGTCAACCCAGTTCGATGGGACTAGAGACCCTGAGTTGGCGTCAAGGTGGATCGAGAAACATGATAAGGCCTTTGGAGTCTTGAGATGCACGAACGAAGAAAAGGTACTACTGGCAGTGTATTAGCTGGAAGGCACCGCAAATGACTGGTGGGCTACCACCATGAATGGAGTCTTTCTAGAAGGAACAACTTTGACTTGAAATGCTTTTACTACGACATTTAATGACAAGTACTTCTCTGAGACATCTCAAGAGAGGAAGCAAGTAGAATTCTTACAGTTACGCTAGAATCACTGACCGTAGATTAGTATGAAGCCGAGTTCTCCAGATTGTCAAGGTATACGCCCAGATGAGTAGAGGATCCGCTAGAGAAGGCGCGGAGATTTTAGGATGGATTGAGACCAGAGCTTCGCAGTCATATGATAGCTCTGAACCTGAGGACTTATAAAAATATCTATGAGCGGGGACAGATGATCGAGAGGGACTCGAAGGAGAGGAATGCCTCATTCGGATTGCGGTTCAGTTCATTCAGAGATAACCGCCAGGCTGGCAAAAGATCTATGGCTAGAAATAGATGCTTCATCCCTCCAGTAAAAAAGAACATAGTGAAGCCGCCGAACCCAATGAATAGGAGTTGCCGCATCTGTGGCAGAAGGCATGGTAAAGGACCTTGTCCGGCAAGGATTGGAGCGTGCTTCAAGTGTGGTTAGATGGACCATAAGATGAGGACTTGCCCGAACTAAACCCCAGCGAATATACCTCAAGAACAACGACCACAGGCAAGAACGTCAACTGCCACTCCTCAAATTGACCAGAATCGACCCCTAACTTAGGGGAGAGTCTATGCAGTAGCATACAGGGAAGCAGAAAAAGTGCCTGGGGTGGTTACAGGTATGGTTTATTTGTGTAACCAAGCTGCCTATGCTTTATTTGATCATGGCGCGTCACACTTGTTTGTGTCTGCTTGTTTTGCTGATTTGGTTAATATGAAGTTGAAACCGTTGAGTGTGATTCTGCATGTTGCCACCCCATTGAAAGATAATGTGTTGGTTTTGTTGGGTTGTGCTGATTATAAAATCGTAATTGGCAATAGTAAAGAGAGTGTAGACTTGGCTGTGTTGCCCATGTATGACTTTGATGTGATTATAGGAATGGACTGGTTGGGTAGGCAGAGGGCAGTAGTTGATTATGGTAGTAGGATAATCCGTTTTTATCTGGAAGGCCACCCAAATTTTGAAATTGTGGGAAGTCGAGGAGGAACCTCTATTCCTTTAGTCTCATCACTTGAAGCGATAAAGCTGATAATTGAAGGATATCAGGCATACTTAGTCACAGTTATGAACACGACTGCCGAGGAGCCTAAATTAGAAAATATTCCGGTAGTGCATGAGTTTCCTGATATTTTTCCCCAAGAGTTACCAGGGTTGCCACCAAAGTAAGAAATAGAATTTATGATCGAGTTACCTCTTGGAACGGAGCCGATCTCGAAGGCATCATATAGAATGTCCTTATCAGAATTGAAAGAGTTAAAGGTGCAAATGCAAGAATTGCTGGATAAAAGATTTATTCCACTGAGTGCTTCACCGTGGAGAGCGTCGATGTTGTTTGTGAGAAAAAAGAATTGGTCCTTGCGTTCATGCATTGACTAAAACAGTTGAGTCAAGTGACTGTAAAGAATAAATACCCACTGTCGATGATTGATAACTTATTTGATCAATTGTAAGGAGTTGCGGTATTTTCTAAAATGGACATAAGGACCGGATACCATCAATTGAGAATTAAGAAGGAATATATACCTAAGACCGCTTTTAAGACAAGGTATGGTTATTACGAATTCACTGTGATGCCTTTTGAACTGACTAATGCTCCAGCTGCATTTATGGACTTAATGCATCAGGTGTTCAAAGAATTCTTGGATAGATTTGTCATAGTCTTTATTGACGATATCCTAATTTACTCAAAGGGTAACGAAGAGCACGAGGAGCACTTAAGGATTGTTATACAGACTCTAAGGAAACACTCGTTTTACGCTAAGTTTAGCAAATGTGAGTTTTGGCTGAATAAAGTAGCATTTCTTGGCCATGTGGTATCTGGAGAAGGTATTGCTGTGGATCCTATGAAGATCGAAGCAGTTTTGAATTGGCCTAGGCCTACTACGGTCACAGAAGTTCGGAGTTTCTTAGGACTGGTAGGTATTACAGACGTTTCGTGGAGAAGTTTTCATCTATATACATTCTACTGACGAGATTGACTAAGAAAGAAACGAAGTTCGAATGGACGGATAAGTGTGAAAAGAGTTTCCAAGAGCTTAAGCATCGATTAACGACCGCACCGGTATTGACGATTCCATCAGGACCTGGAGGCTGTGAAATATTTAGCGATGCTTCGCTAAAGGGACTGGGTTGTTTGCTAATGCAACATGGAAGAATGGTTGCCTACGCGTCCCATCAACTGAGAACGCACGAGATGAATTATCCGACTCATGATTTGAAACTGGCAGCGATCATCTTTGCTCTGAAGATCTGGAGGCATTATTTGTGTGGTGAGAAGTTTCAGATTTATATAGATCACCAAAGCCTGAAGTATCTATTCTCCTAGAAGGAACTGAACATGAGACAACATCGATGGATGGAGCGCATAAAGATTACGATTGCGACATATTATATCATCTTGGAAAAGTGAACAGAGTCGTGGATGTGCTCAGTCGAAAATCGAGTATTGCCTGTCTACTGGTAAAAGAATGGTCATTATTTGAAAATTTGAGGGATTCCGAATTCAAATTGGAAGTCTGTCAACTATCCAGTTTGGTAGCCACACTGAGAATAGAGCCTAAGATCCAAAAAAGAATAAGAGCCTTGCAGCTGATGGACCCGGAAATTCAGAAAATCCTAGATATGGACGCAGCAAAAAGGAAGCCAGAGTTCCAAGTATTAGAGGATGGAATTTTGAAATTTCGAGGGCGTCTATACGTACCAAAGGAAGAAGAGCTTGGAGAAAAGATTTTATCGGAGGCTCACAAAAGAAATTACAGTATCCACCCAGGTAGCACAAAAATGTACCAGAACTTACGTTAGCATTATTGGTGGAATGGGATGAAGGTGGATGTAGCGAAATATGTGGCGAAGTGCTTGATATGCTAACAGGTGAAGGCACAACATTGTAAGCCTAATGGATTGCTACAACCCTTGGAGATTCCTGAATGGAAATGGGAGCACGTGACTGTGGATTTTGTAATGGGACTACCAAGGAGCCAGGGAGGCCACAATTCTATTTGGGTAGTCGTGGACCGGTTGACCAAGTTTGCGCATTTCATTCCGGTGCGAAAGGACTTCGTGAAAGATAGATATGCCGACTTGTATATGCTGTAGATAGTGAGACTATATGGAGTACCCGTGATGATTACATCGGACAGAAATCTCAAGTTCACGTCGAACTTTTGGAAGAGTCTTCAAGATGCCATGGGAACTCGACTACAATTTAGTACGGTATACCATCCACAGACGGACGGACAATCGGAGAGGACGATTCAGACACTCAAGGATATGTTACGAACATGTGTAATAGACTTCAAAGGTGGATGAGAGGATCAACTGCATTTGGTAAAGTTCGCATATAACAACAATTATCAGCAGAGTATTCGAATGACACTTTTTGAGGCACTCTATGGAAGGGCTTGTAGGAAGCCGATTTATTGGGACAAAGTTGGAAAAAGAAGTATTACAAGCCCAGAGTTGGTGAGTAATCGGTGGAAGCGGTGGAGATAACCCGGGATAGGCTAAAAACAGCACAGAGTCGTCAGAAAAGTTTGCGGATAAACGACGTAAGCCTCTAGAATTTCAAGTAGGTGATAATGTTTTCCTTAAGGTGTCGCCGATGAGTGGATTATTTCGATTTGGAAAGAAAGGGAAGTTAAGTCTAAGGTACGTAGGACCTTTTGAGATTTTGGAACGAAATGGAACCTTAGCCTATAGGCTTGTCTTGCCGCCTAACTTGTCCCAAGTACACAACATCTTCCATGTGTCAATACTACGGAAGTACGAGCCGGACCCGACGCATGTATTGGATTACGAGATTATCGAAGTGGATGACAGAGTATCCTACGTAGAAAAACTAGTTAGGATCGAAGATCGAAAGGAGCAGATTCTAAGGAATAAGACAATTCCATTGATCAAAATCGTTTGGGAGCACTATGGAACTAAGGGTGCTACGTAGGAAAGCGAGGAAATGATAAGGCGTCAGCGCCCCCATTTGTTTGAGTAGCTGGGTTTATTATAAATTTCGAGGACGAAATTTTTGTAAGGAGGAAGAGTTGTGACATTCTGATTTTCCTGTGATTTCGAGACTTATTAATGAGAATATATCTAATGATGTGTTTCAGTCGTATCTCGCTCGGATCTGATCAATCTCAAGTTAACTGACCAAAAGGGAAAAGCTAACACGAGACAAGGTACGTGGACCTAGGGAACTCAAATAGGAAATGACACTTTGATCATAAGGATTGTCGAAGAGACATTTAGAGCCATAAGAGGCCTATCTAAGAACGATTAAGGAATGTATTGCTAGTGTTATACGATTGGAGCGCGGGTGGTGCTGCTTAACCAATGCAAAATTTACAAAATTATCATAAATCGAACGATGACGATCGAGACTGTCGGAACTAGTAATAGACCCTCGCAATTACATGACAACCAAAGTCGCCATGAACTAATGAGCCCTAAGTGTGATATGAATCACAGAGTCGATACTCATAACGTTTGTAAAAGCCATCCGTCAATTCGGGATAAGCTGAAATCACATCTGACAGAGAAATGATTTAGAGACGAGTCTCAAAATTAGAAAATGGAGAATCAAGGATTCCAACATTATAATTGCATTGGACGTCGCCTCATCGAAGAAGATTTGAATAAGAAAAATGATGTTTCGGACATCTAGGGTAAAATTATCATTTTGCCCCTCAAGCCTTGACTTTACCTTAATAAATGGATAAGGACATTTTGGTCAATTGCAATACCCCCATGGCTGCCAAAAATTAGAGAAAATGACAGCCCTTAGATGAGCTCTTGATTGACTAGTGGACAAGTGCCATTGGATTAGGCTTTGATATTTATTGACTCACTTTTAATCTACCATTCCACTTGGGTTGACTCTCAATTTGGTGTATAGTTCTCTCTCACTCCCTCATTCTGTCGAACACCCCATCTCCATAGCCATCTTCATCTTCTTCTTCACCTTCTTCTTCAGCCGAGAACTCCATCGACCGACCAGCCCCTGATCGTCACTTCGCCGCCGTAGAGCTTAACTTCTGGCAACCTGCAGCAGTCGAGCCGACCACTAGCGTCTTCTTCATCCTCTTGCCGACCACCTCCAAGTGGTAGCTCGGCACTTGACCCACTGAGGAGCTCCGGCCAACCGTTTTCCCGCGAGTCGACGGAATCCGTCGCAGCTGGAGGTAAGTCGACTTTCGAGCTTCATAGGACTTCGAATTGTCCCAATCTTTCGGTTAAATTTGTGAAAATCTAGGACACTCATATACTGAGTTGTGGTAAAAATTTAGGCTAAATTTGATGGAGTTTTGACACCAAAATGGTGCTGGATTGAAGGGCAGAAATTGACCGGTAGAAGACTTGGAGAACTCGGCGCCGTTCGTGGACTTTTTGCGTCGCATTAACCTTAAATTTTTGGTGAGACTTCCCAACATGTAGATCTACATGTTAGTAAGTAGATTAGTGGATAAATTGAGGATTTAAAATATTTTTTGGGCTAATTGGTTGGGAACTAAACATAATCAAAAAATGCCCTGTTCGGTTCTGTTCTTGCCGAGATCATGGGGGCTGTTCATGGTGTCGTCGAGCTCTAAATTATTTGTTGAGGCGTATTTGAATGTCAATGGATATGTTATTGAGGTTTACGCTTGGTGATTTGAGAATTTAACAAGAAAAACTTGATAAAATGGATTGAATTATCTTAGGTGGACGGCTGCTCTATTTTGGACTCTTTGGGGTCGAACCTTTGAAGTGCTTAGAGGAAGGTTTTCATCAATTTAAACTCAAGGTAATAAGTTCCTAAACCTTGGCTAGGAGGATGGGACTCAACTGGCTGATTTGGGTGCAGATTGAGTTAATTTTCGTGAGTTATGGCAAAATTGTTCAATGTTCGTCATGGTGGATGGATGATTGCTTGAATGCTTGCTTAATAGATATGCCATGAATTGATTGCCTTGTGTGAGTGATAAAATTGATTGCCTTGCATGCCATAAATATCTAGCTCGATGCGTGAGCTTATGCTTGATCATGATGTTTGATTTCAAATGATATCTGGTATGTATGAGGATTTGTGATACCTTGAGGTGTTGAGAGGCGGGGTTGTGTTGAATTATACCCTGAGCCGTTGAGACGCGGGATTGTCACGCCCTGAATCCGGCGAGCACGTGTACATCCCGCCAAGCCGTACTTTTCTTAAAAGCTCCAAGATCCAACAGCCAACATTCCAAGCACTGAAAGGAATGCGCACGCGGAAGTGAAGCCAACTCCATCTTGTAAATAACTCATATCCGATGACTTAGGACAGATATAACAAAATTCCATTAATCATTTTATCTCGGGTTCAATTCATATTCCATCAATCAGAAGTACAAACCCAATATAAAAAAAAGGCAAATTCGTTCTAAATGCAGTTGGTCAACTATCTCTTCAAAACCAATCCTTGGCGAGCTCGCGCTTCTTTCGCCTGGGACCCCAAAAAAATGCAGCCCCCACTAGGGTGAGATATAAATCTCAGTGAGGTGGGTCCTAACTCTAGGTTAGGCCGACTGTCCACTCAGGCAATTATATATTCAATAATTCAAGCTCATAAACTCATAGACATATCCAGTACAAATCAATAAAACAACAACATGTCACCTCACCACAAACATCTCCTCCTTCCTACCTCAATTTCCAGCCTGCAATAAATCGTATCAGGCTCGGTCCGCGTAAACGCATCAGGTTCCGATGAATCTCCAAGCAAAATTCAACATCAACTCCACCCCGCGATCTTGTCGCATCAAGGTATTCTCATACCTTCGTCCCGCGAATAGCTCGCATCAAGACCGTAACTATCTCAACCCCGCGATCTCGTCGCATCAGGGCGCCACGCAACATCAACTCCACCCCGTGATCTGGTCGCATCAGGATATTCTCAACCTCCATCCTGCGAATAGTTCTCATTAGGACTGTGGCTATCTCAATCCCACGATCTCGTCGCATCAGGGCGCCATACATCATCAACTTCACCCCGCGATCTCGTCACATCAGGGTATACATCTCCTGCCCCGCGTCTCATATTCCTCAGGGTCTCTCCGTCCCGCGAATAATTCGCATCAGGATCGTAGCTATCTCAACCCCGCGATTTTATCGCATCAGGACTCCACTCATTGTCAACTCCACCCCGCGATCTCATCGCATCAGGGTATCCATCTCTCGCCCCGCGTCTCACACACCTCAGGGTCTCGCCATGTTATGCTCATGTCATATTACCTTACTTCATTTCACATACAAACACGGGTGCAACTCAAGCACAATTGACACTCATGGCATGCAAAGAAAATCGAATGATATCCAGACATGGCAAACGACTCAGGCATAGATAATGTTATACACAACCATCCTATAACATCTTAGGATATAACCAAGCTACCCACTTGAACAAATTCTTATAATTCGTTCGACTCAACCTTCGACTCACCCAATTGAGTCCAATCTTCCTAGTATAAGGTTAGGAATTCCCTTGCCTTGGGTTTGATTACCCAATTTACTCCTCTTGAGTCTCCAAAGTTTCGGCCCCCAATGCCTACAACCGGACTTGTCGCGCAACCTAGAATTTCAACCAATTTCGTTAATTTTCACACTCAATTCCTCAATCCACGAACCCCAATCATCCATATCCTAACCCTCATCATCTAATCATGTCTTAAACATCAATTTGAGGTTCAAAATCACCCGCTCTTCAATCCACCAGAACCGGTCTTGCACAGAACCTATCCGGTTCAATTCGGTTCTGTGCATACGGTGCACCATCCATCCTAAATCAACTTCAATTCCATCATTTAACCCTTATCCTTCCTCTTAACATGTCTATGTAAGGGTTCTTGAGGTTCACCGAAGATTTGAAGTCAATTGGTCGCCGAAAACTCGTCAAACGTCGCCGGTTCTTCCTAAGTCAGAATCTGGCAATTTTCTGGGCAAGATGTACAAGGTCGGTTCGTGATAAAAAAAATTATCAAATAAATCCATAATTTTTACCACAGAATCCTATACATGTCTACTGAGTCTCCACGAAATTTGAGCCCAAAACTCCAAGAATTCGGCCATAAAAAGAGTCAAAAACTGGACCTACCTCAGGTTGAGTCAGTTTCCGTCGACTCTCGGGAAAATGCTTGGCCGGAGCTCTTCGGTGCTCCAAATGGTGTGCTTCCATTTCAAGGAGATGGGAAAGACATAGATCTAGGTTGGGATTGCCGGCCGGCATCCTGGTGGTGGCCGGAAGTGATCGCCGGAGCGGCCAAACAGAGAGGTCATTGACGGTCGACGGTCAGCAGAATGAAGAGGAAGGGAGGAGAGAGTTTTTAGTGGTTCTAGGGGAGAGAATGGCCGGCCAAAATGAACTAAAGAGAGAGAAAAAATTGTTATATACTAAGGCTTGGTCAAAGGTTGAATGGTAGGTTTGGCATAGTTGACTTGACTACTCTTTTAAGCATCAATTGACAATTGTCCCTCAAGTCAATCATGCAAGATCCAATGGCCCATAATCCTTCTTGATTTTCAGCAGCCTTGAGGGGTTTAATGTCCATAATGCCCTTCTTCAATTGCAAAGGCAAAGTTTTAAGCTTGAGAGGCAAAACGGTCATTTTACCCCCGACGTTCCGATTGTCGTTTTTCTCGTTCCAAGATTATTCGATAGGGCGACGGCCAATCCAAATAATGCTGGAATTCTTGATTTTTCAATTCAAACTTTTCAGGACTCATTTCTGATAGTTTTATCTATCAGAAGTGATTCTAGCCTATCCCGAACTGACTGGTGGCTTTTGCAGACATTACGTGTATTGACCACGATTCTCATCACGTTTAGGGCTTGTCAATTCATGGCGGCTTTGGTTGTCATGTAATTATGAGGGTCTATCGCTAGTTCCCTCGACAATCCTTATGGCCAAAGCGCCATTTCCTATCCGAGTTTCCTAGATCCACGTATCTTGTCTCGCGTTAGCCTTTTCCTTTGGGTCAGTTTACTCGAATTGATCAGATTCGAGCGAAATATGACTGAAATACATCTCTGGATATACACTTCTCATTAATGAGCCTGAAATTGACTGGAAATCAGAATGTCAAAACGTAAGATTGTGTTGAATTGTATCCTGATGCGTTGAGACGTGAAGTTGAAATAGCCAATGTCCTGATGCGTTGAGACGTGGGACGAAATTTGATATGTGTCGACACATGCTTGGAATGACATTTAGAAACCTGATGCGTTTACGCGGGTTTACCAATCTGATGGTTTGAGGCGTAATTACGTGGACCGAGCCTAAGGCGTTTTAAACGCGGGCGAGAACCATGAGGAAGTTGGAAGGGGGAAATCTGTGGCTTGATTTAGTATCTCCATGCCTAACTTGATTAACATGATATGATGCTATTACTGTTTGGTTGACGAACGCTTGCATCTCTATGGCATATTGACTGATGAGTGCATATTCTTGTTCATTGTTTGCATTGATCTGGGTGTACGGTCAACCTAACTTTGAGTTAGGACCTATCTTACTGAAATGTGAATCTCACCCCGTTGGAGGATCCCATTTCCAGATCCTAGACCGTGAGGATGCTGTCGACCAGACTAGGCGACCCAAAAGAGATGACTGTGTATTTTGACGAGTTTTTAGAAAGACGGGGAACTATGTACGTTAGAAAGTGTACGGGGAACTGTGTACGCGGATCGAGTCTGAGGCGTTTTAAACATGGGCGAGAACCATGACGAAGTTGGAAAGGTGGAATTTGTGGCTTGATTTAGTTTCTCCATGCCTGACTTGATTGACATGATATGATGCTATTATTGTTTGGTTGATGAACGCTTGCATCTCTTTGGCATATTGACTGATAAGTGCATATTCTCGTTCATTGTTTGCATTGATCTGGGTGTACGGTCAACTTGACTTAGGGTTGGACCTATCTTACTGAAATATGAATCTCACCCCGTTGCAGTACCCCATTTCCTGATCCTAGACCATGAGGATGTTGCAGACCAGACTAGGTGACCCGAAGAGATGACTACGTATTTTGACGAGTTTTCGGACAGAAGAGGAACTGTGTACGTTAGAAAGTGTACTGTAATTTGGGTCAATGAGGGTGAAAAGTACTTGAAGCCTCATAGGTTTAAGGCTTGGTTTTTTAGGGTAGGTGAGGTTACTACTAGACCATTGAAGTCCACTGAGGTACCCCGTAGGATTATTCCTAATTGGTGTCATCCCACTCGGGATTCTGCAGAGGTCGAGGGATTTGTAGCTGATTCGAAGAATATTCCCGAGAGGACCCCAACCTTGGAAGACACCGTTGAAGTGATTTAGATTGAAGCCTCAGAGGGTAATCTGGTTGAGCATCTAGAGGACGAGACAATGGAGGATACTGTAGAGGTACGATCTGAGACCTTTTCGGAGTACGAGCTTACCAAGGATGCCGAGGAAACTGACAACTCCAGCAGTTTGACTTAGTGGTTTCTAACTTGCTGTAGTTTTCTTTTGATGAATGTGTCGTAGGTCAGTTTTTCTTGAAGACTTGTTATGGATGTCTTTTGGAACAGTACCGTTACCTCGACCCATCTGTAGGACTAGTTCTCCTACGCTTTTGTACGAACTCTTGGAATGTTATGTATATGTGTTACATTCTCGCTATCCGGGTTCCCATGAATGTTTGTACAGATGAGTATATGATATCGCTTCCGCATACTTCTTTTGTTGTGCATCTCTCGATAACTGAATCTTGGGACTCGAGAGTTTGCTTGTAGGGAGTCGCTCGTGTCCAAGGTGCGGAGTGTGACAAGTAAGGATGACTAGCTTGATGTGTTATTACGCGGGTAGTATCCTAACCTGATGCGTTGTTCCGCGAGTGATTGAGGAACACGACCTGAGGCGTTATTACGCGGGTCCTGGAATATGTATTTGTTGACTTGAGGCGTTGTGATGCGGTCTTGCCAAACATGTTATAATAGCCTGATGCATTATGACGCGAGCTTGGATAGTGATGATTGGTGAAAATACCTTATATGATCAATTGAATGCCTAAACGGCCTGAAGCGTTATGACGCGGGTGCTTGACAACCTGATATTGATGATTGGAATTTGATTGAGATATGCTGAGGAAATGCCTTGTTATGATCTTGAGAAATTTGAGAATGCCTCAAATGGAGATTTCTATTGAAAGCCCTGCCATAGCACAAAGTTCAGCTTTATTTATGAAATTTTACTACTGAATCGAGTCGATTCTGAATTAGTGAAATGCTATGCATTGATGGAGTTATGTTTTTATCATGCCAAGACTTTTTATTTAAGAATACTTATTTTTAAAGGTGTATGGAGGAACTGACAACCTAGTTTAGGGTTAGGTTTAACTTACTGAGATTTATATCTCACCCCGTCGTGAGATTAACCTTTTTTCAGGTCCCCGACGATGGAAATCCGAAGTTGCCATGGATGGGTATTCGAGGAAGTCATTGAAAGAAAATGGATATTGACCTTTTGTAACCTTAGGGATTGCTTTTTATGTTGGAGTTAGAATTGTGCCTGACCTCGAAAGTTTGAAAAAAGAAGTGTTTCCCTTTGTCCTAAGTCATATTCTTATTATTTTTTATTATGTATGGAGATGCCTTGTCGCTTTCATTCGCTTGTATCATCGGTATGGAATTTTAATTGTTGGCCGAAGGATCCTGGGTATCATCGAAACTTGAACGACCCTCGAGGGATGTTCGCGTGCCCGCCGAGTTCGGGGCGTGACAATCGACGATGCTAACTGAGCAAGTCCAGTCAACTTTTTTCCTTTCTTTCCTCCAGCTTGCATGTGTGCTGGTCTTTTTTTTTTTTTTTTGCACCCTTACTTGGATTTAATTGAGCAATATCACTTCTTTTGAGTGTACAGTACTTGCTCTTTGTTTTAATTGCGCAGTCCACTCTTCTTCTTAGAGCATCAAATGTCCATCTGCATGGCAGTCCATACATCTCGTCCTTTTGGCGTCCCTCAAAGAACTGGCCAAAATTTTTAATTGCAGTACATTTCTAGGTGACTTGTACCTTGGGACATGTATGTGTTACCTTGTTAGGCCTTGCCAGCAAATTTGTAACTTGAGTTCCATAATATGCTGCGTCCTAATCTGTGCACACCGAAGCATGTGCTTTTTGTTGTTATGCAGTTCTATACTGTATTTGCACATCAGCGAGGTCTGCTAATCCTAGTTCTTGTTACTTTCACATTTTAAGGTTGATGCTGAAGATGTGAAAATATTCTCCCGTTGAGGATCTATTATTCAATGAGTCTGCTTCGATGATGTTGTTTTTGTGTCTTTTTTAAATTGATGCTTCGTTCTTGTGTTTTGATGTTTTGATGCTAACCTGCCTACCAACGGATGGACTAAATTCCTGAACCATAGTAGCACGCTGTGTTTGGTATTTTGAAGATTGTGTGACTATCTCTTGTTTGATTCACAAGTGCCTCATGGCGTATCATACATGCCTGCCTCTACCGAATGTTGCTTGCCTTAAGTTTGTGAATCACTTTCGTTAGTTTGATCACAGCCCAATAGCAAAGACATTTCTTCATTGCTTGTTATAATCATGAGATGAGTAAATGTCTGACTGATACTTGCGAGTGTATCTCGCTGAAGGATTTCGTTGAAGGAGAGTTTACCATTTATCTTGCGCTCGGTGAAAATGTTGACGCAATGACACGTTTGATTCCCTTTTATTGTCGATTCCGTGGTGAATGGTCCCTTTGAAGCATAGGAGTCGTGCATATAGTCAAAAAACCCTCGAGCTGCTGTAAGAAATTTCTTGATCATGTTCGAATGTATGTTGTTCAGTTCTCTTTTTCGGCTTGTAAAAAAAATAAAATAAAAGTCTGGATACGAAGATTATGCAGAATGAATATCATGAACTTGTATAAAGTTTGCTCTGTTATGGATGCGTAGTTCTCATGCAGAATTGCTTTAGTTGTTCGTGATTTTGTATATGCAACTGTAGAACGAATGTAAGAATAAGTGAAAGAAGGATGGAAAGGGAAGTTGACTTGTCTTGGAAGTGAGAACGGAGGAATCTTGTTGAAATCTTGTCAAAACATGCTGGAATCTTGCTGAATTTTGTTGAAAACAGGCTGGAATTGAATCAAATGCATACTGACCATGATTGTATCTCTCAGTCCAATAAAGATCTCGTTCTACTTGGTTTTTAGTTTTGATGACATAATGAACACACTACCTGGTAGGCCTCTTTAACATAGATATGAAATACCTCATGATTTTCATTCCAACAACTGTGGATGTGTTGATGCAGATCACATATAATTAATTGGTCCGCTACTGTTTGGATTTGATTCTGGTTATATTCCAATGTGTTGAAAACCAAATCTCACTCCATCGTTTTGTTTCTTTGTTCTGTATTATGTTCTGGTGATTTCTCATGGTGGCTGGCGATGAGCACGAAGTCTGAATTATTGTTCTCAACCGGAGGAAGCCAATCCCTCGCTTGGCGGTTAATGAGACTTACAAGCATTTTCTTAGTAATTGATTAGTTTAGGCTAAAATGAGTTGCCTAATTCTAGTTCAATTTGTTATGATTAGTCTTTAATGTCAAGCTTATGGGGGTTCATGTTGCAGGCCATGTAATAATTTTTTAAGCCCGAGGAGTAGCGGGTTCGTTAATGTTGTTTAAATTCTGGCTTTACGTTAATGTCATTTAAATTATTGAGTGTTCCGTTTCGCACTTCAATAGATTAGATTGGATGTTTTTTTATTTTAGAGATTGGCCAGGGTTAGACCCTTACGATTATAAGCAACCCACAATATTTCAATGTGTTGAAAAACCAAATCTGACTCCATCGTTTTGTTTCTCTGTTCTCTATTATGTTCTGGTGACTTTTCATGGTGGTTGGCGATGAGTACGAAGTCTGAAATTATTGTTCTCACCGGAGGAAGCCAGTCCCTCAATTGGCGGTCCACAATGATTAGATTTAGGATTCAATTACATGTGTTAATTATGTTACTTTAGTTAATAAACTTAAAAATTAATAATCAATCTAAGTTATATAGTCTAAGCTAGGAAAAATAAAATTAAGACTTAGAATAATTTTCTTAGTAATTGATTAGTTTAGGCTAGTTTAGTCCTGTCACTTAATAAAATGAGTAGCCTAATTCTAGTTCAATTTGTTTATGATTAGTCTTTAACGTCAAGATTATGGGGGCTCATGTTCCAGGCCATGTAATAATTTTTTAAACCCGACGAGTAGCGGGTTCGTTAATGTTGTTTAAATTCTTGCTTTACGTTAATGTCATTTAAATTATTGAGTGTTTTGTTTTGCACTTTAACAGATTGGATGTTATCTTCTTTTAGAGATTGGCCAGGGTTAGACCCTATAAGCAGGCCACAAGAACATTTTGCATGGATACTTATCAATGACCTTTAATTGACAAAAACGGGTATAACTAGTTAGAGAAACAGCCATACCAAGTTAGAGGTAAACCTTTGTTAACTCTTGTATCTCATTTGGTTTATAATTGACCGTAAGGGCTAGTGGCGACTTCTAGTACAGGTTAATTGATTGAACTCTCTAAAGAAATTCAATATTACACGAGGTATTGATTTAGAAGAGTTCACGTACGGTCAAGGAGTACATTTAATTCCATTCACCTCAGGCTCGTCGTCACTCGAGTTGTGGTCACGATAATGTTTTGCGATGTTCTCTCTTCACCTATTATTTTTAGTTTATGGGTTGAACTTTTGTAACAATTGCCAAGAATGGTCAAACCACCGCCTTTTTTTTTTATAAACCTATCATGTGGTGGTTTATTCAGTCTTAAACATTTTAATTGTGTTAAATTAGCTTTAAATCTTTGACTATTTGTTAATTTAACGCTAAATCTTTTTATATTTTATCAATGTAGTACTTTTGGCTGATTATTTAAATAATAAGGTTAGGACTATTGGCAACGAATCAATTGTAGGATTACTCTATAGTCAACGTATCTTCAAAAATATATATATATATATAAACTGTATGCTCTAAAAATTGTCTTCCTTTGTATTTTTTCTTTGGATCCATTGGATTTTCTAAACTCTAATGTCATAGAGGAGACATAAATCCCTTGGTACATCCAGCAGATCCCATTATTACATTCTCGTAGAATTTGTTGTTTCAAGAAAGTCAAGATTAGTCAAAGGTCAACATTAGTTGCACTGACCCGGATCCCCTGCCTTGATCCCCTGCCTTAAAAGCAGGGATCCGAGGATCCATCAAATCCCCATCGCCCATCTCCCCCCTCGATATAAGGGGGTATTATGGTCATTGATGGGCGGTGAGGATTCATCATGTCACCTGCCTAAAGGCAGGTGATCCCCTTGCACGAGTAAGTCCGCACTTGGAACATTCTCAACGTCAAAGCATTGTCTTAACCCCTATTTGAACAAAACCCACTTCACATTCTCTATTGGTGGATGAACAATCCAACACTTGGGGAATTCTACTTCACAATGATAGGAAGAGACGTCAATAATAATAATAATAATAATAATAATAATAATAATAATAATAATAATAATAAAGCAAGTCGCTATGAATGCTTGGTTGCCAAAATCGATAATTGGAAAATTTTGAGGGAAAAGTTTTATTTAAGAGGGGAGCAATCGTTAGGGGTGAGCATGGTTCCAGGGTAGAACCGAGAATTTAGAACCGAAACCTATATAAACCAATCTGGTTTCAGGTTTCAAGGTATATAGGGTAGGTTCCGGGTTCCAAATATCAAGAAACTTGTTCCAACGGGTAAGTTTCAGGTTCCACTACCTAAAACCTGAAACCGGAAAACTGGACCCTGAATCTTGATTGTGTTTTTTTAGTATATATTTTTGTACAATCTTACAATGTTCTACGGCGTTCGATGATAATTATATAATCTAGAGCCAAATAAATTTTTATGTTCCAAGTTCTAAAAAATGAAGAACCTATTCCAATGAGTTAGTTTCAACTTCTAAATGTGAAACCTAAAATCGTTCACCTCCACTTCTCCTTAACTGTTGTAGTATTTACTCTCATTTTGCTTAAGTAAAAATAAAATAATAAAATAAAATAAAAGAAATTGATAGGTTCTCGGGTACCCTAGAACTGATCATAGAACCTGTGATAGGATAGGTTCCAGGTTTCAATATATGACAGGTAGGTTCTAGGTTTCAAAAAATGAGAAACGTGTTCTAACGGGTAGGTTCCAGGTTCTAGGTGGAACCTGTAAGAAACCTGAAACCACTAACCCCCAGCAATGGTCTTCATATTTTTTTTTTTGGACAATTTGATTATGATTCTTCACATTTTTTACTATTTTGGGTGATTATTTGACGTTGATGTTTGCCGAATTTTGAGGACTATAAACTGTTTTTGAATGGTCCTTATAATTTTGCTTGTGTATGAAACACTATTTTAGAGTTGGGAAAAAATTGTGGGATGGGAATGGACCGATAGAATGGAGGCTTGAAGACAGGAGAGATTAAGGTGATTAAGGTATTTACTAAGATCGAGCATGAAGCTTGGATGGACAGAACTATATGTGACCGTTAATTTAGTTATATCCATGTTTCATACTTGTTTTAAGTTGGAAAATTTGACCCCCAAAAAAAAAGGAGAAAAGATAGATGAGGTTCGGTTAAACCCCCCCCCCCCCGCCCCCTACCAAAACTGAGATTTGTTATGAATTATGTTTTTCTTGTTTGCCAACATGAAGCGACCGGTTTGTTCTTCGGCATTTTTGCTCAAGATTGGAAAGAATGATTGTGCTAATCGTTGGTGACCGTTTCGGTTAGTTTTACATGTCCACCAAAGAAATCATGAATACCAGGGAAAGTCCAAGCATGACACACAGATCGAGGGAATCGTTCAGATTCTCGTCAATATTGGGAACCTAATAGAATAACCAGCTCAAGCGCAACAATGTGCTACTCCTATTGCAGGAAATGGAAAATTAACGTATATTGATGGGGCGTATTTGAGAGGTCTCCACGAAAAGGTGCCTTTTGAAAGGCTGGCCTTGATAAGATTCAAGGGGCATGAGACAATGAATAGCAATGTACAAAAACCTTCTTTCTCTCAAGAGCACACACACACCAAAGACATCTATTGTTACTCTTGTAATATAACGTGCGGAAATTAACCACGATCTTACAAATACGTCAATACGAAAGTCCAGAGAAAATAACGATAAATAATAAATGACACCAAATATAACGTGATTACGTCCGAATGTCGGTACCTACATTCACTAAGAGAGTCGGTAACTATATCGGAGAATCGGATTTACAATTATTCAATACGCTCGTATTTTTCTCAAATTCAGTATTTATAAATAAACAACTCTCCATTAAATATAATAATAAACTCGCGCGGTACAAAAATCTGTTGTGCTTAAGACTCCTCTGTTCGCTCGACAGGACGTCACAACGCGTGCACCTCAGCTTCGCTCTTCGCCCTTCATCAAACCAAGTCACTGATATGCGGCCTATTTTTGTTCTCGTGCGGCACGATACTTTATACAAGACTGAAGCCCCCTTTTCTTTGTGCGGCTGCGGCATCGTAAAACAAACCCTCTTTTTTTAATCTATTTTCTTCCAATCCGACGAGGGCTTGTTTTTAGCCCGGGACCCACGGAAACTCTTTTTCTGTTGAAGACATATACCCCAAAATTGGTCAACAGTCAAACGTGGAGATTAACTTTTCCCTTCTCAACAGAAACCAAATTCGCACCGTATACATACATCTTTATATGTATGTGCCTCTAGTTAATTTGGGTCTCGCATATGAACTAAAACTCGAGACATAATATAACAATTCTTCACCTTAGCTCGATATTTAAAACAAAACCAATAATGCTTATTATCCATGCTGCTCTCTCGTCGCCTCAAAGGGCGATTACTCTTCACAGACATCAATAGTGCTCAAGCAAAGCTTGAGGTTCGCCAAAGAAACAGACTTAGTCATCACGTCCGCCGGGTTATCCGCTATCGCTACCTTTTTTACCACAATTATACCCTTTGCTAAGACATCTCGAATGAAGTGGTACCTGATATTGATATACTTCGTCCGATCATGATAAATCGGATTACATGCCAGAAATATCGCACCTTGATTGTCATAATGTATATCAATACTTTTCTGATCCAACCTAAAGTTCAAAAGCAAACTCTATAACCATATCACCTCTTTTGCTACAAAGGTTAGTGTCATGTACTCCGCCTCAGTTGATGACAAGGCCACGTTGTCTTGTAAGGACGCCTTCCAACTAACTGCACCACCTACAAGCTTAAACAAATACCCTGCTAAAGACCTGCACTCATCCAAGTCACATGCATGATCAGAATCCACAAAACCAATGGTTTCACATCCATTACTGTTCCTCCGGTACACTATGCCAATGTTTGTTGTCCGCTTTGAATATTTGAGGATCCATTTCACAGCTTCCTAATGAGTTTTACTAGAACACTTCATAAAACGACTAATATACTGACAACTTGTGAAATATCAAGCCTAGTACATACCATAACATACATAATATTACCTACTGCACTAGAATACGGAACACGAGACATATGCTCATCCTCCTCCTCAGTCTGCGGTGATGACTTAACCGAAAGTTTAAAGTGCTTCGCTAATGGTGTATTTACAGATTTCGCTGACTACATATTAAAACGTGCTACAATCTTCTCAATATATTTCTTTTGAGACAGACGTAATAATCCTGCATTCCTGTTATATAATATCTACATACCCAATATTTTCTTTACAGCACCTAAATCTTTCATCTTAAACTCAGCACTCAATTGCCTTTTCAGCACATCAATGTCAGACATATCCTTAGCTGTTATCAACATATCATCAATATATAGCAGCAGATATATCAAAGACCCATCATCCAGTCTCCTAAAATAAACACAGCTATCCATCTGACTTTTAGAATAGTCCTGACTAGCCATGAAAGCATCAAAGCGCTTATACCATTGCCTAGTAGACTGTTTCAGTCCATATAAAGATTTCTTTAACAAGCAAACTTGATCTTCCTTACCGGAATAGCAAATCCCTCTAGTTGCCTCATGTAAATCTGCCCTTCCAACTCACCATGAAGAAATGTCGTTTTCAAATCAAGCTGCTCCAACTTGAGATCATATACAGCAACTAAGGTAAGTAAAATACGAATAGAAGTATGCCTTACCATAGGAGAAAACACTTCATTGTAGTCAATGCCCTCCTACTGTGTAAACCCCTTCGCCACAAGTCTCGTCTTATACCTCACTGCCTCGACACCGAGAATGCCCTCTTTTCGTTTGTAGACCCATTTATTTTCAATAATTTTCTAGCTCTTGGATACTTTAATTAGCTCTCATGTCTGATTTCGATGGAGTGATTCCATCTCTTCACTCATAACCCCTAGACACTACAACGACTCAGAACTAGCCATCGCCTTAAAGTATGACAAATGTGACGCCCTGAAAATTCAACCTTTGTAAGCGTCAGAAGTCGATGAAATGATATGAATATATAATCATAGTCGACACCTATTTTGGACTATAAAGACCGAAGAGATGAAAATTTGGACGAATTCTAAAATTTAGATTATTTCGGATTGAGTTTCGAAATTGATCCGCGGTGATTTTGAATTGTCGTTTTCGCAATCGATCCTAACTCTGACCGAGTTTGGCCAGTGAAATTACCGAAATTACCCTTCGTTCAGTATACCAAAATTTCGTTTCAGTCCCGGCGCGCCAAATGATCATTTTGGCCCTACTTATACACATGAGACAAAGTTGATTATTGGGCAAATAAGACAAAAAAATTTAATTTGGCCATAAAAGTCTTGACTTGGCCCCACCATTTCTCCCTTCCCCATGCACGTCCCCTCCTTCTGCCGCTTCTTCCTTCTTCTTTCTTCTTTTTTCTTTTGTTCTTCTTCTTTTCCCAACCGTGGATGCCGAAGCTTGCCGACCGTTCCTCCTCCTTCCACCGCTGTTTTTCACGCGACCACGCCTCACCATCGACAGCCACCCTCCTCAGCCACCCCCCGCCATCGCCTTGACCCGAGCTGAGCTGCCATCACCGTCGAACGGCCGAGGAAACGCCACGGCAAACTCGGCCCTATTTTCGGGTCAGTTGACCCGAGGACTCAGTGGCCTCCTCCGGCCACCACGGCCGCCACTGACGCCGACCACCGCCCCTCAGCTGACCGCCGACCTCCCCTCGACCCATCCGACCCTGCCCCACCGATCGTCCGCCGCTAGAGCCGCCAGAATTCGGCCCCGAAGTCCCGGTGCCTTATTTTGGGCCCGGTTCAGTTCGGTCTTCGATCCAGCTACCACGGTCGCCGTCGTGCCTCACCGCCACCACCGATCGACTCCCCTGAGTTCCCTCTACCGCCTCCGAGCTCACCGCCGCCGGCCGCAACACGTGGCGACCGAAATCCTTCGTCGACCAACGCCCATGTTTCGGCGCCGAATAGGACAGCTGCTGATCGGGGCTGTTCGCCGCCGCCGGCCACCTCCCGCCGCTGTCCACCGGTCCCTGCCGACCCCCACCGACCCTTGGGTGAGCTCCTGACCCTTGGCCGGCCTTGTCCCACTCCGTGTCGCAGGAAAACGACCAAAACAGATCGGTTCGCCGGTTGAGTTTACTGTTTATCACTGTTTCAGGCCGCCAGCAGCCGCTCGCTGGAGCTCCGCCGCCGGCCACCTGTTCCGACGACCTCGCTGGACTTCTTCGAGGTGTCGCCAAAGTTTGAGTTTGGGCCGCCGCGCGATAAACCCTAATTCGATCGTCATCGCCGCCGCCGCCACCGTCGCTCGAGCTAACTCACGCTGTGAGTTGACCCTAAACCTTGGTTAGGGTACTAATTGCGCTTAGGATTAGTTTTAATTTTTAATTATTTATTTATTTATAAAAAAAAATCGATCAGAACCGGTTTAGATAGAGACAATGGTTAGGATAAATGGCCGATCGATTATTTGTCTATGGCTAATTGTGGTAATTTATCAATTGATTGATTGATTGTGTTTGTTCGCGAGCGAGTGACATGTTAGAGACAATCGAGCGATTGATTGCTATAATTCGACTAAGAATTAAGATTTATAATATGAATTGAGCTCGAAATTGCCGGGTTGAGTTAATTGATGGCGAGTGCGTTAATTGCTTTATTGGTTTATTTGCCTGGCTGAAATGCTCGATTAAGAGTCTTGTGGGCCTTAGGGCCGAGTTGGTTGTATTTTTGTTTGGATTTTGGCATTAATCATAGATAAACAATGAGTTGATTGCCAAATGCAATTTGTGTGGTCATTTAAAGGATCAATGACGTTACCTGGCAAGTTCGTATTATACAATTGGTATTCGTACCGTACCTATTGTATGGAAACTCGCGACTTGTCAGAAGCATGATAATCCATGCCCCGTGCCAGTCGTACGATTTTAAGGGATTATTGGATGCCGATCGCAACTTGTGACAGACCGAAGCTCCTTTTTAAGGAATGCTTACTTGCAGTACCATGCCGGGTGCACTGGATACACCGCTTGTAGTAGCCGTCACTGAGAGGGTAAAGTGGACGTAGCCTGGTCCTGCCAGATGAGTGCGAGATCGCACTATTGATGATTTTATCATGCCAGTTGCGTGGGTCATTGTTTAATAATAAACTTGTGTGATGTCTTGTGTACGCTTGAGTGGTAGTGTCTCAATTGGTTGTTGATTTGGCATATATATTTTATTGATATATACTTGTTTATATCTTGTGGTTTATTATGGTGCTTAGTTATCCTAGGCGAATCAGTGTCCTGTTCGAGATTAGGCTTGATTTACTGTGATTAAATTCTCACCCCGTCGTGGGACAACTTTTCAGGTCCAAAATAATGGAGAGACCGGTGCGATTTGGTACCCCCACCCACTCATCACACGATGTCAATCTCCATGCAGTGCCAGGTACGGACTAGATGTGGGAACGCCACATCACAACGATATGGGTCGATGATGGGATGCCACAACTGGTGGCACACCTCTTCAAGGCCTGGTATCTTCGCGATGGGGTGGATCTCTTTGGTCCGCTCAGAGGATTTGAGGGGCCACCTCTTCAGGGGGTCCCTAATGTCACCGCCTAGGATCCGATGGACATCGATACACCTGATGGGGAGGTGGTAGATTCCGCACCCGGTATGCAGCATGAGCTCGAGCCCGAGCATTCAGTAGCCTCCTTTGTGCATTTTAGCCAGAGTTCCTGTGATGACCCGAACGACCCGGCTCCCCCGATTGGTTATGACGATCCGGATGTCGATTTTACCCAGTAGAGGGTTAGGTTTCTTTTGTGGTCAGGGAACTGGTGATATCTTTTGTGGGGGTACTATTTTGGGATAGATGAGAGTTAACTTTACCTGACTCCTGTATCTTTTTGTGAGTCCTAGATGGCCGCCCCGAAGCATGGGGTTGTATTTATCAGCTGTTGGCTCTGTAAGGTTATAGATCATCTATTCACAGTAGTTTATCTTTGCGTTATGTTGTCTGGCCTTTCTTCCTACCTATCCCATCTTGATTTTATTGTATGGAAGATTGCACATTCCACATGCGCAGTATATTCTTAAGTCAATAGCAGTTGCTTGGGACGCTATCTTTTATGACCTGGTGGCGATTTGGCAAGGGATGTCGCGGGTTCGAGAGTCAGGACGTGACATCCCCGCCCAAGGTGGTATCAGAGCAAGGTCAGCCTAATCCGTCTGGTCATTGGCATGGAGTAATAAGGAGCGTTGAGGAATGGGATGGTTAGTAAGATTTTTTGTTATTATGCCTGTGATTGTTAAGTTCGTGGTAGAATTTTGGGGTTGCTTTCTAACCGCGTTTTGCTATAGGGTAAGCAGGACTCCATATCTTACTGCAAAATGAGCGGACGCGATAAAAGAGCACCCCGAGCACCTCGAAGGAGGCCTTTAAGGCCAGTGGAAGAATTGGTTGATGTTGAAAGAGTACCGCCAACAGTGTCTCCAATTACACCCCCTACTGCAGCCTCTGCTACTGAACCTACAGGACCTACTGGAAGGGAACCAACTATGGCTGAAGCCATGCAAGCCTTAAGGGCTATTGGAGATTTGATGGGGCAGCAAGTAAGGAATCAAGCTGCAGCTACTATTGCTGCTGCTAGGACTTCATCTACGATTTCGTTTGCAGTTTCGTCGATGAGTCCACCACCTGTACATGACAGTGAGGAGCGTAGGACTCAAAAGCTGGTGGAACAGTTTCTTAAATTGAAGCCATCTCAATTCACTGGAAGTGGAGACCCTGAAGCTGCTACTCGATGGGTCGAAGGGATGGAGAAAGCGTTCGATTTACTGAGATGTTCAGATAGGGATAAGGTTACTCTGGCAATCTATCAACTCGAAGGGAATGCTAGTACTTAGTGGAGAGCTGTCAAGGGTAAAACTTTTCCGGAAGATATAATTCCAGCATGGAATACTTTTGTGGAAGTTTTTAATAATAAATACTTCTCAGGACAGCTAGAGAGCAAAAGATGGCTGAGTTCTTCTGCCTCCGTCAGAACCAGATGACAGTTGACCAGTATGAGGTAAAGTTTTTTTAACAGTCCAAATATGCTCCGAGAATGATTGAGGATCCGGATGATAGGGTTAAAAGGTTCAAAGACGAGCTGAAGCCTGAGATTAAGAGTGTTCTGGCACAGCTCGACCTCCAGGACTATGATGATATCTACGTGAGGGCGCTGATAATGGAGCGGGACTTATCTGAAAGGACTACCACATTTGGATCACGATTTACGTCTCCAAATAGATTCGACAGAAGACAAGGGAAGAAACCTATGTTTAGCAACCGGAGTCACATCTCACCCAATCGCCGAGGGGCGATTAGTAAGCCGGCATTTCGTCAGAGTGAGATGTGCAGCTTGTGTCGACAGAGGCATGGGCCTGGCTTGTGCCCGTATCGAGGTGGTGCCTATTTTGGTTGTGGCCAGTTGGGCCATCAGGTGAGAGACTGCCCGTAGAGGCAAGGCGGGCAGGCGCCACCACAGTAGGGAGGACAACCTAGAGGAGCTGTGCCGCCAAACTTCCAAAATCGTCCTCCGGTACAAGGGAAGGTTTTTGCTGTCACTCGGGAAGCGATAAAGGATTCGCCGACCGTTACAGGTACGGTCCTCTTCCATAATCAAGTAGCATATGCCTTGTTTGATCCGGGTGCTACACATTCCTTTGTTGCGGATCAGTTCGTTAAATTATGTGAATTGAACTTGGTGCCTTTACATATTGTGCTTAATGTGTCAACGCCATTGAAAGATAAAGTAGTGGCTACAGTGAGCTGTCCTGATTGTAGACTTGTGGTGGATGGCTATGAGAGTAAGATAGACTTGACTGTGCTGGAAATGTACGATTTTGACTTAATTGTGGGAATGGATTGGTTGGTAAAGCAAAGAGCCACAATGGACTACTTTAATAAGGTGATTCGGTTTAATCCGATGGATGGTATTAGTTTTGAATTTTTGGGTAATCGAGGAGGAACCTCGACTGTGATGATATCGTTGTTAGAGGCGACTCGACTGTTGGAGAATGGGTGCCAAGGCTATTTGGCTTCTGTGGTAGATTTGTCTGCTAAAGAATTGAAATTGGAGGATATTGTGATTGTATACGAGTTTCCAAATGTTTTCCCCCAAGAATTACCTGGTTTGCCACTAGAAAGAGAAATTGAGTTTGTGATAGAGTTAGTTTCTAGGACGGAGCCGATTCTAAGGCGCCATATAGAATGGCATTGTCAGAGTTGAAGGAACTCAAAGTTCAAATGCAGGAGTTATTAGATAAAGGGTTCATCCGCCCTAGTGCATCGCCTTGGAGAGCACCTATTTTGTTCGTCAAGAAAAAGGATGGGTCTTTGAGATTGTGTATTGACTACAAACAGTTGAATCAGGTGACGATCAAGAATAAGTACCTACTGCCAAGGATTGACGACTTGTTTGATCAACTGCAGGGAGCATCTATATTTTCAAAAATTGATCTACAGATGGGATACCATCAGTTGAGAATCAGAAAAGAGGATATATCGAAATTGGCATTTAGGACACGTTATGGACATTACGAGTTCACTGTGATGCCGTTTGGTTTGACGAATGCTCCTGCTGCTTTTATGGATTTCATGAACAGAGTGTTCAAGGAGTTTCTAGATTGCTTTGTAATCGTTTTTATAGATGACATTCTGGTGTACTCGAAGAATTCTAAAGATCATGAGCAACACCTGAGAGTAGTTCTGGAAACTCTGAGAATGCATCAATTATATATCAAGTTCAGTAAGTGCGAGTTTTGTTTAGCAAGCGTAGCATTCTTAGGTCACGTGATTTCGGGCGAAGGTATTGCAGTGGATTCGATTAAAATTGAGGCAGTTATTAATTGGTCAAGACCAACGACTGCTACAGAGATTAGAAGCTTCTTTGGTTTGACAGGTTATTACAGGCGATTTGTGGAAGGATTCTCAACTATAGCCTCGCTTTTGACTAAATTGCTGAAGAAAGATATGAAGTTTCAATGGACAGACAAGTGCGGGCGTAGTTTCCAAGAGCTTAAGCATAAGCGGACTAGGGCTCCTGTTCTGACAATTCCTCTAGTCCTGGTGGTTATGAAATTTGTAGCGATGCTTTGCTTAGGGGACTGGGTTGTGTTTTAATGCAGCATGGCAGGGTAGTAGAGTATGCGTCTCGTCAGTTGAGACCCCACGAGTTGAATTATCCCACACACGATCTGGAGTTAGCTGCGGTCATGTTTGCCTTGAAGATCTGGAGACACTATTTGATTGGGAAAAGTTTTCAGGTATATACCGACCATCAAAGTCTGAAGTACATGTTCTCTCAAAGGGAGCTGACATGAGACAATGCCGATGGATGGAGTTACTAAAAGATTATGACTGCGAGATCCTGTATCATCCTAGTAAGGCGAATAAGGTTGCTGATGCCCTGAGTAGAAAATCAGTGATTGCTCAATTACAAGTGCATGAGTGGTGTTTACTTGAGCAATTGTGAGACTCAGACTTTAAACTGGAGATAAGCCACCTGTCAAGTCTCGTGGCCACCTTGAGAATTGAGCCGAAAGTACAAGTTAAGATTAAGACCCTGTAGTCCACAGACCCCTTTATTCAGAAGATCCTTCAAGGAGATTCGGCCAAATGAAGGGTCGATTTTCAAATAGCTGAGGATGGGATACTTAAGTTCAGAGGACGTTTGGTTGTGTTTGCGGATGAAAATTTAAAGGAGTAGATCTTATTAGAAGCTCATCGTAGCAGTTATAGTATCCATCCTGATAATACAAAGATGTATCAGAATTTGAAACAGCACTACTGGTGGAACGGTATGAAAACATATATAGCCAAACATGTGGCTAAGTATTTGACCTGTCAGCAGGTCAAGGCGCAGCGCTGCAAACCTGGAGGACTGCTGCAGCCTTTGAAAATTCCAGAGTGGAAATGGGAGCATATCACGATGGATTTCGTGATGGGTTTGCCGAGAAGTCAGCGGGGGCATGATTCAATTTAGGTTGTGGTAGATAGGCTAACGAAGTCAGCATACTTTATTCCAGTAAGAAAGGACTTCGCCTTAGACAAATACGCAGAGTTGTATTTGAGGCATATTGTAAGGCTACATGGCGTGCCAATGACAATCACTTCTGACCGAGATTCCAAATTCACTGCTATATTTTGGAGGAGTTTACAAACTACTTTAGGGACGAAGCTGCAATTTAGTACAGCTTACCATCCGCAGATAGATGGCCAGTCTGAAAGAACGATTCAGACCTTGGAGGACATGTTGAGAGCATGTGTTCTGAATTTCAAAGGTAGCTGGGAGGAACAATTGCATTTGGTTGAGTTTGCCTATAATAATAGTTATCAGCATAGTATTAAGATGGCACCTTTCGAGACCTTGTATGGCAGAGTTTGCAGGACGCCAGTTTGTTGAGATGAGGTTGGAGAAAGGAAGAAAACTAGCCTTGAGTTAGTAGAACAGTCGATAGAAGCAATTAAGGTGATTAGAGATAGACTAAAAACAGCTCAGAGCCGCCAGAAAAGTCATGCAGATAAAAGGCGCAGACCTTTGGAAGTTCCAGTAGGTGATCATGTCTTTCTGAAAGTGTCGTCTATGAGAGGAACATCCCGCTTTGGCAGGAAAGGAAAGCTGAGCCTGAGGTACGTTAGACTGTTTGAAATCCTAGAACGAATCAGAGTTTTAGCTTATCGACTTGCATTGCCGCCTAGACTTGCTCAAGTACATAACGTCTTCCACGTGTCGATGTTAAGAAAGTACGAGCCAGACCTCGCTCATGTGCTGAGTTACGAGGAAATTGATTTGGATGAATGGGCATCATACGTGGAGCGACCAGTTAGGATCGTGGACAGGAAAGAGCAGGTACTCCAAACCAAGACAATTCCGTTAGTCAAGGTGGTTTGCAACACCATGGTACTGAAGGAGCTACATGGGAGAACGAGGAAGTTATGAAGCATAGTTATCCTTATCTTTTTGAATAATTAGAACTATGCTGTAATTTCGAGGACGAAATTTCCTAAGTGGAGGAGAGTTGTGACGTTCTGAAAATTCAACCTTTGTAAGCGCCGAAAGTCGATGAAATGATATGAATATATATAATCATAGTCGACACCTATTTTGGACTATAAGGACCGAAGAGACGAAAATTTGGACGAATTCTAAAATTTAGATTATTTCGGATTGAGTTTCAAAATTGATCCGCGATGATTTTGAATTGCCGTTTTCGCAATCGATCCTAACCTTGACCGAGCTTGGCCAGTGAAATTACCGAAATTTCCCTTCATTCAGTATACCAAAATTTCGTTTCAGTCCTGGCGTGCCAAATGACCATTTTACCCCTACTTATGCACATGAGACAAAGTTGATTATTGGGCAAATAAGACAAAAAAATTTAATTTGGCCATGAAAGTCTTGACTTGGCCCCAACATTTCTCCCTTCCCCATGCACGTTCCTTCCTTCTGCCGCTTCTTCCTTCTTCTTTCTTCTTTCTTCTTTTATTCTTCTTCTTTTCCCGACCATGGACGCCGAAGCTTGCCGACCGTTGCTCCTCCTTCCACCGCTGTTTTTCGCACGACCACGCCTCACCATCGACAACCACCGTCCTCAGCCACCCCTCGCCGTTGCCCTGACCCTAGCTGAGCCGCCGTCGCCGTCGAACGGCCGAGGAAACGCCGCGGCAAAATCGGCCCTATTTTCGGGTCAGTTGACCAGAGGACTCAATGGCCTCCTCCAGCCACCACGGCTGCCATCGACGCCGACCACCGCCCCTCAGCTGACCGCCGACCTCCCCTCGACCGATCCGACCCTGTCCCACCAGTCGTCCGCTGCCGGAGCCTCCGAAATTTGGCCCCTAAGTCCCGGTGCCCTGTTTTGGGCCCGATTCAGTTCGATCTTTGATCCGACCACCACGGCCGCCGCCGTGCCTCACTGCCATCGCTGATCGACTCCCCTGAGTTCCCTGTACCTCTTCCAAGCTTACCGCCACCAGCCGCCGTGTGTGGCGATCGGAATCCTTCGCCGACCAACACCCATGTTTCGACACCGAAAAAGGCAGCGGCTGATCGCGGCTGTTCGCCGCCGCTGGCCGCCTCCCGCCGCCGTCCATCGATCCTGGTCGACCCCCACCGAATTGGGTGAGCTCCCGACCCTTGGCCGGCCTTGTCCAGACCCGTGTCGCTGGAAAACTGCCAAAACAAATTGGTTCGCCGGTTGAGTTTACAGTTTATCACTGTTTCAGGCCGCCGGCCGCCGCTCGCCGGAGCTCCACCGTCGGCCACCTGTTCCGGCGACCTCGCCAGACTTCCTCGGGGTCTCGCCCAAGTTTGAGCTCGGGTTGCCGCGTGATAAACCCTAATTCGATCGTCGTCGCCGTCGCTACCGCCGTCGCCGCAGCCGTCGCCGCCGCCGCTCGAGCTAACTCATGTTGTGAGTTGACCCTAAACTTTGGTTAGGGCGCTAATTACTTTTAGGATTAGTTTTATTTATTTAATTAATTAATTACTTATTTATTTATATAAAAAAAATTCGATCGGAACTGGTTTAGATAGAAACGATGGTTATGATAAATGGCCGATCGAATATTTGTTTGTGGCTAATTGTGGTAATTTATCAATTGATTGATTGATTGTGTTTGTTCACAAGCGAGTGACAGGTTAGAGACGATTGAGCGATTGATTGCTATAATTCGACTGAAAATTAAGATTTTTAATATGAATTGAGCTCGAAATTGCCGGGTTGAGTTAATTGCTCGCAAGTGCGTTAATTGCTTGATTGGTTTGTTTGCCTAGCTGAAATGCTCGATTGAGAGTCTTGTGGGTCTTGGGGCCGAGTTGATTGTATTTTTGTATGGATTTTGGCATTAATCATAGATAAACAATGAGTTGATTGCCCTTACAAAAAAAAAAACAATGAGTTGATTGCCGAATGCAATTTGTATGGTCATTTAAAGAATCAATGGCGTTACCTGGCAAGTTCGTATTGTACCATTGGTATTTGTGCCGTACCTATTGTATGGAAACTCGCGACCTGCCAGAAGCACGATAATGCATGTCCCGTGCCAGTTGTACGGTTTTAAGGGATTATTGAATGTCTGTCGCAGCTTGTGACGGACCGAAGGTCCTTTTTAAGAAATGCCTACTTGCAGTGTCGTGCCGGATGCAGTGGATACACCGCTTGTAGTAGTCGTCACTGAGAGGGTAAAGTGGACGTAGCCTAGTCTTGTTAGATGAGTGCGGGATCACACTATTGATGATTTTATTACGCCAGTCGCGTGGGTCATTATTTAATAATGGACTTGTGTGATGTCTTATGTACGCTTGAGTGGTGGTGTCTCGATTGGTTGCTGATTTGGCGTATATATTTTATTGATATATATATCTATTTATATCTTGTGGTTTATTGTGGTGCTTAGTTATCTTAGGCGAATCAGTGTCCTAATCGAGATTAAACTTGATTCATTGAGATTAAATTCTCACCCCGTCGTGGAATAACTTTTCAGGTCCAAAATACTGGAGAGACCGATGCGATTTGGTACTCCCACCCACTCATCACACGATGTCAGTCTTCATACGGTGCTAGGTACGAACCAGATGTGGGAACGCCACATCACGACGATATGAGTCGATGAGAGGATGCCACAGCTGGTGGCACACCTCTTCAAGGTCTAGTATCTTCACGATGGGGTAGATCTCTTTGGTCCGCTCAGAGGATTTGAGAAGCCACCTTTTCAAGGGGCCCCTAATTTCCCCGCTTGGGATCCGATGACATTGATACGCCTGATAGGGAGGTGGTGGATCCTGCACCCGGTATGCAGCCTGAACTCGAGCCCGAACAGTCAGTAGCCTCCTCTGTACATTCTAGCCAGAGTTCTTGTGATGACCCGAATGACCCGACTCCCCCGATTGGTTATGATGATCCGGATGTCGATTTTACCCAGTAGAGGGTTAGGTTTCTTTTGTGGTCAAAGAATTGATGATGTCTTTTATGGGGGTATAATTTTGGGATAGATGAGAGTTAACCTTACCTGACTCCAGTATCTTTTTGAGAGTCCTAGAGGGCCGCCCTAAAGCATGGGGTTGTATTTATCAGCTGTTGGCTCTGTAAGGTTATAAATTATCTATTCTCAGTAGTTTATCTTTACGTTATGTTGTCTGACTTTTCTTCCTACCTATCCCATCTTGATTTTATTGTGTGGAAGATTGCACGTTCCGCATGCGTAGTATATTCTTAGGTCGATAGCAGTTGCTTAGAACGCTATCTTTTATAACCAGGTGGCGATTTAGCAAGGGATGTCGCGAGTTCGAGAGTCGCGACGTGACAAAAAGGGCTCATCTGTCTCAACTTCGTCACCTACAGTCAAAGTATAAGCAATATATGTATAACCATAATGTACCGGTGGTCTTATTTGTCTTTGTTGTCTACCCTCAACTAGAGTATGCTGCGGCTGTACTAGTTGTTGACTACACCGTCTTCAGGAACTACGGCCTCATCTGCAATCTTAACATCTGCTACCTTTGAGGTCTCTAGAGTCTCCACCTGAAACTCCACCTCACTACTAACACCATGATTTGTCTACTATGCTGACAGTGTCTCAAGACTCCTCTGTCGAAGAATTGCAGTTTTGTGGAAGATTACATCTCTGCTGATTATAAAACTAGGTGATTTGAGATCGGTTCACCATAACCGGTAGCCTTTCACCCCATGTGCATGACCCAGAAATATGCACTTCTTTGACCTCGGCTCAAACCTACCATCACTAGCATGAGCATATGCAAGACATCCAAATACTCGTAATTAGGAGTAATCAACAGTTTTCCCAGACCATACTTACTCTAGAGTGTTCCACTCAATAGCAAATGATGGAGATCGATTAATCAAGTAACACGACATGTTCACTACTTCGGCCCAAAATTCCTTACCTATTCCAGCATGCGATAGCATGCTCCGAGCCCGCTCAAGTAAAGTTTTGTTCTTCTGTTCTGCCGCGCCATTATGCTGTGGTGTTTCAAGTACTATGCAGTGTCTAATAATACCTTCTCTCTCGCAGAACTCAGTAAAATCTTTTACCACAGAACTCCATGCCATTATCGATTATTAGACACTTGATCTGTTTGTCTGACTGCTTCTCAATCAATACCTTAAATTTCCTGAACCAATCAAACATATCAGATTTGTGCTTTAGAAAGTATACCCATACCTTCTTGGAATAATCGTCGATAAATGTCAGCATATAACAGGCATCCCCTTTCGAAGGAACTAGAGACGAGCCCTAGACATCTGAATGAATATACTCAACTGGTTGCTGATCAAATGAATACCTGTTGTAAACTTAATCCTGCGCTGCTTTCCAAAAATGCAGTGCTCACATAAGTCTAACTTACTTGCTTATGACCCTTTAATAACCCTCTATCACTCAGCATTGTCATACTTACCTCACTCATGTGCCATAAACACATATGCTACAAATGAGTTAAATCAGAATCTGACTCACTTGATGAAACTACAGCAGCTCTTGTCAAGGTCTCTCCCAATAGATGATAGAGAAAACTCACTTTCTTCCCTTTCATCACTATCATGGCAACTCGAAAAATCTTCAGCACTCCACCTTCAGCGGTGTACTTACACCCGATATCATCGAGTATCCCCGGAGAAATAAGGTTCTTCTTGAGCTTCGACACATGCCTCGCGTCTGTCAATGCGCAAACTACACCATCATACATATGAATTCGAACTGTCCCTATCCCCACAACCTTACAAGCTGCGTTATTTCCCAACAGAACTCTACCTCCATCTGCAGTCTGGTAAGTAGTAAATCAGTTCCTATGAGACGTCATATGATAAGAATACCAGGAATTTAACACTCATTCGTCTCTTGACGAACCTGTAGTCACACATAAAATATCCTCTGCATCACTAGTGCTCTCCTCAACAATGTTCGTCACACTGCTTATGGCTTTCTACTTATTACCTCCGTTTCTCAATTTAGGACAATCTCTCCTGATGTGCCTTTCCTCGTGACATTCAAAGCACTTCATGCGTCCCTTGGATTTTCTATGACGTGATTTAGACCTACTTTTACCTCTATTACTGTTGAACCCTGTTGTTGCTCTCTACCATGAATCACTAGTCCCAGTGCTACATCTTGGGTTAGATTGTCATCTCGCACCTTTCTCTGCCACTTTTTAGAAAATAATGTTGACTTTACTTCTTCTGAGGTAATCGTAGTACGCCCCTGCAATAGAGAATCAGTAAAGTGCTCCCATGACTCTAGTAAAGAAACTAACAACATCATGCCCTACTCTTCATCTTCAAGAGTCTTACCGATGTTCTTCAAATCCATCATAAGTTTATTCAATTCATCTAGATGGGTTCTAATAGACGTATCTTCAGTATATCTGAACTGGAACATCCTCTTCAACATGTACAAGCGATTGTTCAAATAATTCTTTACATAGAGCAATTGAAGCTTTGCCCACAATGCTACAGTATACTTCTCTTTGCCTACCTCTATCAATACTTCATCCGATAAATTCAATAGGATTATACTCCCAGCTTTCCTCATTAACACATCCTTATCAACATCTTTCATCGATTCGGGCAACTTAGTTTTGCCCTCCAATACTTCTGTTAAACCGTGAGTTGTCAATAACGTCTTCATCTTGAGGCTCCATAACCCAAAGTTGTTCATCCCGTTAAATTTCTCAATTTCAGCTTTCATCCCAAATATAATTGCAATAACAAATATCCAGATAATAGTCAGACAAGCAAAAGTCCCAAATCACAATCCAGAATATCTGATTCTCAAGCTCTAATACCAGTTATTGTAATATAACGTGCGGAAATTAATCAAGATCTTGCAAATACATCAATGCGAAAGTCTAGAGAAAATAACGAGAAATAATAAATGACACAAAATATAATGTGGTTCAGTTCGAATGTCAGTATCTACATTCACGGGGAGAGTCAGTAAAAACAATCCACTATATCGGAAAATCGGATTTACAATCGCTCAATACGCTCGTATTTCTCTCAAATTCAATATTTATAAATAAACAAACTTCAATTGAATATGATAATAAACTCACGCGGCAGAAAAATCTATTGTGGTTAGGACTCCGTTCGCTCGACAGGACGTCACAGTGCATACACCTCAGCTTCGCCCTTCGCCCGTTGCCCTTCGTCAAACCAAGTCACTGATACGTGGCTTATTTTTGTTCTCGTGCGGCGCGATAATTTATACAAGACAGAAGCCCCCGTTTCTTTGTGCGGCCAGGGCATCATAAAACAAACCCTCTTTTTTTAATCTATGTTATTCCAATTTGACGGGGGCTTGCTTTTTAGCCTGGGACCCACCGAAACTTTTTTTCTATTGAAGACATATCCCCCAAAATTGGTCAACGGTCAAACGTGGAGATTAACTTTTCCCTTCTCAACATAAACCAAATTTGCACCGTGTACATACATCTATATATGTATGTGCCTCTAGTTAATTGGGGTCTCGCATATGAACTAAAACAGTTACTTTGAAAAACAATCGGCATTTTCCATTGTGGAATGTGAATATTTTTCACTTGCATTTGGAAGATTTGCTGAGGACGCGCTAGTGATTAAATATACATTCCTGGATAATTTTGTAATCGCACATGAAAAATATCGATTGAATTTCTCTGTGAATTTATCCAACAGCGAGAAAGTAAGAATCAGAGTAGATCAGTGGCTGAGCTGGGGGACACCAGGAGGACCAGCTCCTGGAGGAGAATCAGAGTTGGAGGCTGATTTCATAATTGCTCCCAAAATCAGATTTTTTTCATGCGGTCTATTTGTCCAAACGCCACACCCACAAAAGGACAATCTTTTTCGAAGGAAAATCTTATGCGTTTTGTGCTGCGATCGGGTATGGAGAACCTATTTTTGTTAGGGCCCTAGACAAAAGAAGTTTGGGCACACCCACAACTCAAAATCCTTATCTTTTTAGAGGTATTAACTAAAACTATTTTTCTACAAACGTTTTCGCTTGCATTAAATATATGGATTCTTACTTTGACTGATCTCTGGAAATGCCGCATGTCACTTCATCCTCATGCATTACGCAAGCTCCATAGGAGAGACTACTTAGATTGGGTAATGTGAATTGAACATAAGATTTTCTATGGGTAGAGCTTTCCTCATTCTCAGACTATAATTATGATACAAGAACTCGAGGCTCAAATTTTTTAACTTCATATTTAGATAAAGCACTTTGATGACTTGATTAAGAAAAATTTCTACAACATACCGTAAAATAGATATGTATGGTTCTTGTCCCCCCGGTGCCGCCGCCCGGGCTTCTTTCCTCTTCCTTTTTTTTTTGTTTTGTAAATAGTTATGACCATGCATAAAGTAAATTGCCCAATCAAATGTATGATCTAATCCATCCTCTGATGACTAAATTGTTTTGCATCAGTTCTCAAAGATTATTAGGAAAAACTTTGTCGTGGCAGGATTCGAGGCCAGTTCTCGGAAGACAGAAATTTTGCATGTCAAAACACAATCTCTATGACTAGCGGGTTTTCCCGACAAGTTCATCCTGCACCAAAAAAAGAAAAATAGAAGGAACAAAAGCTGTTGGACAATGATAAGAGAAGTTTGAGCGAATTGTGCTGATAGAAGCTGTTGGACAAAAGCTGTTGGACAAAAGCTGTTGGAAAATCATAGGTTAGAGCGAATTGTGCTGATAGAACTCACAGTAGTTACTTGATCTCTTTACGGAGAATTGAGCAGAATTATTGCCAGTACAATGAGCAAAACAACGACCTGCGATTTAGATCATAATAAGCAATTGTTCTTCCTCTTTTGTTTGGGTTACTGTTCATCACATTGTTCAAAGACCAGCCAAATAATGCAAGATAAATTGTTGCAAACTCACCAGGACAGAGCTGCATCTGGGTTCAGTTACAAGGATGCAAGATTTCCTGTCAAAGTTCACAAAACACGTTTGTTCAAATTGATCGATCGATTGATATAGAGAGAGAGAGAGAGAGAGAGAGACTTTTGGTTTAGGAGGCCGGAATCACTGCAAGCCTTCTGTATACTCTCGATCATGCTTAATGTTTTTGTAGCATTTGGATCGTTCTTGTTCACCTACAGTAGCCAAAAGCATAATTAAAAAAGTGATGTCTCAGACCGTATATTCAAGGATGGTAGCGCGAGAGGCATGCAGATGGAAAAACTGGGCAACAATGAAAGCATCAACTACTACTGCAGCCAAAAGTTGTGAGGACTGATCGTCAAGCAAGTTCTGCCCTTCAGTCAGGAAGCAGAGGAGAGAAATTCCGTAACGTTTCTGAGATTTTGAGTTATAATCCCTTCTGCTATTGAGCGCTGCCACTCAAGGAGAAGTGGTTTCCCATACAAAAAGAACTTGCAGAAGACGAAACTTCATTTCAATTATTCACCGTGACGTCCACTTCACATTTCAAGTAGCTGTACTTTATAATCTGGTTTGCCGTATCCATACAGATCACCGATGATTTTGCATGTTATAAGGTCTAGTATATTTCCAAGAAGAAATGGCTACAATTAGGTGTGTAAAAGGTGGTGGATAATTTTTGAATGTCATACCTTGGCTATAATTCTTGAAAGAGGGGATCAAGAAGCCATAAATATGCTTGGACAGGAGGTACCCAAAAAAGATATATTTAGATATCTGGGATCAATATTGCAAAAGGAAGGAGCGATTGATGAGGATGTAAGCCATAAAATCAGAGCAGGTTGGATGAAATGACGCAGTGCATCGAGATTTTTGTGTGATCGCAAAATTCCTCTTAGGTTAAAAGTAAAATTTTATAGAACAACAGTCAGACCAGCTATGTTATATGATAGAGCTGAATGTTGGCCAGCACAAAGGAAACATGAGCATAAAATGAGAGTAGCGGAAATGAGGATGTTAAGGTGGATGTGTGGTCATACAAGGATGGATAAGATAAGGAATGAAGAGATTCGACAAAAAGTTGGAGTAGAACTGATGGTGGAAAAGATGTGAGAGCATAGATTGAGATGGTTTGGGCATATTCTCCGAAGACCCGTAGATGCACCGGTATGAACAGAAATTTGCTATCGAGAGCATAACACGAAGAAAGCAAGAGGTCGGCCGAAACTTACTTGGGGAAAAGCAGTAAAACAAGACTTAATGGAGTGGAAAATAGATTGGCGTACGGTTTGTCTTAGGACGGAGTGGAGGGAGTCTATTAGTATTGTGGAGGGGTAGTGTATAGATAAATATATATATATACTTATTTATTTTTACACATTTAACTCTTTTCACTCCCTTGATTCTTCTTTTATTTTTATGATTCTTTGGAGTTCATCAACCGCCGACCCCAACTAATTTGGGATAAAGATATTGTTGATATTGTTGATGTTGATACCTTGGGCTTCAGCATACAGGAAAAATCATAGAAGGCGCCATAAACATCAGCCATTGTTCTTGTGCGATCCCTCAGTTTAGCAGCAAGACCTGGAAAGTATAGGTAGACAAATGGAATAACTGAGCAATCGTTGTCTCGGAGCTACTACAGTAATACAAGCTATATTTCTTTCATGCCTCGATCAGTTCTTCATTGTGCCCCATTATTTTCTCATGTCTAATGGCCCAGTAAAACCATCTTTTGATGCCTAGTGCCATTCAAGTTCTTCAGTCGGCTCAATCATTCCATCGTGTCACAGATAGCTAATGTCAACAATGAAAGAAAATATCGGCGAATCTTTTTCTTACCTGGCCTGATCTTTACTTCGCCTCTGAAAACTTCAACATTGTTGTAGCTTAAAGCGAAATTCCCAATTGCCATTATCTAGAAAAAGTTTAGAAAATGTTGGCAAAGGAGCTTCTCGCAGATAATGAAAAGATTAACGGCATTGTCAAGAACATATCAACGTTAACCACGCAAGTGTGTGCACGCGTGAGAGAGAGAGAGAGAGAGAGAGAGAGGGAGAGGGAGAGGGAGGCAGGGGAAGACGTGCTGAGAGTAAAATTTCAAGGGAAATTTTATATAGGAAAAAAATTTGTCTAGAAATATTGATCATGTACCTGAAAAATAGCCCAAAACCGGAATATAGCAGGATCCCTTAAAGCGGACATGTATGTCAAACAGTCTTCAACATGTGTCAAAGCATTTGTCACCATCTCATTCAAACATTGTACTGCCTTCACTGAGTTCTCCTCACATTTCAAGTCCTACATAGATACTCAAGCCAATTACGGAGGAGAAAATATGGATGTGGCACAATATCCAGAATTATAGTATCTTAACACTTCATCTACAAAGTAAGCGAGATGGAAAATCAACATTATATTTTATAAGAGCCGAAGCACAATCTTTATAAGCACTTAATAGCCCTGAATCATGCTGAAGAGGCATACCTCGAGTTTGTTTACGTACTTACTCCAAATCTGACGTGGTCAAAACATGCGTGACTTTGGAATCTCATTTATATCTTCCAAATAATCTTTAATTATGTCTTGTTTCTGATATTTACATCCATAAAACAATGTTAGAATTCCAAAATATGCAGTTGTGTACACGAAACTTAGTGTCTTTTGAGTACCTGTAGAATCAAAGCCATTGAATTGCATAGAGAATCTGGTGCTAGATCTTAGCTCCAGAAGTATGGAAAATCTTTGACAGACCTAAACCTATGAGTCCGGATACATAGTGGCAATATTCATCGTAATCATCAACTGTTTCCACCTGCAATGAGGAAGAAAATGGTGGAACTCTTTGTAGGATAAGTAAATGCATGATCCATTAAACAGATTAATCTCCAGTACGAGAAATTCGTCCAGAAGGTGCAAGACTACAAGTAGCCTTGAAATGCTTTGTGCAGATGAATACCGCCAGCTCTTAAATCCTCTTTTTGTTCCAATATAACCAGATCAGTTACCATAAACACGGCACACAGTAGAGTCTATTGTGAGTTCACCATTCTGTCGACATTGGAAGATGGAAACATGTTCATTAGAGTTAAATGATACACTTCAACCGGAGTCCATTTTTATGTAAGCGGGCGAATACTCTGAGGAGTTGCACCTCAAATCCTTGCTCCACTACGGTCGTGGTAAACTGCAGGATGCGCTACCCATTGTATGGTTCAGCATATTCAATAAATGAAGGTTTACACTGGTGCTAAACAATTTCATATTCAATTTTCCCTCCATCGGAGGCAAGGATTCTCCTCATGAAAGGCTTATAGCACTAGCTGCGTACTGACATAGTCCAAGCACAAACAAATACTGTAATCTGTGCTAAAGTTCCTTCAGCTTGGCTACTTATCATGGTAAGGTCTTGGAAAATATCACAAGTGACACAGATCACAAACCTCTTCGCAAATAAATCGTGCCATTCCTGCTCCCATTCTTTTACTAATATCCTCAATTGTCATTTGGTACCTGCAAATATAATGAAAAGCCATCGGATTATAAAGGAAGAGAAGTCATCATATCAATCAGTAGAAAATTTTGGTAGAGTGCGGGAAAGTTTTAGTTTTGAGTTTTCACTCTCAATGGAAGCACAAATCTGGGTGGAAAGAACATTTGGCAAACAATGATAATACAGTTGCAGAACTATGACGGTTAGGCATGTTGGTAAAGGACACACACATGGTTAAGTTGTGAGGCTGATTGGGTAGAAGAAGAGAATATCCTGGTCTCATAAGAGGTGTTCACGTCATAGTTACAAAGAAAAACCATAAGTCAGTAACCTTTTCCCCAGTTCCAGGAAAGCCGTTGAAACATGATGGAATTGTTCCATTAAATCCTTGCATTCCTTTGTACCACCTTAATACGACAATGAAAAACTCAACTCAGTGAACTCCATAATATTCAGGCTGGCTAAATAGTCAGGCCTAGCTCGAACTTCTTCGTAGAAGCAACACAATATTTTATTTACAGATTGTCTTTAAATTAATACAGCCAAAGTTCATAATCATAACTAACAAAGAAGAAAAATTGCAAGGTGACAACAGTTGCAACTTAAGCAGCTTTCCCAACCCAGTTGTGCATGCCCCAAAATTTGCCTGTTGGAGGAAATCAGTGGCATGATGGATCCTAAATAACCAAGAAATATCACAAGAATTTCTTCATATGGTAGAAACATCGCAAGAATTTCTCACTGCAAGAGAACATTTTATGGTACTTTAGACTTGGTTCTTAAAGAAGTTAGTAAAAGATGTGCAAATGAGAATGTAGGTGAGACAATTTGTAGAGAGGTTCTCGTGTAGAATCATAACTAAAGGCAAAATATAGATAATATATCTTCCTCTACGAATAGAAATGTTACAGAAAATGATTTCAGTCAATTTGAAGTCAACTTTAGATAAAATATCACAGAGGGAGCTACTTCGCTCTGATTCTAGATTTCGAAGAACAATGTGGCAAAGATGTAAAAGCTACAAGATATTATTAGAGATAGAATCTCCACGGAGCTTCGAAGACCATTCTTATTCCAAAATGTAGAGGACATCGATTATTTACGCAGTATAGACACCTGCTCATAAGAGGAAACCATTAAGAGAGATGAGTCAAACCAAATTTTTCTTCACAATACATCTAACTCACGTTTTCTGAATTCTACGTAAAGGTCCGGAAAGGGCAACGATACTGTACCAAGCACAATACATGGAAAGCTAGTCTTAGATCACCAAAAGCTTTAACTGGCAAGAAAGAGGTAATGAGATAGGATGTTTAACTCACATGAAATTCGCCACTCCTTATCATAAAAGTTTCGATGAAAAGCTTTCAGGATAGGCACTTTGACATCGGTAGGTATGCTGGTGTCATCCTCTGGAAAAGTAACATAAGAAGAAAACGGATTCCCAAGCAAATTCACACACTAATGTAACTATTAAGCTGGAAACAATTTAATCGACGTGATCCTAACAAGAAGAACTATGCAGAGGTACTAAGGACCAATCCTGAAAAATGATTCTTTCTCAGGATATTAAGGTTGCGTACGGCAACGCTTCAAAAAAATTGTTTCTGTTATCAAAGTATTTCCGAAACACTTTGGGAGAAGAAAATTTTATGGTAAAAAAGTGTTCCCAAAGCGTTTCAAGAATATTTTTGAAAAACAAAAACACTTTTGAAGTAGAAAGAAAAATACTTTCTTTTGTGTTCCATAAACATTTTTTAGAAACACATTTGGAACATTTTTAAAAACAATTGGAACACTTTTCACTTCATTAACACACAATCTTCTTCTTTTTTCTTGCTGACTCCACCGCTAAACCATTAAGAAAGATAGCTGGCTCAGATTAGCCAACTAAAAGTGCTAGCTTAGTATAGATCCCCTATGTTTGACAAACAGCATAATAACTTGCAAATGGAAGACAAAGATAACTAATGCAGAGTTATGGGACAAACCAACCGTATCAAGTGCACGCAGGACCAAATAGAGTATGCACACCTGCAAAAAGGCGAAAGGAAAGTTGAAGTGATGAGAGCACATTGAAGAAACTAATCTAACAGTCCTACTGGAATTTGCATTGCCTACAAAGGGTATTCGCATTAACTAGTCTAACAGTACCTAATACTTTTGCATTTGGATTAGCGAACGACAGACGTAAGGTAGGAGAAAGTACCAAAAGAAAGCAAGGGACCACATAAATTTTATGGAAAAGGAATCCATTGACACTGTGAGATTTTGTGAGATCAACGATAACCGTTTTAAAAATTTAGGCTATTAAACCGATGTATGATTTAATAGTTAATTATTATAACAACCCCTCACGAATAGGAATATGCAAATTTTAGTCTAAGCCTAAAGCGTCGAAATTTGTAATTAGAGAGACAAATAGGAACTTAGAAAGATTTGAACATCTTATATTACGCTACTATGTAAGATTTTGGAGCCACTTTCAATTGTTCTTTCTAAAAGTTTAAGTTGTTAATTTTTTTTAATGTTTTAAACCTACATGTCTACGTCTATGTCAATATCGCAACAATACAGAGTCAAAAGAGAATTTCATATTGACTCATCATCTTTCGGGATTATAATATTTGAGCGTGCATGACTCAATGAACAGAATCATCAATTTGAGACAATCTTGTGACTAGCCAAAATAAATACATTTAAAATTTAAATTTTATATTGGATTTGTCTGACTAAATATTTTCCCTCAGATAATTTTTGTACAATTCATCATGCCAGCCAACTTTCAATTCAAAATAACTTTAGATACAAATGTATGGTGGTTTAGTTCAATAGGTGCCAGAAAGGGACTTGATTGAAATCTCATAATATTAGGTAAAAAATGCATGCATGGCTGCTAATTTGACTTTTATTGTCTTCATAATAGGTTAAAATATTTTATTGGGTACATTGCAAAAGAATAGTGTTCCCAATGAAATGATAATTGCATCAATTGGTCTCGACATTACATGTTATTGTTTTGTTGCGCGTGGGGCTATAGAGCTTATTTGGGGGCGACTTGCACTAGCACCTACAAGTGATGTCACGTTTACTTTACTTAATTGAGTATTTGCTTATTCCAATCAGCTCTGCACGTGGGGTGCTTCTTTTGGCCGTAACATCCGCCATCTCTTTTTATTTTTAAAAAAACAGAACCAATCATCAAGCGGTGGTGACAAAATAATAACAACAATAATAATGACTAAGCATTATCTAAATTGCATGAGCTCCATTTGTTTCACCTAAAACGAGTGATTTGCAAAATATTTCTAAAAAAATCATCGCTTATATTGCTTATAAAAATTTAGTAAATGACAAATATTTTCATTGTATAAACAAATGTTTAGACATAAATCATCGTCGGTAATGAAAGAGCATTTCCAAATAGCTTTGAGCCTCAAAAAGCACACGCCAATTTTGACGCCAAATAAATGATTTGAAAAATACTTTTCATAAAAATGATAGCTTGTATCACTTACACTATTTATTAAATTGAAAATTATTTTATTGTTCACGAAAATATTTAAACATAATTATTATTGATAATGAAAAATCCACTGAAACACAATTGTACTCATACAAAACAAAATCATTATATAGGAAACATTACCCACGATTTACGCATCATACACTACTCCCACATGATTGATTGTAATTAACATTACGATAGTCTAAATTTCTTAAACAAGAACAAAATAAAAAATGGACCGCATCATGATAATGTTCAAACCGAAAGCCGCACTCACCGATTTGCAAAGCTCGGCGGGGAGCTGTTCGATGACGAAAGCGAAGGTTTTGGAGAACTTGCGGAGCATGGCGTAGCAGAATCGCCAGTGAGGCTGCCGAGGGATCTGCTTCTCAGCCTTAATGGCCGCCATCTTCAGCTTCAGCAGTGGGTAGAGCTCGTCCGGATGCTTCAGAATTTCTCTCAGACTTACCATTGCTCTCTCGCTGAACTTATGATCGGAGAAAATAGGGAATTTTTTGTTTTTGGGGGGAGAAAATAGGGATTGAAACTGGTAAAAAGTTGAACGGGGAGGTGCATGTAATAGGGCACCTCTGGGATTGGAGTAAACAATGTTATCATGTTCCTCGAAGTGAGTGGCTTCATGTCTTCAGGGTGCCGCAGAGTTTTTTTGGTTGTTTATGGCATTAAGTACAGAATTTTCAAAAATAGTAATTAAACGATCATGAATCACCTGATCTCCCAAGCCTAGATTGGGGCAGATCTATGAACCTCCCTAAGCATTAAAATAATAAGAAAGAAATTAAGCAAGTACAAAATGCACAATCTATAAGATAAATATATATATCCAGTATAATATTTGTTGAAAGGCTTGTTTTGTAAAGTCGAGCTTGCACGTGTTTTGCCATTGACATCGTGAATATTGCAGAGTGGTTCTTCGGGGAAGTTGGTGCACAAGGAGTATTAATTTGAGTATCCCGAGTGCAAAAACCAATTAAGTCTTTTAATAAATAAAGCCAATTAAATCTTGCAAAAATTTTGTTTAATTCTTTTGTAATATTGAAAGATTACTTAGTAAGCAATTGTGAAGCTTAACATTGCGTGAGTTGGGTGTAATTGGGATTGGAAAATAGCGAGAGCGTTTGAGTGAGTCGAGTGTGCTTGTAATTTCTTTCGCATCGCTTGCTCCCTAATGAAATTTTTTGCTACTTTCTCCATAGACGTAGATCACCACAATCGAACCATGAAAATCTGGTGTCATATTTATTGTTATGGTTTGTCTATTTTATTGTTCGATGCTTGCTTTCGAAACAATAGGTATCGAAGTCGATGGTAGATTGGTGGGCCCCCAATCGATTCTCATGTTTGGTGAATATCTTATGAACAGAATCTATAGACTAACACGGTTTCATGACAATGGACATTGTGGTATAGCAATGTCGACCTAATATTTATGAACTTCTCATTAATGAGTCTGAGATTGACTGAAAATCAGAATGTCACAGATTGTGTGCTATGTTATGTATGTATTGTGTTTGTCCTAAGTCATCTGGTTTTGAATTTGTATAGAGTTTCATTTATGCTTCTGCTTAACATATCATATCGCGTTTAAGATGTTCGTCGTGGATCCTGGGAACTACCAAAGCAAACGGTCGTTACCGGGATGTTATTAGTCCCGAAGGGCACGGGGCGTGATAGGCATAGTCCGGCGATTGGCCAGAGGCGCAAGCGAAGAGGCCTCGCCCTGCAATGGCGGGAGCCGGCCTCACCATTGCCAGGAGAGGCAGCGACGACGAGGTCAAGTGTGACGTTTTGATTTCTAGTCGATTTCAAGCTCAGTAATGAGAAGTATGTATCTAAAGATGTATTTCAGTCGTATTTCGCTCGAACCTGATCAATTCGAGTAGACCGACTAGATGGGAAAGGCTAACGCGAAACGAGATACGTGGACCTGAGAAACTCGGATAGAAAATGGCGCTTTGACCATAAGGATTGTCGAGGGGATATTTAGAGCCACAAAAAGGCCGGTCCAGGAACGATTAAGGGATGTCTTGCGAGTATCATACGGTTAGAGCGTAGGTGATGCCACTTAACCAACATGTAATTTGCAAAATTTTCTAAATCGGACGGTAAAGATCGAGGCCTTAGGAACTAGTAATAGACCCTCACAATTACATGGCAATCAAAGTTGCCACGAATTGACGAGCCCTAAGCGTGATATGAATCACGGGGTCGATACACGTAATGTCTGCGAAAGCCGCCCGTCGATTCGGGATAGGCTGGAACCACGTCTAATAGAGAAAACTATCAGAAGTGAGCCTTGAAAGATTTAAAATGGAAAATCAAGAATTCGAACGCCATTTGGATTGGCCGTCGCCCTATCGAAGGTTTTCGAAACGAGAAAAATGACGTTCCGAACGTCGGGGGTAAAATGACTGTTTTGCCCCTCAAGCCTGGAACTTTACCCTTGCAATTGAAAAAGGGGAAAATGGTCCAAACACACCCAAGGCTGCCGAAAATCCAAGAACAAAAAGTGACCATTGGATCTTTTTGAAAAAGCAAAATGCCAAGTGTCAATGGATGGTGAAGCATGGTCATATCACAGTTTTCCCACCTACCAATCAAAGGCCTTTAACCAAGCTTGGGGTATATCAATTTCTCTCTCTCCTCACCCCCTCATTTGGCCAGACCAACCCCTAGAACAACCGAACACTTCATCTCCTTCTTCTTCCTTCTTGCTGTCGTCGGACAGCTTCTAGACCTCCACTTTGCCGGCCACCACGGCCACTTCCGGCCACCATCTGTTTCCTATTGACAACCACAACATAGCTCCATGTCTTGCCAACATCCTCCAATAAGAATCGGAGCATTTGGAGCACCGAGCAGTCCGGAGCAAGGATTCTCCCGAGAGTCGACGAAAACTGACTCAATCTGAGCTAGGTCTGGTTTCTGACCTGTTTAGTAGTCGAAATCTTAGATTTTTGAGCTTAAATTTCATGGAGACTTAGTAGACTTGTAGATGAATCTGTGGTAAAAATTTGAGATGGATTTGATTAAGTTTTGACCACGAACCGGCCTTGTTAATCTTGCCCAGAAAACTGCCAAATTCTGTGCTTGGAGAAACCGGCGACTTTGGATGGTTTTCCGGCGACCAATCGGCCTAAAATTCATGGTGAGCCTCTTGAACCCTTAGATAATCATGTTAATAGATAGATTGATGATTAAATGGAGGATTTAGGAGTGGATTGAAGGCTGGATATGCTCGGTTTGCACAGAACCGAAGTGAACCGATTGGTTCTGTGCAAGACCGGTTCTGTTGGGCTGATGATGGATGGATTATAAGTCTCAAATTGATTTTTAAAGCATGTTAATATGTTGAGGATTGTGCCATGGAGGGTTAGGAGTTATGGATGGTTGAATTGGACATGAAAATTGACGGATTGGTCAAATTTTATTAGGTTGTGCGGTGGATTGGCCTTGAACCATGGTTGGCTGAGACCTTGAAGGTCCATGAGGAGCAACTTGGGTTGCCAAATCAAGGGTAAGGGAATTCCTAACCCTATGTTAAGACGAATGGACTCGATTGGGTAAGTCAAGAGCCGATTGGGACGATTATGAGAATTTATTCAAGTGGGTTGCTTAGCGATATACTAAGATGATATCAGATTGATTATAAGTAATATTGTGTACCTGAGTTATTTGCCATATCTGTATATCATTTGAATTGAATTGCATGCCACGAGAATTATAAGACGCATTTGAATGCGCGCTTGCTAGTGAGTGTGAGACTAAATGATAACAAAGGCATAAGTTAGGTTTGTGGCATGAGTACGACATGGCAAGGCCCTGAGGCGTGTAAGACGCTGGGCAAGAAAATGAATACCCTGATGCGACAAGATCGCAAGGTGGAAATTGATATTGTATAGCGCCCTAATGCGACGAGTTCGTGGGGTTGAGATGGCCAGGGTCCTGATGCGATCTAATCGTGGGACGAAGAGACCCTGAAGCGTATGAGACGCGGGGCAGGATATATATACCATGATGCGACGAGTTCGCGGGGTTAAGTATGAGCTCATAAACCTTGCCTGGAGATGAATCGAGACCTGATGCGTTTGCGCGGGTCACCGACGATGGTCTGATGCGTTTACTCGGGCCGAGCCTGAGGCGACTAGTTCGGGGGCTAGAGAATGAGGCAGACAGAGGTTGAGATAATGTTATTGGCCAGAAGATTTATCGAAACTTGATGCGTTTACACTGGTTGCCGAGCCTAAGGCGACGAGATCGCGAGCTAGAGATTTAGACAGGTTGAGGTCAGTGAATATGAGATGTGGTAGGCTGAGAGTGCATGGGCATTATTACCTGAGTGTGACTTGAGGTCATCGATGTTTGCCTATCATCCATATGTTGAGTTTATTGACTAGTGCCCTATATGCCTATGTGAACCAAAGTCTAATTTTATTGGATATTTGACTGCTTGAGTGGACGGTCGGCCTAACCTAAAATTAGGACCCACCTTACTGAGACTTATATCTCACCCCAGTGGGGGCTTATATTTTTCAGGTTCCAGCCGAAGGAAGCACAAGCTTGCCAAGGACTGGCACTTAAAGAGATAGTTGATCAATTGCACTAGAATGGATTTGTCTTCTGATGATATTTGGGTTTGTACTTCCGACTGGTTAAAAGAGAATTTATATTTTAGTAATTGCTTAATGAGAAAATTTCCAAGTGTGATAGCTGTATATGTCCTAAGTCATCGGTATGTTGTTGTATTTATATAATTGGAGGATGGCATCGCTTCTGCATGCTTTGATTAAAGGAGTTGTAAGCTATTGGCTGTTGGATCTTGGAGCATTCTTAAATGAACGACATGGACAAGGATGTTCGCGTGCTCGTCGAGTTCGGGGCGTGACATCAAGCCCCGCCATGGCCGGGCAAGGCTCAATCTCATCGACCCAAATCAAGGGAGTCCGAGGAACACACGGGCAAACATGTTTCGGGTGATGAATGCAGCAGCGATGGCGGCGATGATGATCAAGGCGAATTGGTCGATTATACCCGCGAGAAGCCCTTGATGCTGCCACCCCATTAAGCAATGCGACCATCGCAGCAGCAGCAACTGTCGTTCGACCGAGCCACGGCAACGCGTTGCAAAGGAAGCTCCTTCGTGCCGCCTTAACTCGCTCTGGAACCGCTAATTTACGAGATAGAAATAAGGGTGATCGTGTCGGCGCTGAGTCAAGTCGTGTCGGCGAGGTACCGCAAGAGCGGCAGGCTTCTGGAAGCTTTTGCTCCTGATGTGGTCCCATCATCTTCAGCTTCAACCTCGTCACTTTTCACATCTTATTTTCCTTTCACTCCATCACCCAGTCCGTCCGTCTAGGGAGAATCACGTTCAAGCACTTAGGTAGGGCAAAAAAGGAAGCGCGAGGAGGAGAGCTCGTCCTCATCGGGTCATGGAGGGGCTTGACCTTGCTAGGCCATGGCGAGTGTTGACCCCTAGGCCTGCGAGGTCAAGCCTCGCCGTTGATGCCTCACCCAGCAACGATGAGGTTGGCCCCCTCCACAGCCGGGCAAGGCCTCTCCGATCGCGCCTCTGGCTGGTTGCCGGATTGTGGCGACCAGCCAAAGGTGTTCTGGTGAAGCGAGGGGAGCGGGAGGAAAAAAAAGAAAAAAAACATAAAAATTTATTTAAAATTTCATTAAAAAAATCAAAAAATTAATAAAATATTCAATTGCCAGTAGCGCCGGCGGGACAAAATTTGTCGGATGCACTGTGACATTCTGGTTTTCCTATCATTTCAAGACTCATTAATGAGAAAGTATCTAACGATGTATTTCAATCGTATCTCGCTCGGATCTGATCAATCTTGAGTTGACTGACCAAGAGAGAAAGACTGACGTGAGACAAGGTACGTGGACCTAGGGAATTCGAATAGGAAATGACGCTTTGACTATAAGGATTGTCGATGGGATAATTAGAGGTATAAAAGGCCGATCTAAGAACTATTAAGGAATGTATTGCTAGCGTTACACAATTGGAGCGCGGGTGATGCCGTTTAACGAGAGTATAATTTGTAAAATTTTTCCAAATCGAACAGTGACGATTGAGACCCATCGAAACTAGTGATAGACCCTCACAATTACATGACAACCAAAGTCGCCATGAATAGATGAGTCCAATGTCGATACGCGTAACGTTTGCAAAAGCCGTCTGTCAGTTCGGGATAGGCTAGAATCACATTGGATAAAGAAATGATCTAGAAACAAGTCTTGAAATTTGAAAATGGAGAATCAAGAATTTCAACATTATAAGTGAATTGGTCGTCGCCTTATTGAAGAAATTTAGAATCAGAAAAACGACGTTCCAGACATCAAGGGTAAAATTACTATTTTGCCCCTCAAGCCTTAGGTTTGCCTTATTAATTGGACAATGGCATTTTGGTCATTAAAGCCCCATTATAGCTACCAAAAATTGAAGGAAATGAGAGCGATTGGATGAGCAATTGATTGACACATGGACAAGTGTTAAAGGATTAATAAATGATTTTGATAGAACCACTTTTAACCTACCATTCAACCAAGTAGACTCTTAAAAAATTACATAAACCTCTCTCTCTCTCTCTCTCTCGTCTTGGCCGAACACCCTCCTCCATTTTGCCATTTCTCTTCTTCTTCTTCTTCCTCTTCCTCTTCTCCAGCCAAGAAGCCTACCGCCCGACCGGTTCTACCGCCACCATTTGCCACTCCCGACCGCCACCTCCGGCCACTGCCTCAACTCGAGCCGACAACCTGCTGCTTCCTTATCCTCTTGGCGACATTCCTCGAGTGGAAGCAAGCCATTTGACTCAGTGAGGAGCTCCGACCGGCCAATCTTCCAAAAGTCGATGGAAACCAACGCAGCTGGAGGTAAGCCACGGTTTAGGCTTCGTAGAACCCCAAAACCTTTGAATTTTTTGACCAAATTTTATGAATATCTAGGGGATTTGTAGACTGAGCCGTGGTAAAACTTTTGAAGGAATTTGATGAAGTTTTGACCCCAAATGAGTCTTGTGTTTGAAGGGCCAGAACTGACCGGTTGAAGACCCGGAGGAACCGGCGCCGTTCAAGGACTTTCCGACGTCACCTTGGCTTCAAATTTTCGATGAGGCTTCTCAACCCTTAGAACTACATGTTAGCAAGTAGATTAGTGATTAAATTGAGGATTTAAGTTAATTTAAAGGCTAATTAGTTGGGATATACACCAAACTGAAAATGCTCTGTTTCAGTTCTGTGTATACCGATTTTGTGGGAGGCTGTTGGTGAAGGAAATGGGTTCCAAATTCATTATTGAGACGTATTAGAATGTTAATTGATAGGTCTATGAGATTCATGTTTCATGGATTGATGAATTGAGCAAGGAAAATTGACGATTGGAAGAATTTCCTTAGGTTGCGTGGTTGAGTCGTCTTGAGCGATTTGGACCAAATCCTTGGAGTGCTTGGGAAGAGATTTTGTTAGTTTTAGCACAAAGTAAGGGGATTCTAAACCTTTGATAAGAGGATTGGACTCCATTGGGCGAATTTTGTGCGAATTGTTCGATTCTTGGAGGTTCATAAGGTGATTGTCTAATGTACGTCCTAGAAAGATATAGAAGACTTGATGGTTTGACAATGCTTGTACCATGAATTGATTGTCGCATTTGTATGTCAAATTTAATTGTCTCGCATGCCATGGATATGTCGTTCGTCGCATGAGTTTGCATTCGAACGTGTGTTATGAAATGAAATGAATTTATTGCATGTCTGAGAAGTTGTGACACCCTGATTCGTTGAGACACGGGGTTGTGCGAATGGATACCCTGAGGCGTTGAGGCGCGGGGTTTGAATTGAATGGCACCCTGAGGCGTACAGGACGCGGGGTTGAGAAGGCCATAGTACTAATGTGTTGAAACGTAGGATAGAGTTGAGATGTGTCGACACAGGCCTAGAATGAGATTGAAAACTTGATGTGTTTACTACACGGGTTTGTCAATGCGACGATTTGATGCATTTATGCGGATCGAGCTTGAGGCCTTCTAAATGCGGGCATAAAAGTAAGGCAGACTGGAAAGGGGTGGAAGGTGTAATCTGGCTTGGTATAATGTGCTTGATTCTAATGATGTTGTATGATGTCATGATTGCATGCTTAACATCTGTATGTTGCCTAATGACAATTGAATGCCTCATGCAAATACTTGTACATATTTGCTTGTGATTACATTTGCATGAGTGTACGGTCAGCCTAACCTAGGGTCGGACCTACCTTATTGAGATGTAAATCTCACCCCATTGAGGGACCCTATTTTCAGATCCTCGACCATGATCATGTGGCCAATCCGTTTTGGAGACCCAAAAGGAGATATCGGTGTATTTTGATGAGTTCCCAAATGGACAGAGGATCGTGTACATAAGAAAATGTACCGTGGTCTGGGTAGACGAGAGTGGTAGCAATTGAAAGCCTCATAGATACAAGGCCTAGTTTAGGAAGGTAGGGGATGTCTCCACGGGACCACTGAAACCCACTGAGGTACCTCGTGGGTGATCCTTGACTAGTGCCATCCTGCTAGGGATTCAGTGGAGGCTTAGGGGTTAGTAGTTGGCTCAAGGAACATACTTGAGAGGACCCCGACCCTAGAGGACACTGACGAGGTTATCAAGGTTGAGGCCACCGAGGATGACCTAGTGGAGCCGTCAGTAGACGAGACACTCGAGGATACCGTGGAGGCTTGCTATGAGATACTCTCGGAGTACGAGCCATGTGAAGATATCGAGGATACTGACGATTCCAGCAGCTCGACTTAGAAGTTCTGTTTCTGGTCTAATATTTTGATGGTGACCTCGATGTCAGTTTCTTTTGAGATGATGATGGCCCTCTTTTGCACCTACCCTGTCACTCCTACTGACCAGCAGATTTGGTTTGCCATGCTATTGTATGAACATTTGGATCTTATGTATTATTTAGTATTCTCGTTACCCAGGTCCCTTTTTATTATTGTATGGAGGAGTTTGTTTATTATCGTTTCCGCTTGCTATCGATATGGTTCAACTCTCGATCCATGTGAATCCTAGGACCTCGAGAGAGAGTTTGTGCTTGTAGGGAATCGCGCGCTCGTGCCTAGGGCGTGGGGCGTGATAATCCTGCTTTGCTTGTTATCAGAGCAAGGTCAGCTCGATCCAAAATAGATTGAGGATTTGAGTGATAAGGAGGATTAAGTTGGGACAAGAGCGGGTAGCGAGACCTTAGGAGACTTACTAGGATAAGGCATGAAATGCATGACATATGACTTAGCGCATGTGATTGACATTTGGTCTTGGTAGGATTGAGGTGATTTATGAGGATGAAGTTCCATGTTTAGCGCTTGAAGTCATTTCTGGATTTTGGCCTGTTAAGTAAATTAGCATGACTAGTTTTGGTGAACCGTTGGAGTGAACGGAATTGAGAAATAGCCATGAACTGCTTATTGAAGTGCCTCTGGAATTTGTTATGTGAAAGGTCGTTGTGATATGATTGTTTATAATAAGACATAGTTTGGTACCTCTGAACTTAGTTGAATGAATGAGTTATTAACTCCTTGATGAAATTGTGGTGATCCAGGCTTAGTTACAAGGATGAGTAATCTGTCTAGGAGACCTGGAAGGCCTAGGAACGGAGCCTCTAGTTCGAGGCCACCCGTACCGGAAGACCCGAGAATGGACGGAGTATTGAGGCATTCGAAAGAATTGGCGACCTCATCGATAGACAGGCCCAGGATAGGGATGCTACCAAAGCCCAAGCAGTGGGAGCCGCGATAGCGGCCGTCAACACCAATAACAGCAATAATGGTGTCAATGGAAACAATGGCGACCATGACCAGGGCAATGAGACAGTGAATGCCCAAGAAGAAGTTGTTGTGGCCAGGCAGATGAGCTAGATGGTTGAGCAATTTATCAAGCTGAAGCCAACCCAGTTTGATGGCACTAGAGACCCCGAATTAGCACCGAGATGGGTCGAGAAACTAGAGAAGGCCTTTGGAGTCTTGAGATGCATGGACGAGGAGAAAGTACTACTAGTGGTGTACTAGCTGGAAGGTACCGCAAACGACTGGTGGGCTGCCACCAAGAATGGAGTCTTTCCAAAAGGAACGGCCTTGACCTGGCATGCCTTTACCACGGCATTTAATGACAAGTACTTCTCGAAGACAGCCCGGGAGAGGAAGCAAGTGGAGTTCTTACAGTTACGTCAGAATCAACTGACAGTGGACCAGTATGAGGCTGAGTTCTCTAGACTGTCAAGGTACGCACCCCGATCGATAGAGGATCCCCTGGAGACGATGTAGAGATTTCGGGATGGATTGAGGCCTGAGCTTCGCAGCCAGATGATAGCCCTGAATCTGAGAACCTACAAGGAAATCTACGAACGAGGACAAATGATTGAGAGGGATCTAAAGGAGAGGAATACCGCATTTGGATAGCGATTTAACTCATTCAGGGACAATTGCCAGATTGGTAAGAGACCAATGGCTAGCAATAAGCGCTTCGTCCCTCTCGTAAGGAAGAACATTATGAAGCCGCCGAACCACATGAATTGGAGCTGTCGCCTCTGTGGCAGCAGGCATGGTAATGGACCATGCCTAGCAAGAACTGGAGCATGCTTCAAGTGTGGTCAGATGGACCACCAGATAAGGACTTGCCCAAACCAAGCTCCAGCAAATAAACCTCAAGGGTAGCGATCGCAGGTTGGATCGTCAACTGCTACTCCCCAAGTTGATCAGAATCGACCCCCAGCTCAGGGGAGAGTTTATGCAGTAGCCCGCAGGGAGGTAGAAGAAACGCCAGGCGTGGTCACAGGTATGATTTATTTGTGTGATCAAGCTGTGTATGCTTTGTTTGATCCTGGCGCAATAGACTCGTTTTTGTCTGCTCGGTTTACTGATTTGATCGATATTAAGTTAAAACCATTGAGTGTGATTCTGCATGTTGCTACCCCGTTGAAAGATAATGTGCTGGTTTCGTTGGGCTATACAGATTGTAGGATCATAATTGGTGGTAGTTAAGAGAGTATCGATTTAGCTGTGTTGCCCGTGTATGACTTCGACGTGATCATAGGAATGGACTGGTTGGGTAAACAAGGGGCAATATTGGATTGTGGTAGTAGGATAATTCGTTTCTACTCAAAAGGCCGTCCTAGTTTCAAATTTGTGGGAAGTCGAGGAGGAACCTCGATTCCTTTAGTTTCATCCCTTGAAGTGACAAAGTTGATGACTGAAGGATGTCAGGCTTACTTAGTCGCGGTTATGGACACAACTGCCAAGGAACCTAAATTAGAAAGTATTCCGATAGTGCGTGAGTTTCCTAACATATTTCCTCAAGAGTTACCAAGGTTGCCACCAAAGCGGGAAATAGAATTCATGATTGAGTTAGCTCCAAGAAAGGAGCCGATTTCGAAGGCACCCTATAAGACGTCCTTATCAGAATTAAAGGAGTTAAAGGTGCAAATGCAGGAGTTGCTGGACAAAGGATTTATTCGACCGAATACTTCGCCATGGGGAGCGTCGTTGTTATTCGTAAGGAAAAAGGATAGGTCATTGCGTCTATGCATCGACTAAAGACAGTTGAACCAAGTGACAGTGAAGAATAAGTACCCACTGCCGAGGATTGATGACCTATTTGATCAGTTACAAGGAGCTGTGGTATTCTCTAAGATTGACTTGAGGACCGAGTATCACCAGTTGAGAATCAAGAAGGAAGACATACCTAAGACCGCTTTTAGGACAATGTATGGTCATTACGAATTTACTGTGATGCCTTTTAGACTAACCAATGCTCCAGCCGCATTTATGGATTTGATGCATCGGGTGTTTAAGGAATTTTTGGATAGATTCGTCATAGTCTTTATCGACGATATCCTGATTTACTCAAGGAGTAAGGAGGAATACGAAGAGCACCTGAGGATTGTTTTGCAGACCCTGAGAGAATACTCGCTCTATGCCAAGTTTAGCAAATGCGAGTTCTGGCTGAACAAAGTGGCATTTTTTGGCCATGTGGTATCTGGAGAAGGGATTACGGTGGATCCTGCGAAGATCGAAGCCGTTATGAACTGGCCTAGACCTACTATGGTCATGGAAGTTCGAAGTTTCCTAGGATTGGCGAGATATTACAGACGTTTCGTGGAGAAGTTTTCGTCTATAGCCATTCCACTGACGAGATTGACTAAGAAAGAAACGAAGTTTGAGTGGACGGATAAGTGTGAAATGAGTTTCCAAGAGCTCAACCATCGGTTGACAACCGCACCGGTGTTAACGATTCCATCAAGACCGGGAGGCTATAAGATATAGAGCGATGCTTTGCTAAAGAGATTAGGCTATGTGCTAATGCAACATGAAAAAGTAGTTGCCTACACGTCCCGACAGTTGAGACAGCACGAAATGAACTATTCAACTCACGATCTGGAGTTCGCAGCAATCATCTTTGCTCTGAAGATTTGGAGGCATTATCTGTGTGGCGAAAAATTCCAAATTTATACTAATCACCAAAGCCCGAAGTATCTATTTTCCCAAAAAGAACTGAATATGAGACAGCGTCGATGGATGGAGTTGCTTAAGGACTATGATTGCGACATATTGTATCACCCTAGGAAGACAAATAGAGACGCGAATGCGCTCAGTCGAAAATCGAGTATCGCCTGCCTACTGGTGAAAGGGTGGTCGTTATTCGAGAACTTGAGGAATTCTGAGTTCAGATTGAAAGTCTGTCAACTGTCCAGTTTGATGGCCACACTGAGAGTAGAACCTAAGGTCTAGGAAAGGAAAAAAGCCCTACAGTGTATGGACCCAGAAATTCAAAAAATCATGGAGATGGACGCAACCAAAAGGAAACCAGAATTCCAAGTGTTAGATGATGAAATTTTAAAATTTCGAGGACGTTTATGCGTGCCAAAGGACGAAGAACTTAGAGAAAGGATTTTATCATAGGCTCATAGAAGCAATTATAGTATCCATCCAGGAAGCACGAAGATGTATCAAAACTTGCATCGACATTATTGTTGAAACGGGATGAAAGTTAATGTGGCTAAGTGTCTAACATGCCAGTGGGTGAAGGCCCAACACTGTAAGCCTGGTGGATTACTACAGCCACTAGAAATCCCTGAATAGAAGTGGGAGCACGTAACAATGGATTTTGTGTTGGGACTCCCAAGGAGCTAGAGAGGCCATGATTCTATTTGGATAGTCATGGACAGGTTGACTAAGTCCGCACACTTCATCCTTGTATGAAAGGATTTCGCAATGGACAGATATGCCGAGTTATATATGAGACAGATAGTGAGACTACATGGAGTGCCAGTGACAATTACATCGGATAGAGATCCCAAGTTCACGGCGAATTTCTAGAAAAGTCTTCAAGATGCCATAGAAACACGATTACAATTTAGTACAACATACCATCCACAAACGGACGGACAATCGGAGAGAACGATTCAGACGCTCGAGGACATATTGCGAGTGTACGTAATAGACTTCAAAGGTGGATGGGAGGATCAACTGCATTTGGTGGAGTTTGCATATAATAACAGCTATCAGCAGAGCATTCGAATGGCATCATTTGAAGTGCTTTATGGAAAAGCTTGTAGAACCTTGATTTGTTGGGTCGAGGTTAGAGAAAGAAGCATTACAAGTCCAGAGTTAATAGAGCAATCGATGGAAGCAGTGAAGATAATTCGAGATAGATTAAAGACGACACGGAGTCGTCAAAAGAGTTATGCGGATAGACTAAGTAAGCCTTTAGAGTTTCAAGTAGGCGATCATAGTTTCGTTAAGGTGTCGCCAATGAGGAGATTATCCCGATTTGGAAAAAAAGAAAAACTGAGCTCAAGATACGTAGGTCCATTTGAGATTTTGGAGCGGATTGGGATCTTAGCCTACAGACTGGCCTTACCGCCTAATCTATCCCAAGTGCACAACATCTTCCATGTGTCCACGCTACGGAAGTACAAACCAGACCCGACGCATATGCTGGACTACGAGGTTATAGAAGTGGATGACAGAGTATCCTACGTAGAGAAGCCAGTTAGGATCGAAGACCGAAAGGAGCAAATTCTGAGGAATAAAACGATTCCATTAGTCAAAGTTGTTTGGGAGCACCATGGAATCGAAGGCGCTACATGGGAAAGCGAGGAAATGATGAGGCGTCAATACCCCCATTTGTTTGAGTAACTGAGTTTATTGTAAATTTCGAGGATAAAATTTTTGTAAGGGGCAAAGGTTGCGACATTTTGATTTTCCTGTCATTTCAAGACTCATTAATGAGAAAGCATCTAACGATGTATTTCAATCGTATCTCGCTCAGATCTGATCAATCTTGAGTTGATTGACCAAGAGGGAAAGGCTAACGTGAGACAAGGTACGTAGACCTAGGGAATTCGAATAGGAAATGGCGCATTGACCATAAGGATTATCGAGAGGACATTTAGAGCCATAAAAAGCCGATCTAAGAACGATTAAGGAATCATTGCTAGCATTATACGATTGGAGCTTGGGTGATGCCGCTTAACCAAAGTATAATTTGTAAAATTTTCCTAAATCGAATAATGACGATCGAGAGCTATCGGAACTAGTGATAGAACCACATAATTACATGACAACCAAAGTTGCCATAAATTGACGAGCCCTAATTGTGATATGAATCACAGAATCGATACGCGTAACGTCTGCAAAAGCCGCCCGTCAATTCGGGATAGGTTGGAATCGCATTTGATAGAGAAATTATTCAGAAACAAGTCTTGAAATTTAAAAATAGAGAATCAAGAATTCCAACATTACAATTGGATTGGCCGTCACCTTATCGAAGAAATTTCAAATCAGAAAAACGACGTTCCGAACGTCAAAGGTAAAATTACCATTTTGCCCCTCAAGCCTTAGCTTTGCCTTAATAATTGGACAATGGCATTTTGGTCATTGAAGCCCCATTATAGTTGTCGAAAATTGAAGGAAATAAGAGCCATTAAATAAGCAATTGATTGACACATGGACAAGTGTCAAAGGATTAAGCTATGATGTTGATAGAACCACTTTTAACCTACCATTCAACCAAGTTGACTCTTGAAAAATTGCATAAACCTCTCTCTCTCTCTCTCCTCTTGGCCGAACACCCTCCTCCATTCTGCCATTTCTCTTCTTCTTCTTCTACTTCTTCTTCTTCTTCTTCTCCAGCCGAGAAGCCTGCAGCCCGATTGGTTCTTCCGTCACCATTCGCCACTCCTGACCGCCACCTCCGGCCACCTCCTGGACTCGAGCCAACAACCTACTGCTTCCTCATCCTCTTGCCGACATTCACCAAGTGGAAGCAAGCTATTTGACTCAGTGAGGAGCTTCGGCCGGCCTATCTGCCGAAAGTCGACAGAAACCATCACGGCTAGAGGTAAGCCACGGTTTAGGCTTCGTAGAACCCCGAAACCTTTGAATTTTTTGACCAAATTTTGTGGACATCTAGGGGACTTGTAGACTGAGCTGTGGTAAAAATTTTGGAGGAATTTGATGGATTTTTTACCTCAAATGGGTCTTGTGTTTGAAGGGCCAGAACTGATCGGTTGAAGACCCGAAGGAACCGGAGCCGTTCAAGGACTTTCCGGCGTCGCCTTGGTTTCAAATTTTCGGTGGGGCTTCCCAACCCTTAAAAATACATGTTAGCAAGTAGATTAGTGATTAAATTGAGGATTTAAGTTAGTTTAATGGCTAATTAGTTGGGATATACACAGAACCGAAAATGCCCTGTTTTACTTCTGTGCATACCGGTTCTGTGGGAGGCTGTTGGTGAAGGAAATGGGTTCCAAATTCATTGTTGAGATGTATTAAAATGTTCATTGATAGGTCCATGAGGTTCATGCTTCATGAATTGATGAATGAGTAAGGAAAATTGACGATTGGAAGAATTTCCTTAGGTTGCGCGGCTAATTTGATCTTGAGCTATTTGGACCGAATCCTTGGAGTGTTTGAGAAGAGATTTTTGTTGGTTTTAGCACAAGGTAAGGGGATTCTAAACCTTTGATAGGAGGATTGGACTCGATTGGACGAATTTTGTGCGAATTGATCGATTCTTGGAGGTTCATAAGGTAATGTCTAATGTACGTCCTAGAAAGATATAGAGGACTTGATGGTTTGACAATGCTTGTACCATGAATTAATTGTCGCATTTGTATGTCAAATTTAATTATCTCGCATGCCATGGATATGTCGTTCGTCGCATGAGTTTGCATTCGAACGTGTGCTATGAAATGAAATGAATTTATGGCATGTCTGAGAAGTTGTAACAGCCTGATGCATTGAGACGTGGGGTTGTGCGAATGGATACCCTGAGGCCTTGAGGTGCGAGATTTGAATTGAATGACACCTTGAGGCGTACGAGACGCGGGATTGAGAAGGCCATAGTCCTGATGCGTTGAAACGCGGGACGAAGTTGAGTTGTGTCGACACAGGTCTGAAATGAGATTGAAAACTTGATGCGTTTACGCGGGTTTGTCAATAAGATGGTCTAATGCGTTTACGTGGACCGAGCCTGAGGTGTTCTAAGCGCGGGCATGAAAGTAAGGCAGACTGGAAAGGGGTGGAAAGTGTAATCTGGCTTGGTATAATGTGATTGATTCTAATGATGTTGTGTGATGCCATGATTGCATGCTTAACATCCGTATGTTGCTTAATGACAATTAAATGCCGCATGTGAATACTTGTACATATTTGCTTGTGATTACATTTGCCTGAGTGTACGGTCGGCCTAACCTAGGGTAAGGACCTACCTTATTGAGATGTAAATCTCACCACGTTGAAGGACCCTATTTTCATATCCTAGACTGTAATCATGTGGCCAATCCGTTTTGGAGACCCGAAGAAGATGTCGGTGTATTTTGATGAGTTCCCGGACGAATAGGGGACCGTGTATGTAAGGAAATGTAGAAGAGGGTGGTAGCAATTGGAAGCCTCATAGATACAAGGCCTGGTTTAGGAAAGTAGGGGATGTCTCCACGGGACCATTAAAGCCCACTGAGGTACGCCGTGGGGTGATACCTAACTGGTGCCATCCCGGTAGGGATTCAGTGGAGGCTAAGGGGTCAGTAGCTGGTTCAAGGAACGTACCTGAGAGGACCCCGGCCCTAGAGGACACTGACGAGGTTATCGAGGTTGAGGCCACCGAGAACAACCCGGTAGAGCCGTCAGCGGATGAGACACTTGAGGATACTGTAGAGGTTTGCTCTGAGACATTCTCGGAATACGAGCCATGTGAGGATACCGAGGATACTGACAACTCCAGCAGCTCGACTTAGGAGTTCTGTTTCTGGTTTGATATTTTGATAGTGACCTCGATGCCAGTTTCTTTTGTGATGATGATGGCCCTCTTTTGCACCTACCCTGTCACCCCTACTGCCCAGCAGATTTGGTTTGCCATGCTTTTGTATGAACATTTGGATCTTATGTATTATTTAGTATTCTCGTTATCCAAGTCCCTTTTTATTATTATATGGAGGAGTTTGTTTATTATCGCTTCCGCTTGCTATCGATATGGTTCACCTCTCGACGCATGTGAATTTTGAGATCTCGAGAGAGAGTTTGTGCTTTTAGAAAATCGCGTGCTCATGTCTGGGGTGCGGGGCGTGACATGGACTGAAATGACATAATTGTAAAAGGTTTAGGACTGAATCGGCAAAATAAAAAATAGGACCGGATCGGCACAATTGTAATAGGTTTATGACTTTTTTGGTAATTTTCCCGGATAGTGATTCATGTTCAATTTTAATGTTGAGTTGTTCTTAGATGATTACATATTAGATGTCTATTAATTAGGATTGACTCGATGTTGATTTTAATTTGATTACATAAATAGATTATTGATTCAGGCTATGTTTGAAGGTAGGAATTGGTGACATTCATGAGTGTATTAAGAGCATGGTGAAGATGCTGTATGCTGCCGGAAAATTAGTCGAATGTACTTGAAGATTGCCTAAATGTGCATGAATGAGCTTGAATGGTGAGTTAAAGATGCCAACAGTTATCTGGAAAACACAAATCTAACAAACTTCGTCGAATTAATGATTTTTAGCTTTTCATCAGAATAGAATTCATCAAAAGTTGGACTTCATGTGGTTCGTCCGAAGCTCGTTCCAAAAACATGAGCAAAACTTGTGTTTGATCTGTAATTTTGGTTCCCACCTTGGTAAGTTATTTTCTGCAAAAAGTTTTTTTTTTTAATAGAAGTTGTTAAGGAGGTCTAAAATGTACATAGGGAAATTTGATGAACATTTAACATAAATTTGGGCAGGCAATTAATAAAATTCGGACAAAGTCAGACCAGCCTCTAAAATCCTCAGTCCCAAAGTCTGAGACCCAGACGTGCTCCCTTGTTTATGAAATCTTGTTCAAAGTTCATTAATCCCGAAAGATCTCAAGGACCAGAATCTCCCAACCAGTCAAACTAGTTATGCCTTCTTCAAATGGTTCAAAACGGAGCATTATAATGTGAATCGAACTAACCCGTTCGAGGACTTGTTCGCATAGTTAGCGCCCCCTGTCGCATAAACACTGTTGTTTATAGAAATTCCTCATCACCAGTCCAACGGTAACCGAACACAGTATAGATTCTAGTAAGATTCTAGTAATCGACGTTTACTCGCCAGTCCTCTGTGAACATTACCGCACGGTAGAGAGAGCAACGTTTCTTTCCCATGCCAATTTACACAGGTGAGAATCATAACTAGTGATTTAAGTGAAACCTCTCAAAATAACCAGCAAAGTAGCGTGTCATATATTTGTAATAAATGAGGTCATTTCAACCCTCACAAAACCTCCTAATCACAGATTCATGTCAAAATCGGATCTCTTGCATTCATGTGAGAATACGAGTTGGCCACAACCCCCCATGAAGGTTGGCGCTTGACGTGAGTTTTAGTGAGTATACTAACATATGAAACATCATCCAAAATTCTTTTCTCACTCCCGTGGCATGAGGTTGTAGAGAACTCCGATATAACACTTCAGATCTCCCCAACCCACAGATTGGACAACAAACAAGTGGATGAATCCTTGTGTCATTTTCTGTCTTTAGCAAACAATCACGTGTCCGGTGGCATGACAAACAATCCCGTGTCCGTTGGCATGACAAAAGATCAAACGAGATCGTGCAAGATATCCAACAGCATTGAGTAAGTTGGTACCATATATAATCTAAAACCTGTACATGAGATGTGATGAACTTCATTTCGGCAGTCTCCACCACAATCTCCAGGGGTACTTCTGTTTCAAATCATGCACATACTACTGTACAAATATTTAAAACCTGCTCCAAATTAAACAAACATTGGAAATACATTCAGGATTCAAAATCTCCATGTTCACTTCACTAGTAAAAACTAAGAGGCCAAAATATCTCTTACCAGTTTCATAACCAGTGTAGCACAAGAAGTCTTTCCCAATTCGCTTCTTCATCCACCCCTTAATTGCTCCAGTCAGAGTCATTTCATAATCCTTCAGTATTCCAGACAACATAAGTTCCTCTATTTCTGAACTCACAAGGGTTAAAGCCACTCATGGCCTTACCCATCAAAGCCATGGCAGCTATGCTTGGAAAATGCTTCTTTTGAAACTCATCGACTGATGCTTTTGTACTATGTGGCTGGCAGAGCACGAAGGCTTCAGGCTTCTTTTGCAAGGAAGCGGCTTGGTTGTGACACCACCTCTTAATCCAAGGGTGTGAAAGCAGTGCATCTTGACTCTTCCCAACATAACCACTGGAAGATGATTTACCATCTTTTGCTAACAAAGCAAATTGACCTAAAGCCATCTGTTCTTTGTCATGACAATTACCAATTATCTGCTCTGGGCTAGTTATCCTCTGCTTCATAACTTTGCCAAGTAAATTATTGTCCTTTCCAGAGGAACAAGCATCCCCAACTTTTAAGCTTTCATCAACATGAGGTGAAGTCTCAGAAGTGCTCATCTTCAATCGTTTCAGCCATCCTGTTCTTTGCTCGGGTTCCCCACGACTGCAGAAGTAAGTTTGAGATTTTGAATTTGTCGCCTGATCAGCATGAGAAAAGAGATGCTCCACGTCCAAACTCTGGGTTTTTGATGTACTTGGCTCCCTCTCATCAATAGATCTTGAGACAGATGTAAGTTCAAGATACTTCCGTTTTGGGGCTCTCATCTCAGGCAAATCCCCATTTACTGCATTACCTCCAACTTCACCATCTGATGTGGCTGCAACCAGAGAGAGTGATAGCTTTTGGGGCATAACAATGTCCTGCAATGTCAAAGGTGACCACATTAAGTGGTAACAGAAACCCTGTAAACTAGGTTGCAACAATCTAATGCTTCAAAAGGACTGCTTCCAGCATACATTAGGAAAAACAACACTATAAGCAAATGCAATTCCAAGCTTTTCTTCAACTTCAAACCATTGATCGCACATGCCTCAAACTCCAAGAGTTCAAATAAGTAAATTGTCATAACTTATTTGTATGCATGTCTTCCAGTATATCAAGCATTATTTTATGTAAGTAGCTGACAGCATGATATCCTAATTAGCACTTTCCGATAATTTGAAGACGATCTTCATTGGACCAGACAGCAAATGCATAATCTTACTTAAGCCATGAGAAATGAATAATGGCTGAAAATGTACAAGGATATCTGCAAGAAATACTTCAATAATCAGTTCTCTCGTAAATGACAAAAACTTCTACATCAAGAGAGATGCCTCCCATCAGATTAGACCTCCATCAGCCCTAATAAGGGAAAATTAGGGAAAAAAAAAAGTAAAATCCCCACTGGGTTTATGGCTCAGCTTAGTTACACATTACATGCAATTCAGCAAACCAAATTTTCAGACGACATAGCAAGGACCTCAATACAGAAGATTATGGAAAGTCTGTGTCCTCAACTAAGTATCAAGAAAAAAGCCAGCTTCATTAACAAATAAACCATTGAAAAGTTAAACCTATCGAAGAGAGCACATTTGACAACCATTACCTTGTTCACCGGTGATGAAGCATCTCCTGCAATCAAAAGAGAAGAAACAAAATTTAGCACATGCAAACACCACAGCAAAAATGTAAATGACAACAAGACCTAAATAACAGCATGAACTATTTGGAAATTAATCCTAAAGAAGCATTTGAAGTTAAGCCAAAGGATTGCAGCACTGCCAGAGTAGGAGGATGACCATGGTTCTGTAACAATAGCAGGTGTAGGTACACGTACCAGAAAGATGGCTCTCCCGAAAAGCATCCATATCCATTGTATCAGTTTCTGCAGATGATTCATTCTTTATCGCAAATGCAGAAGTTCTGCAATCTGCGGCATCTTCCTTTTCTTCACTGTCTGTAGAACTCCATAAAGGTTGAAGCTTCACTCCATAATGACTACGGAAATTATTTGGAGACAAGCTAAGAAGTTCACCAAATGCATGTCCATTATATTTGGTGGCTACTGTTGACTCCCTGATAATTTGACCTCCTTTAGACGAGTTAACACCAAACATTTTACTAAAGAACAAGTGATGTGCTGTTTGAGAAATTTTTGGCTGGAAACTTGAAAATCCTTCAGCAGAGTCTACACTGGTGCATATTTTCATTGTTTCCAGATCCAGAAAAGATTGCCTTGGTCGAGAAGAATATTCCTGGTGTAATTTTTCTGGCTTTGACCCCTTTTGTGGATTGCTCTGGCATGGAAAGAACTTATTAGTGAAATGATCTTGAATTTTCTCGCGCTTTTTGCCTACTAAGACTGTTGTCGGGTTTTTGCTTGTGCTATTATCCTTTAGTAGTGGAGCACCATCACATATTGCAGTCTCAGATATGAGGGAATGCAACATACTCTCATCTTTCTTCTGACCAATATAAACAGCTGAGCCACGGTGATAGTCGCGATGGTCATGCTGCAGCTGAGAAAACTGGATGTTCCTGAAGTGTCCTTTGGCCATCAAAGAAGTGCTCGATCTAGTACTATTTTTTTGCCTGTCCAGGGAGGTAACAATAGGAGTTCCCCCAGCTTCTAGTCCATCTGGAATACCTTGAGAGCTAGACGATATATTATTATCATGAAAATAGCTAGATAGAACTAGTTTCTTCTTCTCAAGAAAACTTTGTGACTTCACTGCCATCCCGGTATTATAGCTTGAATCTCTAAATTGAAGATGGCATTCCCTTGATTGAGTTTCCGCCTCAGGAGGAGCCCAAGAAGATGTTCTCTCTTTTCTATCTAGACATAGAGGAGAAGTATTTGTACCAACATGCGGCCTCAATGATTCAGCAAAGAAGTGAGCAGCTTGGTCATTCTTAAGATTCAAAGAAGCATCTCCATTTGGGGAAAGGCCAGACAAAACAAAGGGTTGGGGTGATCTTTCTTTCATGAAATTTTCTGAAATCATCTCTAAATTCTCATTTTTCCTTTTAACAGATCCTGATGCTGCTACTTCACAAAATTCTTTGCCAGCTAATTCACAAAGACTATCTGGTGCGCTAACAAGCCAGCTCCGCTTACCCTCAGAATCATTTTCCATGGACTCTTGATTAGTTGATAACTGATTCTGAGTAAGGGATACAGACTTACACCTTGTTCGCGCCCAGTGAGCCAACCATACAGATTGATAAGAATGCAAAGACTGCTCAGTTGTCCCTTCACTTTGATGAAATGACTGCTCAGCATGCTTCGACATGACAAGAAAGTTGATGAAAGCTTCCAAGTTAGATGATGCCTCTTCCAGGGGAACCTGTAGTCAGCTGGGGGAAGCAAAAATCTGTTACACATACAAGCTCCTAGTTAATAAAGCCAAAAGAATGTAATTAGCATAGAGGACGGCTGATCAGCCTATGCACTCAAGTAACAAAAGATCGAATCAAACTTCCCTAATAGACTAGTTTGAAACTTAATGGAAAGCCAAGAAAGATCAAGGAACGTTATCGCCAACGAACGGGTGTCTGATGGCACTTATAATAGTAGTCCACCATTGCAATCCCCCCCCCCCCCAAAAAAAAAAAAAAAAACAAAAACAAAAACAAAACTAAACAACCCCCCACCGCCCACGCCCACCGCCTCTAGCATTCATGAACCATTTCTCTGACAAGATCAGTTGTTTTATTAATTGAGCACACAGTATCATGATAAAACAGAACATTCTCCGCAACCAAGCCAAAATAGCTCCAAACTCGAATTCATTATATCTACTCCAAAGAACTCGAATTCCAACAAACGATATCGGAAACTAAACATATGCGAGAATCAACTAAGAGCAATAGACACGTGCAAAAGGACTTTTGAACCAAAAGCCATCCCATCTCAGGCGGTAATCCAAATAGCATTGGAAAACACAGATGCTCCAAGGAATCAAACCCACCCCCAATAGGGAACAAAATTCATCATTTCTCATGAATTTCAACCGAGCGACCTTAACAAACAGAAAATAGACAAGCTCAGGTCGCTTCAGCGCGCAAAACGAAGAACTATATCACGACCCAAGAATTCTAGGGCAAAAAAAAAAAACAAACAAACAAACAAACAACAAGCTCCATTTCCATCCAAACATGCTTGGAGAACTTTGTCAAGACAACCATTTACTCCACAGCCGCAGGTCATACGAGTACGTAAACTCCAGAACAAAACCAACCATAAATTCGCAGTTCTAGCAGTTCAAACTCACCGTTAGGGCTTGCCCGAGCAGATCCAGAAGCGGAGACGGGAACTGGAGTCCATCGACTACGACGGTGGCTTACTTACTTCGCTTCCGCGAGGAGGATTCCGTGGTCAGGGAAGCTTCGGCACCATATGAGCTGGTGATTTCGATTAGAGACGATGATGATGATGAAATGGGAAATTGGCACGAACTATGCAGAAACAGTAGAAGGAAGAGAACCAAAACAGCCGAGCGACCTTATTTTATTTTTTTATTTATTTTGTGGTTCATCTGAGCCACATCCGAGTTTTAAATTATATTATTTTCCAGGGGACCCACGAACATGCGCTTTTTCAATTGGTATGTCCGTTTTCTCCTGTCTTTCTTAATTTTTTAGTTCTGACAAATAAAAATATCTTCCTTCTATTTATGTTTCTGTGTTTTTTTAGGATGCTATTTTTTTTTTGTCCCACATAGGATGCTAATTAACGACAAAGAAAAAGGGTCAGCATCCAATATGTTTTTATGTTAAGTTAATACCACGAAAAATCTCAAACTGATACACATGTGATAATTTTATCTCAAATTATTTTTTTAACCAGAAAAAATTTCAAAATGGTACACCTCTGATAGATTTACTTCAAACTATTTTTTTGATCACAAAAAATTCTAAATTAATACAACTATGATAAATTTACCCCAAATTAATTTTTTTACCATAAAAAATCTCAAATCGATATGTATATGACAAATTCATCCTCTATTAGTTTTCGTTAAACTAAGTTAATACCACAAAAAATTTTAAATTGACGCACCAGTAGCAAATATAGGATAACGTATACATCCAACAATTGCCACAGTCATCCAATTCAACAATTTGATGGTAAAATTTAAGAAAAACTAATGAAGAAAAATTTTGTCACAATTATACCAGTTTATGATAAATTTGTCATTGATATACTAATTTTGGGATTTTTCATGGTTAAACAAATAATTTGGAGTAAAATTTTAGATGTGTATTAATTTGAGGTTTTTGATGGTATTAAATCTTTTATTTTTATTTTTCGACAGTCAAATTTTGAAAGTGCTAAAAAGAATTTTTAATTTATCCGTGCAAAGGCCTTCATGTTTTTTTTTCCAATTTTCAATCGATGGCTAATTATGTCGGCTACTTTTAGCTTTCTCCGTTCCCCATTTAGCTCGGAGAGAAAAAGTGAAGAATATTTTAAAACTCTGTTTATTTATTGAAAAATAAATAATTTAACGAGTATTTTCTCAAAAATGATTGTTAATATTGCTTATAAAAATGAATGAATAAAAAATAATGTCATTATTCATATCAATAATAAAATAATTCTCGTTAATTAATTATTTCAAACAATATAATTAATTATTTATGGGATAAGATCCTCAAAATCATTCATTTTTCTCGAAACAAATTGCCACTAATTATCATGTAATTAAATGAGGTGATTGCTATTTATCAAGCGAATGTCGAGCTTCCAAATGGCAAATGCAAAAGATGGATTTGCTTAACACCGTCACATGCCATCGTATCTAAAGACAAAATTCTAAAAATGGTGGATGGAGTCATACAGCCAGTGATTTTTCTCAATTTTTACATATTGCATCACACTAGAATAGGAAAATTTTAAATTGACTTACAAGTGGAAGGAGCACAGAAAAATTGCCCTATCTTAACGATCAAATCATTTGTATTAATGAATTAAATAATTTATGTCGTTTGAGAGAGAGAGTGCAAAATGTAGTCAGTCAGAAAACCGATCAAACCCTTAAAATTATAGAATCATAGGCCATTGAACATTTTCGTGAATTCCACTAAAGAAGACAAAAAAAAGTCCTTGAAAATTAGCCTTTTTCTATATATTTATGTCTTGATTTTAGCATGCCCGTCAAAATTAGAGAATCTGCCATTGAAAATATATAAGTTGAGAATATCGGACAACTTGCAAAATTTGACGATTTTGTAGTTTTTGTGACAAGAGAGGATACCATAAATGGAGATTATAAAGATGCAAACATATATATATAAATAGATGGAATGCAATTTTTTTTTTATAACTTTGTAACTTTTGATCTGTCTCTTTATAAAGTGCGAGAGTGGAAACTCGCGCCTCTCCACTCTCACCCCAAATCTCTTCATCAATCGGTTATATATCTTTTGCATGGTGCGCAAAAGATTCAGTAAACAAGGCCTTCAGATCAGAAAGTTGTAGTTCAAGATATAAAATATAAGTATTATTTCTTGTGAATTGGAATGGAATATCCTCCTTGGAACAATGACACTGATCAATCGACCGTGCAACATGCATGGCCTCCTGCTTGGGCTTTTCTTTATTTATTTATTTAACTTTTTCGCTTTCTCAGATTTCGAAAATATCTACTCCCCTATGTAGTCAACAAAATATCTTCCTTAAAAAAAGAAAGAAATCTTCTAGAATTTTTTATTATTATTCAATCCTTCTCTTCTCTTCTCACACGGGATAATTTTAATCTCAAAACATTTTAAATAAATATAATTTCCTTTATAATCAACTTATTAAGGTGGTCATTATGTTTTCCTTAGGTACTTTGATCACTGCCGATCGAATGCGTCACTTATATATCAACTTTATAAATCAACTATTTCATTGCTAGCATCAATCTTGATTAAAGTGATATTTTTTTCTCAATTTCAACAATACTTTGTCGATACGATAATATCTCAAAATAATCGAAATTTCAAAGTGAAATGGCTGTAGAAATGAGCCCTAATTAAATCGAGTTTTCTTGCTCCAATTTTAATTATGCTTCTAACTTGGTAATCAAAACTTTGACCAGCGCCAATAAAGTGCTAATTTGTCAATATCCCAAGTAGTTAGCACACATATTATGAGAAGAGAGAGAGAGAATTTATTAATGACGCTTGGGAAATTCCTTGCTTCAAGGTGGGCACCACCGGGTGACTTTGGATTGGACCCGACCCGGTTGCAAGAAAAGATCGGCCCTGTGCAAAGAGAGGTCCAGGGGCGAGAGGACCGTGTCCCCTCGCCCAACGCACATCCACGTCTTGGCCATCGTTCGTCCACGTCATCCTTAAACGGGGTGGAAAATCCCAAGCATTTTCTGCCATTAGTCGAATTAAATGGTCGTTTGATGTGCGATTTCCTTTAATTTCTCGCTTTATAAAATGCTGAGCGCCTTTAATTTTTCTTGAAAAATGTTTAAATGGGAACGTTTTAAGTCACTCTAGAAAAAATTCTGCAATTTTCATCAGCAAATTTTATCTTTGTTTTGAAGAAGTTCGAAATTGGAATATATTCGATTGGCTTACTTTAAAGCCAGACTAAGAAGCGTGAAAGCTACTGGGCCATGAGAGTAGCGCAAAGGAATTGGGTAAGCGCACGCTAATAACCAAGGTGATTTTGCTATCCAGGATATTTCTTATAATAAAGATTTCTACGAACAATCCCTTTCAATGCCAGTTTGTTTTGGTCCTTTTTCGCCATAAATGACTTGTTGATTTCCTCATTAAAACTTCAGATATTATCAAAATTCTTAGATATTGTGAAATTTCTCTTGCCATGTTACCAATTCTCTGATCATTAGGGCTGATCGACTACCAAGTGGGTTGGTTTTTAATTCTAGATCCCAAGTGTGTCGATTTTCGACCTAGAATTGGGAATCAATTATGTGACTCCCAATTCCTAATCTAGAATCAAGAACCAACCCCGTGACTTCTAAGCCAGTTTTTTTTGCAATTGAGAACCTAATTGATCGGGTTTCCTGTTCTACATAGGAGTCGACCCTTTTTCGGCCTGGCCTTAAAAATTAAGTTCAAAAGTTGCAACATTTTATTACAAAAGCATATGTTGGTTAAATTGTTATTTCTTCATATAGAAGACATGGTTCAACTCTCACTTGATCCATTTTTTTTTATCTGTCCCTAGAAGAGATTTCAAAAGCAGTTTGAATCGATTTCAGGGTAGAAAATGATGGTCTTAATCTTCAAACCAAGAACCAAACCATTCCTGGCCAATTGTTGGTTCGCGAAACCCGTTCAGCAGAATTGAATCAATTTTCCCTAGAACGACTTTGAATTTGTCAGTCCAAGCAGGATCAATCCGTTTTCAAAGTTAATCAATCCCTGTGCTCACCCCTAATAGTTATAGATTGACTTACCGTCGATAGATCAGTAGGCATATTGACCAGATAGATAAATCTTCTATATAGTTTCATTCGCATGTGGACTCATTTGCTTATCTCCATCTATATAGGTCGTATTTGTTAATATTATTTGTAAGAAAGTAAAAGTAGCGAGTTTCAATATTAAGTGGGGGAAAAGAAAAAATTCCAAAAGGCCTTTCAACTGAAGGAAGAAAACTAGTTACTTTTTTTTAGGGAAGAAGTGTGAAAAAAGGTCCTAAGCCTATTGCACTGGTACTAATTCAGTCATAAATCTTTTGATTTAGTGTCAATTCAATCTCGAATCTTTTGCATTTGTACTAATTCAATTGATCAGTTTATGATTGAATTGGCATCAATGCAAAATATTTAAAACTGAATTGGCACTAATAAAAGAGTTATGAGTAAATTTGCACTAACGTAATAGGTTTATGACTAAATTGACATGAAAAAATGTTTAAGACAAAATTGACACAAATGCAAAAAGTTTTTTGATACTTTTCCCCTCTTTGTGGCCATATGTTTTCATTGGTATGCATAGTTCAATGATGGATAGACTCTTTCAACGAAATATGGGACCTAAGAGAGGATAATCAAACACTTTGGTGCATCGGGCGAGTCATGAAGTGGAACTCGCAAGTGAAATGAGATGACTCTATCTCCTCTTTTTGTGTATATTCATTGGTGATTGATTGAATGAGGGTATTCCCATATTTCGACCCAAGAATCTAATAGAGACATTACTATCAAGATTCTGAGCGAAGTGTTACGCATTCCATGCCCTCAGATTTCATCGTTTGTTGGGTGGGTTGAATCATCTTAAAATTTCAAAAATTTTAAAAAATAAAAATAAATCCAAAGCATCTAGATTAGGGAATTAGGAATAGTCAAAATTAATCATATGAACATTAAAACCCTAATCAATCACATTCCGACCCTGAGGTCGTGAAGCTGTTGATCTTTGGCCGCGAAATCACAGAATTTCTTCCTTAATTTGGCGTGTATTACACACTCGAGAGCAAAATGCATCAGCGGATGTTAATAGTTGCCAAATATAACGTGAAAAATATGGTCGAACTTGTAAGGGCAAAGATGAAGACTAATCTCAGTGTAAGGCGGATGAACCGGGATAACTTGCATTCGAGAGTAGAGCCTTCCTTTACTTCGTGTAGTCCCCGACCTCGCTCTTTATACCATGTTAACAAAGCCGACACTAACGGTATTTATGGGAGCACCAAAGAGAATGGAATTTATAGAGCGCATATATCCTTCTTCACGTAGCGTGGCATGCTCCAAATTACCCAAAAATGTGATCTTGTAAATTTGCAATAGTGCAAATAAAGACTTCTTCATCCCTAGAGTTAAATAGCTCGTTTCGAAAATGTTTCATCGGACCCGACTCGCTTATGGGAAAGGAGGCGATGTGGGGCTAGACATGGAAGGAATATCGCCGACAAAATCAAGGGCTCAACTTTTCATCAATAGCCATTCCTTGTCCAAGCGACATCCTCACAAGAGAGAGAGAGAGAGGTGTGGAAACAGAAGGACGTGATTTGAGAAGATGTTGCCAACTCACTGACGCACTCTTTGTACGAACTCAAGGGGGTCCTTACAAATTATCCGGGGGTAAAAGGTACACGTACTTCACGATATATTTGTAGGAATTGGTCTCAAAATCAAATTATTTTACGGAAAGGGTCCTTTCGTAATTGTTTATGCTTTATTAATTGTGCTATGTACTTGAATTTTAAGTAAAACATGCGCCGTTTCGCAGTCCAACGCTACAGCCGAAGGACTATGGCTACACGAGGGACCATCAATGGCCCAACTCGACGAGTGATGAGCCGAGACTAGAGGGTACAAAGTTGGTGCACCCACAACACCTCAACACCTCTTATCCGAAGTCTTAGTGCTATCTGCATTGGTAAACTATAACATCTCAATAAGCAAATTATAACTTTTTTTTAACGAAATTAAACAAGTATTTTCAAAGTAAACACCATCATAAACAAGTATTTGTTATGATAACAAAAAGAGCTGAAGAGACGTATACATTTTTACTTTTTTGCATCGTTCTTTTGTCCTTGAATTTTTTCAAGTATTTTGAAGAAAAGACAAAGTAGAGATAGAATTCTTGTTTTTTGATTGAAGATGTTTGATTTAATTTATATTTTTGTTACTTTTTCTATTATGTTCTACTTTTCTTTTGTTAGGGCCACGATTGCAGTCTGATCATGATGGTATGAATTTCATGATGTTTATGTTTTACGAGTGATTTCGTTCATATGAATTATACATTATTTTGCCCAATGTTTTTAAGCAATTGGCCACCATTTGAATGATCTAATGCGCATGTTTGAGATTGAGAAATGATAATATGCAATTACTCTTATAATATATAACCATGAATTATAATGTGGATACAAATATACCATGTTATATGTATAACTTTCGGTGATAAGGTGATCCAAAAGACTCATTGGAATCAAGAATATTCACTGATTTTAATGGACTTATGTTAATTTAAATTCACGTAGAGATACAGCAGATTGATAAACTGAGAGGTTTACTATACCCAAAGATGGATAGTAAATAGCAAAGGAAATTCCTCTAACACATGTTTGATATCGTTCTTGTATGCGTAAAGATATGAAATTCACGTCTAGTAGTTATGGTGAAATCAGATTGTAACGCCCCGCATCCCTTGGAGCTCGTCACATCCACCTTAGGCTAATGATAAGCGTAAATACCCAGGAACAACACACGACCCAAAAATGAAATGAAACACGCATGCAGAAGTAAAGACAATACTCCTGACAAATGAAAGAAACAAAAGGAAATTTGGAATGGTTTAAAAACACACACACATATAGCATAAACATTTGGTTACAACTGACGAAAAGGAGAAAAAGACTTAAGGAAAGCCGCACATCTGGGTGAGACTTTCCTAAGTCCAAAAGGTTACGACTTAGCCTTCCCAAAATCTAACATCAAAATTGTTCCTAATCCTCTTATGTTAAACTTTTGCACCTAACTACTCTGATGAACCATTAGATCCATCACTTCCTTTATCTTCGTCGTCCTCTAGGTTTGTATTCCGAAAATGTCTCGGAAGGCACTTCCTCATAAACTTCTTCAGAATCCTCTTCATTTCCCTCCTCGGTATCCTATATCACGTCGGCGGAGAGTTCGATATAGTTCATGTGCTCTTCAGTAAGGGACGACTTTGACTCCTCAAGATTGTTCCTTGATCCTCCCACTCACGTCGGATTTTCTACCTCGATCTCAGGACGGGATTGATGACACCAGTTAGGTACTACCTCTGAAGGAACATCTTTAGGCAACAGAGGACCCATCAAGTTACTATTTCCCAGACGATGATACCACGCTTCAAAGCGGTGGGGTTGCAGCTCCATCTTCCCCTCATCCACTTAAACAGTTGTACGCTTCCTAACATATACAATCCTTTTTCTCGCGGGAAATTCGTCAAAAAGGACAGTCATCTCTTTTAGATTGCCCGACCGAATCGGCAGCATATTTAGGGCTTGGGGTTTAAAACGTGTCCCATTACGGGGTGAAATTTATAACTCAATAAGAGAAATCTAAACCTAAACCTAAACACCAGTCCCCCCAGATCACACAACTGCTACCAGATGCAGGCATTCATCAACACAGTGGCACATGGCATTAGTAAATCAGGCATGTCAACAAGTCAAGTATGAATAAGAGTCACAATCATTCATACTCTACCTCATAGGTTCAAGCTCAAAGCACATGGCACATAAGCAAATACACATAACTTTCAGAGACATCACAGTCATTACTCGACTGGGCTCTCAGGCTGTAAGGTACTTCTCTGGGCACTCTGATCGATTGATATCACTAGGGCTCAAAATCAATTGATATAATTAGGGCTCATAGCTAATTGGTACCACTAGGGCTCACAGCCAATTGATACCACTAGGGCTCACAGCCAATTGATGTTATTGGGGCTCATCGCCAATTAATACCACCGAAGCTCACAGCCAATTGGTGTCACATTATAAACAACATTCAATAGCTTCAAGCAACTCAAGCTATTTGTTTCATCAAACAATTAATTCATTCAACTAATCCATCCGACAGTGTCCTAATGTTCAAGTAAGGGTTTAGGAAACATTTACATGTCAATAAAGTTAGCAAATTTCTAATCAAACGATCATCTAACCTAGCAGAGTCACGGCCAAACGATGTTCCTAGAGAAATTTTCATCAAAATCATGTTATAACCCATTCATCATTTAATTCTACCACACCAATACTTCAATAACTAGTCAAATAATAATCTAGAATGCCTTAATGACCATTTCAAGACATGGCGACACTCCAATGGACCCCCAAAGTGTTCGGTTCACACGGTCCTTGTGACATTCTGATTTTTCTGTCATTTCAAGACTCATTAATGAGAAAGTATCTAACGATATATTTCAATCGTATCTCGCTCGGATCTAATCAATCTTGAGTTGATTGACCAAAAGGGAAAGATTAACGCGAGACAAGGTACGTGGACCTAGGGAATTTGAATAGGAAATGACGCTTTGATCATAAGGATTGTCGATGGGACATTTAGAGCCATAAAAGTCCGATCTAAGAATGATTAATGAATCCTTTGCTAGCGTTATATGATTGGAGCACGGTTGATGCCGCTTAAAACAGTATATAATTTGCAAAATTTTCCTAAATCGAACAGTGACGATCGAGACCATTGGAGCTAGTGATAGAACCTCACAATTACATGACAACCAAAGTCGCCATGAATTAACGAGCCATAATTGTGATATGAATCACAAGGTCGATACGCGTAACGTCTGCAAAAGCCGCCCGTCAGTTCGAGATAGGTTGGGATCGCATTGGATAGAGAAATAATTCAGAAACAAGTCTTGAAATTTGAAAATGAAAATCAAGAATTCTAACAGTTCAATTGGATTGGCCGTCGTCTTATCGAAGAAATTTGAAATCATAAAAACGACGTTCCGGATGTCGGGGGTAAAATTACTATTTTGCCCCTTAAGCCTAACATTGCCTATACAAATTGGATGAGGGCATTTTGGTTATAAACCACACGCAAGGTTTCCGAAAATGGAGAGAAACCATAGCCATTGGATGAGCATTGATTGACCCCTTGGACAAGTGTCATGGATTAAGCTTTGAGTTGATAGAATCACTGTTAACCTATCATTCAACTCAAGTTAACTCTTGAAAATTAAATAAATCTCTCATTCTCTCTCTCACTTAGCCGAATACCCCCTCAATTGCCGGTCATCATCATCATCATCATTATCTTCTTCTTCTTCTTCCCCTGCTGCCGAGAAGCTCTACATTCTGACAGGATTCTGCTGTCGCCGTCGCCACTTCTGACCGCCATCTCCGGCTACTGCTTGGACCCGAGCCAACCACCTGTTGCTTCCTCATCGTCTTGCCGACATTCTCCAAGTGAAAGCGAGTCATTTGATCGCCTTAGGAGCTCCAGCTAGCCAATCTCCGAAAAGTTGACGGGAATCATCACAACTGGAGGTAAGCCGCGGTTTAGGCCTCATAGGACCCTGAAATCTAGGAGATTTTTAACAAAGTTTTGTGGACATCTAGGGGACACATAGATTGAGCTGCGGTAAAAAGTTTGGATGAATTTAAGGGAGTTTTGACCCCAAATGGGTCTTGTGTTTCAAGGGCCAAAATTGATCGGTAGCAAACCTGGAGGAACCAGCGCCATTCAAGGACTCTCCGGCGTCGCCTTGACTCCAAATTTTCGGTGAGGCTCCCCAACCCTTAGAGCTACATGTTAGCAAGTAAATTAGTGGATAAATTGAGGATTTGTGCTAATTTAAGGGCTGTTAAGTTGGGACATGCACAGAACTGAGTATGCCCTGTTTTGGTTCTGTGCATACCGATTCCGTGGGAGGCTGTTGGTGTTGAAATTGAGCTCTACATTCATCGTTGAGAAGTGTGAGGATGTTAATTGATAGATCTATGAGGTGTATGTTTAGTGGGGGTGATGATTTGAGCAAGAAAAATTGATGATTGGATGAATTTCCTTAGGTTGCGTGGCTGAGTTATTCTTGAGCCATTTGGACCGAATTCTTGAGGTGCTTGGGAAGAGATTTTGTTGAGTGAAGCTTGAGGTAAGGGGATTCTAAACCTTTGATAGGAAGATTGGACTCGATTGGGTGATTTGTGTGCGAATTGATCGGTTCTTGGAGGTTATAATGTGGTTGTCCAATGTACGTCCTAGAAAGATATAGAGAAATTGAATGCTTGACAATGCTTGTACTATGAATTGATTGCCACACTTGTATGTCAAATTTAATTGTCTCGCATGCCATGGATGTGTCGTTCGTTGCATGAGTTGCATTTGAACGTGTGTTATGAAATGAAATGAACTTATGGCATGTTTGAGAAGTTGTGACACCCCGAGGCATATGAGATGCAGGGTTGTGTAGAGGAATACCCTGAGGCGCTGAGGCACGGGGTTTGAATTTAATAACACTATGAAGCGTACGAGATGCGAGGTTGAGAAGGCCATAGTCCTGATGCGTAGAAACGCGGGACGGAGTTGAGATGTGTTGACACAAGCCTGAATGAGATTGAAAACCTGATGCGTTTACGCGGGTTTGGCAATGAGACAGTCTAATGCGTTTACGCGGACCGAGTATGAGTCGTTCTAAACACAGGCATGAAAGTGAGAAGGCAGGAAAGGATGAAAGATGTAATATGGCTTGATTATGTGTGCTTAAACTTAAAGATGTAATAAGATGCCTTGATTGCATGCTTGACATCCATGTGTTATTTCATGATAGTTGAATACCTCTCGTGATTTTGTATTAATTGTTCGTGTTTGTATCTGCCTGAGTGGACGGTCAGCCTAACCTAAGGTTAGGATCCACGTTATTGAGATGTATGTCTCACCTCGTTGTGGGACCCCATTTCTTTTCAGATCCTAGGCCTTGAGGATGTGGCCAATCAGGTTTGGTGACCCAAAGGAGATGTCTGTATATTTTGAGGAGTTTCCTGATGGGCAGGGGACCGTTTATGTTAGGAAGTGTACGGTTGTCTAGGTAGATGAGGGTGGCAGTAGTTGGAAACCTCATAGGTATGTGGCCTGGTTCAGGAAGATAGGGGACGTTTCCACGGGGCCACTGAAGCCCATTGAGGTACCACGTGGGGCGATCCCTAGTTAGTGCCATCCTGCTCGGGATTCAATGGAGGTCGAGGGATTGGTCGTTGACTCGAGGAATGGCCTTGAGAGGATTCTGATCCTAGAGGACACCGATGAGGTCATAGTGATCGAGGCTATTGAGGACGATATGATGGAGCCATCTGGTGACGAGACGATGAAGGACACCGTAGAGGTTTTCTCAAAGACCTTCTCGGAGTACGAGCCCACTAAGGAGGCCGAGGAGGAGATTGACGACTCCAGTAGCTCGACCTAGGAGTTCTGTTTCTGGTTTGATATTTTGAGGGCGACCTCGATGCTAGTTTTTTTTTAATAGATGATAATAAACCTCTTTTGCACTCACCCTGTCACCCCTACTGACTAGTGGATCTGGTTTACTATGCTATTATATTAACATTTGGATCTTATGTATTTTAGTTTTCTCGCTACTCAATTCCCATTTATATTTGTACGAAGGAGTTTTTATATTGTCGCTTTCGCTGCTTCTATATGATATATCTCTTGACCTATATGTGAATCCTGGGACATCGAGAGAGAGTTGTCCTTGCAGGGAGTTGCGTGTTTGTACCACTGGGCGCGGGGCGTGACAGTCCTTTAATAGAGCATAATTGGTTCCTACTTAATCCGTTCAAATCAGTCCATAGAGCGATCTTAGGTTCCAATTCCTCATAAATTTAAGTTATTAAGACCTTATTCTACATGTCTAGGAACCTCGCCGAGAATTTTGAAGTGAAACGACATCTTGAAGCCCTTCGAACGACTCAATTTCCTCACGATCTTCAAGCGGCAGAATCTGTTGGGTAAAGATCACCACTATTCAGCCATAAAACCACCCTAAATCCTAAATAAATTACCATATCTACTTGGCTAACCTAGGTGTTATGAAGCTCTCATAAAAAGTTTGGAGTTAATCGGAGTCTCTAAGAGGGTAAACGAAAGCCTTACCCCAGCTCGCTCAAAATCTGTCCAATTTTGGTTTCGGGGCTGGTCGAGAAAAATCACTCCACGAAATGATGAACTATCACTTAGAACTTGCAGATGATAGGTTGGGCTAGCTGTTAGTGGCCGGAGCATGGCGAGGCGACGGCTGGAGGTGGCAGACAAGAGCAGTGAAGGGGGCGGCAGAAACTGGTCGGTTGGACAGTTTTCGGTGGAGGAAGAAAAGAAGAAAAATGAAGAGGAAAAGGGAGAGGGAGGGGTCAGCTGAAGAGAGGTGTAGTATGAGGCATTTCACACAAATAATAGAGGTTAAAATTGACAAGATTGATTTGGTGGGGTATTTAATGCATAAGGTCTCTTTGGTTGACACTTGGCATATCTCAATTATTCAATTCATGGCTTTGACTCTCTGTGACCTCATCCACAACAATTTTAGGCAGCATGTATAGGGGTCTAAAATGACCATTTTGTCCTTCTAAAAATCTTAAGGCAACGGCAAATGGTCGAGGGCAAAATAGTAATTTTGCACTCTTCGTCCAAAACTTCAGTTTTCCAATTCTAAATTACCATTGGTGAGACGATGTCAAATCCTTTTCTAATGTTGGAATTCTCTATTTCCAATTGCCAATTTGAACTTCCATTTTGTGATTAATCGTCTGTTGATTGTATCTTCAGTTTATCCTAAACTAACAGGCGACTTTTGTAGACGTTACGCGTATCAACTCTATGATTCCCATCACACTTAGGACAACTCAAGTTACGACAGCTTTGATTGTCATATAATTGCGAGAATTTATCGTTAGTTCCGACGGTCTTGATCGTCACAGCTCGATTTAGAAAAATTTATAAATTATACATTTGTTAGACGGCATCATCGCGCTCCAATCGTATAATGCTAGCAATGAATTTCTTAATCATTATTTGATTGGCCTTTATTGGTTCTAAATGTTCCCTTGACAATCTTTGTGGTCAAAGCATCATTTCTTTTTTTGAGTTTCCTAAGTCCATGTACCTTGTCATGCGTCAGCCTTTCCCTTTTGGTCAGTTTATTTTGGATTGATCAGATTCGAGCGAGACAAAATCGAAATACATTGTGACATTATGATTTCCTAATCATTTTTAGACTTATTAATGAGAAGTATATCTAGCGACGTGTTTCAGTCATATCTTGCTCGAATCTGATCAATTTGAGTAGATTGGCCAAAAAAGAAAGGCTAACGCGAGCCAAGATACGTGGACCTAGGGAACTCAAATAGAAAGTGGCGCTTTGATCATAAAGATTATTGATGGGTCATTTAGAACCACAAAAGGCCGATCTAAGAACGACTAAGGAATGCTTTGCTAGCGTTATAAGATTGGAGCGCGAGTGATGCCGCTTAACCAAGGTATAGTTTGCAAAAATTTCCTAAATCGGACAGTGACGATCGAGATCATAGGAACTAGTGATAAACCCTCACAATTACATGACAACCAAAGTCGCCATGAATTGACGAGCCCTAAGTGTGATACGAATCACAGGGTCGATACGCGTAACGTCTGCAAAAAGCAGCCCGTCGGTTTGGGATAGGCTGGAACCACGTCAAATAGAGAAAACGATTAGAAACGAGTCTTGAAAATTAAAAACGGAGGATCAAGAATTTCAACGTCATGTTTGGATTGGCCGTCACCCTATCGAAGATTATTGGAACTAGAAAAACGATATTCCGGACGTCGGAGGTAAAATTACCATTTTGCCCCTCAAGCTTTAGCCTTGCTTATATAATTGGACGAGGGCATTTTGGTCATTAAACCACCCCCAAAGCCACCGAAAAATGGAGAGAGATCTTGGCCAATGATTTTGCTTGAATGACACTTAGGAAATGTGTTAATGGAATGGCCTTTAAGTGGTCATATCCACTTTACCCAACTACCATTCAATCTAGTTGACCTTGAGATTTGGATATAGCTCTCTCTCTCTCTCTCTCTTCCATGACCGGTCAGCACCCCCATTTGGCCGAAAACCTCTCTCCTTCTTCCTCTTCCTTCTGCCGCCCGACGACCGATCCTGCTCTCTCTGTTCGCCTACTCTGACGGCCACCTCTGGCCACCGCTTGGACTCCGGTCGACCATCCCCTCCTAGATTGACCTCTTGCCGACATCCTCGAAGTGGAAGCGAGTCGTTTGACCCACCGAAGAGCTCCGAACAGCCAATCTCCCGAAAGTCGATGGAAATCTTCGCGACCAGAAGTAAGCTACATTTTTGGCCTCTTAGGACCCCGAAACTTTGGATTTTTTCAACCAAATTTTGTAGAGATCTAGGGGACTCATAGAGTGATCTTTGGTAAAAGGTTGAGGTTAATTTGATGGAGTTTTGACCCCAAATGGGTTTTGTATTTGATGGACAGAAACTGCCGGTTTAAGGACTTAAGGAAACCGGTGACTTCCAAAGGGTTTCCGGCGACGACTCGGCCCCAAATCTTCGGTGAGCTTCTCAAACCCTTAGATTTACATATTAGCTAGTAGGTTAGTGATTAAATGGTGCATTTGGAGTAGTTTTAGGGCTAGAAACCCTCGGTATGCATAGAACCGAAAATAGCCCAGTTCGGTTCTGTGCAAACCGGTTCTGTGGAGGTTGTTATTGGTTGGTTTTAAGTCTCAAATTCATCAATGGGACATGCTAGGATGTTGAGGATCATGTTAGTAAGGTTGGTGGTTCATGGATGAGTGAATTAGACTAGAGAAATTGATAATTGGTTGGAATTTCTTAGGTTGCTTGGTGGTTTTGTTCTTGGACCATTGAGACCGAATTGTTGAGAGCTTGAGGAGAGGATTTTGTGGCATCAAGCTTGAGGTAAGGGAATCCTAAACCTATGATAGGAAGATTGGACTCAATTGGGCGAGTCGGGTGAAATTTTGATTGATTTTTGAGAGACTTCAATATGATTGTTCATTGTGCGTCCTAGAATGGTATAAAGGATTTGCATGTGTGCTAATGCTTGTGCTTTGAATTGACTATCATGTTTGAATGTCAATTTGATCGTCTTACATGCCATAAGTGTATTGTTTGTGCATGGGTTTGCACGTGGCCTTGTGTGCATGAATTGAATTGAGATTGTGGCATGTCTGAGACGTGATAAGACCCTGAGGCATATGAGACGCAGGGTGGTGTGATGAATGCCCTAAGGCGCTGAGGCACGGGGTTTGAAGTGAATGGCATCCTGAGGCGTACGAGACGCGGGGTTGAGAAGGCCATAGTCCTGATGCGTTGAAACGTGGGACGGAGTTGTGGTGTGTCGATACTGGCCTGGAGTACATTGAAACCTAATGTGTTTACGCGAGTTGTCAATGACGGTCTGATACGTTTACGTGGATCGAGCCTGATACGTTCTAAACGCAGACATAAGAATGAGGCCGACAAGAAAAGGTGGATGTGGTGATGTGGCAAGGCGAGTTGTGCATGATCATATGAATGTGTTGTGGTGCCATGACTGCCTGCCTGACATCTGCATGAGTGTTGTTATTTGAATGCCTTATATGTTTATCTGCATGACATGTTAGTGTTGATGACTGCCTGAGTGGATGGTCGGCCTAACCTAGGGTTAGGACCCACCTTACTGAGATGTGTATCTCACCCTGTTAGGGATCCCTTTTCACAGATCGTAGGTCTTGAAGATGTGACCTATCTGATTTGGTAACCCCAAGGAGATGTTAGTTTATTTTGATGAATTCCTTGATGGCAAGGGACTATTTATGTAAGGAAGTGTACTATGGTTTGGGTAGACGAGGGTAGTACTAGTTGGAAGCTTCACAAGTATGGGGCCTGGTTCCAAAAGGTCGGGGATGTGTCCACTAGGCCGTTGAAGCCCAATGAGGTGCCCCAAGGAGTGATCCCTAGTTGGTGCCACCCCGCCTGGGACTTAGACTAGGCTGAGGGATTAGTTGCCGGTTCGAGGAATGGATCGGAGAGGACCCCGACCTTAAAGGACACGGAGGAGAAAGTTATCGTGGTCGAGAAGACTAAGGAGGATCTTGCGGAGCCGTCTGCTGAGGAGACTATGGAGGATACTATAGAGGTTCGCTCGGAGACCTTCTCGAAGTACGAGCCCACGGAGGAGGCAGAGGAGACCGAGGACTCCAACAGTTCGTCGTAGGGGCTCCCAGCTTGCCAGCTTGATCTTTTGACGGCGACCCTGACCCTACTTCTCGTTGGACGTTGATGATTGACTCTTTTGTGTACTTACCCCGTCACCTCCCTTTTGTTAGCATATTAGTGGTCATGCGTCTGTATGAACCTTTGGATGTTATGTATTAAAGTACCTTTGCTATCCAGGTCCCATTTTACTTTTGTACGGAGGAGTTATTACATTGTCGCTTCCGTGTGCTAGGTATGTTATACGTCTCTCGACTTATGTGTGGATCTTGGGATCACGAGAGATATTTTGGTTTGCTTACAGAGAGTTGTGTGCTCGTGCTCGGGGCGTGAGGGCGTGACATACATCGATAGATACATTCTCATTTAATAGCCTCAAAGTGGCTGGAAATTCAGAATGTCACAACTCTTCCCCTCTTACAGAAATTTCATCCTTGAAATTTGCAATAAGCCAAACTATTCAAACAAATGGGGGTTTTGACGTCTCATAGTCTTTTTGCTTTCCTACGTAGCGTCTTCAGTTCCATGATGTTCCTAGATAACTTTGACTAGCGAAATCGTCTTATTCCTCAATACTTGCTCCTTTTGATCCTCGATTCTGACATATGATACATTGTCGTCTATTTCAATGGTCTCAAAATCTAGAACATGAGTCGGATCTGGCTTGTACTTTCTTAACATGGATGTTGTGCACTTGCGATAGGTTCGGCGGTAAGGCGAGTCGGTAGGCTAAAGTTCCAATTCGTTCCAACATTTCAAAAGGACCTACGTACTTTAGACTCAATTTTCTCTTTTTCCCGAATCTAGATAATCCGCGCAGTGGTGATACATTCAGGAATACATGGTCACGCACTTGAAATTCTAAGGACTTGCGTCTTTTATCAACCTATCTCTTCTGACGACTTTGTGCCGTTCTCAGCCTTTCTCTAATAACTTCAATCGCCTCAACTGATTGTTCCACTAACTCAGGGCCTGTTATACTCCTTTCTCCAACTTCGTCCCAACAAATAGGAGTTCTGCAAGCTCTACCATAAAGTGCTTCAAACGGTGCCATACGGATGCTCTGTTGGTAACTGTTATTGTACACAAACTCCGCTAGATGTAGATGGTCCTCCCATCTACTTTTAAAATCTATGACGCATGTTCGTAACATACCATCGAGCATTTGAACCGTCCTTTCTGACTTCCATTGAGCGTTTCGTGCCGCATGTAAGGAGAAACATAGTGAAATCGCCAAACCCAGCAAACTGGAGTTGTAGATTGTGTGGTAGAAGGCATGGAAATGGGCCATGCCCAGTGAGAACAGGAGCCTGTTTCAAGTGTGGTCAACTGGGCCACCAGATGAGGATGTGTCCAAACCAAGCACCGGCCAGTCAACCGCAAGGACCAAGGCCGCAAGTAGGACCGTCAACTGTCGCACCTCAGATTGAATAGAGCATACCCCAGGCACAGGGCAGGGTATACGCGGTAGCTCGCAGCGAGGCGGAAGATGCTCCCGGAGTAGTCACAGGTACGATCTACTTGTGTAACTAGACTGCTTATGCATTGTTTGACCCGGGTGCCACGTATTCTTTTGTATCTACACAGTTTACTGAGTTAGTAGGCGTGAGATTGGAACCATTGAGCGTGACATTGCATGTTGCCATCCCATTGAAGAATAATTTCTTAGTTTCATTAGGGTGTCTCGATTTGCACATAACCCGAAAAGAACCGGTTTGGTTCTATGCAAGAACGAATATGTTGGGGTTCAGGACTGATGATTTTGAGTCTCAAATTGGTGATTTAGACATGCTAAGATGATGGGGATTATGTTATGAAGGTTTGTGGTTCATGGATTGAGAAATTGGACAAAGGAAAATTGACGAATTAGTTGAAACTCCTAGGTTGCGCGGTGAGTTCGGCCTTGAACCCTTGAAGCCGAAAATTATGGGGGCTCAAGAGGAGAAAATTGTGATATAAGATTCAAGATAAGGGAATCCTAAATTTAAGATAGGAAGATTGGACTCGATTGGGTGAGTTGAACGATAAATTGGTTGATTGGTGAGAAATTCCAAAATGAATGTTCTTGGTACACTTAAGTTGTTATAGGGGATTCATGTGTGCTAATGCTTGTGCTTAAATTGTTTGCCATGTTAAGTGTCACTTGATTGTCCTGCATGCCGTGGATATTTGGATTGTGCTTGAGTTGCACTTGTTGTTGTGTATGGGAAATGAATTGAGAATTATGGCATGAGCATGACATGGCGAGACCCTGAGGCGTACGAGACGTGGGGTGGAGAATAGCCTGATGCGATCTAATCGCGGGCATGAGGATAGCCTGATGGGACCTAATTACGGCCATGAGATTAAGGCAGGTTGAAAATGGTGGATGTGGTGAAGTGGCAGGACGAGCGTGCATGATCATCTGAGTGTGTATGATGCGATAGCTGCATGCATGCCACCTATGTGTTGTCATCTCTATTTGTATTTGCCTGATATGTCTGTGTGCGTGAATGTTTAGGTTGCAACTGCCTAAGTGGACGGTCGGTCTAACCTAGGGTTAGGACCCAACTTACTGAGATGTGAATCTCATCCCCTTTGGGGACCCTTATTTTTATAGATCCTAGGCCTTGACGATGTGGGCTATTCGATTTGGAGACCCTAAGGAGATGACTGTGTATTTTGAAGAGTTTTCGGATGGGCAGGGAACCATATACATAAGGAAGTGTACAGTGGTGTGGGTTGATGAGGGCGGTTCAGACTGGAAGCCTCAAGGACCGGGGCTTGTTTTAAGTGTGGTCAACTGGGCCACCAGATGAGGATGTGCCTGAGTCAAGCTCCGACAAATCGACCTCAAGGGTATAGACCGTAGGCTGGGCTATCGACTGCAACTCCCCATATCGAATAGAATCGACCACCGGCATAGGGAAAGGCGTATGCGATAGCCTACAAAGAGGCGGAGGAAGCACTAGGTGTGGTCATAGGTACGGTTTACTTGTGCAACCAAGCTGCATAAGCATGGCTTGACCCTGGTGCCACGCATTCATTTGTGTCTGCACAGTTTGTTGATTTGGTGGGTATGAAATTGAAACCGTTGAATATAATTTTGCATGTTGTCACTCTGTTAAAGGATAATATATTGGTTTCATTGGGTTGTGCTGGTTGTGAAATCATGATTGGATGGAGTAAAGAAAGTATTGACCTAGCTATATTGCCAATGTATGATTTTGACGTAATCATAGAAATGGATTGGTTGGGTAAGCAGGGGGCAGTAGTGGACTGTAGTAGTAAGATAATTCGGTTTTATCCGAGAGGCCGCTCTAGCTTTGAATTGGTGGAAAGTCGAAGAGGAGTCTCGATTCCCTTAGTCTCATCTCTGGAGGTGACTAAATTGATGTCTGAAGGGTGTCAGGCATACTTAGTGGCAATAATGGACACGACTACCGAAGAGCCAAAATTAAAGAGTATTCCGGTAGTGCGTGAATTTCCTGATGTGTTTCCCCAAGAGTTGCCAAGGCTACCACATAAACGGGAAATGGAATTTGTAATCGAGATAGCCCCTGGAATAGAACCGATCTCGAAAGCACCTTATAGGATATTCTTGTCAGAACTAAAGGAGTTACAGGTGCAGATGTAAGAACTGCTAGATAAGGGATTTATCCGACTAAGTGCTTCGTCATGGGGAGCGCCAGTGCTATTCGTAAGGAAGAATGATGGGTCTTTGCGTTTATGCATTGACTATCGGCAGTTGAACTAGGTAACGGTGAAGAACAAATACCCACTACCGAGGATTGATGATCTTTTTGATCAAATGCAAGGAGCGGCAGTATTTTTAAAGATTGACTTGAGAATTGGATATCACCAATTAAGGATCAAGAATGAAGATATACCTAACACTGCTTTCAGGACGAGGTATAGTCATTATGAGTTTACAGTGATGCCGTTTGGATTGACCAATGCTCCAGCTGCTTTTGTGGACCTGATGCATCGAGTATTTAAGGAATTCCTGGACAGATTTGTCATAGTCTTTATTGATGACATCTTGATTTACTCGAGCAGTGATGCAGAACATGAGGAGCACTTGAGAATTATACAGCAGACCTTGAGGGAGCATGCGCTCTATGCGAAGTTGAGTAAATGTGAGTTCTGGTTGAGCAGGGTAGCATTTCTTGGTCACGTGGTATCGGGTGAAGGAATCGCAGTGGATCCTGCAAAGATCGAGGCTGTAACCAATTGGCCTAGGCTTACTACAGTCATTGAAGTCAAAAGTTTCTTGGGACTGACACGATACTATAGGCATATTGTGGAGAAATTCTCATCCATAGCCATCCCATTGACGCGGTTGACGAAGAAGGAAACAAGGTTTGAATGGACAGACAAATGTGAGAAGAGTTTCCAAGAACTCAAATATAGATTGACAACCACGCCAGTGCTGACAATTCCATCAAGACCGGGAGGTTACGAGATATACAACGATACTTCGCTAAAAGGATTGGGCTGTGTACTGATGTAGCACAAAAGAGTAGTAGCCTACGCATCTAGACAATTGAGGCCACATGAAATGAACTACCCAACTCTTGACTTGGAGTTAGTGGCGATTATATTTACTCTGAAGATTTAGAGACATTACCTCTGCGGAGAGAAGTTTCGGATCTATACCGACCACCAAAGTTTATAGTATCTATTTTCCCAGAAAGAGCTGAATATGAGACAGCGTAGGTGGATGGAGCTGCTCAAAGATTATGATTGTGATATACTGTATCACCCTAGGAAAGCAAACAAAGTAGCAGATGCGCTGAGTTGGAAGTCAAGCATCGCATATCTGCTGGTGAAAGGTTGGTCGATGATTGAGGATTTGAGAGACTCCGAGTTCAGATTAGAAGTCAATTAGTTGTCCAGTTTGATAGCTACATTGAGGGTGGAACCTGAGGTCCAGGAAGGAATAAAGGCCTTACTGTCTATGGACCTAGAGATTCAGAAGATCCTTGAGATAGAAGCGACAAAGAGAAAACCCGAGTTTCAAGTGTCTGCGGATGGAATTCTGAAGTTCCGAGGAGGATCGTGCATGCCAAAGGATGAAGGACTCAGGGAAAGGATTTTATCAGAGGCTCAGAGGAGCAATTATAGCATCCACCTTGGGAGTATGAAAATGTATCAGAACTTGTGACAGAATTATTGGTGGAACGGGAGATTCCCGAATAGAAGTGGGAGCATGTGACTATGGATTTTGTGATGAAACTCCCGAGGAACTAGCGAGGTCACGACTCTGTATGGGTAGTCGTGGACAGATTAACCAAGTCCACCCATTTCATCCCGGTACGAAAGGACTTCGCTATGGATAGGTATGCAGAGCTGTACATGAGACAGATAGTGAGGTTACATGGAGTGCTTGTAACAATTACATCTGATAGAGATCCCAAATTCACGACAAACTTTTGGAAGAGTATGCAAGACGCTAGGGGAACCCGACTACAGTTTAGCACAGCGTATCACCTACAGACAGATGGACAGTCGGAAAGGACAATTCAGACGCTTGAGGATATGCTACGGGCATGCGTCATTGATTTTAAAGGTGGATGGGAAGATCAGTTACATTTAGTAGAGTTTGCTTATAATAATAGCTACTAGTAGAGTATCCAGATGGCACTATTCGAAGCACTCTTTGGAAGAGCCTACAGAACCCCGATTTATTGGGATGAGGTTGGAGAAACGAGTATCACAGGCCCAAAATTGGTAGAGTAGTCAGTGGAAGCAGTAAAAATGATTCGGGATAGACTGAGGACAGCACATATTCGTCAGAAGAGCTAGGTAGATAAGCGGCGCAAGCCCTTGGAGTTTCAAGTGGGCGATCATGTCTTCTTCAAAGTGTCACCGATGAGAGGGTTATCGCGTTTTGGAAGAAAGGGGAAATTGAGCCCAAGATATGTAGGCCTATTTGAGATATTGGAGCGGATTGAAACCTTGGCCTATAGGCTTGCCTTGTCGCCTAATCTATCCCAAGTGCATAATGTGTTACACGTGTCGATGCTGCGAAAGTATGAACTAGATCCAACATATATGTTGGACTACGAAGTCATAGAAGTGGACGACCGAGTGTCTCACGTAGAGAGGCCGATAAGGATTGAGGACCGGAAGGAGCAAATCCTCAAGAATAAGAATATTCCACTGGTCAAGGTAATATGGGAGCACCATGGAACTGAAGGTGCCACGTGGGAGAATGAAGAGATGATGAGGCGACAACACCCCCATTTATTTGAGTAATTAAGCATAATGTAAATTTCGGAGACGAAATTTTTGTAAGGGGGAAGAGTTGCGACATTCTGATTTCCAGTCGATTTCAGACTCACTAATGAGAAGTAAATATGGAGACGTATTTCAGTTGTATCTTGCTCGAATTTGATCAATTCGAGTAGGCTGACCAAAAGGGAAAGGTTAACGTGAAACAAGGTACGTGGACCTAGGAAACTCGGATAGGAAATGACGCTTTGACCATAAGGATTGTCGAGGGGACATTTAGAACCACAAAAAGGCCAATCTAAAAACGATTAAGGAATGCCTTGCGAGTGTCGCACGACTGGAGCGTGGGTGATGCCGCTTAACCAACGTATGATTTGCAAAATTTTCCTAAATCGGACAGTGACGATCGAGACCATAGGGACTAGTGATAGACCCTCATAATTACATGATAACCAAAGTCGCCACAAATTGACGAGCCCTAAATGTGAAATGAATCACGAGGTTGATAATCGTAAAGTCTGCAAAAGCCGTCCGTCGGTTCAGGATAGGCTGAAACCACGTCTGATAGAGAAAACCATCAGAAAAGAGTCTTGAAAATTGAAAATGGAGAATCAAGAATTCCAACGTCATGTTTGGATTGGCCGTCACCTTATCGAAGAATATTGGAACGAGAAAAACGACGTTCCAGACGTCGAGGGTGAAATTACCATTTTGCCCCTCAAGCTTAAGGCTTGCCCATGCAATTAAGGAAGGGCATTTTGGTCTTTATCCCTCCCCCAAGGCTGTCGAAAAATTGAAGAAATGGTGGCCATTGGATCAAGCATGAATGACATGTGGGACAAGTGTCAAGAGATGGGCTAAAGAGTGGTCAATTCCACTATTCACCACCTACCATTCCACTCTTTGACTTGAGCCTTATATATAAGATTTTTTTCTTTCTCTCTCACCACATTTTGGGCAGCCATAACACCCCCACTTCACCGAAACCTCTTCTCCCTCTTCTTCCTCTTTTTGCTCGCTGGCGACAGTTTCTGAAGCTTCCCTTCACCGCCGTCGATGCCGCCTGCCGGCCACCACCTGGACTCCGGCCGACAACATTAGTCTAGCCCCACTTCCTGTTGACCTCCTCGAACTGGAAGCAAGCCATTTGGACCACCGAGGAGCTTCGACCAAGCGTTTTCTCGAGAGTCGACGAAAATTGATCCAATCTGACGTAGGTGATGTTTTTGACCCTTAGGAGGCCAAAATGTTGGAATCTTGAGGTTAAATTTTGTGGAGGTATGGGAGACATGTCTATCAACCTGTGGTAAAAAGTTGAGAATGATTTCATGAAGTTTTGATCTCGAATGGGTCTTGTGAAGCTTGGACAGAAAACTGCCGGTTACTGACTTTGAAGATTCGGCAACTTCCGATGAGATTCCGGCGACGACTCGACTTCAAACTCTTGGTGAGACCCTTAGACCCTTAGATAGACATGTTAAGAGGTAGGTTAGTGAGTAAATGATGGATTTGACGGAGATTTAGGACCGGTTGTGCTCGATTTGCACATAACCGAAAAGAACCGGTTCGGTTCTATGCAAGAACAAATATGTTGGGGTTGAAGGCTGATGATTTTGAGTCTCAAATTGGTGATTTAGAAATGCTAGGATGATGGGGATTATGTTATGGAGGTTTGTGGTTTATGGATTGAGGAATTTGACAAAGGAAAATTGACGAATTGGTTGAAACTCCTAGATTAGGCGGTGAGTTCGGCCTTGGACCTTGAAGCCAAAAATTGTGGGGGCTTAAGAGGAGAAAATTATGATATAAGATTCAAGGTAAGGGAATCCTAAACTTAGGATAAAAAGATTGGACTCGATTGGGTGAGTCGAGCGATAAATTGATTGATTGGTGAGAAATTCCAAAATAAATGTTCTTGGTACATCCTAAGTTGTTATAGGGGATTCATGTGTGCTAATGCTTGTGCTTAAATTGTTCTCCATGTTAAGTGTCACTTGATTGTCCTGCATGCCGTGAATATTTGGATTGTGCTTGAGTTGCACTTGTTGTTGTATATGGGAAATGAATTGAGAATCATGGCATGAACATGACATGGCGAGACCCTGAGGCATACGCGACGCGGGGTAGAGAATAGCCTGATGGGATCTAATAGCGGGCACGAGAATAGCCTAATGCGATCTAATCGCGGGCATGAGGATAGCCTGATGGGATCTAATCATAGGCATGAGATTGAGGTAGGTTGAAAATGGTGGATGTGGTGAAGTGGCAGGATGAGCGTGCATGATCATCTGAGTTTGTATGATGCCATAACTACATGCCTACCATCTGTGTGCTGTCATCTCTATTTGTATTTGCCTGACATGCTTGTGTGCGTGAATGTTTGGGGTTGCGACATCCTAAGTAGACGGTCGGCCTAACTTAGGGTTGTGATCCACTTTACTTAGATGTGAATCTCACCCCTTTGGGGACCCTTATTTTTACAGATCCTAGACCTTGACGATTTGCCCTAAGGAGAAGATCGTGTATTTTGATGAGTTCCCGGAAGGACAGGGGACCATATACGCAAGGAAGTGTACAGTGGTGTGGGTTGACGAGGGCGGTCCAAACTGGAAACCTCATAGGTACGAGGCCTGGTTCAGGAAGGTCAGGGACGAGTCGACTAGGCCGCTGAAACTCCATGAGGTGCCCCAGAGAGTGATCCCTGATTGGTGCCACCCCGCCAGGGACAAAGATCATGCAGAGGGGTCTGTTGCCGGTTCTAGGAACGAACCGGAGAGGACCTTGACTTTGGAGTTCACTGAGGATGAGATCATCGTGCTTGAGGCGACTGAGGAGGATCTCGCGGAGCCATCTGCCGAAGTGACCATGGAGGCTACTATCGAGGTTCGCTCGGAGACATTCTCAGAGTATGAGCCGACGGAGGACGCTGAGGACATAGGGGACTCTAGCAGTTCTTCTTAGGAGCTCCTAGTTGTAGCTTGATCTTTTGATGGCGAGCCTGATCATGTTTCTTTTTAGATGCCGTTGATGGACTTCTGTGTACTCGCCCCGTCACCCCCTCACTTATCGAATCTAGTATTGATGCACTTTTATGTATAGTCGGTTATTACGTATGACAGTATTTATGCTATCCAGGTTCCACTCTATAATTTGTACGGAGGAGTTGTTTTATTACCGCTTCCGCATGCTTGGTACATATTATATCTCTTGACTTAGTCATGAATCTTGGGACTACGAGATATGTTTTAGTTGCTTGCAGGAAGTCGCGTGCTTATGCCGGAGGTGCGGGGCGTGACACTTAATGTCACAAATTCTCTCCTCAAGCACCTCCTCAAATTCAATCCAAGTGGTCCAAGATCAAACTCGCCGCGCAACCTATGAAATTCCAACCAATCGTCAATTTCTCTTGCTCAATTCACCCATTCATGAACCACTAATCTTAATAACATAATCCTCAACATTCTAGCATGTCTCATTGATGAATTTGAGACTCAAAACCAACCAATAACAACCCCCACAGAACCTGTTTACATAGAACCGAATCGGGAGAATTTCAGTTCTATGTATACCTCAACTTACCAGCCCTTAGACCACCTCAATTCCTCAATTTAATCATTAATCTACTTGCTAACATGTAGTTCTAAGGGTTGGTAAGCCTCACTGAAAATTTGAGCTCAAGGCAACGTCAAATGGTCCAAGAACGGCGTCGGTTCCTCCAAGCTTACCGCCGGTCAGTTCTGGTCCTTCAAACACAAGACCCATTGGGGTCAAAAATCTATCAAATTCATTTGAAATTTTTACCACGGATCATCCAACCTTAATACTATCAATGTAGAAGACATCACCGAAAATTTGGAGTAATTTGAAGTCCGAAAGTCCCCGGAACAGGTCTTTCTCCAAAACCGACCAGAATCTAATCTCGCTTGACCTTTGTCCACTCAAATCAAGCTACGGGAAGATCTACAGGGTAAAATTGAGCTTATAATATGTCTATGAAAAGACAAGACAATAAAATTTCATTTAACGGTAGTTTTACCTCGATCCGGTATCGGATAAAGACGATATGACCGGAATAGTGGGGCAGCAGGACTGGTCGGCTGGGAACTCTCGGATTCAAAACTAACCAACCTGACCTTTGCTCCTTCAAACGGCTTTACGGGACAAACGACTGGGTGGATTTGGACCCGTAATGCCTTGTTAGAACGGCAAGACAATAAGATTTCTACTGCCAGTAGTTTTACCTCGACCGACCATCGAACGAAAATGTTATGGCCGAAACAGTGAGTCAGTCAAAATAGGGCAGCGAGCTGGCGTGTAAGAGAAGAAGAAGAAGAAGTACTCTCGGTTTGGGGGAGTTGATGATCGGCCAAATGAGGGATGAGAGAGAGAGAGAGAGCTATATGCAAGTCTTAAGGTCAAAGGGTTGAATGCTAGTTGTGAAAAAGTGGACATGACCACTCTTTAGCTAATCTATTGACACTTGTCCTAAGTGCCATTCAAGCTTCATCCAATGGCCATAATCCTTTCTATTTTTCGGCAGCCTTGGGGGTGATTAAAAGGCTAAAATGCCCTTGTCCAATTATATAAGTAAGGCTAGGTCTTGAGGGGCAAAATGGTAATTTTACTCTCGACTTCCGGAACGTCATTTTTCTCATTCCAATACTCTTCGTTAAGGCGATGACCAATCCAAATAAAATGTTGGAATTCTTGATTCTCTATTTTCAATTTTCAAGACTCATTTTTGATTATTTTCTCTATCAGACGTGGTTCCAACCTATCTCGAACTAACGGACGGCTTTTGCAAACGTTACGCGTATTGACCACTGTGATTCATATCACGATTAGGGCTCGTCAATTCATGGCACTTTGGTTGTCATGTAATTGTGAGGGTCTATTACTAGTTCTAACGGTCTCGATCGTCACCGTCCGATTTAGAAAATTTTTGCAAATTATGCATTGGTTAAGTGGCATCACCCGCGCTCCAATCGTATAACACTAGCAATGCATCCCTTAATCGTTCTTAGATCGACCTTTTTTTGCTCTAAATGTCCCCTCAACAATCCTTATGGTCAAAGCGCCTTTTCCTACTCGAGTTCCAGGTTCACGTACCTTATTTCGCGTTAGCCTTTCCCTTTTTGGTCAGTCTACTCAAATTGATCAGATTCGAGCGAGATACGACTGAAATACATCGCTAGATACAATTCTCATTACTGAGTCCGGAAATGACAGAAAAATCAGAATATCACAACTCTTCCCCCCTTAAAGAAATTTCGTGCTCGAAATTTACAACCTTCTAACCATCCAATCATTTGGGGTATCGGCGCTTCGTCACATCCTTACCCTTTCGGATAATTCCTTTCACGGCTTGACGATCTTACTCGTCCTTTCCAGTCCAAAATCATTTTTCCCCTAGGACTTGTCTTCTTTAGGCCTCAATCCAATTTGCTTCTCTCCATTCTCTTTTGGTATTCGTAACATTTGTCAGCAGTTCATCCTTGAACGTTCACATTATCTCTTTCATTTGTCTATAACTATTATTACTAAGCCCTCGCCAGAATGCACTCCTAATGTCCATACCATTCAGCGTATTGCCCCCTTCAAACTTCCTTTCATACCAACGGAGATTCAACGGCTTTATCAATTTGCCCTCCATTAACCAAATCGAGTTATGGCCCTCTCGACTCCTTAAACAATTACATGATTACTTCCGTAGTAATCCATTCTCGATTCCATCCAAAAATTCCCTTGGATCAAAGTGGTTCTTCAACTTTCGTGGTCATGTCCTTCCCTTTTATCGACACGTCTAGTGCTCGACTATATGATAGATAAATTTCAACTTTCAACCTTATCACCGATAGTATAGATATATCTTGGCACATCTTTGTGTCATCCCCAGGAACACCATAATCCTCCCCTCGAATTTTGATGAGGTCGTCTCCTTAAGTTTCCCCTCAATATTGGACTCGTACTTCCGTCCCTGGGGTCTCAAGGGTTCCATCTATTCCTATAACCCCTCAAGTATCGATGTTCTATCATGGCAACACCTCAATTCTCTTCTGGCCTTCAGGTTAGGTGTTTCCGGTGGCCATCAATTAGTCATTTGACAACTTTCAGTTTAGAAGTTGAATCTCTTATTTCTCGAGGGAAGATCCGTCCCTCCATCGCCAATTAAACAATGCTCAATTCTCAATTGTAAGCATCCGCTAAACAATTCACCCTTCCTTAGCGATACGAATATCGCTATAACAACACTTGGGTGATCTCTTCGTTCCACATGCTTCGCCTTCAATTCCCTTTAGGCAGTCCCTACTCTCAACCTCTTTTAGTTCACATAACTTCAAGATCTTTCTTTAAACATGTTACGTTCTTATGTTCACAAGCAGTTTCACGCATCAACGTTACCTCTTATTCGATTCCTCTCGGGAAACTGCTATCTTATACTCTTGTGGTAGGTATAGCCTTGAAACATTCCTTCACTTAAACAACATTCCCCAACTTTATCGCGACGACACTCGCAACCCACTGCAATCATGCTCTAAGCATTCCAACTCCTATGGCCTAATCATCACGATGTATATGCAATGACCACTTCCGATTGCCTTGTTATGCCTCGAGTTTCATTCTTGTCGCGTCATTGCGACCTTCAGATGCGTTTCAATTTCCAACTGGAATTATCATAAACAACGTAGTCATTAGCTTAACTCAAGTCCTCGAAAACTCTTTTCACGTTCATTCACCCATTCGTGTTACATCTCATCCTTAATCCATTTTACCAATGGAACAGTTCTTGTGAGGAATCTTTCCACGGTCCATCTATTACAATTCGTCGATTCCAGGAACTTTCAACTTCTAGCAACCCATATCGACTCTAGTCGATTTATCACTCATTCCACTCCTCCAAGGCTCTACAAAGATTTCATTTCTCAGAAATTTCACGACCAAGATATCTTACCTTATCAGATCCATAGCCCGTGCTTTTCATATTTAGCATATAACAAGCATCTTCTTAGAGTCCATAGGACACTCTCAAAAGTTGTTCATGTTTCTTATGACTCCTTAAATGAGTCCAATCCTCGTCTCTCAAGACAGTAACAACCAACTCAATCATTCCTTGGTCACTTCATTCGACTATTATCAACTTCTTTCTACCAAGTGTTGAATCTTCCAACTATTCCCCTAGGACTGCACAACATTTGAGAGCTCAGACCTTGGCTCTTTGTTGTTACGGGTCTCCTCTAGGACTGCACAACATTTTATTTATTCTTATCACTCTTTTCTCGAGAAGCATTAGCGTTTTAGCCTCTGAGTTTCATAACTCGCTAATGCGACCTTATCCCAATTCCGTTCGTTCCACTGAACGTCAACATCATCTTGGAATTCAACATTGTCTACAAGACAGTCTCTCAGATTTCACTTCCAGGAATCATTCAAGTTCTGCGTCTTCTTTCCCAGTCTAGACTCTCCATCTTAATATCAAGATAGTTAGGATTTTATCTTTCTTCCACACTAGGGTCTCTCACCATGTGAGGGAAGTTATACACTTCAATGACATTCTCTTATTTCAAATCCACCATGTCTTTCCTATTACATAGGACGTTGATATTGGAATCTGCGCCAACGGCGGTATTTTACTCCAAAACGTAGATGCCACCGTACTCGGTATTCTTCTTCCCATAATTCAGTCACCTCAAGTGACAATATCTGTTCGTCCTTAGTTTCCACCAGTTCACTTATCGAATGCTCAATTAGATTACCTCAACTCACTTTGCAAGTATTCTCTAAGTGCTCTTTTCGTTTACTAACTCATTCACTAGAATCATAACCAGCCATGACTATCAAGTCCGTTCACTTTCCTTTTCATCAGTGACCAATTCATGGTCCAATCGCCCTTTAAGAACAATGCCCTATTCTTTCGGGAACAACAACTCATGATTTCATTTCTCATGGTCTCGATTCAATCAACCAATCTCAGGAAATCATTAATTCCAAGCAAACTAGCATGCCGATTTTTCCTCGACTCCTTCTATAACAAAAAAGATGGACTACCCATTTTTCACCCTGTGTCTTATGCCTAGGTAATCAACCATTTCCTATAGGCACGTTCCATATCCATAATGAACATCTCTTTGCTTGTAATCCATGAGCAGAAGTTCTCTTCTTTTACTGAGTCCCATTACCATTTCTCAAAATTAGGAAGAACAACTAGCCATAAGGCTTTCAAACTCCAATCTACTCAAGGATTTACTTATTTTATTCAAGGGTTCTTGACCACTCTTAACATATTTAGGCGACCTGGCGAACTATGTCTCACATTGGTCAATCATCCTCTGATCCTTACAAAACTATTAGGATCCCTACAAAACTATTAGGATCCCTACAACCTTTGCCTTCGAGCAATCTCAGAAGGATACTTTCTGTTGATAACTCAACAGGGGTAGTCTAGGTATATATCATGCCTTCGAGGAAATCCTTCCTCTGGTGACCTTCCACCAATTATCAATAGCCTCTTAAGACTACAATTGTCGGGGTTACTTTCTTTCCTTAGTGTACCCAAAATCTCTAAGGTTTCCTTACCAAGATCTCCAATCTAGAGGGAGACAATTTCAAATCTCATCCCTCTACCTGACTCAATCAATCTCAACCTTATACATAGTTTCACAAGCTTTTCCAAACTCTCGGGTCTTTCCCACGCATTCAATTTAGAAAAAATTAACTTAGAGTCACCTTTCTCGTGACTTCTATCATTTTAACTCATCAGTACTAGCATCTGTCACCATAGTGACTTAGACAATCATGGCAGCTCCTCCTCGAGCTTGCTTAATCAACAAATTTTCTCATTTCAATTTAAAGTTCTCACGACCCATTCAGCTCTTAGATCTTGTACGATTAACAGATCGAGTCATATTCTCTTTTAGTACTTATACTCCAATCGCCCATCTTTACTCAATTCTCATGATCCATATCAGTTCTCGGATCTTCCATTCCATGTATACTCAAGTCCGATGCTCTTCTACGACCATACCTTGGTCGTTCAACCTTATTAGTTTCTCATGTCACTTGAACCACTATGATTCCTTTCAGGAATCAAAAACTCAAGTCATATCTTCAAGTCTAGCGGTCTCATGCTGCTCATCTCATCATTCATCATCATCAAGCAACCATCCTGTGGTCCCTATGTAACTCTCAACTAATTTCCAATTGTCTAAGGATTCCAAATCGTCCTTAAGCAGCAGCCGCATATCAAACCAACCTCCATAAGGCAAATTCTCAATTAACAATCATCACTAGGCAAGCCTCAACTAGGCTAAAACTCTACTAGGCCAATATTCAACAAATATTCAAGGTGTTACTTCTATAAGTCAATCGCCCAAACTCAAAGCATAAGGCATCTGCCACTTTATTACAAACTCGACATGTTATCTCAATTCCAGAAGACATCAGTTCAAAGGATACAAACCCCCTATGCCGTCTAATCTTTCAATTAGACCTTGGCCAAGGCAATCACACGATGCCAATTACAAAACATGCCTAATAGGCCAATCATAAACATCACTTTTCCTTTCAAACGGCATCTACCGCCAAGCACAAAGCTTTTATTTACGCCAATCACATGCATCATTTCACATGTCATGCCACTTTTGAATATCTCCTTCGAGGATCAATCTTGTGCCATACATCTCTTAACCACAATGGGACTCGACCTGATACTTAGACTTTCCCTTTCAAGTTATGACTTGGGTCATTCCTACCTCTTGCCATCTTAGAAGCCTGCCAGGAGCCGCTCATTGTCCGGACCTCTCTGTCCCGGCGATCGGTTCTCGCCCTCATCAGACCTGGCCGTTGCAGGTTGTCCCAAGTCATACATCTATAGAGAAAGCCCCGTTCCACATATCCCATACCATGTTTCACTACAATTTATAGGTATCCCATTAACTTGTCCTATACCAAGCGATAATTTGTTAAGTCCAATAGCGATAAGTTCATGCATGCACCCTCATCAACTTTCGTTTCAAAGCCACAAACACAAGCACATCATGACTGTCCTCACCACTCGTCATGTCAAAATCGCCTTCAGATCAATTCCTATCCATTGAAGAGTTCTAATTCCACCAATGACCGTCACATCTCACAGATCAATTACCTATATTCAACCATGTACCTTAAGTGGAGTCGCTAACTAAATCAAATCCATAAGCATTCGATCACGTCTGGCCTTTAATCCATACATTCCTTATCCGCTCCCTTGTATACATCTCATCTCATATCATCTAAGACTGTCAATAGTAATCGATAACTAAAAACCATCAAGATATCATGCAATTAAAGTCTGAATTCATTAACATCAGTCGCCTTTTTATAACTCATACTCCTCATGTTGGGTCATTGACAAACCAAGATCACAATCATACACCTCAATTGACCCTTCATTCATAAGTTATTCTCTAGCAACCCCAAATCCAAGCTTATGACTCCTCAATTTCTATTCACTTCCTTGTGAGCCTTATTCATAATATCACTCAAGGTCATCCCTTAAATTAACACTAGGACCATTAGAATACTACAAAAGTTCAAGCTTATAGTCCTCAAGATTCAACAATCCATGCTTATCCCTCAAGGTCTCACTACCTAATTGTCCTCAAGTCATTGCTCCTTATTACTCCAAGTCTTAATCAGATTGAATCGAGCTGACCTCGCTCTGATACCACTCAAACGGGGATGTCATGCCCCGAGCCTGGCGGGCACGCGAGCATCCACCTTCACCGTTACCTTTCAAGAGCTCTAGGATCCAACGGCCAATAACTTACAACTCTATATGAAGCATGCAACCCTAAGGTCACAAAAGGGAAGTCTTTATTTTCCTCCAATGACTTCGTCAAATGCCAATCCATGGCAAACTCGATTTTCTTCGTCGGGGACTTGAAAATGTTGCCCATAATGGGATGAGATATAAATCTCAGTAAGGTAGGTCCTAGCCCTAGGTTAGGCCAATCGTCCACTCAGGCAGTCATAAACATCAGCGCTTCATGCAAACAAACACATGAGGCATTCAATTATCAACAGTCATGCAGATGTCACACAGGCAGACATGGCATCACAACACATCTATAAGATCATGCACACACCGCCATGTCACACCACCACTTTCACCTTTCACACCTACGTCATTTTCATGCCCGCGTTTAGAACGCATTAGGCTCGGTCCGCGTAAACACATCAGACCATCATTGACAACTCTCGTAAACGCATTAGGTTTTAATGTTACTCCAGGCTAGTGTCGACACATCACAACTTCGTCCCGCGTTTCAACGCATCAGAACTATGGTCTTCTCAACCCCGTGTGTCTTACGTATTAGGGTGCCATACACTCCAATCCCGCGCCTCAGCACCTTAGGGTATTCATTCCACCACCCCGCGTCTCATACGTCTCAAGGTCTTATCATGCCTCAAACATGCCATTAATTCGAATCAATTCACACATACAAGACCATGTGCAATTTCATGCACTAATCATACACTTACGGCATGCAAGACAATCAAATTCAACACTCCAATGCGACAAATCACTCAATGCACAAGCATGATCAAACATTTGGGTCATCTACACCCTCCTAGGATGTACAATAGACAATCACATTGAAACCCTTCAAGAATCACCCAAAAATTTACCCGACTCGCCCAATCGAGTCTAATCTTCCTATCTTAGGTTTAGGATTCCCTTACCTCAAGCTTAATGTCACAAATTCTCTCCTCAAGCACCTCCTCAAATTCAGTCCAAGTGGTCCAAGACCAAACCCGCTGCGCAACCTATGAAATTCCAACCAATCGTCAATTTCTCTTGCTCAATTCATCCATTTATGAATTGCCAACCTTAATAACATGATCCTCAACATTCTAGCATGTCTCATTGATGAATTTGAGACTCAAAACTAACCCATAACAGCCTCCACAGAACCGGTTTACACAGAACCGAATCGGGTGAATTTTGGTTCTATTTATACCTCAACTTACCAGCCCTTACACCACCTCAATTCCTCAATTTAATCATTAATCTACTTGCTAACATGTAGTTCTAAGGGTTGGGAAGCCTCACTGAAAATTTGAGCTCAAGGCAACGTCAAATGGTCCAAGAGCAGTGCCCGTTCCTCCAAGCTTACCGCCAGTCAGCTGTGGCCCTTTAAACACAAGACTCATTTAGGGTCAAAACTCCATCAAATTCATCCCAACTTTTTATCACAACTAATCCAACTTTAATAAAATAAGTGTAGAAGACCTCATCTAAAATTTGGAGCAATATGAAGTCCGGAAGACCCCGGAACAGGTCTTTCCCTAAAATCGATCAAAATCTAACCTCGCTTGACCTTTGTCTACTCAAATAGAGCTACAAGAAGATATACGAGGTCAAATTGAGCTTATAATATGTCTAGGGAAAGATAAGTTAATAAAATTTCATTTGACGATGGTTTTACCTCGATCCGGTATCGGATGAAGAAGATATGGCCGGAATAGTATGGCAGTCGGACTGGTCGGCTGGGAGCTCTCGGATTCAAAATTGACCAGCTTGACATTTGCTCCTTCAAACGGCTCTATGGGATAAACGGCTGGGTGGATTTGGACAGAATACCTTATTAGAACGGTAAGACGATATGTTTTCTATTGCCGGTGGTTTTACTTCAATCGACCATCGGACGAAAAAGTTATGACCGAAACAGTGAGTCGGTCGGAACAGGGCAGCGAGCTGGCGAGTAAGAGAAGAAGAAGAAGAAGAAGAAAACTCTCGGTTTGGTGGAGTTGATGGTCGGCCAAATGAGGGGTGAGATATATATATATATACATGCAAGTCCCAAGGTCAAAGGGTTGAATGGTAGTTGTGATAAAGTGGACAGGACCACTCTTTAGCTAATCTATTGACACTTGTCCTAAGTGTCATTCAAGTTTCATCTAATGGCCATAATACTTTCTCTTTTTCGGCAGCCTTGGGGGTGATTAAAAGACCAAAATACCCTTGTCCAATTATATAAGTAAGGCTCGGTCTTGAGGGGCACAATGGTAATTTTACTCCCGACGTCCGGAATGTCGTTTTTCTCATTCCAATACTCTTTGATAAGGCGATGGCCAATCCAAATAAAATTTTAGAATTCTTGATTCTCTATTTTCAATTTTCAAGACTCGTTTCTGATCATTTTCTCTATCGGACGTGGTTCCAGCCTATCCCGAACTAACAGGCAGCTTTTGCAGATGTTACTCGTATCGACCCTGTGATTCATGTCACGATTAGGGCTAATCAATTCTTGGCGACTTTGGTTGTCATGTAATTGTGAGGGTCTATCACTAGTTCCGACAGTCTCAATCGTCACCATCCAATTTAGTAAAATGTTTGCAAATTATACGTTGGTTAAGCGGCATCACCCGCGCTCCAATCGTATAACACTAGTAATGCATCCCTTAATCGTTCTTAGATCGGTCTTTTATGGCTGTAAATGTCCCCTCGACAATCCTTATGGTCAAAGCGCCATTTCCTATTCGAGTTCCCTAGGTCTACATACCTTGTCTCGCGTTAACATTCCCTTTTAGGTCAGTCTACTCAAATTGATCAGATTCGAGCGAGATACGACTGAAATATATCGCTAGATATAATTCTCATTACTGAGTCCGGAAATGACAGGAAAATCAGGATGTCATCGGGCATATCTCGATTCGGAAAGAAAGGAAAGTTGAGTCCGAGATATGTAGGCCCATTTGAAATTCTAGAATGGATTGGGACATTGGCTTATAGGCTTGCCTTACCGCTGAGTTTGTCTCAAGTACATAATGTGTTTCATGTATCTATGTTGAGGAAGTACGAACCAGACCTGACACATATTTTGGATTACGAAACTATAGAAGTGGATGACAAAGTGTCGTACGTGGAAAGGCCAACCAAGATCGAAGATCGAAAGGAACAAGTTTTGAGGACTAAGACCATTCCGCTGGTCAAAGTAATTTGGGAGCATCATAGAACTGAAGGCGCTACGTGGGAGAACGTAGAAGCGATGAGGCATCAGTACCCCTATTTGTTTGAGTAGCCAGATTGTAATAAATTTTGAGGACGAAATTTTTGTAAGGGGGAAGAGTTGTGACATTCTGAATTTCCTATCATTTCGAGACCTTTGAATGTAATATATTTATTGAGGTATTTCAGTTATGTCTCGCTCGGATTTGATCAATCTCGAGTTAATTAATCGAAGGAGAAAGACTAACGCATAATGAGGTATGTGGACTTGGGAAACTCGATTTAGAAAGCGGCACTTTGACCATAAGGATAGTCGAGGAAACATTTAGAGCCAATGCCGATCTAAAAATGATTAAGAAAACCATTACTAGTGTTGTACGGTTAGAACGCAGGTGATATCGCTTAACCAAAATATAATTTGTAAAATTTTCCTAAATCGAATTGTGATGATCGTTGCTGTCGGGGCTAGCGATAGACCCCCGCGATTACATGACAATCAAAATTGTCATAGTTTGAGTTATCCTAAGAGTGATGAGAATCACAGAGTCGATACGTGTAACGTCCGCAAGAGCCACCCGTTAATTCGAGACAAATTGAAATTCGATTGACGAAAAATCGATCATGAGATGGGATCTCGAAATTTGAAAATGGAAATGAGGGATTCCAACATTTGATATGGATTAGACGCCACCTTATCGATGGTGAAAAATATCAGGAAAACGAAATTTTGGACGAAAGGTGTGAAAAGACCATTTTGCCCTTGGAGAGTTAACCTTGCCTAATTGATTTGAGAAGGGAATTTTAGTCATTTGACATTTCCTTCTTCCCCAAGGAGGCTGTAGAAAATTAAGGGGGCAAGAAATTAATTGAGCCTTGATATTATTGACTAAGGACAAGTGTCAATACATGGGTGATGGTTATTAATTTTTCACTCACTCAAACCTTCTAGAAGCTCAATCAAAAGTGATTAGGATCATATCATCTGCTCCCTCAAAATTTTCGCGAGCCATCTTCTTCTTCTTCCCCTTCATTTTGTGTTTTCTTCTTAAGAGTGGAAACTGCTCTGTTTCGACTAGCAGCTGCCACACGGTTCGGTCCGCGTGGGTGCCTCCTTCGATGACCTTTAGGCCTGCCACTAACCACCATAGGTTAGTTTAACTTGCCTTGACAAGTTCCAATTGGTTTTGTGATTTTTGGAGGTCTAGTTAATTTATAGGAATTTTCGAAAGAAAACCAAACGGATTCTGAGCTAACTGAAAGAGGGCTATGGTTCACCCTCTTAGAGACTTCATTTGGCTCCAAATTTTTTATGGGAGTTACATAACATGTAGTACTATGTTCACTGATTTGGGGCCTTTGATTGGATTAAGTTTCAATTAGGTTTCGGGAGTTGAATCGATGTGGTTTTTAAGAGCAGAATTTGACCACCGGTGAACTGAGAGGAGTCGGTCTGTTTGGAAGCCCTGGGAGTACTAATTGACTTCGAAAATTTCTATGGAGCTCTATAACACGTGGATTAAGGTTTTTTCTAGTGGAATTGATGAAAAAATTAGGACCTAAAGATGATTTGTGGACTGTTAAGGCAAGGATGAGCATAACCGGTTCTGCTCTGTTTCAATTCTAAGCACACCAATTCTGTTGGGGGCTGTTCTTGACGTCATCATGCTCTAAATATGGTGTTAAGGCATACTAGAATGTGATTTAGGGTGTTATTAAGGTGTACGATGGGTGGAGTTGAAGTTAGAAAAGAGAAATTGACTGAAACGATTGATTGTCACTAAAGTATATTGCTGCCCGTTTTGGAAACTAAGCTTGACAAGCGATTTTGGTGAAAATATGCTAATTGGAACGAAGTTAGGCGACCCTTAACCTATATTAGAACATTTAGACGCAACTGGATAGTTTTATTGCGGAATCGATGAGTTGACAATTTTGTTATGCTTCGTTGAGTGAAAATTGAATGGAATTGTTGAGAAACGGGCCATGAGCGCTCGTTTGTTATTCAAATTGTAGTTCTTTTCCCTAAATTGATGATGTACTTGTTGGTATGTCCTACTTGATTATGCGGCTATAAGCTATGTGACTCCTGAGTTATGTTTTGTGATAAAGAACGACCTTTTTGACAAGCAAATGGTTTGTGATGGACCTTCTGAAATTTTTCATGATGAGAATATGATTAAATGATTGTTGAGACAATTCTTGACTTTAGATATCTGTTGAGACCTATGGTATCCTGAGGCGTCTTAACGCGGGATCGCATCGTGAGCATAACCTGAGGCGTCTTAACGCGGGATTGCATCCTAAGTATACCCTGAGGCGTCTTAATGCGGGGTTGTGATTGAATGATATCTTGATGCGTCCTAACGCGGGATAAGGAATTGTACATTTTGACATGAGTTGGAAATTTGTTAGTAAACCTAACGTGTCTTAAGGCGGGTTTATTTGTTTTGGTAGTCTAATGCACTGAACGCGGACTAATCCATTGAGTTGTGGATTGAGAATTTTATTTGTTATTAATTTCTGTGGTGTTGATGTGGTTGGTTCTTGGCTAGTACGGAAGCTTGAGTCACTTTCTCTATATTTGTCTTGAGTATAATTTCTTCGCAAGATATTTGATATGATGCTTTTGTATAAATGTCATTTGTCCTCCTGTCACTGCTTGCTTGTTGCTGCGATAGTTCGTCTGGTGGGACTGATGGTTTAAATTAGGATTAGGTTAGCTTGCTGAGATGTAAGTCTCACCCTGTCGTGGGATCCTTTTCTTTTCAGATCCCAAACCTTGAGTATGTTGTTTACCTGCCTAGGAGACCCGAATGAGATGACGGCCTATTGATGAATTTCTCGATAGATGAGGTACAGTTTATATTAGGAAGAGTACGGTAGTATGGGTTGATGAGGGGAGGAAGATTGGAGGCCACATCATTTTTAGGCCTGGTTCAAGAGAGCTGGGGAAGTTACCACTGGTCCATTAAAGGCTCACGAGGTTCCAAGATGTGTAGTTCCATCGTGATGCCATCCTTCTCGAGATGAGATCGAGGTAGAGGGTTCCGTGGTAGACTCGAGGAACGTTCCAAAGGAGACCCCGGCTAGAGAGGAGAGTATCGAGGTGATCAAGATTTCTGACTTGGAGGATGAGATGGACGAGGACACCAAAGAAGTACGATTAGAAACTTTCTTGAATTACGAGCCCGTAGAGGACTTGAGTCGAGCCGAAGATACTAGTTCCACTTAGTGGGCTCAAGATCACACGACCGTTGGAGTTGCCTTTCGGCAGTGACGATTTTTTTGGTGGGGCTTAATGATTGTCTTTTGTTCGCCCTTTTGTCTTCCTCGACCTTAGCTATTGGTATTAGTTAGTCTCTGGCCTCGTTTGTATAAAATCGTCCTCTTGATATGTAAATCACCCTTTTCTTTATCTCATATCTCATTCTTTGTTTTATTTTGAATTTCCTTGCATAGAGTTATATATTTATTTTCTTTTACTCTTCCGCATGTGAGTCTCATTATTTATCGCCGTAAAAAAAGAGAGAGGATATCCTGGAACTGAATTTATGGCATGAGTTGATGAGCGCACTCGTAAGGTGAGCGGAGCGTGACACCGCATCAAGCATCTTGACACCTGCAATTCAAGCAAACAACTTTGAGATCAAGCCATCACTCATTCAGATGTTTCAACAATCAATGCAATTTAGTGGGCTATTTAACGACGATCCAAACACTCACACCAATACTTTTCCTGAAATCTATAATACAATTAAATATAATGGAGTTACAGATGATACTATTATATTAAGATTGTTTTCATTTTCTCTTAGAGACAAAACTGAGGGTTGGCTCTCTTCTATTCCTACAGGATCAATCACTGCATGAAATATATAGCCCAAATATTTCTTGGTAAGTTTTTTCACCTGCAAAGTCTACAAAAATGTGTAACAATATTACTAATTTTATGCAGATGGATAATGAATCATTATATGAAGCATGAGAGAGATTCAAGGAGTTTTGTGACACCCCGATCCTCATTGACGCGCCAACCTTCCATTCCATATCCAGTATCTTTAGATACTCTCCAAGATCCAACGACGAACACCACGGTCACTATATGAAATGCATAAGTGGAAGCAGACAAAACTCCGCACCATTAAAAAAAATAAGATGACTTAGGATGGTGAAAGAGGAAATGTACACTGGTATCATTAATAACCTTACAAATCTCAAGTCTTTGGTTCATACACTACAACAGTACACCCTCAAAATGCAACCTTCTTCTAAAGAAGATAATATATGAAACCTAGCATCATAGAACTATACCACATCTCAGTCCACAAAAGAGATACAACGTGCAATATCAAATGTTCATCCGCTTCAACAGACTTCTCAAAAGCTTAACATTGAAAACCTTAGCGCTTCGTCACTCAGTACCTGAAATGTTATCCCACGACGGAGTGAAAATAAATCTTAGTAAGTAAACTCATAAAATTAGACTAGACAATTAGTACCTCCGGATAATTCCTAAACATTCCAATTCTATTCCTCCAAGTCATCATTCGAACTGATACCTATTAGGCAATACTACCCATCGAGGTCATTCTTCTAATCATGTCCTATCGTGCGTTTCTATCCATCAAGTGTGACAACATGCTAAAAAAAATAAGGAAAAGGCAATAACAAATTGAAATCACAACTCTAGGGTTTACAATTCAAGACATGATTCATCAAAACAAGATCAAGCTTCGTACTTTAGGCATTTCACATAACACATACTCGTACAGAGTATTTCACATCATATATATATCAACTCAATAAATCAAGGCCTGCATCACAACGCATTAGGCTATCACGTTGCACTAGGTAGGAACCCCCCGTAGAAATGGCTCCTAGGTTAGACTATCATTTGGCCAGACCCCCCGTAGAAACAGCTCCAAGGTCAGACAATCATTTGGCCAGACCCCCCATATAAATGGCTCCCAGGTCATACTTTAACCCTCATTGGTTAGTATGAGATCTCATCTAAATATATTTATCAATCTTTAGGCAGGCCAAGCCTAATCAAGATATACAATCACAAAGAGGCAATCATGGTTCGGCCTCTATTTCATGATTCAAGCATCAAATTCAACTTCAAGTCTCATGGCCAAGTAATTCAATGACAAATCAAGTCATTCAATCCAATCAATTCACAAGGCATCTCAAGGTCGAGTACACCCACAATGGGTAAAGCAACAAATTTTAGCCAATCATCTTGAATTACACATCAAGGCCGAACACATAAGGGCATACTTAGCATATTGTCTTCTCAATTAATCGTTTGTTCATCCTCATAAAGCAACTAGCCTTGGATTCATAGTTGTACACCAAATTTAACAATTAATCACTTATTTCAATCATGAATCGAGCTTACACCACTCGACCTTCTCGTGGTCAACTAAGATTACAAACTAGTCATTTACATCACCGTACTCAATCAAGATCAACTGCTAAGCCTCCTCATGCCATTAGGACTTCTAAACTACACAATTTAAATAAGCATCCTCGAGCCTCCTCATGCCACAAATCACTTATGACCAACCTTGAATCAACAAACCTAACCTTGATTCGCTCCTCTTCAACTAAGAATAATCGCATATAAGTCCACCATAAAAAGTCAGATTCAGATTGTGCATAGGACACCCCAAAACAACCCTCAAATTTCTAATCAAATCCATTAGTAACCTAAAGTCCTAAGCTAAATTTAGGAAGTTGCTTACCAAGAGTTTCAAACAAGAAAACCCTAGGAGAACAGCCTTAAGAGTCGTGATCAGATTTGGACAATTTTGAGACTGGTGGTTCCCCTTCAAGTTCACCCAAAAATCGACCATTAAACCCCGACAAACTCACTTCAATCCTCAATCATCCACTTCTTAACATACCAAAATAAGGTTGAGGATCAACTTACCAAGGTCTGGAGTTGGATTAATAAGCAATTAATGCTAAGTAGATAGAGTGCTTCTATAATGACACTTGGCACTTTGTTCATAATATCTTTAGCCAATTGACTCTTATGCCCTTTTAATTGTTGGCCACCAAGGGAATTATCAAATGACTAAAATATCCTTCTTCCATTCTTAAGGCAAGGATATCCTTTTAAGGCCAAATGGTAATTTCATACTTACCGTCTGAAATTTCACTTTTCCAACATAAATTATCCTCAATGAGACTATGTCCAATTCTTTTCAAATTTTGAAATTTCTCAATACCTAATACCCAATTCCGAGGTCAAGCTCATGTCGAGTTCTCGTCGACTATAATTCCAGTTTATCTCAAACTGACGGGCGACTCTTGCAGGTGCTACGCATATCGACCTTAGGATTTTTCAAGTCGTGGTGACTTTGGTTGTCATGTGATTTCGAGGGTTTATTGCTTCTTCCTGCAGTCCTGATCGTCGAAATTCGATTTAGAGAATTTTCGCAAATTACACATTAGTTGAGCGAAATCACCTGCGTCTCAACTGTATAACGATAGAAAAACATCCCATGATCGTTCCTAGATCGATCTCTGCTGGCTCAAAATATCTCCTCGACAATCCTTATGGTCAGAGTGTCATTTCTTATTTGAATTTCTCAAGTCCACGTACCCAACTCTGCATAAGTCTTTCCCTTTCGGTCAGTTAACTTGAGAGTGGCCAGCTCTGAGCGAGATATAACTGAAATGCACCGATCGATATCTTTCTATTCCATAGCCTCGAGAGGAATCAGAATTTGGGATGTAACAATCCTTCCCCCCTTAAAGAAATTTTGTCCTTGAAATTTGTCACATTCTCAATCCTTAACCAATGGGGGTACTGACGTCTCATCGCTGCCTTACGTCCTCATCCACGACGTTTCCATGTCGTTTTTACTAACCATAGTTCTCTTCCTTTGGGTTCGTTCCCTTCTGTCCTTAGTCCATACTTGTCTTTCTATCAACTACACCTTATTATCTGCCATTACAACTCCACTTCCCAAGATCAGAGTCGGTCCATTCCTTCACAACATATCCAAAGGCTTGTGTCACACTCGTCTGTTTATCTCCTTTGAGCGTCATTAAACTTCCCTTGAATTTATCTTAATAGAATGGTTCGATTATTGAGAAAATATTGATTCGACATGCCTCTTTCGCCAGTCTTGTCCCATCGCATTAGGTTTATGCAATTTCTAACACTTGATGTTTCCAAAGTCGTTAGTCCAATCTTTCGTTAATAACTGTCATTTTAGGCGAGTTTCTATCACAGGTAGTCACTTTCCTTACCCTCTTCCGACATTCATAATATTTGTCGGTAGTACACCCTCAAGTATTTGAATCCCTTTTTCAATTTGCCCGTTGATCCGAGGATAACATGTACGTCACTTGTAACTCTGCTTTTTTACTTCCTTGCCTAAAAGCTTTTCCTAGAACGTTGTATTAAGCTCGAGATGTCTTCCTATCTCCATCACTACTAAACCATCATAAAAACGTACTCTTTGATACCTATTCCATTTAGAGCATCATCCAGTTCAAACGTTCGTTAGTGTTGTTAAGAACATGCAGGTTCTGTTAGCTTTACCTTAATTGTCCAAATCGAACCATAGCCTCCTTGACTTCTCAAGCAAACTCATGGTTAAGTCTGTGATAAATCTCTCTCGGCATATCTTTGTGCTATCCCAATGAATACCATGGTTCTTCCTATGAATTTCTGGTATGGTCCTTTAAGTTATTGTTCATTATTGGACATGTGTATTCATCTGTGAAGTCTCAAGATTTCCATCTTCAACTTCAAGGTTCCTCTCTTTTTTTTTTTTTTTAGGTATTCGAAAGTATGGATTTTCCCCTATTGTTTTTACTTCTATAATCTTTTGGATATCAGGGTCCGTCCATCGCAACGTTTTAATCATTCCCTGACCTTTAGGTTCCATGCTTAGGGTATTCGCTCAACTAGCCCTTCGACAATTTCCAATTTAGGAGTTAAGTATCTTACACGCTCGAGGTGAGGTTTACTCTTTAGCCATAAACCGCGTGATGTTTGAATTCCAATCACATGCATTCGCTACTCTTATCCACCTTGCCATAGCGGTATAGGGTATCATAATCATGATCGTTAAATGATATCATCAATCAACATAGCCTCCAATTTCATTCCTTTTGAGACAGCGAATACTCCAAACTCCTATGGTTCGTATAATTTCGAAATCTTCCCATCGCATAAGCAACGCCTCCATATTCTCAATGCAATGACAATTGCATACCAATCATAAATCGTGCGCGGAGTAATTTACCTCACAAGGTTTTATCATCACGACTTGTATGTGACACCCTTTCGGGTTACCTCGTTACACTGTCAATTCTTGTTTTGTGGCATCTCATCGAAATTCCCATGGCTTTCACATCCCGATAAAATCGTCATTACCAACACGGTCGTCAACCCATGCTTGGGCTTCTCAGAATTTCCTTCTTCGTCCGTCCGTCCATTCGCGTAGTATTTCGTCTTTAGTCAATTTTATTGACAAGGCAACTTACGTACGAAACCTTCCCACGAATTGACTATAACAACTTGTTATTCTCAAAAAACTCCAGACCTTGGTAATCCACATCAGTCTCAGTCAATTAGTCAATGTTTCTACATTCGAAGTATTCACAAGGTTTCTAGTACTCCTTGAGTAGTCAATTCGACGGTTATCAGCTTCCTTACTACCATGTGTCGTACCTTTCTAACTATTCTCCGCACCATCCACTGAAGAGTTGGTACTTTGGCTCTATCCTCTGGAGAAGGCACGGAGATTCAGAGATGGTCTAAGGCCCGAACTCCGCAGCCAGATGATAGCCTTTAATTTGAGGACCTACAGGGAGATATACGAGCAAGGCCAGATGATTGAGCGAGATATGAGGGAAAGAAATACCGCAACTGGATCGCGATTCTCATCGTTCAGAGGCCATCGCCAAATGGGTAAGAGGTCGATGGCAGGTAAAAGACGTTTCGTGTCCCCTGCAAGGAGGAATATAACAAAACCACCAAACCCGGCGAACTGGGGCCGCAGGCTGTGTAGCAGAAGACATGGGAATGGGCCATGCATAGTAAGGACAAGAGCCTGTTTCAAGTGTGGTCAGCTGGCCACCAAATGGGGACGTGTCCAAACCAAGCACCGGCCAGTCGACCACAAGGACTGAGATCGTAAGCAGGATCATCAATTCCTACACCTTGGATTGAACAAAACAAACCACAGGCGCAGGGCAGAGTATACGCTGTAGCTCGCAACGAGGCAGAGGATGCGCCTAGAGTAGTCACAAGTACGGTTTACTTGTGCAACCAGACCGCCTATGCATTGTTTGACCCGAGTGCCACGCATTCTTTCGTATCTGGACAATTTGCTGAGTTAGTAGGCATGAGATTGGAATCATTAAGCATGATATTACATGTTGCCACCCCATTGAAGGATAGTGTCTCGGTTTCATTAGGATGTGCTGGGTATGAGATGGTGGTAGGAGGAAGTAAGCAAAGTATTGACTTAGCCATATTGCCTATGTTTGATTTTGACGTGATTATAGGAATGGATTGGCTGGGTAGGCAAGGAGCAGTGGTAGACTGTGGAAGTAGAACAATTCTATTTTATCCGAAAGACCGCCCTAGTTTTGAGTTGGTAGGAAGTCGAGGAGGAATCTCGATTCCCTTGGTTTCATCTTTGGAAGTAACTAAGTTAATGTCTGAAGGATGTCGGGCATACTTAGTAGCCGTAATGGATATGACTATCGAGAAACCTAAGTTAGAGAATATTCCTGTGGTGCGTGAGTTTCTGGATGTGTTTCCCAAGGAATTGCCAAGATTGCCGCCGGAATAGGAAATAGAGTTTGTGATTGAATTAGCTCCTGGAACGGAGCCGATTTCGAAAGCACCATATAGGATGTCTTTGTCTGAACTAAATGAATTAAAGGTGCAAATGCAAGAGTTGCTGGACAAAGGATTCATTCGACCAAGTGTTTCGCCGTGGGGAGCACCGGTACTGTTCGTAAAGAAGAAGGACGGATCCTTACGACTATGCTTTGACTACCGGCAGCTGAATCAGGTGACGGTGAAAAACAAGTATCCGCTGCCGAGGATTGACAATCTTTTTTATCAGCTACAAGGAGCAGCAGTGTTCTCGAAGATTGACTTGAGGACGGGGTATCACCAACTGAGGATCAAGAAGGAAGACATACCGAAGATTGCATTCAGGACGAGATACGATCATTATGAGTTTATGGTGATGCCCCTTGGATTGACGAACGCTCCAGCTGCTTTTATGGATTTGATGCACCGAGTATTCAGGGAGTTTTTAGACAGATTCTTCATAGTTTTCATTGACGATATCTTAATTTACTCGAGGAGCAGAGCGGAACATGAAGAGCATTTAAGGATAGTATTGAGAACCCTAACGGAACATTCACTATATGCGAAGCTAAGCAAATGTGAATTTTGGCTGAACAGGGTAGCAATTCTAGGTCATGTTGTGTCAAGTGAAGGGATTGCAGCGGACCCTGCAAAGATAGACGTTGTAACCAATTGGCCAAGGCCTACTACGGTCACGGAGGTCGGGAGCTTCTTGGGACTAGCAGGATATTATAGGTGATTCGTGGAAAAGTACTCATCCATAGCCGTCCCACTACGCGGTTGACGAAGAAGGAAACGAAATTCGAATGGACTGATAGGTGTGAACAGAGTTTCCAAGAGCTTAAATATAGACTGACGACCGCACCGGTGCTGACCATTCTGTCGGGACTAGGAGGCTATAAGATTTACAACGACGCTTCGCTGAAAGGATTGAGTTGTGTATTGATGCAGCACGACCCGGTAGTGGCTTATGCATCCAGGTAGTTGAGGCCGCACGAAATGAATTACCCGACCCACGACTTGGAGTTTGGGGCAATTGTGTTTACCTTGAAGATTTGGAGGCATGACCTTTGTGGCGAGAAGTTTCAGATATACATAGACCACCAGAGTTTGAAATACTTGTTTTCCCAAAAAGTGCTGAACTTGAGACAGAGCAGATGGATGGAGCTGTTGAAAGATTATGATTGTAAGATACTATATCATCCGGGGAAGGCAAACAGAGTGGTAGATGCATTGAGCTGAAAGTTAATTATTGCATGCCTGCTGGTGAGAAGTTGGTCGACGATAGAGGACTTGAGAGATTCTGAATTCAGATTAGAGGTCGATCAATTATCCAGTTTGATAGCAACTCCAAGGGTGGAACCTGAGATCCAAGATGAGATAATGGCGTTACAATCTACGGACCTAGAGATTCAGAAAACTGTTGACATGGACACAACGAAGAGGAAGCCAGAGTTCCAAGTGTCCGAGGACGGACTCCTAAGGTTTCGAGAACGGCTGTGTGTGCCAAAGGACAAAGGACTCAGAGAAAAAATCTTATCAGAAGCTCATAGGAGCAACTATAATGTCCACCTTGGAAGTACAAAGATGTAGCAGAACTTAAGACAACATTATTGGTGGAACGGGATGAAGGTAGACGTGGCAAGATTCGTGGCTAAGTGCTTGACTTGCCAGCAAGTGAAGGCGTAGCATTGTAAACCTGGAGGCCTGCTGCAAACCACTAGAGATTTCAAAATGGAAGTGGGAGCACACAACTATGGATTTCGTGATGGGACTTCCGAGGAGCCAAAGAGGTCACAACTCTATTTGGGTAGTTGTGGACAGGTTGACCAAGTCCGCCCACTTCATTCCTGTACGAAAGTACTTCGCCATGGATAGGTACGCAGAACTGTACATGAGGCACATAGTAAGATTACACGGAGTGTTAGTGACGATCACCTCAGATAGGGATCCGAAATTCACGACAAACTTTTGGAAGAGCTTGTAAGAGGCCATGGGGACCTAACTACAGTGCAGTATGGCGTACCACCCACAGACTGATGGGCAATCAGAAAGGACAATCCAAACGCTCGAGGACATGTTGAGAGCGTGCGTCATAGATTTCAAAGGCGGATGGGAAGATCAGTTACACCTGGTATGGTTCGCGTACAACAATAGCTACCAGCAGAGTATACAAATAGCACCGTTTGAGGCACTCTAAGGCAAAGCCTGCAGAACACCGATATGCTGGGATGAAGTAGGAGAAAGGAGCATCACGGGCCTAGAATTGGTAGAGCAATCGGTGGAAGCAGTGAAGATCATCTAGGATAGACTGAGGACGGCGTAAAGTCGCCAGAAGAGCTACGCAGACAAGCGGTGCAAGCCTCTGGAGTTTCAAGTGGGCGATCATGTCTTCCTCAAAGTGTCGCCAATAAGAGGATTTTCGCGATTCGGAAGTAAAGGAAAGTTGAGCCCAAGATATGTAGGCCCTTTCAAGATATTGGAGAGAATTAGAACCTTGGCCTACCAGCTTGCGTTACCGCCAAATCTATCCAATGTACATAACGTATTCCATGTGTCGATGCTAAGAAAGTTTGACCCTGACCCGACGCATGTGCTGGACTATGAAACCATAGAGTGGACGACAAAATATCTTATATAGAGAAGTTATTAAGGATCGAGGACCGGAAAGAGCAGATCCTCAGGAACAAGAATATCCCTCTTCTCAAAGTAATATGGGAGCACCACGGAACGGAAGGAGCCACTTGGGAGAACGAAGAGACGACGAGGCGACAACACCCCCATTTATTTGAGTAGTCGAGTGTAATGTAAATTTCGAGAAAGAAAATTTTGTAAGGGCGTAAGAGTTGTGACATTTTGATTTTCAATCAATTTCAGACTCTGCAATGAGAAGTTCATGTATATCAAACGATGTATTTCAGTTGTATTCCGCTCAAATCTGATCAATTTGAGTAGGCTGACCAAAGGAAAAAGGCAAAAACGAGACGAGCCGCGTGGACCTTGGCGATTCGGATAGGAAATGTTGCTTTGACCATAAGGATTATCGAGGGGATATTTAGAATCACCAAAAGACCCATCTAAGAACGATCAAGGATTACCATACAAGTGTCGTACGACTGGAGCGCGGGTGACGCCGCTTAACCAGCGTACGATTTGCAAAATTATCCTAAATCGGACTGTGACGATCGAGACCGTAAGGACTAGCGATAAACCCTTGCAATTACAGGACAACCAAAGCAGCCATGAATTGACGAGCCCTAAACATGATGAGAATCACAGGGTTGAAACGCGTATAGTCTGCAAAAGCCGTCCGTTTGTTCGGGATTGGCTGGAATTATGTCGGAGAGAAAAAACGATCAGAAACGAATCCTGAAAAAGTTTGAAATGGAAAATCAAGAATTCTAACGTCAATTGGATTGGTCGTTGCCCTATCGAAGAAGTTAGAACTGAGAAAAACGGCGTTCCGAATGTCGGGGGTAAAATAACTGTTTTACCCCTCAAGCTTAGAACTTTGTCTTTATAATTAAAGAAAGGAAAAATGGACATTCTCCCCCCCCCCAAGCTACCGAAAATTCAAGGACAAGAGATGGCCATTGGATTTCATGGGATAGAGTAATGGACAAGTGTCAAAAATTCAAGGGTAGTAGATCACTTAATAAATAAATGCCACCTACCAATAATCACTTCAAATAATCAATTTTTTTTTGGATAACCATCTCTCTCTTTCCTCTCTCTCCCACTCTTCATTCGGCAGCAAATCCCCCAAGAACAACCGAGCCATCTTCATCTTCTTCCTCCTTCAATTTTGTCTCACCCGACTGCCGCCAGTCTCGCCGTTCAGTCCGTACGACCGGCATCTCCGGCCACCGGCTCCCGCCGGCCAACCACCACAACATAGATCCACCTCTTGCCGATGTCATCCAACTTGAATCAGGTCATTTGGAGTTCTGTGGAATTCAGGGCAAGCATTCTTCCATAGGCCGATAGAATTGGAACCAACCTGAGGTAGGTCTGTTCCTCAGTCCATTTGAAGGTCGAATTCTTGGAGTTTAAAGCTCAAATTTGGTGGAGACTTAGTAGACATGTGTAGAAACCTGTGGTAAAAATTGGAGATTAATTTGATAAGTTTTTGACCATGAACCACCCATGTATATCTTGCCCAGAAACTGTCGGAATTTTGAACCTTGGACGACTGGCGACCTTTGGCGACTTTCCGGCAACCACGCGGCTTGAAACTCATGGTGAGACTCCAAAATCTTAGGTAGACATTATAAGAGGTAGAATGATGTATAATTGATGGATTTGAGGTAGATTAGTACCGGTTGGACCCAGCATGAGCAGAACCGAATGGAACCGGTTCAATGCCGGGCCAAACCGAATCTGTGGATGGCTGAATGTGCTGGATTTGAGTTGTAATCCGGTGTGTATGATGTGAAGAGATGATGAGGAGTATGTTATGGGTGATTTGGATGGATAAATTGAGGAATTGGACTTGGAATTTTGACAAATCGATTGATTATCCTAGGTTGCGTGACATATTGGCTTTGGACTTGGGTTGGCCGAATCCTAGGGGGGCTCAAAGAGAAGTGAATTGTGTTGTTAAGCGAAGGTAAGAAATTCTCTAAACCAAGGCTAGGGGGATTAGACTCGATTGGGTAAGTCGAGGGCCGATCGGAAATGGTATATAGGAAAATCCTCAATGGTAATAGCTTGATGTGCTCTTAGATGCTATTGAATGATTACATGACACAGCCTATGCTTGAGTCGTTGTTTGTTTAAGTGTCATTTGAATTGATTCGCATGCCACGGAGTTAGAAATTGTATTAGAATGCGCATTAGCTATTGAAATGTGGAATTTTGAATTGAAAAATCAAGTTATTTGCTATAATGTGGCATGAGTTATGACTATGGCATTACATGGAAAGGCCCTGAGGCGTATGAGACGCGGGGCAGAAGGTCGAGACCCTGATGCGACAAGGTCACGGGGTGGATTATGAATAGGTGGCGCCCTAATGCGACGAAGTCGCGGGGTTGAGACATCACAGTCCTGATGCGATATAATCGCGGGACAGAATATGGGCTCATAGACTCTGCTTGGGATTGAATCGAGACCTGATGCGTTTACGAGGGCCGAGCCTGAGGCCACTAGTTCGCGGGCTACAAAAAGAGGCAGGCAAAGGTTTATAGATGTGGCGAAGTGACAGGCCGAGCATACATGTACATTCGTGTGTGATACGAAATAATAAATGAATGCATGTCCTCCGTGTATTGTTGTTTATTGAATTATGAATGTTATACCTGCGTGTGACCAAGAGTTGGATTGGTTGAGTGACTTGGCTACCTAAGTGGACAGTCAACCTGACATAGGGTTAGGTTTTTCTTATTGAGATGTGTATCTCACCCATTTTGGGGAAATCTTACTTTATAGATCCTAGATAGTAGCTATGTGGCCTATCAGGTTCGGGGACTCGTTGGAGATGACGGTATTTTATGACGAGTTCCACAATAGGCAGGGGAATATATACGTAAGGAAATGTATAGTAGTTTGTGTAGACGAGGGAAAACTTGACTGGAAGCCTCATCGGTTCGAGGCATGGTTTAGACGGAACGGGGATAGAAAAGTCGGGCCACTGAAGCCCCATAAGGTTCCGAAGGGTGTCATGCTTCCTTGGTGTCAGACGATCTCGAACCAAGAGTTTCCCGAGGGCTTAGTGGTTGGGTTGAGGAACGGCCCGGAGCGGACGCCAACAGCGGAGTATTTTGTGCCACCGTCGCAAGAAGAGGTTATCGTGGTGAAGCTGTCTGAGGGAGACCTATCTGAGTCGAACCAGGAGGCGACCATGGATGGAGAACCAGCTGAGCCGTCGCAGGAGGCGACTATAGAGGGCTCTGTGGAGATTCCGTGTAAGACTTTCTCTGAGTATGAGCATTAGAGGAGAGAGAGGACACCGGAGATTCCAACAGTTCGTCCTAGGCGACTCTGGATGACGATCTAACTTTTTGATTGGCGACCTGACCCCCTTCCTTGGTGGATTTTGTGGATACCTTTTTGGCATGCTTTACCTGTCGTCCTGGTATTTAACGGAGTAGTAGTCGTTGACTGTTGGTGCTGATGTATGACTTTATGATGTTATCCAGTCCTGCTTAATCTTGTGTATGTATATATAACGTTTGGGGAGTTGTTGGGAACCGCTTCCGTGCATTTAATGTAATTTATTTGATCTCTCGACCTTTCTTTCTATATAGGTGGATCCTTGGGACCGCCGAGAGATTATTTTTGTTTGCTTGCAGGGATGTTTGCGTACTCGCGATGAGGCGCGGGCCGTGACACAGTCTATCGTGTCCCGGATCTCGAGATCCTTCCGAGATCATGGTGAGTTAATGGGTCGTTTCATCTAGTCGGACGCGGGCCTCTCCCAAGCCCATTACCCAAATCGCAACGGCGATATACGTGGTCGACCTTCGGTATGGTCTGGTGACATGTGAAACGTGTGCATGCCAAGAAGTCGCCACCAATCATTTTGTAGACGGTACAATTTGAAACCCTATCGAATAGTTGGGAGGATTCTATTCAAGTCTGCGGAAACCAGAGAAATGAGATCGGGAACTTTGTTACGCCAACTGCTAGAGTTGATGCCCTTTCGGCACCTAAGTTGGCCAATTTATCTAACCTAAGATTTCATTCAGATGAGTGAGGTGCGAGCCCTACATCTAAGATGTCACGTCCCGCGTCCCGAGCACGAGCACGCGACTCCATACAAGCACAAACTCTCTCTCGAGGTCCTAGGATTTTCATAGGTCGAGAGATATAACACATAGAAAGCACGCAGAAGTGATAATAAACAAATTCCTCCGTACAATAATAAAAAGGGACTTGGGTAACGGGGGTACTAAAAGATACATAAGTTCCCAAACTTTCACACAAGAGCATGGCAAATTAGACCTGCTGGTTAGAAGGGGGTGATAGGGTAAGTGCAAAATATGGCCATCATCATCTCAAAAGAAACGGGCATCGAGGTCACCATCAAAATATTAGACCAAAAATAGAAACTCCTATGTCAAGCTACTTGAGTCATCAGTCTCCTCCTCAGCCTTCTTAGTGGGCTCGTACTTCGAGAAGGTCTCCGAGCAAACCTCTATGGTGTTCTCCATCGTCTCGTCAACTGATGGCTCTACTTGGTCATCCTTAGTGACCTCGATCACTATAACCTCATCGGTGTCCTCTAGGGTCGGGGTCCTCTCAGGACCATTCCTCGAGCCAGCGACTGACCCCTTGGCCTCCACTGAATTCCGAGCGGGATGGCACCAATTAGGGATCGACCTACGGGGTACCTCAATGGGCTTTAGTGGCTCCATGGAAACATCCCCCATTTTCCTGAACTAGACCTCATATCTATGAGGTTTTCAGCTACTGCCACCCTCATCTACCCAGACGACCGTGCACTTCCTAACATAAACGGTCCTCTGTCCGTCAAGGAATTCCTCAAAATATACTGACATCTCCTTTGGGTCACCAAACTTGACTGACCACATTCTCAAGGCCTAGAATCTGAAAAATGGGGTCCCACAATGGGTGAGATTTACATCTCAGTAAGGTAGGTCCTAGCCCTAAATTAGATTAACCGTACACTTAGGCAAATGTAATCACAAATAATTTGTACAAATAATCACATGAGGCACTCGACTATCAATACGCAACATACGAATGTCGATCATGCAGTCATGGCATCATCCCACCTCATTAGAATTAAGTACACATTGCTATGCCAAATTACACCTTCCACCCATCCAGTCTGCCTCACTTTCAAGATCGCGTTTAGAACGCCTCAAGCTCAGTCCGCATATACGCATCAGACTGTCTCATTGACAAACTCGCATAAAAACATCAGGTTTTTAATTTCATTCCAGGCCTGTGTCGACACATCTCAACTCTGTCCCGCGTTTCAACGCATCAGGACTATGGCCTTCTCAATCCTGCGTCTTGTATGACTCAAGGTGCCATTCAATTCAAACCCCGCGCCTCAGCGCCTCAGGGTATCCATTCACAAAACCCCGCGTCTCAACGCATCAGAGTGTCACAACTTCTCAGACATGCCACAAGTTCATTTAATTTCATAGCACACGTTCGAATGCAAACTCATGCGACGAACGACACATCCATGGCATGCGAGACAATTAAATTTGACATAAAAATGCGACAATCAATTCATGGCACAAGCATTGTCAAACAATCAAGTCTTCTATATGTTTCTAGCACGTACATTAGACAATCACATTATGAACCTCCAAGAGTCGATCAATTCGCACACAATTCATCCAATCGAGTCCAATCCTCCTATCAAAGGTTTAGAATTCCTATGACATCTTGATTTCCAATCAACTTCAGATTCTGTAATGAGAAGTTTATATATATCAAGCGATGTATTTCAGTTGTATTTCGCTCAAATCTGATTAATTTGAGTAGACTGACCAAAGGAGAAAGGTTAACCGAGACGAGATACGTAGACTTAGGCGACTCGAACCGGAAATGACGCTTTGACCATAAGGATTGTTGAGGGGATATTTAGAACCATCAAAAGGCTGACCTAAGAACGATTAAGGATTACCATGCGAGCGTCATACGATTAAAGCGCGGATGATGCCGCTTAACCAACGTATGATTTGTAAAATTATCCTAAATTGGACTGTGATGATCGAGACCATAGGGACTAGTGAGTGATAAACCCTCCCGATTACTTGACAACCAAAGTTGCCATGGATTGACGAGCCCTAAACGTGATGAGAATCAAGGGGTCGATTGGATTGGCCGTTGCCCTATCGAAGAAGCCAGAAACGAGAAAAACGACGTCCCGAAAGTCGGGGGTAAAATGACCGTTTTGCCCCTCAAGCTTAGAACTTTGTTATTATAATTCAAGGAAGGGCAAAATGAACAATTAACGCCCTTGGCTACCGAAAATTCAAGACCAAAAAGGAGCCATAGGATCTCATGGGAAATAGCAAGTGCCAAGTGTCAAGAATCCAAGGGTAGTAGTCATCTCACACTAAATGCCCACCTACCAATCAACTCAAGTGTCCAATTTTTTGGATAAACAAAGGCTCTCTCTCTCCTCTCTCTCTCACTCTTGCATTCGGTAGCTGCTCCCCAAGAACAATCGAGAAACGCCTTCTTCTTCTACTCCTCTTCTGCCGCTCGCCCAATTGTCGCCGGACCGCCTGTTCGCTGGCCACGACCAGCTTCTCCGACCACCAGTTGCTGCCGAACGACCACCCAGAAGTAGATCCACGTTTTGCCGACGTCCTACAACATGAATCAAATCATTTGGAGCACTGTGGAATTCAAGGCAAGCATTCTCCCACAGGCCGACAGATTATGTTCCAGTTTGAGGTACGCTCAATTTTGAACCCTTTTGACAGCCGAAAACTTGGAATCTAGAGCTCAAATTTGGTGGAGATCAAGTAGACACATGTATGATTCTATGGTAAAATGTTGAGCTTGATTTGATAAGGTTTTGACTATGAACCGATCTTGTATATTTCGCCCAGAAACTGCCGGTATTCTGGTCCTTGGACGTCCAACAACCTTCAGCGACTTTCCGGCAACCACGCGGCTTGAAACTCACGGTGAGCCATCCATATCCTTAGGTAGATGTCATAAGAGGTCGAATGGTGTAGAATTGATGGATTTTGAGTAGACTAGAACCGGTTGGACCCGGCATGAGCAGAACCAAATGGAACTGGTCCAATGTCAGGCCAAACCGATTCTGTGGGTGGCTGGATATGCTGGATTTGTGTTGTAATTTGGTGTGTATGATGTAAAGAGATGATGAGAAGTATCTTATAGGTGATTTGGATGGATGAATTGAGGAATTGGACTTGGAATATGACAAATCGATTGATTATGCTAGGTTGCGCGACAAATCGACTTTGGACTTAGGTTGGCCGAATCCTAGGAGGCTCAAAGAGGAGTAAATCGTGTTGCTAAGCGAAGGTGAAGAATTTCCTAAACCAAAGCTAGGAGGATTGACTCAATTGGGTAAGTCGAGTGTGAAAGTGATCGATTAATGGGCATTTTTCCAAAGTAATGAGTCTTAGCATGTCTTAGGATCAGTTAAGGAGTTTATGTGTACCTTGACTTGCATTGGAATTGCGTGTCATGTTTGGATAACAATTTATTTGCTTTGCATGCCATGAGATTGTGAATTATACTTGAAATGTAATTGACATTGTGTGTGTAAAGGATAGAGATTCATGGCATGAATTATGATTGTGACATAACATGGCGAGGCCCTAAGGCGTGTGAGACGCGGGGCGAAACGTTGAGACCCTGATGCGACGAGATCGCAGGGTGAAGTATGATTAGGTGGAGCCCTGATGCGACGAAGTCGTGGGTTTGAGAGATAGCCACAGTCCTGGTGCGATTTAATCGCGGAATAGAATATGAGCTCATAAATCCTGCCTGGAGATGAATCGGGACTTGATGTGTTTATGCGGGTCACTGAAGATGGTCTAATGCGTTTACGCGGGCCGAGCCTGAGGCGACTAGTTCGCGGGCTTGAGAATGAGACAGGCAAAGGTTAATAGATGTGATGAAGTGACAAGCTGAGCATTTACATGCATTCGTGTGTGACATGAGAATATAAGTGCATGCTTGTCTCATGTGTATTGTTGTTTATCGATTTATGATTGTTATACCTGCATGTGATCATGAGTTGAGACCTGTTGAGTAACACGACTGCTTGAGTGGACAGTGAACTTGACCTAGGGTTAGGTATTTCTTACTGAGATGTGCATCTCACCCCTTTTGAGGAAACCTTACTTTACAGATCCTTGGCAGTAGTGATGTGGCCTATTCGGCTTGGGGACCCGCAGCAGATGACGGCTTTTTACGATGAGTTCCCCGGAGTGGACGCCGAGAGCGGAGTACTTTGTACCACCGCCGGAGGATGAGGTCATCGAGGTGGAGCTGTCTGAGGGAGACCTAGCCGAGCCGGACCAGGAGGCGACCATGGATAGGGACCCAGCCGAGCCGTCGCAGGTGGCGACTAGGGAGAACTGTGTGGAGGTACCGTCGGAGACTTTCTCCGAGTAAGAGCCGTCAGAGGAGGCTGAGGACACCGAGGATTCCAGTAGTTCTTCCTAGGCGACTCCAGATGGAGATCTGACTTTTTGACTGGCGACCTGACCCCATCCCTAGTAGATTTTGTGAATATCTTTTTGTCACGCTTACTCGTCGCCCTGATGTTTAGAGGAGTTAGTAGTCGTTGGTTGTATGTGTTGATGTATGACTTTTTATGATGCTATCCATGTCCTACTTAGTCTGTATATATATATTGTACAGGGAGTTATTAGGAACCGCTTCCATGTGCTTAATGTAAATTATTTTATCTCTTGTCCTTTCTTATATAGGTGGATCATTGGGACCGCCGAGAGATCATTGTTGTTTACTTGCAAGGATGATTGCGTGCTCGTGATGAGGCGGGGCGTGACAATTTCCTTACCTCAAGCTTAATTCAATTCAAGTCTTCTTCCAAGCACCTCAAGGGTTTGGTTCTAATGATCCAAGATCAAGTCCGTTGGGCATCCTAAGGAAATTCATCTAATCATCAATTTCTCTTGCTCAAATCGTCACCCTACTAAACATACACCCCATGGACCTATCAATTAACATACTCACACTTCTCAACGATGAATTTGGAGCTCAATTTCAACATCAACAGCCTCCTACATAACCAGTATGTATAGAACCGAAACAGGGCATTTTCGGTTCTGTGCATATCCCAACTATTCAACCCTTAAACCAACTTAAATCCTCAATTTAATCACTAATCAGTCTAGCTTGTAGTTCTAAGGGTTGGGAAGCCTCACCGAAAATTTGAAGCTAAGGTGACCACGGAAAGTCCTTGAACGACGCCGGTTCCTCCGGATCTTCAACCGATCAGTTCTGGCCCTTCAAACACACGACCCATTTGGGGTAAAAACTCCATCAAATTCCTCCAAACTGTTTTTACCACAGCTCAGTCTACAAGTCCTATAGATGTCCACAAAACTTGGTTCTACGAAGCCTAAACCGTGGCTTACCTCCAGCTGTAATAATCCTCCAGGCTTACAGTATTGGGCCTTCACCTGCTGGCATGTCAAGCACTTTGCCACATATTTCGTCACATCCACTTTCATCCCGTTCCCCCAATAATGTTGACACAAGTTTTGATACATCTTTGTACTTTCTGGATGGATACTATAATTGCTCTTATGAGTCTTTGATAAAATCCTTTCCCTGAGTTCTTCATCCTTTTGCACGCATAGACGTCCTCGGAATTTCAAGATTCCATCCTCTAACACTTGGAATTCTAGTTTCCTTTTTGTTGCGTCCATCTTCAGGATTTTTTGAATTTATAGATCCATATACTGCAAGGTTTTTATCCTTTCCTGGACCGCAGGTTCTATTCTCAGTGTGGCTATTAAACTGGACAGTTGACAGACTTCCAATCTGAACTCAGAATCCCTCAAGTTTTCGAATAATGACCAACCTTTCACCAGTAAGCAGGTGATGCTCGATTTCCGGCTGAGCGCATCCGCGACTCGATTCGCTTTCCCAAGATGATAAAGTATGTCGCAATCATAATCCTTAAGTAGCTCCATCCACTGACGCTGTCTCATATTTAGTTTCTTCTGGGAAAACAGATACTTCAAGCTATGGTGGTCAGTGTAAATCTAGAACTTTTCGCCGCACAAATAATGCCTCTAAATCTTTAGAGCAAAGATGATCGCTGCTAATTCCAAATCGTAAGTTGGATAGTTCATTACGTGCGGTCTCAATTGTAAGGATGTGTAGGCCACTACTCTTCCATGTTGAATTAACACACAGCCTAATCCCTTTAACGAAGCATCGCTATATATCTCATAACCTCTAGGTCCTAATGGAACCGTCAACACCGATGCGGTTGTCAACCAATACTTGAGCTCTTGGAACTCCTTTCGCACTTATCTGTCCATTCGAACCTCGTTTCTTTCGTAGTCAATCTTGTCAGTCGAATGGCTATAGATGAAAACTTCTCCACGAAACGTCTGTAATATCCCACCAATCCTAAGAAACTTCGAACTTACGTGACCGTAGTAGGTCTAGGCCAATTTGTTACGATTTCAATCTTCGCAGGATCCACAGCAATTCCTTCTCCAGACACCACATGGCCAAGAAATGCCACTTTACTCAACCAGAACTCGTATTTGCTAAACTTTACCTAAAGCGAGTGCTCTCTCAAGTTCTACAAAACCATCCTCAGGTGCTTTTCGTGTTCCCCGTTACTCCTTGAGTAAATTAGGATATCATCAATGAAGACTATGACGAATTTATCCAAGAATTCCTTGAACACCCGATGCATCAAGTCCATAAATGGGGATGGAGCATTATTCAATCCAAAAGGCATCACAGTGAATTCGTAATGACCATACATTGTCCTAAAAGCGGTCTTAGGTATGTCTTCTCTCTTAATCCTCAACTGATGATACCCGGTTCTCAAGTCAATCTTAGAGAACATCGCAGCTCCTTGCAACGGATTAAATAGGTCATCAATTCTCGGCAGAGGGTACTTATTTTTCACTGTCACTTAGTTCAACTGTCTATAGTCGATGCATAGACGCAAGGACCCATCCTTTTTCCTTACAAACAACATCGGTGCTCTCCACGGTGAAGCATTCGGTCGAATAAATCCTTTATCCAACAATTCTTGCATCTGCACCTTTAGCTCCTTCAGTTCTGATAGGGACATCGTATAGGATGCCTTCAAGATCGGCTCTATTCCGGGAGCTAACTCAATCATGAATTCTATCTCTTGCTTTGGTGGCAATCCCGGTAACTCCTGGGGAAAAACGTCAGGAAACTCGCGCACTACCGAAATACTTTCTAATTTAGGCTCCTCGACAATCGTGTCCATAACTACGACTAAGTACGCCTGACACCCATCAGTCATCAACTTCGTCACTTCAAGAGACGAGGCTAAAGGAATCGAGGTTCCCCCTCGACTTCCCACAAATTCAAAGCTAGGACGGCCTTCTGGGTAGAAACGAATTATCTTACTACTACAATCCATTACTGCCCCATGTTTACCCAACCAATCAATTCATATGATCCCGTCGAAATCATACATGGGTAACGCAACTAAATCGATACTCTCCTTGCTACCTCCAATTACGATTTTACAGTCAGCACAGCCCAATGAAACCAGTATATTATCTTTCAGCGGATGGCAACATGCAAAATCACACTCAACGATTTTAACTTCATATCAACTAAATCAGCAAACCGAGCATACATAAATGAGTGCATTGCACCAGGATCAAACAAAGCATATGCAGCTTGGTCACACAAATAAACCGTACCAGTGACCATGCCTGGCGTTTCTTCTGCCTCCCTGCGGGCTACTGCATAAACTCTCCCTTGAGCTGGGGGTCGATTCTGATCAATTTGGGGAGTGGCAGCGAACGGTCCAGCTTGTGATCGCTACCCTTGAGGTTTATTTGCTGGGGCTTGATTTGGGCAAGTCCTCATCTAATGGACCATCTGACCACACTTGAATCACACTTCAGTTCTCGCCGGGCATGGTCCATTACCATGCCTTCTGCCACAGAAGCGAAAACTCCAATTCATGGGGTTCGGCGGCTTCACAATGTTCTTCCTTACGGGAGGTACAAAGCGCCTATTGCTAGTCATTGGTCTCTTACCAATCTGGCGACTGTCTCTGAACGAATTAAACCACGATCCAGATGCGGCATTTCTGTCTTTCAAATCCCTCTCAATCATTTGTCTCCGTTCATAGATATCCTTGTAGGTTCTCATATTCAGGGCTATCATCTGGCTGCGAAGCTCAGGTCTCAGTCCATCTCGAAATCTCCGTGCCTTCTCTAGTGGATCCTCTACTGATCGGGGTGCGTACCTCTATAATCTGGAGAACTCGGCTTCATACTGATCCACTGTCAACTGATTCTGACGCAGCTGTAAGAACTCCACTTGCTTCCTTTCTTGAGCTGTCTCCGAGAAATACTTGTCATTGAATGCCGTAATAAAGGTATTACAAGTCAAGGCCATTCTTTTTAGAAAGGCTTCACTCTTGGTGGCAGCCCACCAATCATTTGCGATACCTTCCAGCTGGTACACTACCAATAGTACTTTCTCTTCGTCCGTGCACCTCAAGACTTCAAAGGCCTTCTCCAATTTCTCGATCCATCTCGGTGCTAGTTCGGGGTCTCCAGTCCCGTCAAACTGGGTCGAATTCAGCTTAATAAATTGTTCGACCAGCTGGCCTATCTGCCTGGCCGCAACAATTTCTTCTTGGAAATTCACTACCTCATTGCCTTGGTCGTGATCGCCATTATTTCCATTGCCACCGTTGTTGTCGTTGTTGGCGTTGACGACAACTATTGTGGCTCCTATCGCTTGGGCTATCGCAGCGTCCCTATCCTGGGTCTGCTTGTCGATAAGGTCGCCAATCCTTTCGAGCGCCCTCAGTACTCCGTCCATCCTCGGGTCTTCTGTTACAGGCGGCCTCGAACTAGAAGCTCCGTTCCTGGGTCTTCCAGGTCTCCTAGACGGATTGTTCATTCTTATACGCTTCTACTGAGCCTGGTCCACCACAATTTTATCAATGAGTTAGTAACTCATTCATTCAACCAAGTCCAAAGCTACCAAACTATGCCTTAATAGAAACAGTTACAATACAGCAACCTTCCACACAATAAATTTCACAGACCCTTTAATATGCAGTTAATGGTTATTCCTCAATTCCATTCACTCCAACGATTCATCAAAACAAGTATGCCCATTCACTTAACGGGCCAATATCTAGAAATAACTTTCAACGCTAAGCATGGAACTTAATCCTAATACATTACCACCACCCTGCCAAGGCCAAATGCCATTCACATGTGCCAAGTCATATGTCATGCATCTCGTGCCTTATTCTAGTAAGCTTCCTAAGGTCTCGCTACCTGTCCTTGTCCCATCTTAATTCTCCTTATCACTCTAATCCTCAATCAATTTTGGATCGAGCTGACCTTGCTCTGATACCAAACAAACGGGGATGTCACGCCCCGCGCCCCGGGCACGAGCACGCGACTCTCTATAAGCACAAACTCTCTCTCGAGATTTCAGATTTCATAGGTCGAGAGATATAACACATAGAAAGCATGCGGAAGCGATAACAAACAAATTCCTCCGTACAATAATAAAAAGGAACCTGGGTAACGAGGGTACTAAAACATACATAAGTTCCCAAACGTTCATACAAGAGCATGGCAAACTAGACCTGCTGGTCAGAAAGGGGTAACAAGGTAAGTGCAAAAGAGGGCCATCATCATCTCAAAAGAAACGGACATTGAGGTCACCATCAAAATATTAGACCAGAAACAGAAACTCCTATGTCGAGCTAATGGAGTCGTCAGTTTCCTCCTCAGCCTGTTCAGTGGGCTCGTACTCCGAGAAGGTCTCCGAGTAGACCTATACGGTGTTCTCCATCGTCTCATCAACTGATGGCTCCACCTGGTCATCCTTGGTGGCCTCAATCACTATAACCTCATCGGTGTCCTCTAGGGTCGGGGTCCTCTCAAGACCATTCCTCGAGCCAGCGACTGACCCTTCAACCTCCATTGAATCCCGAGCGGGATGGTACCAACTAGGGATCGCCCTACGGGGTACCACAGTAGGCTTTAGTGGCCTCGTGGAAACGTCCCCCATCTTCCTGAATCAACCCTCATATTTATAAGGATTCCAACTACTGCCACCCTCATCTACCCAAACGACCGTGCACTTCCTAACATAAACGGTCTCTTATATGTCAGGGAGCTCCTCAAAATATACTTACATCTCCTTTGGGTCACCAAACTTGGCTGGCCACATTCTCAAGGCCTAGGATCTGAAAAATGGGATCCCACAACGGGGTGAGATTTACATCTCAATAAGGTAGGTCCTAGCCCTAAGTTAGGTTGACCGTATACTCAAGCAAATACAATCACAAATAACTTGTGCAAATAATCACATGAGGTACTCAACTGTCAATAAGCAATATACGAATGTCAATCATGCAGTCATGGCATCATCCCACATCATTAGAATTAAGTACACATTGCCATGCCAAATTACACCTTCCACCCATCCAGGCTGCCTTACTTTCATGACCGCGTTTAAAACGCCTCAGGCTCGGTTCGCGTAAACGCATCAGACCGTCTCATTGACAAACCTGCGTAAACGCATCAGGTTTTCAATCTCATTCCAGGCCTGTGTTGACACATCTCAACTCTGTCCCGTGTTTCAATGCATCGGGACTATGGCCTTCTTAACCCCACGTCTCGTACGCCTCAGGGTGCCATTCAATTCAAACCCCGCGTCTCAGCGTCTCAGGGTATCCATTTACACAACCCCGAGTCTCAACGCATCATGGTGTCACAACTTTTCAGACATGCCACAAGTTCATTTCATTTCATAGCACAGTTCAAATGTAAACTCATGCGACGAACGACACATCCATGGAATGCGAGACAATTAAATTTGACATACGAATGCGACAATCAATTCATGGCACAAGCATTGTCAAACAATCAAGTCCTCTATATCTTTCTAGGCATACATTAGACAATTACATTATGAACGTCCAAGAGTCGATTAATTCGCACACAATTCACCCAATCGAGTCCAATCCTCCTATCAAAAGTTTAGAATTCCCGTACCTCAAGCTTAATTCAATACAAGTCTTCTTCTAAGCACCTCAAGGGTTTGATTCTAATGATCCAAGATCAAGTCCGCCGCGCAACCTAAGGAAATTCATCTAGTCATCAATTTTTCTTGCTCAAATAGTCACCCCACTAAACATACACCTCATGGACCTATCAATTAAAATCCTCACACTTCTCAATGATGAATTTGGAGCTCAATTCAACACCAACAGCCTCCCATAGAACCGGTATGCATAGAACCGAAACACAGAACCGAAATAGGGCATTTTCGATTCTGTGCATATCCCAGCTATTCAACCCTTAAACCAACTTAAATCCTCAATTTAATTAATAATCTACTTGCTAACTTGTAGTTCTAAGGGTTGGGAAGCCTTACCAAAAATTTGAAGCCAAGGCGACTCCGGAAAGTCCTTGAACGGCGCCGGTTCCTCCAGGTATTCAAACACAAGACTCATTTGGGGTCAAAATTACATCAAATTTCTCCAAACTTTTTTTACCCCATCTCAGCCTACAAGTCCCCTAGATGTCCACAAAATTTGGTCGAAAAATTCAAAGGTTTCGGGGTTCTACGAGGCCTAAACCGTGGCTTACCTCCAGCTGTGACGGTTTCCATCAACTTTCAGGAGATTGGTCAGTCGGAAATCCTCACTGAGTCAAATGGCTTGCTTCCACTTGGAGAATGTCGGCAAGAGGATGAGGAAGCAGTAGGTGGTCAACTCGATGGTTGGGAGTCGCCGAAAGTGGCGGTCGACGGCGGCGAAACCGATAGGTAGAGCTGGTCGGGCGACAGGCTTCTCGACAGCAAGGAAGAAGAAGAAAATGGCAAAGGGAAAATAGGGGTTTCAGCCAAGAGAGAGAGAGGGTGAGGTTTATACTTCAATTTCAAGAGTCAACTTAGTTGAATGGTAGGTTAAAAGGTGACTCCATCAAATCATAGCGTAATCCTTTGACACTTGTCCATGTGTCAATCAATTGCTCATCCAATGGCTCTCATTTTCTTCAATTTTCTGCAGCCTTGGGGTGTGGTTAATGACCAAAATGCCCTCATCCAATTATATAAGTAAGGTTAGGGCTTGAGGGGCAAAATGGTAATTTTATCCCCGACGTCCAAAACGTCATTTTCCTAATTCCAATTTTCTTCAATAAGGCGACGGCCAATCCAATTGTAATGTTGGAACTCTTGATTCTCTATTTTTGAATTTCAAGACTTGTTTCTGAATCATTTCTCTATCCAATGCGATTCCAGTCTATCCCGAACTGACGGGCGACTTTTACAGACATTACGCGTATCGACCCCGTGATTCATATCACAATTAGGGCTCATCAATTCATGGCGACTTCGGTTGTCATGTAATTGTGAGGGTCTATCACTAGTTCCGATGGTATCGATCGTCACTGTTCGATTTAGGAAAATTTTGCAGATTATATATTGGTTAAGCGGCATCACCCGCACTCTAATCATATAACGCTACCAATGCATTCCTTAATCGTTCTTGATCGGCCTTTTATGGCTCTAAATATCCCATCGACAATTCTTATGGTCAAAGCGTCATTTCCTATTCGAATTTCCTAGGTCCACGTACCTTGTCTCGCGTTAACCTTTCCCTCTTGATCAGTCAACTCAAGATTGATCATATCCGAGGAAGATACGATTGAAATACATCATTAGATACTTTCTCATTAATGAGTCTTGAAATGATAAGAAAATCAGAATGTCACATAAGAGTTCGTGTAGATAAGAATGACTATCCTAGCAAACACAGTCAATAAAATGAGTGTGCAAATCAAGGATCCAAAACGTGCAGATAAATCACATAAATGTAACGTGGCATCCCTAGTAAGGCTCTATTAGCCTAGAGAAATGTCAATCAAGGCTTAGGAATATTTTTGACATGATTTGACCTTGAGGGGTAAAATCGTAATTTTAAAGAATTTTGGGACAATTTGCTCATGATTGGCAAATTTATCATTTCAGATGAAATATGGAGTCAAAGATAGTGGAAATAGGACTGGTCACCAAACCAACCCATTTCCTATTTTTCGAGAATTTTCAGAATTTTCTGGAATTTTAGAAGTGACTTTACCCTTTGAGGGGTAAAATCGTTATTTTTAGAAAAAGGATGAGATTTGAAAACCCAAGCGTAAGAATTGATCGTCTAGTCAATCCTAATTCTTACCTTGGCATTCTCAACATATCTCATATACCGAGCAGAGGCGATTTACCCCTAAATGGTAATATCGTCAATCTTTTGGAGAATAGATAAGAAATCCCAAAAATAGGATCAACCAGTTGTCTATGGTCAATCCTAAATTTTTGGGAATTTCTAGAGTGTCTAGGAATTCTCCACAATTTTCCTACATTTTTTGGAATTTTCTAGGATTTTCTAACATTTTTTTAGAATTTTCTAGGATTTTTTTGATTTTTTATTTAAAAATGATTTTTTTTATTTTTTTATTAAAAAATGATTCGGACCGGGTCGACCCGACCCACTCGGATCGGAACCCGGCCCAAACCTGGACCCGTGCAACCTCTGCCACAAAACAACACAGTTTCACGTTTTTTTTTATTTTTCTATTATTTGAATTTAATCCGACCGTTTTTATTGAGCCACATGACTACTCCATGGCCACCGGATTAGTTGACTAAGACCTATGGCCCAGATCAAAAGCCGACTATCCCTCAACCGTTAGATCTGATTACTTAGATCTGCGGCCAAGATCGAACGACTCGGCTAATCATCCACCGTTCGATCAAACTATTATTTTTTTATTTTTCAAAATTTGATTATTAACAGAATTTATAAAATTGATTGAACGGTCACCAAGCCAACACGTGGCGAAACCTAGACCGTCCGATCATCTAACACAAATATACCGACTTTAACAACCTAACTACGTAGCTGCCACATGGCATGCCATGTCAGCGTCACGTCAGCATCTTTGATCGATTGACTGCTAGATCTATACAGACCACCAAAGTTTAAAATATCAGTTTTCCCAAAAAAAGCTGAATATGAGGCAACGTAGGTGGATGGAGCTGCTAAAGGATTATGATTGTGATATATTATATCACCTTGGGAAAGCAAACCGAGTGGCAGATTCGCTGAGTCAGAAGTCAAGCATCGCATGTCTGTTAGGGAGGGTTGATCGATGATTGAGGATTTGAGAGACTCCGAGTTCAGATTAGAAGTCGATCAGTTGTCCAGTTTGATAGCCACATTAAGGGTGGAACTTGAGGTTCAAGAAGGAATAAAGGCCTTACCGTCTACGGACCCAAAGATCCAGAAGATCCTCGAGATGGATGCAACGAAGAGAAAGCCCAAGTTTCAGGTGTCTTAGGACGGAATCTTAAAGTTTCGAGGACGATTGTGTGTGCCAAAGGATGAAGGACTCAGGGAAATGATTTTATCGGAGGCTCACAGGAGCAATTATAGCATCCACCCTGGAAGTACGAAAATGTACCAGAACCTACGATAGCATTATTGTTGGAACGGGATGAAGGTGAACATAACAAAGCATGTGGCTAAGTGTTTGATATGCCAGCAAGTTAAAGCACATCACTGTAATCCTAGAGGACTATTACAGTCACTGGAGATACTCGAGTGAAAGTGGGAGCATGTGACTATGGATTTTGTGATGAGACTTCCAAGGAGCCAGCGAGGTCACGACTCTATATGGGTAGTCGTGGACAAATTGACCAAGTCCGCACATTTCATCTCAATGCGAAAGGACTTCGTTATGGATAGGTTTGCAGAGCTGTACATGAGGCAGATAGTGAGGTTACACGGAGTGCCAGTGACGATCACTTGGATAGAGATCCTAAGTTTACGGTAAAGTTTTGGAAAAGTCTGCAAGAAGCCATAGGAACTCGATTGCAGTTTAGTGCAGCCTACCATCCACAGACAGACGGACAGTCGGAACGGACGATACAAACTCTTGAGGATATGTTGCGAGCATGCGTCGTTGATTTTAAAGGTGGATGGGAAGACCAGCTACATTTGGTAGAGTTTGCCTATAACAAAAGCTACCAACAGAGTATTCAGATGGCACCATTCGAAGCACTCTATGGAAGAGCCTACGGAACCCCAATTTGTTCGGATGAGGTTGGAGAAAGAAGTATCACAGCCCCAGAATTGGTAGAGCAATCGGTGGAAGCAGTGAAAATAATTCGGGATAGATTGAGGACGACACAGAGTCGTCAAAAGAGCTATGCGGATAAACGGCGCAAGCCCTTGGAGTTTCAAGTGGGCGATCACGTCTTCCTCAAGGTATAGCCGATGAGAGGACTATCGCGATTCAAAAAGAAGGGGAAGCTGAGCCCAAGGTATGTAAGCCTATTTGAGATACTGGAACGGATTGGAACTTTAGCCTACATGCTTACCCTGCCGCCTAATCTATCCCAGGTGCATAATGTTGTCCACGTGTTGATGCTGTGAAAGTATGAACCAGATCTGATACATGTGCTGGATTATGAGACTAGAGAAGTGGACGATAGAGTGTCTTATGCGGAGAAGTCAATAAGGATCGAAGACCGGAAGGAACAAATCCTCGAAATAAGAAGATCCCACTAGTCAAATTAATGTGGGAGCACCATGGAACTGAAGGTGCCACATGGGAGAATGAAGAGACGATGAGGCGACAACACCCCCATTTATTTGAGTGATTAAGTGTAATGTAAATTTCAAGGAAGAAATTTTTGTAAGGGGGGAAGAGTTGTGACATTATGATTTCCAGTCAATTTCAGACTCATTAATGAGAAATGAATCCAGAGATGTATTTTAGTTATATCTCGCTCGAATCTGATCAATTTGAGTAGACTGACAAAAAGGGAAAGGCTAATGCAAGACATGGTATGTGGACCAAGAGAATTCAGATAAGAAATGGCGCTTTGACCATAAGGATTGTAGATGGGATATTTAGAACCACAAAAAGGCCGATCCGAAAACGATTAAGGAATGCCTTATGAGTGTCATACGATTGGAGCGCGAGTGATACCGCTTAACCAACGTATGATTTGCAAAATTTTATTGAATCGGACAGTGAAGATCGAGATCATAGGAGCTAGTGATAGACCCTCACAATTGCATGACAACCAAAGCCGCCACAAATTGATGAGCCCTAAATGTGATGAGAATCACAAGGTCGATACGCATAAAGTCCGCAAAAGCCGCCCGTCGGTTCGGAATAGGCTGGAACCACGTCTAATAGAGAAAATCATCAGAAACGAGTCTTGAAAAAATTTGAAATGCAGAATCAAGAATTCCAACGTTATTTGGATTGGTCGTCGCCCTATCGAAGAATTTTGGAGCGAGAAAAACGACGTTCTGAACGTCGAGGGTAAAATTACCCTTTTGCCCCTCAAGCTTAGAAGCTTGTCCATGCATTTAAAGAACGGTAACTTGGTCATTAAACCCACCCGAAGACCACCGAAAATTTGAAGGATTATTGGCCATTGGATTGAGTTGGAATAATAAGTGGACAAGTGTCACAATATCAAGCATTGGGCGGTCATGTCCAACTTTATTCAACTACCATTCAACCCCTTTGACTCAAGCCTTAAATATAAGCTTTTTTCTCTCTCTCTCTCTCACCTCACTTGGCCGGCCATAACTCCCTCAAGCTCACCGAAAATCCTCTTCTCCTTCCTCTTCAACCTGCTCGTCGGCGACCACCCCTGCCACCCGCAGTTCGCCGCCCACGACGCCTACCTCCGGCCACCGTCTGACCACTGGCCAACCACTTAAGCTTAGCCCTACGTCTTGCCGACCTCCTCGAAGTGAAAGCACGGCGTTTGGACCAACGAGGAGCTCCGGCCAAGAGATTTCCCAGAAGTCGACGGAATCTGACCCAACCTGAGGTAGGTTCGGTTTTTGACCCTTTTGAAGGCTGAAATGTTGGATTTTTTAGGTCAAATTTTATGAAGGTCTAGTGGACATGTATATCTATCTGTGGTAAAAAGTTGAGAGTGATTTGAAGAATTTTTGACCTCGAAACAGTCTTTGGAACTTGGACAAAAAACTGCCGGATTCTGACCTTGGACGATCCAACGACTTTCGACGGGTTTCTGGCGACCATTCGACCTCAAACTCATGGTGAGCCTCTTAGACCCTTAGATAGACATGTTAAGAGGTAGGATAGTGAGTAGATGAAGGATTTGATAAAGGTTTAGGACTGGAAGTAGACGGTATGCATAGAACCGAGAGGAATCGGTTCGGTTTTGTGCAAAACCGGTTCTGGTGGGAGCAAGAACAGATGGTCATGAGTCTCAAATTGATGTTTAAAACATGTTAAGATGATGAGGGTTGTGTTATGGAGGATTATGGTTCATGAAATGAGGAATTGGATATGAAAAATTGATGAATCAATTGAATATTCTAGGTTGCACGGTGAATTGAACCCTTGGGCTATTGGCCGAGACTTTGAGGCCATTGCAAGAAGAGATTTGTGTTATCAAGCTTAAGGTAAGGGAATCATAAACTTAGGATAAGGAGATTGGACTCAATTGGGTGAGTCAAGGGTTGAATTGGTTGATTATCAGGATTTGTCCAAGGGGATAGCTTTCATTATATCCTAAGACGTTATAGGATGTTTGTGTGTGATTTGGTTTATGCTTAAGTCGTTTGTCATGTCGAATGTCATTCGATTGTCTTGCATGCCATGACTATTCAAATTGTGCATGAGTTGCGCCTATTGTTTATATGTGAATTGAGTTTAGATAACATGGCATAAGCATGACATGGCGAGGCCCTAAGGCGTATGAGACGCAGGGCGGGAGATGGATATTGCGATGTAATGCGGAGTGGAGTTGATGTTGTGTGATGCCTTGAAACGATCTAATCGCGAGGTTGAGATGGCCACGATCCTGATGCGATGTAATCGCAAGACGGAGGTGTGAGGTGATCATATTGGCCTGGAGATTTATTGGAACCTGATGCGTTTACGTGGGTTGCCAATGACAGTCAGATGCATTTACGTGGACCGAGCCTAATGCGATCTATTACAGGCTGGAGATTAAGGCAGGCAAGAGGAGATGGTTGTGGTGAAGTGGCAGGATGAGGTGTGCATGATCATCTGAGGGAGACATGGTGTCCTGGTTGCATGCCTAACATCTGTGTGTCACTATCCTTTTATTTGTATGTGCCTATATGATTTTTGATTGATGGGATTTTGGTGTAGATGACTGCCTCAGTGGACGGCAACCTAACCTAGGGTTGGGATTCTTTTACTGAGATGTGTATCTCACCCCTTTTGGGGACCCCTATTTTTACAAACCCTAGGTCTTAGCTATGTGGCCTATTTATTTTGGGGATCCCAAGGAGATGACGACATATTTTGACGAGTTCCCAGATAGTCTGGGGAACATTTATGTGATAAAGTGTATGGTTGTATGGGTTGACGAGGGTAGCCCAGACTAGAAGCCTCATAGGTTCGAGGCTTGGTTTAAGAAAGTTGGGGACGAGTCGATTAGGCAGCTGAAGCCCCACAAGGTACCTCGGAGAGTTATCCCTAATTGGTGCTAGACCGCTAGGAAGCAGGAGCTGCTAGAGGGGTCTGTAGTTGGGTCTAAGAATGGACCGAAGAAGACCCCGACTTTGGAGTTCACTACGGACGAGGTGATTGTCGTAGAGGCCACCAAGGAGGATCTCGCAGAGTCGTCGCATGAGGAGACCATGGAGGATTCCATCGAGGTCCAATCAGAGACTTTCTCGAAGTATGATCCGATAAAGGATGCCGAGGATACAGGGGATTCCAGCAACTCATCCTAGGTGTCTTAGCTTATTGGTTCGATCTTGTGATGGCGACCCCCGACCATGGCCATTTGGATGTCAATGATGGTCATGTTCTTTTCGATGTGCTTACCCTGTCGCCCTTGCCTAGCGGATTGTAGTAGTCGGTATTTGTACGAACAGTATGTTATGATGTATGATAGTTATTATGCTATCCAAGTCCCACTTAACTTATATTTTGTACGGGGATTTATCTGAGTGCCGCTTCCGCATGCTTAATATGTATAATATCTCTCGACTTGACTGTGGATCTTGGGACCACGAGAGATGCGTTGTTTGCTGGGCAGGGATGTTCGCGCGCTCGCGGGTTCAAGGTGCGACACGAATGGTAGGAAGAAGATGCACTGTAGCAAACCAGTTCGATTGGCCTAACAGGTTCCAACCTGCAAATTTCAAAATTAATCAAAATCGGTGGGGAATTTTCTTGATTAAACCTTATAATCGAATTTAGGGCGTGAATATTATCTAAAAATGTGATTTTGCCCAAAAGTTCATTTCAATTTCTATAAAAGTCCCATATTTATCCTTAATTGCAATTCGAAAAATTATGAAATTGAATACCCAAATAGTTAAATTGGATCAAACCACCTATACCAATCGACTTAGAATGATGGAAAACATTGGATAGTAGCTTCAATTGGCAAATGTAATCATTGAATTGAAAGTAATTTCAATTATACCAAAATTCAAGGACTAAATTGCAATAAAGTATGCAATTTTGCTCAATTCATGCAATTGAGCAATTTGTGCAAATAATTGAGCTAAATTGCAATGATGGATAATTAGATTGAATGTCAAGACCCTACAAATGTCGAAATTACAAATTAAAAGACTTAATTGATATTTTTTTCACAAAACTCAATTATACGTGTAACAAAGGAACACATAAAATTGAACTTGAATTTGAACCTTTTATGAGGTCAAGAATATAAAGGAAAAAAAATAAAAATATTGATTATTTTTTTCATATTTTTGTGACCTCAAATGTTATTTTTTTAAATGTTTGGATATTTTGCTATTTTCTAAAAATACCAAATAATGTGAAAAAAAAATTTGGTCAAAAATGGTTCCTTGGACTTGGCTAAGACCACCAAAGTTGATTTTGCAATTTTTGACTTTTTACGAATTTTTTATGATTTTTCAAAATAAGATTGAAAAAAATAAGTCAAAAATCAAGTGTCGGCAAGGACAAAGCGTCAGTTGTTCACCATCGTCCTCTTACCCAACTGCCAATTGTCTCTCAAGGGAGTAAACCGCAATCTAGAAGCATCGGCTTCTTCTTTTATGTCTCTCTCAATCATTTGACTTCTTTTCATAAATCTCTCTATATGTCCTCAGATCCACCGTTATGATCCGGCTTCGGATCTCTAGTCTCAAACCATCCCGAAACCTTTGTACTTTCTCCATCGGATCCTTAACCGATCTAGCCACATACCTTGACAATCTTGCGAACTCAGCCTCATACTGGTCTACAGTCAGCTGATTTTGACGCAACTGCTGGAACTCTAGTTGTTTTCTTTCTCGTGCTGTTGTTGAGAAATACTTATCGTTAAACGCGACAATAAAGGCAACCCAGGTCAAACCGTACCTTCAGGAAACACTCCTTCCTTCGAGGCATTCCACCAATCATTCGCAGTTCCTTCTAGCTGATACACAGCTAACAATACTTTCTCTTCATCGGTGCACCTCAGCACTCCAATAGCCTTCTCAAGTTTCTCAATCTACCTTGGCACCAGGTCAACATCTCCAGTGCCATTGTACTGGGTCCGTTTCAGCTTTATATACTATTCAACCAATTGACCCCTCTGTTTATTGGCATTAGCATCACCTTGGACGTTACCAGCTTTAGCGCCCTGAACATTATTTCCATTTGCCATGTTCACAGCTGCCGCTGTAGTTTCAGCAGCCTAAGCTATAATTTCAGCTCTATCTTCGCGTTGTCGAAGAGCCGCAGCAACTCTATCTTGGGCTTTCTTTACCATTAGCTCTCCAATTTGTTCTAAGGCCCTCAAGACTCCATCCACTCTTGGATCCTCGGCCGCTAGTGCTCTCGAGCTAGAAGCTCCACTTCTCGACCTTTAGGGTCTATTTAAGTCACTATAATTCCACCATAGACCTAAGTCACTTACTCAAGTCTAGTGATTCTATGCTACTCAACAAGGCAAGAATCATAACACAACAACCAATCAATCACGCATTCTCAGGAGCATAACAATCAGGAATGCATAACCATATCTCAAGTCTTGTCACACCTTGCGCTTCGGGCACGAGCGCGCAACTCCCTACAAGCAAAAACTCTCTCTCGAGGTCCTAGGATTCACATAGGTCAAGAGACGAACCATATTGACAGTAAATAGAAGCGATAATAAACAAACTCTTCCGTACAATAATAAAAATGGATCAGGGTAACGAGAACGCCAGTAATATACATAACCTCCTATCTTGTTCATACAAAAGCGCTGGCAAGCTAATCCAGCTGATCAGTAGGGGTGACAGGATCAATACAAAAGCGGATCATCACATCTCCCAAAGAAATAGGCATCGAGGTCATCATCAAACATCAGACCAGAAGGACAGAGACTCCTAAGTTGAGCTACTGGAATCGTCAGTCTCCTTAGCATCCTCAGATGGCTCGTACTTCGACAAAGTCTCAAAGCAAACCTCCACGGTGTCCTCGAGTGTCTCGTTAGCTGACGGCTCTACTTGGTCGTCCTCAATAGCCTCGATCTCGATGACCTCATCAGTGCCCTTCAGGGTAGGGGTCCTTTCAAGAATATTCCTTGAGCCGACTACTGACCCCCCAGCCTCCACCGAATCCCGAGCGGGATGATACTAGTCAGGAATTACCCTGCGGGGTATCTCAGTGGGCTTTAGTGGCCCCGTAGAAACATCCCCTACCTTTCTAAAACTAGGCCTCGTACCTATGAGGCTTCCAACTGCTGCCACCCTCATCGACCCAAACTACGGTACATTTCCTAACATATACCGTCCCATGTCCATCCGGAAACTTATCAAAATACACCAACATCTCTTTAGGTCGCCAAACCTGATTGGCCACATTCTCACGACCTAGATCTTAAAAATAAGGTCCCACAACGGGGTGAGATTTACATCTCAGTAAGGTAGGTCCTAACCATAGGTTAGGCTGACCGTACACTCAAGCAAATGCAATCAAGGCAAGCGTACTGCAATCACATGAAACATTCAACAATCATTATATAACATGCGGATGGAACGAGTGTCAAACATGCAGTCATGGTATCATATCACATCACTAGAATCAAACACACATTGTCATGCCAAAACACACTTTCCACCCTTCCAGTCCTCCTCATTTTTACGCCCGCGTTTAGAACTCCTCAGGCTCGATCCGCGTAAATGCGCCTCAGACCATTACATTGACAAACTTACGTAAACGTATCAGGTTTTTAATTTCACTCCAAGCTTGTGTCGACACATCTCAACTCCGTCCCACGTTTCAACGCATCAAGACTATTCTCATCTCAACCCTGCGTCTCGTATGCCTCAGGGTATCGTTAGAAGATATAGTCCCTATGAGAAACAAGGCTCAAGTAGTCGGGCTTTAGATGAGTCAAGTCTGTTAGAGACCCAGGTACTGGAAGTGGGAAACATAACTTTACAGGCTATGATGGCTGGCCCTAATAAGCCACCGGGTTACTTATGACACTATTATGTTGGAACTGTTAAGGGTTAGGCCCTTGATAATTCAAGCTTTAAGGGGCATAGTTGCTCGTCACAAGCCCCATATGGTTTTCCTTAGTGAAACGAAGAACCAAGAGGGAATCGTTGTTCGTATACTTAAGAGATTGAAGTTCTAGTATCATTTTACCGTTAATCCGATTGGGGTTGGGGGTGGTTTAGCTCTTCACTGGAAGGAAGAGGCTTGAGTGACTATCATGTCTGCAACGTAAGAATGGATTGATGTAAAATATGAGGATTGTGACATTCTGATATACCAGTCATTTTCAGACTCATTAACGAGAAGTATATCTAGCGATGTTTTTCAGTCATATCTCACTTAAATCTGATCAATTTGAGTAGACTGACCAAAATGGAAAGGCTAACGCGAGACCAAGTACGTGGACCTAGGGAATTCGAATAGTTAATGGCGCTTTGACCATAAGAATTGTTGAGGGGACATTTAGAACCACAAAAGGCCGATCTAAGAATGATTAAGGAATGACTTGCTAGCGTTATACGATTGGAGCGCGAGTGATGTCGCTTAACCAACGTATAATTTGTAAAATTTTTCTAAATCGAACAGTGACGATCGAAATCATAGGAACTAGTAATAGACCCTCACAATTACATGACAACCAAAGTTGCCACGAATTGACGAGCCCTAAATGTGATATGAATCACAGGGTCGATACGCGTAAAGTCTGCAAAAGCCGCCCGTCGGTTCGGAATAGGCTGAAACCACGTCTGATAGAGAAAATAATCTGAAACGAGTCTTGAAAATTAAAAATGGAGAATCAAGAATTCCAACGTCATGTTTGGATTGGCCGTCACCATGTCGAAGAATGTGGGAAGGAGAAAAACAACATCCCGGACGTCGGGGGTGAAATGACCATTTTACCCCTCAAAGCTTTAGCCTTGATTATGTAATTGAAGGAGGGCATTTTAGTCTTTAAACCACCCCAAGAGCCACCGAAAACTTGAAGAGATTATGGCCATTGGATCACCTTGATTGACACTTAGGAAAAGTGTCACTAGATTAGCTAAAGAGTGGTCATATCCACTTTTTGCCAACTACCATTCAACCTTTGACTTTGAGGATTGAATATAGCCCTCTTCTCTTTCCTCTTGGCTGGCCATACACCCCCTAAATCACCGAGAGTTTCAACTTCTTCCTTCTCTCTGCCTGCTGTCGCCAAACCAGCTTCTGCCCTCTCCGTTCGCCTCCACCGACGACCACTTCCGGCGACCTTCAGCCGGCGAGCCGACCATCTCCTCCTAGCTCAGCCTCTTGCCGACACCCTCGAAGTGGAAGCACGTCGATTGACCCACCGAAGAGCTCCGGCCAGCCATTCTCCCGGAAGCTAATTGAAACCGACACAATCTGAGGTAGGCAGCGATTCTAACCTCTTAGAACATCGAAATGCTGAAGTCTTGCGACCAAATTTTGTGGAGGTCTAGGGGACTTGTAAAGTGATCTGTGGTAAAAAGTTGAGGCCAATTTGATGAATTTTTTTACCCTAAATGGGTCTTGTGATTGTTGGAAAGAAATTGTCGGTTTAAGGACTTGAGGGAACTGGTGACTTTCAAGGGATTTTCAGCGAAGACTCGGCTTTAAATCTTTGATGAGCCTCATAAACCCTTAGACATACATGTTAGCAAGTAGGTTAGTGAGTAAATGTTGGATTTGAAGTAGGTTAAGGGCTGGATATGCTCGGTTTACATAGAACCGAACATAGCCCGGTTTGGTTCTGTGTAAATCGATTCTATGGAGGCTATTGCCCGTTGGTTTTGAGTCTCAAATTCATCAATGAGACATGTTAGGATATTGAGGAATGTGTTATGAAGGTTGGTGGTTCATGGATGCGGAGATTTAAGGATGGTCTAAGGCCCAAGCTCAGTAGCTAGATGATTGCTCTGAATTTGAGGACCTACAAAGAGATCTATGAGCGGGGCTAGATGATTGAAAAAGACCTGAAAGAGAGAAACACCGCAACTGGATTGCGGTTTACATCCTTCAGAGATAACCGCCAGATGGGCAAAAGACCGATGGCGAACAATAGGCGTTTTGTGCCTCCCATACGAAAAGATATTGTGAAGCCACGAAATTCCACAAACTAGAGCTGCAGACTTTGTGGCAGGAGGCATGGAAATGAACTGTGCCCGGTAAGGACCGGGGCTTACTTTAAGTGTAGTCAGCTGGGCCACCAAATGAGGATGTGCCCAAATCAAGCTCCGACAAGTCGACCTCATGGGCAGAGGCCATAGGCTGGGCCATCGACTTCAACTCCCCAGATCGAGCAAAATCGACCACCAACACAAGGAAGAGTATATGTAGTAGCCCGTAGAGAGGCAGAGGAGACACCAGGTGTGGTCACAGGTACGGTTTACTTGTGCAACCAAGCTGCATACGCATTGTTTGACCCTAGTGCCACGCATTCGTTTATGTCTGCACAGTTTGCTGAATTAGTGGGGATGAAATTGAAACCATTGAACATAATTCTGCATGTTGCTACACCGTTAAAGGATAATGTATTGGTTTCAATGGGCTGTATTGATTGCAAGATTGTGATTGGAGAGAGTAAAGAAAGTATTGACTTAGCTATACTACCCATGTATGATTTTGACGTAATCATAGGAATGGATTGGTTGGGTAAGCAGGGGGCAATAGTGAATTGTGGTAGTAGAGTAATTCGATTTTATCCGAGAGGCCGCCCTAGCTTTGACTAAGTGGGAAGTCGAGGAGGAATCTCGATTCCCTTAATCTCATCTCTGAAAGTAACTAAGTTGATGTCTGAAGAGTGTCAGGCATACTTAGCGGCAGTAATGGACACGACTATCGAAGAGCCAAAGTTAGAGAATATCCCGGTAGTGCGTGAATTTCCTGATGTGTTTCCCCAAGAGTTGTCAGGATTACCACCGGAATGGGAAATAGAATTTGTGATTGAATTAGCCCCTGGAACGGAGCCGATTTAGAAAACACCTTATAGGATGTCCTTATCAGAACTGAAAGATTTAAAGGTGCAGATGCAGGAACTATTGGATAAGGGATTTATCCGACCGAGTGCTTCACCATGGGAAGCACCGGTGCTGTTTGTAAGGAAGAAGGATGGGTCTTTGCGTTTATGCATTGACTATCGACAGTTAAACTAAGTAACGGTGAAGAACAAATACCCACTGCCGAGGATTGATGATCTATTTGATCAGTTGCAAGGAGCGGCGGTATTTTCAAAGATTGACTTGAGAACGGGGTATCACCAATTGAGGATGAAGAAGGAAGACATACCTAAGACTGCTTTCAGGACGAGTTATGGTCATTATGAGTTTACGGTGATGCCGTTTGGATTGACCAACGCTCCAGCTGCTTTTATGGATGCATAGAGTATTTAAGGAATTTTTGGACAGATTCGTCATAGTCTTCATTGACGATATATTGATTTACTCGAGGAGTGATGCAGAATATGAGGAGCACTTGAGAATTATACTGCAGACCCTGAGGGAGCATGCGCTCTACGCGAAGTTGAGTAAATGTGAGTTCTGGCTGAACAGGGTAGCATTTCTTGGTCATGTGGTATCGGGTGAAGGAATCAGGTGGATCCTACGAAGATCGAGGCTGTAACCAATTGGCCTAGGCCTACTACGGTCTCTGAAGTCAGAAGTTTCTTGGGTTGGCAAGATACTACAGGCGTTTTGTGGAGAAATTCTCATCCATAGCCATCCCATTAACGCGGTTGACGAAGAAGGAAACAAGATTTGAATGGACAAACAATTGCGAGAGGAGTTTCCAAAAGCTCAAGCATAGATTGACAATCGTGCCAGTGCTGACAATTCCATCTTGACCAGGAGGTTATGAGATATACAGCGATGCTTCGTTGAAAGGATTAGGCTGTGTGTTGATATAGCATAGAAGAGTAGTAGCCTACGCATCCAGACAGTTAAGGCCACATGAAATGAACTACCCAACTCATGACCTGGAGTTAGCGGCGATTATATTTGCTCTGAAGATTTGGAGACATTATCTATGTGGTGAGAAGTTTCAGATCTATACCGACCACCAGAGCTTAAAGTACCTGTTTTCTCATAAAGAGCTGAATATGAGACAACGTAGGTGCATGGAGCTGTTGAAGGATTATGATTGTAATATACTGTATCACCCTAGGAAAGCAAATAGAATAGTAGATGCGCTGAGTCGGAAGTCAAGCATCTCATGTCTGCTAGTGAGAAGTTGGTCGATGATAGAAGACTTGAGAGATTCTGAATTCAGACTAGAAGTCTGTCAGTTGTCTAGCTTGATAGCTACATTAAGGGTAGAACCTAAGGTTCAAGAAGGAATAAAGGCCTTACAGTTTACGGAACTAGAGATTCAGAAGATCCTCGAGATGGATGCGACGAAAAGAAAACTAAAATTTCAGATGTTAGAGGACGGAATCCTGAAGTTCCGAGGACGACTATGCGTGCCAAAGGATGAAGGACTCAGGGAAAAGATTTTGTCAAAGACTCACAGGATCAATTATAGCATCCACCCCGGAAGTACGAAAATGTATCAGAACTTGCGACAGCACTATTGGTGGAACGGGATGAAAGTAGACGTAGCAAAGCATGTGACTAAGTGTTTGATGTGCCAGCAAGTGAAAACGCAACATTGTAAGCTTGGAGGACTACTATACCCACTGGAGATTCCGGAATGGAAGTGGGAGCATATAACTATGGATTTTGTGATGGGACTCCCAAGGAGTCGGCGAGGTCACGACTTTATATGGGTAGTCGTGGACAGATTAACCAAGTCCGCACATTTCATCCCGGTGCGAAAGGATTTCGCTATGGATAGGTATGCAGAGTTGTACATGAGACAAGTCGTGAGGTTACATGGAGTGCTTGTGACGATTACGTCTGATCGAGACCCCAAGTTCACAGCAAACTTTTGGAAAAGCCTACAAGAAGCCATGGGAACTCGATTGCAGTTTAGCAAGACATATCATTCACAGATGGACAGGCAGTCGAAAAGGACGATATAGATGCTTGAGATATGCTACGAGCATGTGTCATTCATTTTAAAGGTGGATGGAAAGACCAGCTGCATTTGGTGGAGTTTGCTTATAATAATAGCTATCAGCAGAGTATCCAAATGGCACCATTTGAAGCACTCTATGGAAGAGCCTATAGAACCCCGATTTGTTAGGATGAGATTGGAGAAAGAAGTATCACAAGGCCAAAATTGGTAGAGCAATCAATGGAAGCAGTGAAGATAATTCGAGATAGACTGAGGCCAGCACAAAGTCGTTAGAAGAGCTACGCAGATAAGCGGCGCAAACCCTTGGAGTTTCAAGTGGGCGATCATGTATTCCTCAAGGTGTCACTGATGAGAGGGTTATCGTGTTTTAGAAGAAAGGGGAAACTGAGCCCAAGGTATGTAGGATCATTTGAGATATTGGAGCGAATCGGAACCTTAGCCTACAGACTTGCCTTGCCGCCTAATCTATCCCAGGTGCATAATGTGTTCCATGTGTCGATGCTGTGAAAGTATGAACCAGAACCGACACATGTGTTAGACTACGAAGCCATAGAAGTGGACGACCGAGTGTCTTACGTGGAGAGGCCGATAAGAATCGAGGACCGGAAGGAGCAAATCTTTAGGAATAAGAAGATCTCACTGGTCAAGGTAGTATGGGAGCACCATGGAACTGAAGGTGCCATGTGGGAGAATGAAGAGACGATGAGGCGACAACACCCCCATTTATTTGAGTAATTAAGTGTAAAGTAAATTTCGGGGACGAAATTTTTGTAATGGGGGAAGCGTTGTGACATTCTGATTTCCAGTCAATTTTAGACTCATTAATAAGAAGTAAATCTAGAGATATATTTCAGTCGTATCCCGCTCGAATCTGATCAATTCGAGTGACTGACCAAAAGGGAAAGGTTATCGCGAGACGAGGTACGTGGACCTAGGCAACTCGAATAGGAAATGACGCTTTGACCAAAAGGGTTGTCGAGGGGATATTTAGAACCACAAAGAGGCCGATCTAAGAACGACTAAGGAATGCCTTGCGAGTGTCATACGACTAGAGCGCGGATAATGCCGCTTAACCAACGTATGATTTGTAAAATTTTCCTAAATCGAACAGTAACGATCGAGACCATAGGAACTAGTGATAGACCCTCACAATTACATGACAATCAAAGCCGCCACGAATTGACGAGCCCTAAATGTGATATGAATTACAAGGTTGATACGCGTAATGTCTACAAAAGCCGTCCGTCAGTTTGGGATAGGTTGGAACCACGTTTAATAGAGAAAATCATTAGAAACGAGTCTTGAAAATTGAAAATGGAAAATTAAGAATTCCAACGTTATATTCGAATTGGTCGCCGTCCAATCGAAGAATATTGGAATGAGAAAAACGACGTTCTGGACGTCAAGGGTGAAATTACCATTTTGCCCCTCAAGCTTAAGCCTTGCCCATGCAAATAAGGAAGGGCATTTTGTTCTTTATCCCTACCCCATAGCTGCCGAAAAAGTGGATGAATTGTGGCCATTGGATCAAGTTGAATGACATTGAGGACAAATGTCAAGAGATGGATTAAAGAGTGGTCAAGTCCATTATTCCTCACCTACCATTCAACCCTTTGACTTGAGCCTTGTATATAGCAATTTTCACTCTCTCTCCTCACTCATTGACCAACCATACACTCCCCTCAAACTCACGACAGCCACTCCATCTTATTCCTCCTGTTCTGCCTCCGACGACAGCTCTTGCTGCTCCCTGTTCGCCGCCATCGACGCCACCTTTCGACCACCATCTGGACTCCGACCGACTACACCCTCTTAGCTCAACCTCCTGCCTACCTACTCGAACTAGAAGCAAGTCGTTTGGACCACCGAGGAGCTCCAGCCAAGCGTTTTTCCTGAAGTCGACGAAAACTGATCCAATCTGAGGTAGGTGATGTTTCTAACCCGTTAGAAGGTCGAAATGTTGGAATATTAAGGTCAAATTTCGTGGAGGTCTAGGAGACATGTATATATAGCTGTGGTAAAAATTTGAGCTTGATTTGATAAAATTTTGACCCCAAATATGTCTTGTGAATGTTGGACAGAAAGCTGCCGATTACTGACCTTGAAGATTCAGCAACTTCTGATGGGATTCCGGTGACGACTCAACTCCAAACCCACGGTGAGGCCCTTAGACCGTTAGATAGACATGTTAAGAGGTAGTTTAGTGAGCAAATGATGGATTTGACGGAGATTTAGGACCGGTTGTGCTCGGTTTGCACAGAACCGAAAAGAACCGGTTCGATTCTATGCAAGATCGAATCTGTTGGGGTTAAGTGCTGGCGATTTTGAGCCTCAAATTGGTGATTTAAACATGCTAGGATGATGAGGATTATGTTATGGAGGTTTGTGGTTCATGGATTGAGGAATTGAACATGGAAATTGGCAGATTAGTTGAATTTTATTAGGTTGCGCGGTGAGTTCAATCTTGGACCCTTGAAGCCGAAAATTGCGGGAGGCTCAAGAAGAGAAACTTGTGATATCAAATTCAAGGTAAGGGAATCCTAAACTTAGGATAGGAATATTGGACTTAATAGGGGGAGTCGGGTGATAGTTTGATTGATTTGTGAGGGATTTCAAGATGATTGATACTCGTGTATGCGAGAAGAGTTTAGATCATTCAATTGTTTGATTATGCTTGTGTCCTCAGTAAATTGCCATATTTGATTGTGCATTTAAATCGCCTTGCATGCCATGGATGCATTGTTAATGTATGAATTGCACTTGACCTTGTGTGCATGAGTTATGATTGTGGCATGACGGAGGCGAGGCAAGGCCCTGATGCCTACGAGACGCGGGGTGATGTGGTTGATACCCTGAGGCGCTGAGGCGCGAGGTAGAGGTTGTTTGGCGGCCTAACGCGATCTAATCGCGGGGTTGAGATGGCCACGGTCCTAATGCGATCTAATCCCAGGACGGAGATATGAGGTGCCGATATTGGCTTGGAGAATCATTGAAACCTAATGCGTTTACGCTGGTTGTCAATGACGATTTGATGCGTTTACGGGGACCAAGCCTAATGCGATCTAATCGCAGGTATGAGGATGAGGCAGGTGGGAAGAGATGGTTGTGATGAAGTGGCAGGACGTGGTGTGCATGATTATCTAAGTGTGATAGGATGTCATAGATGCATGCTTGTCATCTGTGTGTCGTCATCTTTATTTGTATGTGCCTGTGTGATTGTAAGTTTAGAATTTTGGCGTAAATGACTGCTTGAGCGGATGGTCGGCCTAACCTAGGATTAGGACTCTTTTACTGAGATGTGTATCTCACCCCTTTGGGGACCCTTATTTTTACAGATCCTAAGTCTTGACCATGTGGCCTATTCGTTTTAGAGATCCTAAAGAGATGACAGTGTATTTTGATGAGTTCCCTAATGGTCAGGGGACCATTTACGTGAGGAAGTATACGATCGTGTGGGTAAACGAGGGTAGTACAAACTGGAAGCCTCATAGGTGTGAAGCGTGGTTTAGAAAAGTTGGAGACGAGTCGACTGGGCCGTTGAAGCCCATGAGGTGCCCTAGGGAGTGATCCCTAATTGGTGCCACCCCGGTAGGGGCCAAGACTAGGCCGAGGGATCGGTTGTCGGTTCTAGGAATGGGCCGGAGAGGACCCCAACGCTAGAGTTTACTGAGGAGGAGGAGGTCATTGTCCTAGAGTCGACCGAGAAGGATCTCGCAGAGCCGTCGCATGAGGAGACCATAGAGGATACTATTGAGGTTCGCTCTAAGACGTTCTCAGAGTATGAGCCGACGGAGGACACTGGAGACACCGATGACTCCAGCAGCTCATCCTAGGAGACTCTAGTTGTAGCTTGATCTTTGTTGACGACCCCGACCTTGTTCCTGTCGGATTTTGATGATGTTCCATTTTTTATGCTCACCCCGCCACCTCCTTGCTTATCGGATTTTAGTAGCTCTGTACTTGTATGCACAATCGGTTATTATGTACCACAATTTCTATGCTATCCTGCTCCCACTTAATTAATATTTTGTACGGAGATGTTGCTTTATTACCGCTTCTGCATGCTTGATATATTTTTTGGGACCGCTAAAGATTATATGGTTTGCTTGCAGGGAGTCGCGTGCTCGTGCCCGAGGCGTGGGGCGTGACACTATCTATTTGTATCTCTTCATTATCATGGCAAACTCCCTTTCGGTTTTGATGAAAAAAGCAGTACATGAGAATACACTCACGGGGATAAAACTTAATAGTTATTGTCCTACCCTCTCACACCTCCTTTTCGCGGATGACTCGATCTTCTTCCTAGATGGGAAACTTATTGAATGCCAAAACTGATGATGTACTAAATCAATATTGTTATGCCTCGGGACAGGTTATAAATTTGAACAAATCGGGAGTTTTATTCAGTGCAGACTGTCCCCCAGATCTAAAGAGGAATATGGTTGCAGTATTAAGGGTCCCTGTGATGGACAAAACTGGTAAGTATTTGGGAATCCCTTCTGAATGGGGAAAGTCAAAGAAGGAGATGTTCTCCTGGCTAATTGCAAGAGTTAACTCAAAACTAGAGGGGTGGAAGGAGAATCTTATATCGAAGGACGATAAGGAAGTCTTAATAAAATCGATCGTCCAAGCTCTCCCTCAATATGCGATGTCAATCTTCAAGGTACCTATATCTATCTGCAGAGCTATTGAGAGAAGGATAGCAAATTTCTGGTGAAAAAATTGCAATGCAGGGAAGGGACTTCACTAGAAAAGATGGGAGATCTTAAAACAGAGAAAAGATGAAGGAGGGATGGGTTTTAGGGACCTTGTATCTTTTAATAGAGCTATGTTGGGAAAACAAGCATGGCGGTTAGCTCTTAACCAGAACTTCTGTAGAGAAATGTGTTAAAAGGTCTCTATTTTCTAAACAAGAATTTCTGGTAGGTTGAAAAGGGGTCTCGCCCCTCTTGAGGATGGCAGAGCATTCTAATAGGCAGAGAGACGATCAGTGAGGATGTGAGATGGTCCGTTGGTTCCGAATTAAACATTAATATCAGGGAAGATAAATGGCTGAAACAAGGAATTATAGGGGGACCAGCAAACCGGAATGATCCTATAAAAGTGGCGGAACTAATTTCTCAAGAGAACCCATACTAGGACGAGAAAACCATACGAGAGCTTTTTGATGACCAACTAGTGGCAGAGATTCTAGCAATTCCACTAAGCTCTTTTGCCTCTGCGGATAAACTCGTCTGTACGGCTACAAAATCTGGTGGTTTCTCTGTGAAAAGTGCCTACAATACTATTCGTAGTAAGGATAGTGAGCAAGGCTCTACACATGCCTCAACTTCTTTCAGACCCTCTAGAAAGTTTTGGCATTGGATTTGGCACCTCCAGCCCCCTCCAAAAGTTAGAATCTTTCTCTAGACAGTCTGCCAAAATGCTATCCCAACTAGAGAAAACCTACTTAAACGTAAGATTATTGATAAAGATCTCTGCCCCTTTTGTGAAAATCAGACAGAAACAGTCGAACATATCTTCTTCCATCGCCCCCGGAGCAAATCAGTGTGGAGCCACCCTATAATGAATTTGCAATTATCAGACGCAGATACTTCAAGAGTAGATAGATGGCTTCAAGACCAATTAGAAAGGACATGGAACCCCCTTCAAATGGAGAGAATTGCAGCCGTCCTCTGGTCAATCCGGAAATCTCGCAATGATTGTGTCTTCGGAAGTAAAAATCCCAACATAGATATCTTGTTTGATACAGTAGACTCCTTAATTTGCAGTTACAAGAGGTGGAACAAGAGAGATGAGAAAGAGGTACAATTTCGACCTCACCTACAACCTGCGTGGTTTCCCCCGAAGAACCGAGCCTTAAAGATCAATATTGATGGCTCCTTTGATGCTACAAGCAGTGAAGCGGTAGTTGCAGGTGTTCTTCGAGATGGATCTGGTTCGTTGCTTGAAGGTTATGCAGAAAAAATCCGAGCTTGCTCACCCTTTTAGGTGGAAGCAAGAGCCCTAGCGAGAGCTTTAGAGCTTTTCAGATCTAGAAGTAGAGAGGAACTGTACTTGGAAACAGACCGCAAAGCGTTGATTGATTTTGTACTTGAATAAGATTCAATCCCGTGGGAGTGTGAGTCGGTTATACTGGAGGCCCGAGCCCATCTTCAAAGCTTCACGAACATCACCGTGGCCCATTGCAGGAGATCTGAAAATAAAGTTGTAGATTGGGTTTCAAAAGCTTCACGTTTAAATTTGCTTCCTACTTTTTGGATTTGTAAACCCCCCTAAACCTTATGGGACTTTATCTGCTGTGATACTTCTGGTTTAAGCTTACGTTATGCAAATTCAGGTTGAAAAATAAAGGTTACTTATGTTTTTTGACAAAAAAAAAAAAGAGAGAGAGAGAATTTTGTTTACTCGAGAGGAAAAGAAACGGTTTTAGTGAGTCTTTTGCTGTGAATATATCTTTCAGCCCTCCACCGCTATGCCGTGTGCTTCATCTTCTCACTGCTGCAGCATTCACAACATCGTTTCATGTTGGTTGCTATTCATTACCGGCAAAGTTTCCGCAAGCTCATGGAAGAGTGACCGGCTAGCTGTCCTCACTACTTTCAGATTGGTTTCGGCACAATCTAATCCCTCGACGGTCCTAGCGAAACTGATAAGAATGTTGCCGGTTCTCGTCCTATGTTTAAATTTCAGAATTGCCTACAGAAAACGGGATATAGCTACTGATACGACCGTCGAATGGACGAGCCTAGACGGGTTTGGTTTGGCAAAGCTTGGGAACAAGTCTCCCCTTGACAATCGGACCGCGTCGACGCCAACTTCTGGCCTAATGCTCTTTACCCAAGGCCGACCATGAATAATATATCAACCAAAGGTTTGGCCAGACGAGCTTCAGTTGGGCTGAAAAGAAAGATCTAATGCGCAAAACCGTGCTAATTGCAATTGGAAAAAGCATATCAGAAATTCTAAAAATTTTCACAAAAATATAGTTAATTTTAAATTTTTTTAAAATATACAATTCAATCCTAAAACTTATCACGAAATAATTGTAAAACTTAAAAAAAAATAGCAATGAAAAGCCCTAAAAGGTATCAGAAAAATGTAATCAAATTTTAAAATTTTTAAAAAATACAATCAATGAGAGTACTTGATTAAATAAATATAATAAATTTTAGGACTTAACTATATTTTTGAAAATTTTGAGATTAATTTAATTTTTTTCATGGTAAATTTTAAGATTTTCAATTCAAATTTATATAAACTTCACCCCCATCTTGGAAAAGGCCTGGTTAGCTGTAAGAACATTCCCGTTCGGGTTTGGAGGGGACGAGGAGACTAAAGTTTCTCGGACCAAGCAGGGCCCTGATTCTGAGCAGTGGACAGCCGCTGTACTACAGAGTGTAGAGTGAGGAGTGCGACACCGCCCAACGAGCAGGGAAGTGAATCTTGGTGGGGTTGCTCAAGAATCTGAAATGGAGGAAAAGAAAAGCAGAGTCTTGATCGTCGGAGCGACCGGGAAATTGGGCCACGAATTGGCCAAAGCCAGCATCAACTTCTCGCACCCGACCTTCGCACTCGTGAGGGACTCTGCTTTCGCCGACCCCGACAAGCTGGTCAAACTCCACTCTCTCTCTGATGCTGGTGTTACCCTCCTCAAGGTGTTCGCCTTTTTGTCTCTGTTGTATTTGCTTTGCTCGGTCTTTCTTGATTTTTATGGGGGGTTTTTTTTTCCCGTTTGTTAGGTGACTTTTTTTTTAATGTTTCTGGTGTTTTAGGGTTCCTTGCAAGATGAGGAGAGTCTCATTGAAGCAATCAAGAAAGTGGATGTTGTGATTTGTGCTGTGAACTCCACACAGGTCCTGGATCAGAAACTGCTGATTCAGGCCATCAAGAAATCTGGCTCTATCGATGCAACATTTTTTCTTTGATCTGGCTCTCTCACTTGGTAACACTAGGAACATTTTGAAAAATCTATGGAGAAACATTCTGTATTAAGCAAATGTCATAAGCTAGTCCGAGGCAACCCGGCAACCCAATAACATATACAAATTTATATCAACTTCACCCCCATCTTGGAAAAGGCCTGGTTAGCAGTAAGAACATCCCCGTTCGGGTTTGGAGGGGACGAGGAGACTAAAGTTTCTCGGACCAAGCAGGGCCCTGATTCTGAGCAGTGGACAGCCGCTGTACAGTACAGAGTGTAGAGTGAGGTGTGCGACACCGCCCAACGAGCAGAGAAGTGAGGAGTGGAAAGACAGTGTAGTATGTCTGGAATCCGGCTTTTAGATTAATTTTTGTCTTGATCCCTAAGTTGGCAATACTATATATAAGAGACAGATTATGATGCAAACATGGGAATGCAATGTAGTTTCTGACTAACTGATAGGAAATGACACTGGATCAAATATAGATTGCTCTACTGGGAAGTAAAACGTGACACTGCATTCTTTCTTTCAGCAGTAATGGTTAATGCCACTGAACATGCTGATGTACATTGTCGAGAAGAGAAATTGAATACAAAATGCTGAAACTGTTGTTGTAGTGAAATGAAGAAAGCTTAATTCTCTTCTTGCAGAGGTTTATTCCTTCGGAATTTGGTTTGGACCCAGACAAGGTTCAGATATCTGGTATGGACCACAACTTCTACTCAAGGAAAGCCGAAATAAGGCGTCTCGTGGAGGCTGAAGGCATTCCGTATACCTTCGTGTCGTGCAACTTTTTCATGAGCTATTTACTTCCATCACTGATTCAACCAGAGCTCAAGGCACCTCCGAGAGACAAGATCAAAATTTATGGAGATGGAAATAAAAAAGGTTCATTCTTGAGTAGCCTTCAGTTGACTCATTTGGGCAACTTATGTCGTTTATCGGAGCTTAAATTTGGAGAGCATATGCTGCTTTGCAGGTGTCTTTGTGAAGGAATGTGAGGTCGCAGCATTCACCATAAGCACATTGGACGACCCGCATACGTTGAATAAGGGTTTGTACTTAAGGCCTCCAGGTAATGTCTACTCCATGAACGAGCTAGCTGATATTTGGGAGACCAAAATTGCAAAGAAGCTCCACAAGATTTATATATCAGAAGAAGAGCTTCTACATAAAATCAGAGGTACTGCTTCTCACAGAATGGATAGTTGAACTCATGTGCAAAGGTTCTTAAACATGGTTACCAGTAGTGCATAAAACGTTTCACCAGAGTCCCAACCACAACACAGGTGCCGCCGGAGAATTGGAAAGTACAGATAAAGAGGCATACAGGAAGAAACTGTAATAACTTTTTTAGTAGAAACTCATAAACACACTGTCTTTGGGTGCTACAATCCATTGCCATCAATTCTGGTTCCTTACTTTGTGATAGTTCTATGGGGTAACTAGATTCACATAGTCTAAGCTAAGTACTTGTTTCACGCCAAACATTCTTGGACAAGGTTGTTCAATCTTAGTAAAGGCTTGTGATTATGTAAGTGCTCCCTCATAGAATAGGCTCTTTGATCAACTGGCACTGGCACAGCTTTGGGTGAGTGAGAGTTTACAAATCACACATAGGACAGTACAGGAGACGTCTTGGGCAAAGGACAGTTCATCCCAAACAAGCTCATTTTCTCTAAGATGAGTCCAAATTTGTCCATGAAAACAGGCATATAATGAGCAGCTAGAGTTAGGGGTGTTACACGTGAGCAGTCTAAGGTAAATGACATTCTTGAGAAAACTTTGCCCGACTCCCCAAGTAAAATTGTAAAACAATAGAAAAAGAAAAGAGAGATAAAGGGCTTCTGCTAATGAAGTAAAGGTACATTTGTTGTCAATGAAATGTTTTTTGTTTATAGGCTGGTGGATGTAAGCCTTACATTGTAAGGAAGGTTAGTGTTCTTTCCAGATATTTTTTTCGCCTTTCAACTATTACTGAAGCAGCCTTTCAACTATTACTGAAGCAGCTTCGTCAATAATTTTACTTGTGATGTGGCTTTCTGTATGCAGAGACTCCTTATACAGACAGCATGCTGTTTGTTTTCATATATTCGATTTTCATAAAGGGTGATCAAACATACTTCGAAATAGATTCGTCTGGGGGATTGGAGGGGACACATCTGTATCCACACTTGAAGTATACTACCGTCAGTGAGAATTTGGACACACTTGTGTAGCATCTATGTTTAGGTTTGTCTGAGATGGCTAACTCTGCATTTTTCCTCTAATATGTGCTCCATTGTTCATGAGCACACTGAATATAATTTTTTTTTTTTAAGTGAAGAAGGTAGCTTCCGTAAATTCATGAGAGTACAGAGGTTCCTACCATTTAACACCTGCAGAAGATCATTTCATTACTTTTGAAAGCATTTTATGTTGGAGAAGGGTACAATTCAACCCTCTCTTTTGCTTTTGAATCACTCTTTTAGGTGGGTTCAAAGTATAATAAGTCAAGTTGACCATATCGAAGAAATAGTGGATATTACGAAAAAGGAACTCGAATGTACTATTAGGAAGAACATAAAATGTTCGGGGGCTGGAAGATTTTGCTAGTAATGGAAGCAGAACAGAAGCAACGGTGTTCCCTCTAGATGCATATCGGGTCATGAACAGATGGAGATCTTGGAAATTGCTTTGTTATCTTGACGTATTTCCTGCATATTGGTTCAGGCACGGCTTCGAATGCTTTGGGCATCTTTGATGTTTATTACATAAAGCGATGAAAAGCGTTGTTGTAAGGGTGGAGGAAAACGTAGCCCTAATTTGATAGGCTTGTCACCATCTTAGTAGGTCGGCATGGAGAAATTACAGTATTGAAACTAGTCGTGGCCATCCGGAACCGTGGACTCGGAACGGGCCCGTTAACCGGACTCAGTTCCATATTTTTCGGAACCGGAATTTTTTAATTAAAAAAAAGGTATAGTCGCCTGGGGACCTAGGGAAGAGCCCATCAGCTCTTCCCCATGGGCCATACCTTAAAAAAAAAAATCTCTTCGAAGCTGGTAATCTCTTCGAAACCGGAGACCAGGTCGGAATCGCTGGTTCCACCGTTTCGTGGAACCGGCCACGTGTACTTGAAACTCTTCCCAAGGCTTTGAAATTCAAAAGTGCTGCCCGATACCAACACGGTAATTTCACTTGGATCAGAATTCTCATTGGTTGTGGCACAATTCCGACCCCATTCTCGGTTTAGATGCAAAGTAGGTTCGCTAAATAACAGCCGAACGGCACAAGTCTCGTTAAGAGATAGATGGAAGTGCAATTGACGCTCTGAAGTGCCTTTATTATGCCAAGACCTACTTTAGCCCCAAAAGGTATATGGGGAAAAAAATGCATGAAGCAGACCATGAACATTTAAAAAAAAAAATTCCAGTTTCATTGATAGACAGATTTTCTTACTACATAATAAAAGGGTTACAAGGACTGGCATTAACGCAGACAAAATCTATCATGTGCCAGGAAGGAGACTCCTTGGGACGGTGAATGTCCCTTGACAACTATAAGCACCTCGTTCTGCCAACATTGGAAAGGTGATGGTACAGTTGATCTATCCGTTCCAAACTACTTATCCAAATTTATATAGCATCAATCGAGATCCTTGAAGTGAAAATGAAAAAGGAACAGATAATCATGAATATCCAAATAGCAACCATTCCACCATCTTCCATCCAAAATTCCCCGACTGTAATAATATGCTGCCACATTTTAATCCCCACGTGAGCCACTGGTACTAGCAGAAGATTTCTTACCACCATATTTCTGCAAAATAAATAGGATCATAGCCATTACTTGAAAGGCGATTATGCTAGTAGTAAAATATGCAGTATCTTGAACAACTAGTGTGCAAATTCGTTCGCAAAATAATGGAAAGGATTGGTATGCATACAACTGGATCATATCCAAGCACCAAAATAACTTTTTGCCACAAACCTTCGGTAAGCCCATTTGTAAACGAATCTCTATTGCATAGTTCATAAGATAACACATATACCAACACTGCAAAGAGAACTCACCTGCTTCCCAATATTGAATGGTATATACTTGTATTTGATCATGTGTGCAATTTGACGTCTCATTGTCATGATGAAAAGCACGAGCCAGTAAAAGAGCAATATGGGCCAAAAGACAGGAACATCAAACATGGAGAAGAAGGTCATGACGAATGCTATGAGAAACGCACTTGTTATGGAGTGCCTGAAAAACATAAAGAAACCAGTCAAGTAGTAACTCATCTCGACTCACTGCACACGTGATGACCGACAAAGCACTTTCCAATTGAGAAAATAAAGATTAATAGCTGGAGAAAAGGTCCACATCTCCAGATTCATCAAGCAATTCTTTTTGGTGGATAACAGTCTTAAAACGCCATATTTCCTGAGGCAGCAGCTCAGACAAACTTAAAAATAACCTACTTGACCCAGAGTTATTACGACTATCAAGTCTAATTAAATAATAACTTTAATACAGCATTGTTGTTAACAATTCTAGTAGTGTAACCAAACATAATTTTAGCTTCTTAATATCACATCTTATGCAGAGTTAAGTTGTCAACAACACGTCCATGTTAAACTTTAAGCATCAAGACAAAGATTTGTCAGTTGCACATGATACCATTACGTTCATGGGAATGATAGTGAAACACCATTCTTCATGTAAATCAGCACCCATTGCATGGTATCACACATAACAGCTCAGCCAACCATCATCTAACATACTGTTATGCTCATCGGACTAAATTCTAGGTGCCACTGATCATACATCAACATTAACAACACATTTATCTCAAACTAGTTAGGGTCGGCAGTCGATAAATCCCAAAGAATCATAAAAATAAAAGCAGAATCAAGCGAGGGGAATAGAGATAAATGTATAAAAATAAATAAATATATATATCTCTATATCTATCTATCTATCTATCTATCTATCTATTTATCTACACACTACCCCTCCACAACACTAATATACTTCCCTCCAAACCGTACGCCAATCTATTTCCTACTCCATTAAATCTTGCTTTACTGTTTTCCCCCAAGTAAATTTCGGCCGACCTCTTGCATTCTTCGTGTTATGCTCTCGATAGCAAATTTCTGTTCGTACCGGTGCATCTAAGGGCTTTCGGAGTATATGCCCAAACCATCTCAATCTATGCTCTCTCATCTTTTCCGCCACCGGTTCTATTCCAACTTTTCGTCAAATCTCTTCATTCCGTATCTTATCCATCCTTGTATGACCACACATCCACCTTAATATCCTCATTTCCACTACTCCCATTTTATGCTCATATTTCCTTTGTACTGACTAACATTCAGCTCCATATAACATGGCAGATCTGACTGTTGTTCTATAAAATTTTCCTGTTAACCTAAGAGAAATTTTGCGATCACACGAAAATCCCGATGCATTGCGCCATTTCATCCAACCTGCTCTGATTCTATGGCTTATATCCTCATCAATAAATTAAAGAGAGACAGCATCTCAAATTAATAAATTAAAAATCAAGAGAAAATATAATCAACCCCATGCAAGAAGATACATACTACCAACTTTGTGTATCAATTCCAAGAAACTCATCTAACACAGAAGCAAGCCATACATTAACCAAACTAAATTGTGGAAAATGACAAAAAACTAACTAGGATCTCGCAATAGTAATTATGTTGAAGCTCATTAAAAGAATGTGTAGATTTTGCTTTCGTATTCAACTTCTTGGTCCGCTCTCCAATGCCTCAACGAGATTAATGCAGCTAACCTCCATTTGGGGATGAACACTTTCACTAAATACCACTCAGCCACTCAAGTTTCCATAAACTACTACACGAGAATACTATTATAATTGGCCCAACAATTAAGAGTTACAGGCTAACAAACAAACCAGAATAGCAATGGCAAATGCCTCCTACATACAGAGAAACTTCAAATTACTGCAAGCATCGAATAAGTTACTCATTCTAGTTAACAATTGAAAACTAGCGCGAGAAAAAGGGATTCATTAAATGGGCCAAAAAGAACATGAGAACATTCAATTACCAGAACTTGAACTCTGGGAGCCGTCGGATGAACGGCTTGAACTCATCAGACCCTTTTGTCGGCAGCAATGGCCCATCCGAGACTTCCAACTCGGGATCAACCAATGGGGACAGAAACCCAATCATGAGATTCAGTATATAGATTCCCAGACCATAAGAGACAATATAAAACCCCTGAAGATACAAGACCCTCATGACGTAGATGGCCAACAAGACAAGGGTCCCGATCCAACGGTAGGTGGCGTGAGGAGTGGATTTATCCAGATAATGCTGGTAAAGCCTCCAAACATCGTGCCTCCATTGATCTATGGGCGCCGCCACCGAGGCAGCATCACTTCCAGCTCCCTCCATCGAATCCAATCCAAAACCTGCGATACAAAAATCAATCAATCAGCACACGGGAAGCTACATTTGGGTTTCTGAGAAATTGCAGCTTCACACACTGGAGACGGAGTTCGCTCCTTCTAAATCCTAATTGGCAAAACCGCCGCAAATGTGCAGTTTCATCGACATAAATCAACTCATTCAGAAATCCTCCCCCAAGGAACAAAAAAAATTGCGGAATTAGGGCATTGCCCCGAACATTCGGGACTCAGGAAACGAACAAGGAATCAATTGATTCGAGGAGGCGAACCAGAAAACGAAACATTCCTCAAAGATCTAAAGCAAACTAGCCATGAATCGCTAAAGAGGATCGCCAAATTTCGAGGATAATGAGGAAGTTGAGATCGGAAGAAGCGCAGATTAACGAGGAGAAAACGGGAAAAAGAAACGAAATTGGGGGAAAGAGAATCGGATAAAAAAAGCTGACCTGGAGTAAGACTGTCGTTGAAGGGAGATTGAAGGATTCGGAGGTGGTAGACGAGGGCGAGATGAGCCAGAAGCCAGCAGATCTGCAAGCAGACGGAGTAAGAGAGAGAGGGGGGAGAGAGATTTTCACGCCTTTTTCATATGACTTCTTTTTCTATTTTGTTTTATCATGTGTGCTATCGTCTTCGTCTCCTACTTTTCTTTTCTATTTTCCTTTTTGTCTTGTTGACATTTTGGGAGCTTATAACTTAATAAGCGCATTTTCCTCGTAGGCGGAAAATATAAAAATACGCACGTTATTGTTATGTATGGCTACTTTTTTTTTCAAGATAAAGATGCAAATTCCCCATAAAAAAATAAATCTGAAAGGTAAACCAACTTGGTCTGCAGTGACTCGTTCATTCCATAAAGATATCGTAGCATCAAATCATAACCAATGACCAATCACTGAATATCGCATCATCATCAATAATGAGCACACGGCTTGATTTCTCTCTCTAATAGCTACGATTTTTTCAAAAAGCAATGCGTATAAATTGGCTTCTCCGACACTATCATTATATATAAACAATAACACTAATAAGTTGAAAGGGCACGTAAAACGCCATGTAAATTTTAGATCTATAACTAAAAAGGAACATAAGAGAATAAAAAATCTAAATCTATCTCTACATTAGGAAAAAGAGATATTAGTTAACCACAAGATCACTTTCAAATAAGTCGGCTGTTAAAGATAGCAACAAAGGAGTCTAAGAGACTTACGGAGCGCTCGAACATATGCAATGAGGATAAAAATCAAGATAGGAAAAAAAAACAAGATAAGGTTGGATATGAGAAGGGTATAGACAAGATTAGAGTCCCTCATGGGAAGTGAGATAAAATATGGATATGATTTCTGATGTTTATGGCATTAAAGTTATTTTTATCAAATAACAAAATTGTTAAATTAACGAAATGGAAGTAATTAGTATACATATGTCAATTCTAATAAAAAATAAATTCAAAATAACAAAAATGCAGCAGTTTTGGTTTTATTTATTTGCAATTCTATTTATGTATTTTTTCCTTACCAAAAAATATTCTATGTATGTATTTAAATTTCTTTCTATACTATAGTATGTATCAAATTTATTTGTATTTACGTTTATTACATATTTTAGGTATACCAGTATATTCTATTGTTTAATAAGATTTTTATTAAGTACTGATGGAAGAGAACTAACAAAGAAAATAAATAAACACAGAGAGGAAAATAATAAAACTTTAAGTAAATAAAATGAAGTGTAAGAACTCATATCTTAAATGAACAAATTTAGACTTGAAAAATGATATTTCTAATTCTAAAAAAATTGGGGGCAATGTGGTTTTAAAAAAATACATTTACCCTTTTTGCTCTCTCTCTATCTCTTATTCAAGTTGAAGTTTCAAGACTTCTCTATAGTTTTTTGGTTCATATCAAAACTTCACTAAAATGGCAACATAGTAAAAGCTCATTCTTCTTCGTCACTATATAATTCACGTTAAAAGTCCACGAAAATAGCAAGAGAGTCAAAGTTTATGTTGAAATTTCAAAAAAGTAGCACGAGATTCAAAACGCTATGCATTTTACCATCACAAAAGTAAATGAAAATATTTTCTCTATCTTTTCCTAGTTTTGGCATTTGTTGGCCGATTTACCTCGTTGATGTTGTTGGAGCTCATTTACTTTTCTCGTCATGGTCAAATTTGTGAATCTGGAATGCTGCAATGGGCTGTTCTGTTGTTTAAAAGTGATATCGTGCAATAATTATGTATTGATCGATGGAGATTATCCCATTGTGGGCATTTGTATTTCCTTTAGCAATGAATCTTAAGAGATCGCTTTTGTTTCCCTTTATGTAATTTCAAGTTCATTTACACAGATACGTTGTTCATACTAACCATGGATAGGAGATTATAAAACACTAACTTTATTTTTGTGACTCACCAAACAATGGATAAGATATTGCAACATCCCTGAATTTAATGTCATATATTTTCGGTCAAGATCCTATTCTGACTAAAAATTCAGATGACCAAACGTAGCCTAAAGAATTTTGTTAGACATTTTGTTCAAGGAGAAGTTGGAACTTTCAATTCATCTCTCGCGTTGTGTATAATTAATGCAAAGAAAACTACAATAGATCTTTTGTTAAGCATGCTTAACAAGTATTCCGAGATACCACAGTATCAATACCCTCATGCAAGTAAATAATGCCTATATATACTTCATCATTCGCTAGCTTTCAATTTGGATATTTATTTTCCTTCGTAAATTAAGTTAGCATTTGGCCAAAAAAAGAATCCAAAGAAGAAAGAAAAACTTGAGTGGGTCTAGATGGTTAAGACTCATGGTTGCGTGCGAAGAATAAAGACACGAATGCATTAGGGTAGACGATTCGAAAAAGATGGGAACGGGATTAACGTTGATAAAGTTCAAGTAAGAAAGTAGAAATCCTATATCTTGTAACATTTATAAGCTACTAAAGGTTCTATAGTTGCTTTAATCTAATATGTTGTGCGTGTCACTTTCGAATGACAAGGGCCGATCTCATTCGTGAATCATCACTCGTCATGTTAAGCAAGTTCACACAATTAATGTCAAACTCGATTTTCCTAATTTCAGTAGTTTTCATACACGGGCTTGCATTTTGATTTGTTTTCATGATTCCGTAAAATAAAGTATTTTCACTAAATCTAAAGGCAACTAGTATGTAGAAAACAATAAGGATCTCCTTGTAACAAATTGTTATATAGAAAATGTATAGCAAAAGGACACCTTAAGTGACAATATTTATGTATGGTACTCAAGTTGGTGTTAATTATTTTTTGGATCACTTAAGTGTCTATTTAAAAAATAATAATTATTTCAGTGCCAATTCCAGTGAGTTTTGTCAGAAATCTTACGTTACACCTTAGTGACTCACCGAAGTATCCCAGTCAACAATAAAAAAAATAATAAAAAATCTCCTGTAGTATTAAAAAACTAAAAAATAAGCTTAAAAATAGAAGTTACAAGGGCGAGAGCTATGAAAGTCTCACCACTGCAAACAACCCATTTCTTCACTTTTTAAAATATTTTTTAGCTTTTTTGTTTAATTTTAATTCAAAAAATAACTTATTTTTAATTTTAAAAGTCCACGCTGACGCCATATGGAAAATTGCCACATAATGTTAAAAAAATTAAAATAAATGACACACAATTAGTTAGCCAGAATCTCTCGATGTTAGCACTTAACTGATTATTTTTTCTCCGATTTGGCACTTAAGTAGGCCGACGAAAAATTTTGACACCAAAGTGAGTGTCAGTGTCCTACACATGTATTATCACTTGAGGTGTCTTTCTACCAAAAATGTATAATTTGTTATTTAATTGTCATGCCTTTTGTTTACCCTCGCGGATGATAAAGCCCCAAACAAATCACACAACTTCATTGGTTGTTGCGATCCCCATGGCATGAGCCACAATAAAAGAACCAAGAAGTAAAATTGAGTGATCTTGCCTTTTTAGCTCAATTAACTCAACAACGTTAATCTTTAGTATAACAATATAATTCAGATTAGGCTAAAATTACTTTTTATTTACTCCAAGAAAATTACATCCACGATGAACGAGATTTTTATTCCATAAAGATAGCAATAACCCAACTGACCCAACTTATCATGGGAGCATCCATGGGGGATGGGAAGGGAAGACGCTTTCGCCTTTGAAGCACAAACAAAGATAGATAATGTAAGGAAACCAAAAGTTAGAGGATTCGAAAGTTCAAAAAATTTATTAGTACTTGCGTGTGAATTGAATGCGTGACGTCCAAGAATTTCAAGTCTGTATGTTAACTAGATTCAATTTAAGGATTAAATGTGAATTTCAATTTGTTGTATGAAGTTGGATCCTAAGGATTTAATTGATGACATTTGGATATTTTCTAAGACGTGGGTCGGTTTAGTTTAGGCTTCTATAGTTTAGTCATCGCGTTTTAGGATCAAGATCCTTGCGCTCAACCTAACCCTAATTGAGGTCGACTTATGAAATGACCAAAATACCTTTCGCCCAGTGTTCCAAATGTTCAACCAGTCCTAAAAAGTCAAATGACTATTTTGCCCCTCAATTATGCAGATGTGACAAAACATTCAAATCCCAAGTAGGCCCCACATCACGTCTTCCCATATATGTCAAATCTTTGCTTTTCAACCACCAACCATCACATCAAATTTTTCCTCCCCCTTTACCCTTTCATTTTCTCTCCTCTCTCCCTTCCCCATTGGCTTCTCGTGGATGGCACCCTCTCCTTCCCTTCTTCCTTCCTTGCACTCGAATACTCCCCCTCCCTTCACCCACGACACCGACAACCGCTGAAACAACCCACGATGCCATCGCTCCTCCATCATGCCGCCGGTCAAGTACGTCGACTGCCTTCCCTTTCAGCCTCAAACCGTGCAAATGACCTCTTGGGGCTAACAATACAATCTAGAGGGGCGTTGAATAGGTTGTATGAGCACTTTGAAAAATATTCGTGAAATAAAACAAGTTCATTTTCAAAACATCGGGTCAAATATTTGCATTGATATTATAAAGGTTAGGTCAGCATATGTCACACCCCTCGCGCCCCGTGGCATGAGTACGCGACTCCCTATAAGCACAAATTCTCTCTCGTGGTCCCAAGATTCCCAAACAGATCGAGAGATATATCATATAAAAAGCACGCGGAAGCGATGATATAAAAACTCCTCCGTACAAATATAAATGGAACTTGAGTAGCGAGAACATTAATAGAGGCATCAGTTCCAAATATTCATACAAGAGCATAGCAAACTAAACTTGTTGGTCGATAAGGGTGACAAGCTGGTACAAAAGACGATCATAACTGCTCTCAAAAAGGGACATGCATCAGAGCCACCATCAAAATATCAATCCAGAAAGTAGAAACTCCTAGGTCGAGCTACTGGAGTCGTTGGTCTCCTCCTCAGCCTTCTCAGTGGGCTCGTACTCCGAGAAGATCTCCGAGCAAACCTCCACGGTGTCCTCCATAGTCTCGTCAATAGATGGCTCCATCAGATCGTACTCGGTAGCCTCGATTACTATGACCTCATCGGTGTCCTCCAAAGTCGGAGTCCTCTCAAGACCATTCCTCGAACCAGCAACTGATCCTTCGACTTCCACTAAGTCCCGAGCGGGATGGCACCAACTAGGGATCGTCCTACGTGGTACCTCAGTAGGCTTTAGCGGTATCGCAAAAACATCCCCTACCTTCTTGAACTAGGCCTCATATCTATGAAGCTTCCAGCTACTACCACCCTCATCTACCCAAACGACTGTACACTTCCTAACATAAATGGTCCCCTATCCATCAGGGAACTCCTTAAAATAAACCGACATCTCCTTCGAGTCTCCAAACTTGACTGGTCACATCCTCAAAGCCTAAGATCTGAAAAGAAATGGGGTCTCGCAACAGGGTGAGATGTACATCTCAATAAGGTGGGTCCTAACCCTAGGTTAGGCTGACTGTCCACTCGGGCAATTACAATGACAAACAATTCGTACAAAAACACAAGAGGCATTCAACTATCATGAAATAACACACAGATGTCAAGCATGCAATCAATGCATCTTATTACTTCACTAAGTTCCAGCATACATTATCAAGTCCGATTACACCTTCCACCCTTTTCTGCCTCCTCACTTTCATGCCCGCGTTTAAAACGCCTCAAGCTCGGTCCGCGTAAACGCATCAAACCGTCTCATTGACAAACCCGCCTAAACGCATCAGGTTTTCAATCTCATCCAAGCTTATGTCGACACATCACAGCTCCGTCCCGTATTTCAACGCATCAGGACTATGGCATTCTCAACCTACGTCTCGTACGCCACATGGTACCATTTAATTCAAACCCCGCGCCTCAACGCCTCAGGGCATTCATCCACACAACCCCGCGTCTCATACGCCTTAGGGTGTCACAACTTCTCAGACATGTCATAATTCATTTCATTCCATAGCACACGTTCGAATGCAACTCATGCGACGAGCGACACATACATGGCATGCGAGACAATTAAATTTGACATACAAATGCAACAACCAATTCATGACACGAGCATTATCAATCAATCAAGTCCTCTATAGTTTTCTAGGACATACATTGGACAACCACATTATAACTTCCAAGAACCGATCAATTCGTACCCAAAAATCACCCAATCGAGTCCAATCTTCCTATCAAAGGTTTAGAATCGCCTTACCTCAAGCTTCACTCAACAAAATCCCTTCCAAAGCACCTCAAGAACTTGGTCCAAATGGCTCACGACCATACAACTTATGAAATTCATCCAATCGTCAATTTTTCTTGCTCAATTCGCCAATCCATGGGACATAAACCTTATTGAGATGTTCATCAACATCCTAGCATGTCTTAATGATGAATTCGAGACTCAATTCCAACACCAATTGTCTCCAACAGAACTGGTATGTACAGAACCGAACAGGGCATACTCGGTTCTATGCATGTCCCAACTTATTAGTCCTTGATCTACCTCAAATCCTCAATTTATTCACTAATCTATTTGCTAACATGTAGTTCTAAGGGTTGGGGAGCCTCACCAAAAATTTAGAGCCAAGGCGATGCCGGAAAGTCCTTGAATGACGTTGGTTCCTTCGGGTCTTCAACCGATCAGTTCTGGCCCTTCAAATACAAGACCCATTTGGGGTCAAAACTCCATCAAATTCATCCAAACTTTTTACCACAGCTCAATCTATGTGTCCCCTAGATGTCTACAAAATTTGGTTGAAAAACTCTAAGATTTCGAGGTCCTATGAGGCCTAAACCGTGACTTACCTCCAGTTATGACGATTCCCGTCGACTTTCGGGAGATTGGACGGCTGGAGCTCCTCAGGCAGTCAAATGACTCTCTTCCACTTGGAGAACGTCGGCAAGAGGATGAGGGAGGAGTAGGTGGTCGGCTCGGCCGCTGAAAATCACCGAAAGTGGTGGTCAAAGATGGCGAAACTGGGGAACAGAACCCTGTCGGGCGGTGAGCGATCGCTAGAAAGGAAGAAGAAGATGAAGAAATTTGCAGCGGAGAAATAGGGGTTTCGGCCGAGTGAGTGAGATAGAGAGAGGTTTATTCAATTTTCAAGAGTCAACTTGAGTTGAATGGTAGATTAAAAATGAATATATCAATTGAAGGATTAATCTCTTGACACTTGTCCATTCTGTCATTCGAGGTGCATCCAATTACTCTCATATCTTTCAATTTTCGGTAGCTATGGAGGTGTGGTTAATGATTAAAATGCCCTCATCTAATTATATAGGCATGGTTAGGGCTTGAGGGGCAAAATGGTAATTTTAACATCGACTCCGGAACGTCGGTTTTCTAATTTCAAATTTCTTCGATAAGGCGACGACCAATCCAATTGTAATGTTGAAATTCTTGATTCTTCATTTTCACAGTTCAAGACTTGTTTTTAAATCATTTCTCTATTCAATGCGATTTCAGCCTATCTCGAATTAACGGACGGCTGTTACAGACGTTACGCGTATCGACCCTGTGATCCATATCACAATTAGGGCTCTTCAATTCATGGCGACTTTGGTTGTCATGTAATTGTGAGGGTCCATCACTAGTTCTGATGGTCTCGATCGTCACAGTTTGATTTAGAAAAATTTTACAAATTATATATTAGTTTAAGCGGCATCACCCGCGCTCCAATCATATAACGCTAGCAATGCATTCTTTAATCGTTCTTAGATCGGCCTTTTATGGCTCTAAATGCCCCATCAACAATCTTTATGATCAAAGTGCCATTTATTATTCAAGTTTCCTAGGTCCATGTACCTTGTCTCGCGTTAGCCTATCCCTTTTGATTAGTCGACTCGAGATTGATCAGATCCGAACGAGATATGACTGAAATACATCGTTAGATACTTTCTCATTAATGAGTAGTGAAATGACAGGAAAAATCAGAATGTCACAACTCTTTCCCCCTTACAAAAATTTCGTCCCTGAAATTTACACTAAACCCATTATTCAAACAAATGGGGGTATTGACGCCTCATCGTCTCCTCACTTTCTCACGTAGCGCCTTCGGTTCCATGGTGCTCCGAAACAATTTTGACCAATGAATCGTTTTATTCCTTAGAGTTTGTTCCTTCAGATCTTCAATCCTGACTGGCTTCTCCACGTAGGATACCTTGTCATCCACTTCTATAATTTCGTAGTCCAGCATATGCGTCGGGTCCAGCTCGTACTTCCATAGCATGGACACATGGAATACGTTGTGCACTTGGGATAGATTAGGCGGTAAGGCCAGTTTGTAGGCGAAGGTCCTAATTCGCTCCAAAATTTCAAATAGACCCACGTACTTTGGGCTCAGTTTTCCTTTCTTTCCAAATCTGGATAATCCTCTCATCAGCGACATCTTAAGGAAAACATGATCATCCACTTGAAACTCCAAAAGCTTACGCCATTTATCCGTATAACTCTTCTGACGACTCTGTGCCGTCTTCAGTCTATCTCGAATTATCTTCACCGCTTCTATCGATTGCTCTACTAACTCTAGGCCTGTAATACTTCTTTATCCAATTTCGTCCCAGCAAATCGGGGTTCTGCAAGTTCTTCCATAGAGTGCCCCAAAAGGTGCCATTCGGATACTCTGCTGATAGCTGTTATTATATGTAAACTCCACCAAATGCAGTTGATCTTCTCATCCACCTTTGAAGTTAATCATACACGTTCGTAACATATCCTTGAGCGTCTGAATCGTCCTCTCCGATTATCCGTCCGTTTGTGGATGGTATGCCGTACTAAACTGTAATCGAGTCCCCATGGCATCTTGAAGACTTTTTTAGAAATTCGCCGTGAACTTGGAATCTCTGTCTGATATAATCATCACGGGTACTCCATGCAGTCTCACTATCTGCCTCATATACAACTCGGCATATCTATCCATCGCGAAATCCTTTTGCACAAGGACGAAGTGTGTTGACTTAGTCAACCTGTCCACAACTATCCAAATAGAATCATGGCCTCTCTGGCTCCTTGGGAGTCCCATCACAAAATCCATCGTTATGTGCTCCACTTCCATTTAGGAATTTCTAGTGGTTGTAGTAGTCCACCAAGCTTACAGTGTTGGGCCTTCACCTGCTGGCATGTCAGACACTTGGCTACATACTTCGCCACATCAATCTTCATCCCGTTCCACCAATAATGTTGACGCAAGTTCTGATACATCTTCGTGCTTCCGGGGTGGATACTATAGTTGCTTCTATGAGCCTCTGATAAGATCCTTTCTCTAAGCTCTTCGTCCTTTGGCACGCATAGGCACCCTCGAAACTTCAAGATTCCATCCTCTAACACTTGGAATTCCGGTTTACTCTTTGTCATGTCCATTTTCAGGATTTTCTGAATTTCTGGGTCCGTAGACTGTAAGGCTTTTATTTTTTCTTGGACCTCAGGTTCTACTCTCAGTTTGGCCATCAAACTGGACAGTTAACAAACTTCTAATCTGAACTCAAAATCTCTCAAGTTCTCGAATAACGATCATCCTTTCACCAGTAGACCGGCGATGCTCGATTTTCGACTGAGCGCATCCGCGACTCGATTTGCCTTCCCAAGGTGATATAATATGTCACAATCATAATCCTTAAGTACTTCCATCCATCGACGCTGCCTCATGTTCAATTCCTTTCGGGAAAACAGGTACTTCAGGCTTTGGTGGTCATTGCAAATTTGGAACTTCTCCCCACACAGGTAATGTCTCCAGTCTTCAGAGCAAAGATGATCGCTGCCAATTCCAAGTCGTGAGTCAGGTAGTTCATCTTGTGCGTTCTCAGTTGTTGGGATGCGTATACCACTACTCTTCTATGCTGCCTTAACACACAGCCTGATCCCTTTAACGAAGCATCGCTATATATCTCATAGTCTCTAGGTCTTAATGGAATCGTCAATACTGGTGTGGTTGGCAACCGATGTTTGAGCTCTTAGAAGCTCCTTTCACACTTATCTGTCCACTCAAACTTCGTTTCTTTCTTGGTCAGTCTTGTTAGTGGAATGGCTATGGACGAGAATTTTTCCACAAAACATCTGTAATATCCTGTCAATCCCAAGAAACTTCGGACTCAAATAACAGTAGTAGGTCAGGCCAATTCATTATAGCTTCGAACTTCGCAGGATCCACCACAATTCCCTCTCCAGATACCACATGGCCAAGAAATGCTACTTTATTCAGCCAAAACTCGTATTTGCTAAACTTAGCGTAAATCGAGTGTTCCCTCAGGGTCTGCAAAACAATCCTCAAGTGCTTTTCGTGTTCCTTGTTACTTCTTGAGTAAATCAGGATATTATCAATAAAGACTATAACAAACCTATCCAAGAATTCCTTGAACACCCGATGCATCAAGTCCATAAATGCGGCTGGAGCATTGGTCAGTCCAAAAAGCATCATAGTGAATTCGTAGTGACCATACCTTGTCCTAAAAGTGGTCTTAAGTATGTCTTCCTTCTTAATCCTCAACTCGTGATATCCGGTCCTCAAGTCAATCTTAGAGAATACCACAACTCCTTACAATTGATCAAACAAGTTATCAATCCTTGGTAGTGGATATTTATTCTTCACTATCACTTGGTTCAACTGTCTATAGTCGATGTACAGACGCAATGACCCATCCTTTTTCCTTACAAACAACACCGGCGCTTCCCACGGCAAGCACTCGGTCGAATGAATCCTTTATCCAGTAATTATTACATTTGAACCTTTAACTCCTTCAGTTTGGATAAGGGCATCCTATAGGGTGCCTTCGTGATCGGCTCCGTTCTGAGAGCTAACTAATCATGAATTCTATTTCTCGTTCTGATGCCAACCCTGGCAACTCTTAGGGAAATACGCCAGGAAACTCACGCACTACCGAAATACTTTCTAGTTTAGGCTCCTCGGATGTCGTATCCATAACTGAGACTAAGTACGCCTGACATCCCTCAGTCATCAACTTCGTCACTTCAAGAGACGAAACTAAATGAATTAAGGTCCCTCCTCGACTTCCCACAAATTCGAAACTAGGGCGGCCTTCTAGGTAGAAACGAATCATCCTACTACCGCAATCTACTACTGCTCCCTGTTTACCTAGCCAGTCCATTCCTATGATCACATCGAAGTCATACATAGGTAACATAGCTAGATCAATACTCCCCTTACTACCACCAATTACAATCCTATAGTCAGCATAGCCCAACGAAACCAGTACATTATCCTTTAACGGGGTGGCGACATGCAGCTTCACACCAAATCGGCAAACCGAGTAGATACAAACAAGTGCGTTGCGCCAGGATCAAATAAAGCATATGCAGTTTGGTCAGACAAATAAAACGTATCTATGACCACACCTGACATTTCTTCTATTTCCCTGTGGGCTACTGCATAAACTCTCCCCTGAGCTGGGGGTCGATTATGATCAACTTGGGGAGTAGCAGCGGACGGTCCAGCCTGTGGTCATTGCCTTTGAGGTCTATTCGCTGGAGCTTGGTTTGGGCAAGTTCTCATTTAGTGCCTATCTGACCACACTTGAAGCACGCTCCCGTTCTTGCCGGGCATGGTCTATTACCATGCCTTCTGCCACAGAGGCGATAGCTCCAGTTCATGGGGGTTCAACGGCTTTACAATGTTCTTCCTTACGGGAGGGACGAAGCGCCTATTACCAGCCATTGGCCTCTTACCAATCTGGCGATTGTCCCTAAATAAATTAAATCGTGATCCAGATACAGCATTTCTCTCCTTCAAGTCCCTCTTAATCATTTGCCCCCGTTCATAAATTTCCTTGTAGGTCCTCAGGTTCAGGGCTATCATCTAGCTACGAAGCTCAGGTCTCAGTCCATCCTGAAATCTCCGCGCCGTCTCCATGGGATCCTCTACTGATCGGGGTGCCTATCTTGATAGTCTGGAGAACTCAACCTCATACTGATCCACTGTCAGCTGATTCTGACGCAGTTGTAAGAATTCCAACTACTTCCTTTCCTTGGCTGTCTTCGAAAAGTACTTGTCATTAAGCGTCGTAGTGAAGGCATTTCAAGTCAAAGTCGTTCCTTCCGGAAAGACTCCATTCTTGGTGGCAGCACACTAGTCGTTCACGGTACCTTCTAGTTGGTACACTGCCAACAGCACCTTTTCCTCATCTGTGCACCTCAAAACTCCAAAGGCCTTCCCTAGTTTCTCGATCCATCTCGGTGCTAGTTCGGGATCTCCAGTCCCATCGAACTGAGTCGGCTTTAGCTTGATGAACTGCTTGACTAGTTGGCCATCTGTCTGGCCACAACAATTTCTTCCTGGGCGTTCATTGCCTCATTGCCCTGGTCATGGTTGCCATTATTTCAATTGCCTCCATTGTTGCTGTTGTTAGTGTTAATAGTGGCTATTACGGCTCCTACCGCTTGGGCTATGGTGGCATCCCTATCCTGGGTTTGCCTGTCGATGAGGTCGGTAATTCTCTCGAGCGCCCTCAGTACTCTGTCCATTCTCGGGTCTTCTACCATGGGTGACCTCAAGCTAGAAGCTCCGCCGCTAGGCCTTCTAGGTCTCCTAGATGGATTACTCATCCTTGTGTGCTTTTTTTACTGAGCTTGGACCACCACAAATTCATCAAGGAGTTAATAACTCATTCATCCAACCAAGTTCTGAGCTACCAATGCCTTACTAAAACAGTCATATCACAGCGACCTTTCACGCAACAATTCTAGAGGCACTTTAATAAGTAATTCATGGCTATTTCTCAATTCCGTTCGCTCCAACGGTTCACCAAAGCTAGCCATGCTCATTCACTTAACAAGTCAAAATCCAAAAATGACTTCCAACGCTAAACATGGAACTTTGTCCTTATCCATCACCTCAATCCTGTCAAGACCAAATTCCAATCACATGCGCCAAGTCATATGCCATGCATCTCATGCCTCACTCTAATAAGTCTCCTAAGATCTCGTTACCCTTCCGTGTCCCAACTTAATCTTCCTTATTACTCCAATCCTCAATCAATTTTGGATCGAGCTGTCCTTACTCTGATACCAAGCAAACGGGAATGTCACGCCTCTCGCGCCCCGGGGCACGACCACGCGACTCCCTATAAGCACAAATTCTCTCTCGTGGTCCCAAGATTCCCAAACAGATCGAGAGATATATCATATAAAAAGCACGCGAAAGTGATGATATAAAAACTCCTCCGTACAAATATAAATGGAACTTGAGTAGCGAGAACATTAATAGAGGCATCATTTCTCAAACATTCATACAAGAGCATAGCAAACTAGACTTGCTGGTCGGTAGAGGCGATGAGCTAGTACAAAAGACGATCATAACTGCTCTAAAAAAGGGACAGGCATCAGAGCCACCACCAAAATATCAATCTAGAAAGTAGAAACTCCTAGGTCGAGCTACTGGTGTGACATTTTGATTTTTCAGTCATTTTCAGACTCATTAATCAGAAACGAGTCTTGAAAATTGAAAATGGAGAATCATGAATTCCAACGTTAATTTCGAATTGGCCGCCGCCCTTCGAAGAATTTTGGAGTGAGAAAGACGACGTTCTGAACGTCGGGGGTAAAATTACCCTTTTACCCCTCAAGCTTAAAACCTTACCCATGCATTTGAAGGAGAGCAATTTGGTCATTAAATCCACCCCAAGGCCACGAAAATTTGAAAGAATATGGGCCATTGGATCAAGTTGATTGACAAGTGAGACAAGTGTCACAAGATCAAACAAGAGTGGTCATGTCCAACTTTATTCACCAACCATTCAAGCCATTGACCATGTGAGTTGAATATAAGGCTTTTCTCTCTCTCCTCACCTCATTTGGCCAGCCATACACTCCCTCAAACTCACCAAAAATCTTCTTCTTCTTCTTTCCTCTATTGCTCGCTGGCGACCAGATTCTGAAGTGCCGTTCGCCGTTTCGACGCCCACTTTCGGCCACCACCTGACCGTCGGCAAGCCATAACAACCTAGATCTACGTCTTGGCAACCTCCTCGAAGTGGAAGCGAGGCATTTGGACCACCGAGGAGCTCTGGCCAAGAGTTTTCCCGAGAGCCAACAGAATTTGATCCAACTTGAGGTAGGTCCGATTTCTAACCCCTTAGGAGGCCAAAATATTGGAGTTTTGAGGTCAAATTTTGTGAAGATCTAGTAGACATGTACATGAAGTTGTGGTAAAAAGTTTAGAGTGATTTGATGAAGTTTTGACCTCGAATCGGTCTTGTAAACCTTGCACAAAAAACTGCCGGTACTGACTTTGGAGGAACCGGCGACGTTCGACGGAACTCTAGCGACCATTCGGCCTCAAACTCAAGGTGAGCCTCATAAACCCTTAGATAGACATGTTAAGAGGTAGGATGATCATGGAATGATGGATTTAAAGTTGATTTAGGGCTGATTGTGCTCAGTTTGCACAGAACCGAGAAGAATCGGTTCGGTTTTGTGCAAGGCCGGGGCTGTTAGGCTGATGATGGTTGAATTATGAGACTCAAATTGATGATTAAGACATGTCAAGATGATGAGGGTTAGGTTATGGAGGATTAAGGTTCACGGATTGAGGAATTGGGCAAAGAAAATTGACTAATTGATTGAAATTCCTAGGTTGCGCGGTGAGGTTTGTCTTGGACCCTTGGAACCGAGATTGTGAGAATCCAAGAAGTGAATTTTGGTGTTATCAAACGCAAGGTAAGGGAATTCCTAACCTTATGTTAGGAAGATTGGACTTAATTAGGCGAGTTGGTAAATGTGACATTCTAATTTCCAGTTGATTTTAGACTCAATAATGAGAAGTGTGTATCTAGAGATGTATTTCAGTCGTATTCTACTCGAACCTGATCAATTCGAGTAGGTCGACCAAAAGGGAAAAGCTAACGCGAGACGAGGTACGTAGACTCGGGGAACTCGGATAAGAAATGACGCTTTGACCATAAAAATTGTCGAGGGGATATTTAGAGCCACAAAAAGGACGATCCAAGAACGATTAAGGGATGCCTTGCAAGTGTCATACGATTAGAGCGCGGGTGATGCCGCTTAACCAATGTATGCTTTGCAAAATTTTCCTAAATCGGACGGTGAATATCGAGACCTTAGGAGCCAGTGATATACCCTTATAATTACATGACAATCAAAGCTGCCATAAATTGACGAGCCATAAACGTGATATGAATCACGGGGTCGATACGAGTAATGTCTGCGAAAGCCGCCCGTCGGTTCGGGATAGGTTAGAACCACGTCTGATAGAGAAAACTATCAGAAAAGAGCCTTGAAAGTTTGAAAATGGAAAATCAAGAATTTCAACGTTATTCGGATTGGCCATCGCCCTATCGAAGATTTCCGGGATGAGAAAAGCGACGTTATGAACGTCGGGGTAAAATGACCATTTTGCCCCGAGAGCTTAAGGCTTTGCCCATGAAATAAAGAAAGGGCATCTTGGATATTTGACACTCCTATAGCTGCCGAAATTCATGAAGCAAGGATGTCCATTGGATCTTCTTAAAAAAAGGCAATGGCAAGTGTCAAAGATCTAAGGGTTGTGGTCATTTCACACTATTCACTCACCTACCATTCAAAGGCCTTGACCAAGCTTGAGTATAATTGAAAACCTCTCTCTTCTCTCTCTTTCCCCTCTGCATTTTCGGCCACCACCAAGAGAAACCACCAAGAACTCTCTCCATCTTCCTCCTCCATTCTGTCACCTGTGATCAGATTCTAGGTCTCCGTTTGTCGGCCACCACGGCCACTTTCGGCCACCCCTGGATGCCGGCTGGCCACTCAAACAAATATCTATGTCTTGGCAACATTTTTCAACAAGAATCGGAGCATTTGGAGCACCGAGGAGTCCGGAACAAGGATTCTCCCGAGAGTCGACGGAAACTACTCCAATCTGAGGTAGGTTCGGTTCTCAGTCCCTTTGGTGGTCGAAATGTTGGAATTTATAGCTCAAATTTTGTGGAGATCAAGCTGAGACGTGTAGAAATCTGTAGTAAAAAGTTGGGCTTAATTTGATGAGTTTCTGACCACGAATCGACCTTGCACATTTCACCCAAAAACTGACTTGAAGGAAACGGCGATCAGTTCTGGAGCCTCTGTTCGGTGCCCACGTGGGCCACTTCTAGCCATCATTTGCTGCCGGCCAACCACCACAAGAAATTCCATGTCCTGCCGACATCCTCCAACTTGAATCAAGTCATTTGGAGCTCTGTGGAATTCAAGGCAAGCATTCTCCCACAGGCCGACAAAACTGGAGCCAACCTAAGGTAGGTCTGTTCCTCAGTCCATTTGAAGGCTGAATTCTTGGAGTTTAAAGCTCAAATTTGGTGGAGACTCAGCATACATGTGTAGGAATCTGTGGTACAAATTAGGGATTTATTTGATAAGTTTTTGACCATGAACCACCCATGTATATCTTGCCCAGAATCGGTCGGTTACTGACCAAGGAAGGATCCGGCGACTTCAAAGGATTTTCGGCAACCAATCAAGCTCAAATCTTTGGTGAGCCTCTTGGATCCTTAACTAGACATGTTAAGAGATAGGATGATGAGTAAATGATAGCAATAGAGTTGGTTTAGAGCTGATTGTGCTCGGTTTGCACAGAATTAAGAAGAACTGGTTCAATTCTGTGCAAGGTTGGGCAAAATCGAATTGTTGGAGGCTGAGGTTGGTAATATTGAGTTTCAAATTGGTGTTTATGATGTGATGAGAGGTTGAGGGTTGTGTTATGGGCAATTGGGATTGATGGATGTAGAAATTGAGTATGGAAATTGATGAAATTGGTTGGATATGTTAGGTTGCACGACAAGTTCGGTTGTGGACATTGAGGGCCGAAACCTTGGGGCTCAAGAGGAGTAATTTGTGTCGCCAAATCAAAGGTAAGGGAATTCTTAACCCTTTGTTAAGACGATTGGACTCGATTGGGTAAGTCGAGGGCCGATAGGAACAAATTATGAGAATTTGTTCAAGTGGGTTTGGTTGCATCCTAAGATGTCATAGGATGGTTGTGTATCACATTATCTAACCCTGAGTCGTTTGCCATGTCTGGATTTCATTTTATTTGCCTTGCATGTTATGAATGCCAATTGTGTTTGAGTCACACCCATGTTTATATGTGAAATGAAGTAAAATAGTATGGCATGAGCATAGCATGGCATGGCCCTGAGGCGTGTGAGACGCGAGATGGAAGGTTGAGACCCTGATGCGACGAGGTCGTGAGGTGAAGTATGATTAGATGGCGTCCTGATGCGACGGAGTCGCGGGGTTGAGATAGCCACAATCCTGATGCGATATAATTGTGGGATAGAGTATGAGCTCATAAACCCTGCCTAGAGATAATTCGGGACCTGATGCGTTTACGCGGGTCACCGACGATGGTCTGATGCATTTACGCTGGCCGAACCTGAGGCGATCTAATCGCGGGCTAGAAATGAGGCAGGTAGAGGTTGATCGATGTGGCGAAGTGATAGGCTGAGCACATATGTGCATTTGTGTGTGATATGAGATCATAAATGCATGCCTGTCTTCTGCATGTTGTTGTTTATTGAATTGTGGCAGCTATGCCTTGGATTCATGAGTTTAGATCTATCAAGGGACGTGACTGCTTGAGTGGACGGTTGGCCTAACCTAGGGTTAGGATCCACCTTATTGAGATTTATATCTCACCCTAGTGAGGGCTTACATTTTTTCCGGTTCTAAGCGAAGGTAGCACGAGTTTGCCAAGGAGTGGTATTTACAGAGATAGTTGGCCAGTTGTATTTAGAGTGAAAGTGTAATTTGTGGATATTGAGATTGTACTTTAGACATTGAATTAGGAGTTGATGTTTTAGTAATTGGTTAATGAGATTTGATTGTATCTGTCCTAAGTCATCTGTTTGTTGTTGTATTTATATGACGGGGGATGGCATCACTTCTGCATGCGTCATATGAAAGGGAGTCATAAGTTATCGGCCGTTGGATCCTGGAGCATTCTTGAATGAACGGCATGGACAGGGATGTTCGCGCGCTCGTCGAGTTCGGGGTGTGACAGTAAATGATTCAATTAATCCTTGAGCAATTTCAAGGTGGTTGGTTGTTGTATGTGGCCTAGAATGATTTGGAGGATTTGAAGGCTTGTTAATGCTTGAGTTTAAATCATATGCCACGTCGAATGTCATTGATTGTCTTGTATGCCATGAGAATTCAAATTGTGCATGAGTTGCACCCGTTGTTTTATCTGTGAATTAAATTGAGAAGCACGGCTTAAACACGACATGGCGAGGTCCTGAGGCGTATGAGACGCGGGGCGGGAGGTGGATACCCTGATGCAATGTAATCGCAAGGTGGAGTTGATATTGTGTGGTGCCCTGATGTGATCTAATCGTGGGGCTGAGATGGTCACGGTCCTGATGCGATCTATTCGCAGAACGGAGGTATGAAGTGATGATATTGGCCTAGAGATTCATTGGAACCTGATGCATTTACGCGGGTTACCAATTATGGTCTGATGCATTTACGCGGACCGAGCTTGATGCGATTTAATCGCGGGCATGAGAGTGAGGCAAGAAGGAAAGGATGGTTGTGGTGAAGTGGTAGGATGAGTTGTGCATGAACATCTGAGTGTTTTATGATACCATATTTGCATGCCTGTCACCTCTGTGTGGTTATCTATTTTTGAATTGACTGATATGGTTACGAGTTTGAATTTTTGGATATGTGACTGCGTGAGTGGACGGTCAGCCTAACCTAGGGTTAGGACCCACCTTACTGAGATGTCAATCTCACCCTGTCGTGGGCAACATTTTTCAGGTCCCTGACGAAGAAAATCGAGTTTGCACAGAAACGTATATTTGAGGAAAATGAAGACTTCTCTTTTGTGACCTTAGAATCGAATCGTAGATATAAAGAGGATTTAGATTTGTAACAAAGAAAAGTATATTTGACCTTTTTTAAAGGTGTGCCCTTGTGTCCTAAGTTATCGGGTGTTGCTTTATTTGTAAATTGGAGTTGGCATCGCTTTTGCATGCATGTGTCTTTCAGCGTATAGGACATTGGCCGTTGGATCCTAGAGCTTTCATAAAGGAACGGCTTGGTGGGATGCTTGCGTACTCGCTAGATTCGGGGCGTGACATCCACGGTTGTTTGATATTAGAGCGAGGTCAGCTTGATCCAATCTGATTGAGACTCGAAGTGATAAAGAGCGATGACTTGAGGATAATTAAGTAGTGAGACCTTGAGGGATAAGCATGGGTTGCTAAATTTTGAGGACTATAGGCTTGAACTTGTGTAGTATTCTAATAGTCCTAGTGCCGAATTAAGAGATGATCTTGAGTGATATAGGAATAAGGCTCAAAAGGAAGTGAATAGAAATTGAGGAGTCATAAGCTTGGATTTGGGATTGCTAGAGAATAAACTAAGAATGAAGGGTCAATTGAAGTGTATGATTACGATCTTGGTTTATCAATTACCCAACTTGAGGAGTACAAGTTATAAAGGGATGACTGATATTAGTGGATTCAAGCTTGAATTGTGTGACATCTTAATGGTTTAGTTATCGATTACTATTAACAGTCTTGAATGACATGAGGTGAGATGCATACAAGGGAGCGGATAAGGAATACATGATTAAAGGCCAGTCGTGATCAAATGCTTATGGATTTGATTTAGTTGGCCACTCCACTTGAGGTGCATGGTTGAATATAGGTAATTGATCTGTGAAATGTGATGGTCTTTAGTGGAATTAGAACTCTTAAATGGTTAGGAATTGATTTGAAGGCGATTTTTGACATGACAAGTGGTGAGGACAGTCATGCTGTGCACGTGTTTGTGGTTATGAAATGCAAGTTGATGAGGGTGTATGCATGAGCTTATCGCTACTAGACTTAATAAACTATCGCTTGGTATGAGACAAGTTGATGGGATACCGATAAACTGTAATGAAACATGGTATAGGACATATGGAACGGGGCTCTCTTCGTAGATGTATGAATTGGGACAACCTGCAACGGTCAAGTCTGATGAAGGTAGGGAGTGATCGCCGGGACAAAGAGGTCAGGATAAGGAGCGGCTCCTGACAAGCTTCTAAGATGGTAAGAGGCATGAATGACCCAAGTCATAACTTGAAAGGGAAAGTCTAGGTATCGGGTTGAGTCCAATTGTGGATAAGAGATGCATGGCACGAGATTGATTCTTATCAAGAACGATCGAAAATGGCATGACATGTGTAATGATGCTTGTGATTGGCATAATTAGAAGTTTCGCGCTTGGTAGTGCATGCCCTTGGAAAGAGAGAAGTGATGTTTGTGATGGGCCCGTTAGGCAAGTTGTGTGATTAGCCTCATGTGATTGGCCTAGTCAAGATATAACTGAAAGGTTAGACAACGTATGGGGTTTATACCCATTGAATGATGTCTGATGAAAATGAGACAGTCTATTGTGATTATGCTAGAGTGGCGGATGCTTCTAGACTTAAAGTATGAGTTTTTGACTCAGCGAAATGCTATGTTGAGTGCTTGTTTGATAGTTGCCTAGTTGAGGCTAGCCTAGTAATGGCTGTTAGTTGAGAAGTTGCCTCGTTGAGGCTGGCTTGAGGAATGATTGCCGATCAAGGATGATTTGGGATCCTCGAATAATTGGCAATTAATTGAGAATTGCCTAAGAACTATTGAGGGTTGGTTGATGGTGAAAGATATTGAGATGAGCAGCCTAAGACTGATAGACTCGAGTAGATGACTTAAGTTTCTGATTCCTAGAGGGAATCATAGTGGTTCAAGTAATATGAGAACTTAATGAGGTTGAACAACCAAGGTGTGGTCGTAGAAGAGCATTGGCTCGAGTATATGTGGTATGGAAGATTCGAGAACTGATATGGATCATGAGAATTGAGTAAAGAAGGGCGATTGGAGTATAAGTACTAAAAGAGAATATGGCTCGATCGGTTAATCATACGAGACCTAAGAGCTAAATGAGTCGTGAGAACTTTAAATGTAAATGAGGAAATTTGTTGGTTAAGCAAGCTCGGAGAGGAGCTGCCATGATTCTCTAAGTCACTGTGGTGATAAATGCTTGTGCTGACGAGTTAAGTGATAGAAGTCGCGAGGAAGGTGACTCTGAGTTATTTCATTCACAAGAAAAGCGAATGTGTGGGAAGGACAATGAGAGCTTTGAAAAGCTTGTGAAATTACGAATAAGAATGAGATTGACTGAGTTTGATGGAGCGATGAAATTCGAAATTGTCTCCCTCTAGATTGAGGATCTTGATAAGAAAACCTTAGAGGTTTTGGGTACACTGAAGAAAGAAAGTGACCCTGGCAGTATTAGCCCTAAGAGGCTATCGATGAATGGTGAAAGGTCACTAGAGGAAGGGTTTCCCTCGAAAGCATGAGATCTGCTTAGACTACCCCTGTTGAGTTGTTCGATGGAAAGTATCATCTTGGGATTGCTTGAGAGCAATGGTTGTTTGGATCTTAATACTTTTGCAAGGATGATAGGATGATCGACTATTGTGAGACAGAGTTCTCAAGGTCGTTTAAGCATATGGTAAAGGTGGTCAAGGACCCTTGAATAAGATAAGTAAATCCCTGAGTAGATTGGAACTTGAAAACCTTATGGCTGGTTGTTATTCTTGATTTTGAGGAATGGTGATGGGACTCAGCAAAAGAGGTGAATGATCAAAAGACTTGAATAAGAGAACTCCTGCTCATGGATTACGAGCAAGAGATGTTCATTATGAATATGGAACGTGCCTACGGGAAATGGCTGATTACCTAGGCGTAAGACACATGGCGAAAAATGGGTAGTCCGTCTTTTCTGTTATGGAAGGGGTCGAGGAAGAATCAGCATGCTAGTTTGCTTGGAATTAATGATTTCCTAGGATCGGTTGGTTGAATTAGAACCATGAGAAATGAAGTCATGAGACGTTGTTCCCTAAAGAATAGGGCATTGTTCTTAAAGGGCGATTGGACCATGAATTGGTCATTGATGAAAAGAAAAAAAAAAGGTGAACGGACCTGATATTCCTGGCTAGTTATGATTCTAGTGAATAATTTTGTAAACGAAAAGAGCGCTTAGAGAATACTTGCAAGTGAGTTGAGGTAATCAAATTGAACATTCGACCAGTGAACTGGTGAAGATCTAGGGACGAACAGATATTGTCACTCGAGGTGACTAAGTTATAGGAAAGAGAATGGGAAAGCATGGTGGCATTTGAATCCTAGAGTAAAGGTATCGCCGTCGACGTAGACTCTAAGGTTGCCGTCCTATAGAATGGGAAGGATGAGGTGAATTTGAAGTGAGAAAATGCCACGGAGTTGTGTAGTTTCTTCCTTAGGGTAAGAGACCCTATTGTAAAAAGGAAAAAAAACTCTAAATTTTTTTAGTATCATGATTGATCGTCTGTATCGAGAAAGAGGATGCATAACTTGAATGACTCCTGGAAGTGAAATCCGAGAGACAGTTTTGTAGACAATGTTGAATTCCAAGATGATGTTGACGTTTAGTGGAACGAACGGAATTGGGATAAGGTTGCCTTAGCGAGTTATGGAACTCAAAGGCTAAAGCACTAATGCTTCTCGAGTGAAGAGTGACAAGAATAAATAAAATGTTGTGCGGTCTTAGAGGAGACCCGTGACGATAGAGAGTCGAGGTCTGAGCTGTCAAGTGAAAAGTGCGAGGAATAGTTGAGAAGATTCGACACCTGGTGGAAGGAAGTTGATAATCGCCGAACTAAGTGCCCTAGGAATGATTGAGTTGATTGTTATTGTCTTGAGAGACGATGGTTGAACTCATGTAAGGAGCCAAGCAAAACATGAACAGCTTTTGAGAGTGTCCTATGGACTCTAAGGAGATGCTTGATATATGCTGAAAGTGAAGAGCACGAGCTATGGATCTGATAAGGTAGGATTTCTCGATCGTGAAATCTCTAAGAAATGAAATCTCTGTAGAGTCTTGGAGGAGTGGAAAGAGTGATAAATCGACTACAGTCGACGTGAGTTGCTAGAAGTTGAAAGTTCCTGGGATTGACGAATGGTAATAGACGAATCGTGGAAAGATCCCCTACAAGAGCTGTTCCATTGGTAAAATGGATGAAGGACGAAATGTAGCACTAAATGGACGAATAAACATGAAAAGACATTTTGAGGACTTAAGTCAAGATGACGATTATGCTGATAAGGGCGTTCCTGTTTAGAATCAGAAGGGGTCGAGAGAACCATAATGACGTGATGCAAGGAAGAAACTTGAGGCGTAGCATGACTAACGAAAGCCGACTGTGCGAATGCGCTGTGATAATAAAAACACAAGAGTGGGAACACCTAGTGCATGATTGGAGTGGGCTTGTGAATATCCTCGCGGCGAAATTTGGGAAACAATGTCTAGGTAGAATAAGATTTTGAGCCTATACCTACCGCGAGAAAATAAAGTCGTAGTTTCCAATGAGGAATCGAACCAAAGGCAACGCTGATGTAGGAAACCCCTCGTGGGTATGAGAGCGTTGCTTGTATGAAGAAAAATCTCGAAGTTATGCGAACTACAAGAGGTTGAGTACATTGACTGCCTAAAGAGGATTGATGGAAATTTACGTGGAACGAAGAGATTTGCCAAGTGTTATTACGACAATACCCCTATCGCTGAGGAAGGGTAAATTATTTAGCGGACGCTTATCATTGAGAATTGAGCGGTGCGTAATTGGTGATGGAGAGACAGATCTCCTCTCGATCAATAAGAGTTTCAACTTCTAAATTGAAAGTTTGTCCAATGACTAATTGACGGCCACCGAAAATACCTAGCCTGAAGGCTAGAGGGGAATTGAGATATTGCCATGATCGAATATCGATACTTGAAGGGTATTAAGGATGGATGGAAACCTTGAGACCTAGGGACGGAAGTGCGAGTCCAGTATTGAGGGGAACTTAAGGAGATGACCTCATCGAAATTCGAAGGGAGAGGATTATGGTGTTCCTGGGGATGACACAAGGATGTGCCAAGGTACATATATATACTATCAGTGATAAGGGTTGAAAATTGAAATTTATCCATCACATAGTCGAGCACTATACGTGTTGATAAAAGCGAAGTACATGACGATGAAAGTTGAAGGACCACTTTGATCCAAGGAAATTTTCGGATGGAATCGATAATGAATTACTATGGAAGTAAACATGTAATTGTTTAAGGAGTCAATAGGGCCATAACTCGATTTGGTTAATGGAGAGCAAGTTGATAAAGCCCTTGAATCTCTGTTGGTGTGAAAGGAAGTTTGAAAGGAGTGATATGCCGAATGGAATGGACAAACGTTACGAATACCAAAAGAGAATGGAGAGAAGCCAATTGGATTAAGGACTGAAGGAGACGAATTCCAGGGGAAAGACGGTTTTGGGCTAGAAAGGATGAGCGAAATCGTCAAGTTGTGAAAGGAATTACCTGAAAGAGTGAGGATGCAATGAGGAACCGATACCCTAAGGGATTGGATGATTGGAAGGTTGCAAATTTCGAGGACGAAATTTCTTAACGGTGAAAGAGTTGTGACATTCTGATTTTCCAGTTATTTTCAGACTCATTAATCAAAAACGAGTCTTGAAAATTGAAAATGGAGAATCAAGAATTCCAACGTTAATTTCGGATTGGCCGTCGCCCTATCGAAGAATTTTGGAGCTAGAAAGATGACGTTATGAACGTCGGAGGTAAAATTACCCTTTTGCCCCTCAAGCTTAAAATATTGCCCATGCATTTGAAGGATGGCAATTTGGTCATTAAATCTACCCCAAGGCCAACGAAAATTTGAAAGAATATGGGCCATTGGATCAAGTTGATTGACAAGTGGGACAAGTGTCACAACATCAAACAAGAGTGATCATGTCCAACTTTATTCACCAACCATTCAAACCATTGACCATGTGAGTTCAATATAAGGCTTTCTCTCTCTCCTCACCTCATTTGGCCAGCCATACACTCCCTCAAGCTCGCTGAAAATCTTCTTCTTCTTCTTTCCTGTACTGCTCGCAGGTGACCAGATTCTAGAGTGCCGTTCGGCCATTCCGACGCACACTTCCGGCCATCGCCTGACTGTCAGCCAGCCACACTGACTTAGATCTATGTCTTGCCGACCTCCTCGAAGTGGAAGTGAGGCATTTGGACCACCGAGGAGCTCCGACCAAGAGTTTTTCCAATAGCCGACAGAATATGATCCAACTTGAGGTAGGTCCGGTTTCTAACCCCTTAGGAGGCCGAAATGTTGGAGTTTCGAGGTCAAATTTTGTGAAGATCCAGTAGACATGTACATGAATTTGTGGTAAAAAGTTGAGAGTTATTTGATGAAGTTTTGACCTCGAATTGATCTTGTAAACCTTGCATAGAAAACTGCTGGTACTGACTTTGGAGGAACCGGCGACGTTCGACGGAATTTCGGCGACGATTCAGTCTCAAACTCACGGTGAGCCTCATAAACCCTTAGATAGACATGTTAAGAGGTAGGATGATGATGGAATGATGGATTTAGAGTTGATTTAGGGCTGGTTGTGCTTGGTTTGCACAGAACAGAGAAGAACCGGTTCAGTTCTGTGCAAGGCCGGGTTGTTGGGCTGATGATGGTTGGATTATGAGACTCAAATTGATGATGAAGACATATTAAGATGATGAGGGATAGGTTATGGAGGATTAAGGTTCATGGATTGAGAAATTGCGCAAAGAAAATTGACTAATTGATTAAAATTTCTAGGTTGCGTGGTGAGGTTTGTCTTGGACCCTTGGAACCGAGATTGTGAGGATCCAAGAAGTGAATTTTGGTGTTATCAAACACAAGGTAAGGGAATTCCTAACCTTATGCTAGGAAGATTGGACTCAATTGGGTGAGTCGGTAAATGATTCAATTAGTCCTTGAGCAATTTCAAGGGGGTTGGTGGTTGTATGTGCCCTAGAATGATTTGGAGGATTTGAAGGCTTGTTAATGCTTGAGTTTAAATCGTATGCCATGCCTCATATCTGTGAGGCTTCCAACTACTACCACCCTCATCTACCCAGGCGACTGTACACTTCCTAACATAAATGTTCCCCTGTCCATCAAGGCACTCCTCAAAATAAACCGACATCTCCTTCGGGTCTCCAAACCTGACTGGCCACATCCTCAAGGCCTAGGATCTGAAAAGAAATGGGGTCCCACAACGGGGTGAGATATACATCTCAGTAAGGTGGGTCCTAACCTTAGGTTAGGCTGACCGTCCACTCAGGCAATTACAATCATAAACAATTCGTACAAAATCACAAGAGGCATTCAATTATCACGAAATAACACACAGATGTCAAGCATGTAATCAAAGCATCTTATTACTTCACTAAGTTCCAACACACATTATCAAGCCTGATTACACCTTCCACCCTTTCTTGCCTCCTCACTTTCATGTCCGCGTTTAGAACCCCTCAGGCTCGATCCACATAAACGCATCAGATCGTCTCATTGACAAACCGCGTAAGCGCATCAGGTTTTCAATCTCATCCAGGCCTACGTCGACACATTACAGCTTCGTCCCACGTTTCAACACATCAAGACTATAGCCTTCTCAACCCCACATCTCATACGCCTCGGGGTGCCATTCAATTCAAACCTCGCGCCTCAGGGCATTCATCTACACAACCCCGCATCTCATACGCCTCAGGGTGTCACAACTTCTCAGACATGCCATAATTCATTTCATTTCATAGCACACGTTCGAATGCAACTCATGCAACGAACGACACATCCATGGCTTGCGAGACAATTAAATTTGACATACAAATGCAACAACCAATTCATGACACAAGCATTATGAATCAATCAAGTCCTCAATAGTTTTCTAGGACATACATTGGACAACCACATTATAACTTCCAAGAATCGATCAATTCGTACCCAAAAATCACCCAATCGAGTCCAATCTTCCTATCAAAGGTTTAGAATCCCCTTACCTTAAGCTTTACACAATAAAATCCCTTCCCAAGCACCTCAAGAACTCGGTCCAAATGGCTCACGAACAACTCAACCGCGCAACCTAATGAAATTCATCCAATCGTCAATTTTTCTTGCTCAATTCGCCAATCCATTGGACATAAACCTTAATGACATGTTCATCAACATCCTAGCATGTCTCAATGATAAATTTGAGACTCAATTCCAACACCAATAGTCTCCAACAGAACCGGAATGCACAGAACCGAAGGGGGCATACTCGGTTTTGTGCATGTCCTAACTTAACAGTCCTTGATCTACCTCAAATCCTTAATTTATTCACTAATCTACTTGCTAACATGTAGTTCTAAGGGTTGGGGAGCCTCACCGAAAATTTAGAGCCAAGGCGACGCCGGAAAGTCCTTGAACGGCGCCTGTTCCTCCGGGTCTTCAACCGGTCTATTCTGGCCTTTTAAACACAAGACCCATTTAGGGTAAAAACTCCATCAAATTCATCCAAAATTTTTATCACAGCTCAATCTATGTGTTCCCTAGATGTTCACAAAATTTGGTTGAAAAACTCCAAGATTTCGAGGTCCTATAAGGCCTGAACCGTGACTTACCTCTAGTTGTGACGATTCACGTCGACTTTCAGGAGATTGGCCGGCCGGACCTCCTCAGGTGGTCAAATGACTAGCTTCTACTTGGAGAACATCGGCAAAAGGATGAGGAAGGAGTAGGTGGTCGACTTAGTGGCTGAAAGTCGCCGAAAGTGGCGGTCGACAGCGGCAAAACTGGGGAACAGAACTTTGTTGGGCTGTGGGTAGTCGGCAAAAAGAAAGAAGAAGATGAAGAAATTTACAAAGAAGAAATGGGAGTTTCGGCCAAGTGAGTGAGAGAGAGAGAGGTTTATTCAATTTTCAAGAGTCAACTTGAGTTGAATGGTAGGTTAAAAGTGAATATATAAACTCAAGGCTTAATCTCTTGACACTTGTCCATTGTGTCATTCAAGGTGCATCCAATGGCTCTTATATCTTTCAATTTTCGGCAGCTATGGTTAATGACCAAAATGCCCTCATCCAATTATATAGACAATGTTATGGCTTGAGGGGCAAAATGGTAATTTTACTCCGATGTCCGGAACGTCATTTTTCTGATTTCAAATTTCTTCGATAAGGCGACGGCCAATCTAATTGTAATGTTGGAATTCTTGATTCTCCATTTTCACATTTCAAGACTTGTTTCTGAATCATTTCTCTATTCAATGCGATCCCAGCCTATCCCGAACTGACGGACGGCTTTTGCAAACATTACGCATACGATCCTATGATCCATATCACAATTAGGGCTCGTCAATTCATGGCGACTTTGGTTGTCATGTAATTGGGAGGGTCCATCACTAGTTCCAATGGTCTCGATCGTCACTGTTCGATTTAGAAAAATTTTACAAATTATATATTGGTTTAAGCGGCATCACCCGCGCTCCAATCATATAATGCTAGCAATGCATTCCTTAATCGTTCTTAGATCAGCCTTTTATCGCTCTAAATGCCCCCTCGACAATCCTTATGGTCAAAGTGCCATTTCCTATTCGAGTTTCTTAGGTCTACATATCTTATCTCGCGTTAACCTTTCCCTTTTGGTCAGTCGACTCGAGATTGATCAGATCTGAGCGAGATATGACTGAAATATATCGTTAGATACTTGTCATTAATGAGTCTTGAAATGATAGGAAAAATCAGAATGTCACAGCATATGTTTGAGCTACTGTATGAAGATGTGTGCAAAAAGGTATGAAGAACACGAGAAATAAGTGCACACACAACATCAGATGATATTACAAAAGATTTGGTAATAAACTATTTTGCAAAACATTTTTTTTTTGTAAGGGTAAGAATTTATATTAACTTTATCCAAAGCGCAACTATACATGAGCTAAGGAACCCGAAATTATAAAAAAAGGGCGTGCACCCGTGATGTCACTGAGGAATGTCATTAGGAGTGCAAGAGTGTCGTGAGTCCTAAAAGGGACAACAATCCCACAAAGGTGAAAAGGGCCAAAACAAAGCAACCAACTGTTTTGTGATACATTTTCTTGGTGTGCAAGACTGAGAAAAAGATTGGGTAAAAAGCAAGCACACATTTACTGAAAGATCATAAACTCAGGTTAGGAGATATTTGAAATAGCATAAGCTGATTGTGTGCACAAGTGTATAAATATTATGAGAAACTAAAGCACATAATGAAATTTGGTCAAAACATCGACAAAGACATTTTATCAATCAAGTCGTGCCGCTGTTTGAAAGATATGATGTTTATGAGTGATAAAAGAGAAAGTAGAAGAATTGCGAATAAAATATATAGTGGTTCGGCTTTATCCCCAAGCCAATGTCCACTCTTTGGACTAACAACCACAACACGAGCTAAAATTTACTAGTAATATTCAAGACAAGTTACAAACAACAAGTCCTGCCTCTCCAGATCACACTATTAGGACTCACATACTACTCTCATTATTATACACTTGATCTCTCACAAGATTACATAATAGAAAGATTATCAGAGAGCATCTTTTGGAAGAGTCTAGAAATAGTGAGAGAACCTCACTCACAACAAGTATGCATTTTACATTATGCTCACTCTCTCCAACTCTCTAACATTTGGCCTAAAAGGTTTTTCAATATATAGACATTTTCAATCTTTTTGTTGAAGGGGTTTACGAAGCCAACTATCCATTAGAGATCCGTTGGAGCTGCTGCAGCTACTGTCTCTGACATTGTTCTGAAAAGATCTACAGTCTGACACTGCTTTGAAAAGTTGTTAGATTGCAATGGCTATATTCCACACACAAACTTCCTGATCTTTCTCTGCATATCTTTCACCCACCAACGGCTATATCCACTTCTAATGAAGTATCCACATATATCTGTTGTTAAAACATGCTTAGACCCAATGTCGACAAAAACATTGTCCCACATGATCTTTTGAGTCCGCTGGTCCTATTTTAGAAAAACCATGGGAATAACTTGTCATCGAATATCCAATGAACCTCTTGAGTATCTTAGCCTCAAAAGATGTCATCTTGACGAAAGATTAACCATGATACCCTCCAAGTCATTATGAACACATCGTTGCCTTTAACTTATTCTTTTCCTTTCAAGATGTTCATGCCTATACCTAGTTTTCGCTAAACTCGGGTCATTGATATCACCACATCTTTGCATCCACCATATTTTCTTCAGGATTAAAGATCTGGTTAATTGATTAAGCTCCAGCACCTTCCAGAACAGAAAATCTGCACGATCCCTTACCCATAATTAGGACGTCCAGATGTTTATTGGTACGTTGATATTGCTCACTCGATCTTCTACCTGATATATAAAAGGAAGCTCCCCTTACCAAAAGATCTGCTGCCCCAATAACAATCCAGTGCGTCCGATCTTTCTTCTAGTCCTTCCAAGCATATTGGTAACTTCGACTTCACCAAGCTGCTCATCTTCATGGTCCTTCCACTATTCACTCGATCTTTGTCCATCCAAGCCATCACAAACATCCCCGTTCTTCTTGGCTTGTTCACCTTGATCCAAGTCCATCCAAGTCTTCACCTCTAAAAAATCCTTCCAGCTTGTAGATATCTCCATCACCCAATATCTCGTTCACTTCAAAAGATCGGCTACAAATCCCAAAAAGATCGGCAAAGCACTTCGACATTGGCTGAGCAGATCTTTGTCCAAGGGACAACTTGTGATCTTTTTCTCTTCATTTGCATTTTGGCTTGTGCATATAAAACCTGTATAGCTCATGCAATGCACACATTACTAGCTTTTGATTGTTTTTGTTGTCATCAAAATAAGATTGTGGATAATCCAGCAATCACTATATTAGTGACATTCCCAATAATCTTTCCCTTTTTGATAATGACAAAATAATCTTCAGAATATGCAGATGACTTAACACGCAATAAAGTATTTTCAATTTAAGTGCGTGAAAGGTAAACAAATTTTCTTGTCTTGCCAAATATACGAATTCTGTTTAGGGCAATTAGGCATGCAATGCAACCTCCATGTGTCATGATTTTCAATGAATAAACAGGAGATAGCAAGCAGAAACATTATGAGCATAAAAATAAGAATTATTGACAGTTCATGTTTCTATACAAATCACTTAACCAGATGTATTTCTAATAGGAATGAATGTTCATCATGTGAACCAAATCACTTAGCCACATGTATTTCTAATAGGAATGAATGTTCATCATGTGAACTAATACTCCTCCAAACATACATGCATATTCATCAAATCTCTCACCCTTTTTGTCATAATCAAAAAGGCGCTTACAAGGTATATGCAATTAAGCTCGATTCATGCAAGTATACCTTTGTCCTATTTAACATGCTTGGGTGAATAGAAAAGATGTGCAATGAAGCTCGTTGTCGCGACCCTCTCGAAAATTCTGGAGAAATCGAGGGTTAATGGTCGTCCGGTCTGGTTGGACGCGGGCGTCTCCCAAGTTCCATTACCCAAGTCGCAACGGAGATATACGTGGTCGGTCGTGTGGTCTAATGACATGTGATACGTGTACATTCTGAAGAGTCACCACCAATCGTTTCGTGGAAGGTATGATTGGAAACCTTATCGAATAGCTTGGAGCTTATATTCGATTCTATGAGAACTAGAGAAATGGGATCGGGGACTCAGTTACGTTAATTATCAAAGTCGACACCCTTTCGGTACCTGAGTTGATTGAATTATTTAATCCTAAGATTTCATGCTGATGAGTGGGGTACGAACTCTAAATCTAGGAGTTCATGCAGATAGTAGTGACTATCCTGGTAATCACAATCAATAAAAGAAGGTGCGAAAATCAAAGATCAAAGGCATGCGAATAAATCACATGAATATAGCATGGCATCCCAAGTAAGGCTCTATTGACTTAGAGAAGTATTAATCACGGCTTAGGAGTGATTTGGACAAGATTTGCCCATAAGGGGCAAAATCGTAATTTTGAAGAAATTTGGGACAACTTGCCCAAAAAGGGCAAAATTATCACTTCATAAGAAAACTGGAGTCAATAGGAATTGTAAATATGGTTGATCAACCAATCAGTCCATTTCCTATTTTTTGGCAATTTTCAAAATTTTCTGAAATTTTGGAAATGATTTGCCCTTTAAGGGGTAAAGTCGTCATTTCAGAAGATGACGAGGAGTGAAAATCTCAAATAGAAGGATTGGTCAACCATCAGGCTCCAAATCCTAATTTTGAGCAATTCTCATAGCTTATTGGAGTGGGAAAGATAATTTACCCATTGAGGGGTAAAATCGTCATTTCAAGAAAAAGTATGAGATTTGAAAGCCCAAGCAGAAGGATTGGCCACCTGACTGACCCTAATCCTAATATAGGCATTTTCGACATATCTCATGTATGATGCAAGGTCGAATTACCTAGAAAGGGCAAAACCGTCATTTTCCAAAAGAATAGATAAGAAATCCTAAAAATAATATTGACCAATTGTCTGTGGTTAATCCTCAATTTTTTAGAATTTCTAGAGTGACCAGAAGTTTCCATGATTTCCCTTTTCTTTTCTTTTTTTATTTTTTAGGATTTTGATAACATTTTTTTAGAATTTTCTAGTAGTTTTTTGATTTTTTTTAAATATATTTTTTGGATTTTTATTAAAAAATATTATTCGGACCCGGTCAACTCGATCCACTAGGATCGGATACCTGGCCTAGACTCGGACCCGCGCGCACTGAACCCTTAAAATGACGTCGTTCCGTTTTTTTTTTCGTTATTTGGACTTAATCCGACGGTCTCTATTGAACCACGTAACTGCTCCACGGCCACTAGATCGATCGATTAAAACCTATGGCTCAGATCAAAAGCTGACTAAATTTCATCTGTTGGATCTAATTACCTGAACCTACGGTCATGATTAAAAGACAAGACTTGATCTTGACCATTCATCTTCACTAACTTAAACGACGCCGTTCGACTACTAATATGAACGACACCGTTTTCATATTTTTTGATTTTCTAATTATAAACTTATTTCATAATATTTCTAATTACTAATGGGGGGCTATTAAAAATAGGACTCGATTAACCCCAACCGTTGGATTAAAACTAACTCAGCCTAACAGACTAATGGTCGAGCCGACTTGTCATCCATGTGGATCAATCATACGCTGCCTCTTAAGATACTGACTCGTTAACCTGCCACGTCAGCTTCATCTTCAACCTCCCAACTGCAACCAAATAGACGGTCGAGATTTCTCCGGCTTTGATCGATGACCCAACCTAGATCGATTGACACCAAACTAGTATCATTCGACTTGTCTTGCTCTCTAGTTTGACATATCTAGGAATCAAGGCACCTCATCCACAAAATCACATGGAGCACGCAAAACGCCGAGTATGACAATGGCAGTTCAATTGCAAGATCAAGAGCATTTCATGCCAATTAATTCACAAAGAAGCTTGATGTGAAGTCCAGGAGACTTACCTCAAGCTCCGATTGAGCTCGCACGGCCTAGATTTGGCTAGGCAGGACCGAGCAATACTCAGTTATGGCAAAGAGGTTCAGACATGGTTTATTATGCAAAATCGAGACAAAAATAAAGTGCGATTGTGGTTAGAATAGTTCAAGGAACAAAACGTACGCATTAAATGCAAGAATCAAGGACGGAAGCGAGATTCGCCATTGAGCACAGTACAAAGTTCGAAGGAGAGAACTACATGTCCTCGATGTCTGCTAAGGTGAAACCGGTGACGATCGCTTCCTTGGAACTTGGACCACATTCTGGTAACACTCAGAAGCTTCAATTTTGCCTAGTGAGGCCTAATCAGTGCTTCACAGTTTTGAGCTCCAGCCTTCGACAATGGCAATGAAAGGTGAGCTCCCTCTTCTTCTTTCTCTCTCTATTCCATTCCTCTCTTGAACAAAATGAAAAAAAACCCTTTTTAGAAAGTTCCTCCGATGGTTATATCCCAATTTCGATTTCCCTCTCAATCTGTGGACGTTCACTAGCTTGGATTCACGTGGTAAATGGCATGCCGACGGCGACGGAATCTGTTGGGAAACCATCTAATCTCCGTTAGGTGCTTTGGCAAGTCCCATTTGGTGTGCATTTGACATGGATTTTAGCTGAGTTTGAGAAATGTTTATTTTTACAAGCCAACCACCTTGACTAGCCAATTACTCTCTTCTCTGGCGACGTCAAATGATGTTGTCGGTGTCGATCGACAGGAAAGAGCGAGAGTCATAATACGCCTACCATTTCTCATTCAATTATCTATGAATTGGCCTTCAATTTGAGGATCAAAATCACCTCCGAGACTATACATCTACGCGGGAGCTCAGGGAAGAAGATGACACTGTTCTCTACCGGTTCGACCTATCCAAACCGGTTTCAACTTGCAATTTGCAAAATTAATCAAAATTGGTGGGGATTTTTCATAATTTAAACCTCAAATTGAACTTAGGAAATGAATATTATCTAAAAATGTGGTTTTGCCCAAAAGTTCATGTTAATTTGTATGAAAGGCCCAAATTTATTTTTGATTGCAATTCGGGAAATTATGAAATTGAGGGTCCAAATAACTAAATTAGACCAAACCACCTATGCCAATTGATTCAGAATGGTGAAAAATATTGGGTAGTGGTTCCAATTTGCGATGGTAGTCCTTGAATTAAAAATAATTTCAAATATACCTAAATTGAAGGACCAAATTGTAATTAGGTATGCAATTTTACCCAATTCATGCAATTGAGCAATTTCTGTAAACAATTAGACTAAATTGCAATGAAGGACAATCATATTGAATGACAAGACTCTCAAAATGCCAAAATTACAAATTAAAAGACTCAATTGATATTTATTTACCAAATTCAACTATATGTGTAACAAAGGAACACATATAATTGAACTTGAATTTGGCCTTTTTATGAGGTCAAGAAGACAAGGGAGTTAAAATAAAAATATTAACTATTTTTCTATATTTTTATGACCTCAAATGCTATTTTTCTTATTTTTTTCAAGTATTTTCTATTTTCCAAAAATACCAAAAAGTGAAAAAATACAAAAAATTATTTTTGATAAAAAAATGGTTCCTTGGGCTTGGCCAAGGTTACCAAAGTTAATTTTGTAATTTTTCAGCTTTTTATGAATTTTTCAAAACAAGACTAAAAAAGACTGATAAAAAGTCAGGTTTCAACAGTTGCTCCTTTTTAAGAGGAATCTCGTGAGTGGTTTCACTCAAAGACAATGACACTTGAGTCTAGACTGACTCGATTGAGGAAAATAAAAACGAATCATCATATTCAATCTTTCTTGTCTTGTTGGTGAACGCTCTCCGCTTATTCTGTTTCTGCTAATGTGAGAGAGAGAGAGAGTAGAGTTACTTACCTGTTACTCACCCGCCAGATGCTTGTGTGGCATGCGTGGTGTGTGGCAGATTCAAGTGAATACCTAGGAATTTGTATCATGAGAATCCTAGGGTGATTAAGCTTTAGCTCGTATAATAGGCCAAACCAGAATGAGATTTCTATCTGTCATAAACCTAAAGATAATGCACCCATTCTTTGGGGTTTGTCAAATGTTTTGATTTGTATGGTGGATTAGACCACGAATAGGATTTCTATCTATCAGAAACCTATGGATGACGCATCCGTTTTTTAGGCTTTGTCTAAGGTTCATCTTCTATAAGGCTTACCAAGGTGTACGATTCGTTTTACCTTTGAAGACTTGCCATGAACTCGATCCGCCTGTGGATCAGTTTGGGAAAAAGGTTTGCTCATTAAAATGGCTTACCGGTGGGAATGGTTCGTATTACCTCTGAAGACTTGTTGTGTATCCATACGGAAGGTAAACCTATTTCTCAAGTTTACCACAGTGACTATTCTGGGATTTAGGGTTTTCCTAAAATCTTGCAGAAAACTGAATTTAAAGGTTGTCTTTTTGACATGCACGGTGCTAATATGAGATTTGGGGACTTTAAGTATCCTACAGAAAGTTCAAACCTACAAAACTTTTGTTAACGAGATTCTTCTGGAATATAGGGGTTATTTAAAATATCACAAAAAGTTGAATCCAATTATTGTACTTTTGACATGGGATGTGACATTCTGAGATCTGGGGACTCCATATATTCTGCAGAAAGCTCAAACCTGTAAAACTTTTATTAAGAAGATTCTTCTGGGATATGAGGGTTACCTAAAATCTCGTAAAAATTTGAATCCAATGATTGTCCTTGGGAGGTGACATTCTAAGATCTGGGGACTCTAGATATTTTGCCAGAAAGATAAACTTGGGAGCTTTTTATTGCAACGAAAGATGTCCTTCGAGGACTTGGGGTTACCACGAGTCCTACAGAAGTTTAAACTTGAAAGTTCTTTTCTCATTTAAGAAAACATCAGTAATATTGAGGAGGTGATAATTATCAGACTGATTAAGCCTTGTAGCTATAAATGCAGTCATGCAAAGTGGATTACCATGATGGAGGTGTTATCCAAAACATCTCGCCACATGCAAAGGTGATAAAAAATTCCTGGTAAGGAAAATTTGGATTGAACAGTTTGAAATTTCCAAAATAGTTTGTTTAAAACATCTTGTTGGAGTGTTTTTATCAAAGAGGGTTTCTCACCAATTCTTTAGTATTTACCTTTTACAAAGAAAGCACTCAAATTTCCTATTAACCTGTACCTAGGTTTCAGGGTCATTCGTAGCACATACATTTTGATCGATCAGGAGTCTTCCTCGCGACCATAACGTAAGTTTGGACATGGTTTCCATAGGGGGGGACTCACTTTTCGAGTCAAGTCTTTTGAATGGGATTTCCGTCATCTACTCCGGGTTTACAGGTCAAGAACCCTGCAAAATGAGAAAGAAATAATCTTACTCGTACCTCTTCGAGTTAAGGTATGCATTAACCCAAGTATCTTAGTCGGAAGAGACTATCAAAGGTTATAATATTGGTAGGATTATGGACCGAAAAAAGGCTTGTTTTTGGTCTGAAATCGCGAAGGATTTAACGTTAGTGATCATTGCCCATTGGTCACCTGTTTTATTCCTTATTAGTAATTCTTCGAAGAACATCTTCGGTCTTCTGAGAATATTACGCACTTTTGAAAGCATGCCCATATGTGACATTCTGATTTCCAGTCGATTTCACGCTCATTAATGAGAAGTGTATATCTAGAGATGTATTTCAGTCGTATTCTGCTCGAATTTGATCAATTCGAGTAGACTGACCAAAAGGGAAAGGCTAATGCGAAACAAAGTACGTGGATCCGAGGAACTCAAATAGGAAACGACGCTTTGGCCATAAGGATTATCGAGGGAACTAGCGATAGATTACATGCCAACCAAAGCCGCCACGAATTGACGAGCCCTAAACGTGATAGGAATGACAAGGTTGATACGCGTAATGTCTGCAAAAGCCGCCCATCGGTTCGGGATAGGCTGGAACCATGTCTGGTAGAGAAAACCATCAGAAATGAGCCTTGAAAATTGAAAATGGAGAATCAAGAATTCCAACATTACAATTGGATTGGCCGTCACCCTATCGGAGATTATTGGATTGAGAGAAACGACGTTCCGGACGTCGGGGGTAAAATTACCTTTTTGTCTCTTAAGCTTAGAACTTTGCCCATGCAATTGAAGGAGGGAATTTTGGACTTTATATGCCCCTCAAGGCTGCCGAATTCAAGAAGAAAGGATGGCCATTGGATGTTGTATGATTGACTTGAGAGACAAGCGTCAAGAGATGGGGCAAGGAGTAGTCATATCAACTTTTGGCCAACTACCATTCCAAGCATTGACCAAGAGCTTGTATATAAGCCTTTTCTCTCTCTCTTTAATCATTTTGGCCGGCCACTTCCACCATAAGCCATCGAAAACCTCTCTCTTGCTCCCTCTCCATCTGCTCGCCGGCAAACAGCTTCAGGGGTTGCTGTTCGCCGCCCACGACAGACCCTTCCGGCCGACCACACCGACGAAACTTTATATCTTACCAATGTCCTCGAACAAGAATCAGGTCGATTGGAGCACCGAGGAGTCCCGAGCAGAGATTCTCCCAAGAGCCAACAGAATCTGCTCCAACTTGAAGTAGGTAACATTTTGGACCCCTTTTGGAGGTTGAAATATTGGATTTTTAATGCCAAATTTTGTGGAGACCTAGTAGACATGTAGATGAATCTGTGGTAAAAAGTTGAGAGTGATTTGAGGAAGTTTTAACCTCGAAATGGCCTTGCAAATCTTGAACAGAAAACTGTCGGATTCTGACCTTAGGTGAATCGGCGACTTTCAATGGAATTCCGACGACCAATCGACTCCAAGCTCACGGTGAGCCTTACAAAACCTTAAATAGACATGTTAAGAGGTAGGACAAGGGTTAAATGTTGGATTTGGAGTTGAATTAGGGCTGGTAGCTCACGGCATGCACAGAACCGTGAGGAACCAGTTTGGTTCTGTGCATGGCCGAACCTTGGAGGGCTGTTGGCATTGAATTGTGAGTCTCAAACTGATGTTTCAAACAAGTTAAGATGTTGAGGATTGTGCTATGGAGGATTAGGATGCATGGATTAATGAATTGGACTTGGGAATTAATGAATTGGTTGAATTTTATTAGGTTGCGCGACAAATCTGATCTTGTATTGATTTGGCCGAAACTTTGAGGACCCAAGAGGAGGAAATTGTGATATTGAAATCAAGGTAAGGGGATTCCTAACCTTATGCTAGGAAGATTGGACTCAATTGGGTCAGTCGAGGTTTAATTGAATTGACTCATGTGGAAATTTCAATAGGGATAGCTTATATTATGTCCTAAAATGTTATAGGACGTATGTAGCTGACATTGGCTATGCTTATGTTGTTAGCCATGTCTAGGCATTATATGAATTGCTTTGTATGCCATGAGTGTTCGAATAGTGCATGAGTTGCACCCGTTGTGTGCATGTGAATTGGCTTGAGATGATATGGTCTAAACATGGCATGACGAGGCCCTAAGGCGTAGGGACGCGGGGCGGGAGTTGATGCCCTGATGCGACAAGATCGCGGGGTGAAGTTATGATGTGTGGCGCCCTGATGCGACGAGATCGCGGGGTTGAGATAGCCACGGTCCTAATGCGAATTATTTGTGAGACAGAGAGGCCCTGAGGCATATGAGACGCGGGGCAGGAGATGTACACCCTGATTCGATGAGATCGGGGGGTTGAGATGGCCACGGTCCTGATGCGAACTATTCGCGGGACGGAGTTATGAGATGAGGATATTGACCTGGAGGTTTATCGAAACTTGATGCGTTTACGCGGACCGAGCATGATGCGACGAGATCGCGAGCTAGAGATTGAGGCAAGCTGAGATTGTGAATGTTGTGAAGTAGCAGGACTGTTGTACATGATCATTTGAGTGCGACATGAGATCATCGTTGTACGCCTGTCATCTGCGTGTTGCTATTTTATTGATTGGGCTTGATATGCCTGTATGATTATGAGTTTGAAATATCTAGATAGATGGCTGCCTGAGTGGACCGTCGGCCTAACCTAGGGTTAGGACCTACCTTACTGTGATTTATATCTCACCCAGTGGGGGCTTACATTTTTCAAGTTCCAAGCGAAGGAAGCGCGAGCTTGCCAAGGATTGGCATTTGAAGAGATAGTTGACCAATTGTATTTAGAATGGATTTGCCTTTGTGATATTGGGATTGTACTTCGGATTGATGAATTAGGAATTGATCTCTTAGTAATTGGTTATGGTAATTTGATGTACCCTTGTGTCCCAAGTCATCGGTTGTTGTTGCATTTATATGATTGGAGTTAGCACTGCTTTCGCGTGCATATTTGTAAAGAGTTGTAAGTTATTGGTCGTTGGATGCTAGAGTTTTCAGAAAAGCACGACTTGGTGGGATGTTCGCGCTCTCGCCGTGTTCGGGGGGTGACATCCCCGTTCGATTTGGTATCAAAGCAAGGTCAACTCGATCCAATGTGATTGAGGCTTAGAGTGATAAGGAGCGATGACTTGGGGACAATTTGATATTAAGGCCAATAGGACTAGGCAAGGATCATTGAATCTTGAGGATGGTAGCTTGAACTTGTGTACACTTTAACAGTCCTAGAGTTGACTTTAATGGATGATATCGAGTTATGTGGTGATTAAAGTTTAAGTGGAAGCAAGCTAGGATTGGATAGTCATAAGCATGGATTTTGAGGTAGTAATTATGCTTGAGGATAAAAGGGAATTGCGTATGAATGAAGGGTCAATTGAGGTGTATGATTGTGATCTTGATTTGTCAATGACCCCAACTCGAGGAGTACGAGTTATAAAGAGACGGCTAGTATTGGTGGATTCAGGCTTGAACTACGTGATATCTTGATGGTTTTAGTTATTGATTGTTATTGACAACGTTGGATGATATGAGATGAGATGAATACAAGGAATATTTGAATTGAAGATTAGTTGTGATCAAATGCATAGAGATTTGATTTGAATGTTGATTGGACTTGAGATATATAATGGAATATAGACAATTGAGCTCTGAGATATGACGGTCATAGGTGGAATTAGAACTCTAGAATGGATAGAAATTGATTTAAAGGTGGTTTTGATTGGACAAGTGATGAGAATAGGCATGCTATGCTTGAGTTTGTGGTTATGAAAGGCAGGTTGATGAGGGTGTATGCAGAGACTTAATAAACTGTCGCTTGGTATGGGACAAGTTGATGGAATACCTATAAACTGTAATGAAACATGGTATGAGACATGTGGAATGGGGTTTTCTTCGTAGATGTATGACCTGAGACAACCTGCAACGGCCAGGTTTGATGAGGGCGGGGAGTGATCGCCGGGACAGAGAGGTCCGAACAAGGAGCCGCTCTTGGCAAGCTTCTAAGATGGCAAGAGGTAGGAATGACCCAAGTCATAACTTGAAAGGGGAAGCTTAGGTATCAGGTTGAGTCCGATTGTGGATGAGGGATGTGCGGCACGAGATCAATCCTCATCAAGGATGATTGAAAGTGGCATGACATGTGTAATGATGACCGTGCTTGACAATGGATGCCCTTTGAAAAGGGAAAATGATGTTTGTGATGGGCCTATTAGGCAAGTTGTGTGATTAGCCTCATGTGATTGGCTTGGCCAAGGTATAACTAAGAGGTTATACGACGTATGGGGTTTATACCCGTTGAGCTGTGGCATGTCGAGATGAGATAGTATGTTGTGACTATGCTAGAGTGGCGGATGCCTTTAGCCTAGAGTATGAGCTATTGACTCAATGAATCGCTGTCTTGAGTGCTTGATTAATGGTTGCCTTGTTGAGGCTAGCCTAGTAGTGGCCGTCAGTTGAGAAGTTACCTCGTTGAGGTTGGCTTGAGGAAGGATTGCCGATCAAGGATGATTTGTTACCCTTGAATAATTGGCAAATAATTGGGAATTGCTTAAGAACCATTAGAGGGTTGGTTGATGGTGAAAGATATTGGGATGAGCCGCCTGAGATTCATGGACTTGAGTAAATGACTTGAGTCTTGGATTCTTGGAGAGAATCATAGTGGTTCAAGTGACACGAGAACCTGATAAGACTAAAGGACCAAAGTATGGTCGTTAGAGTAGAACTTGGCTTGTGTACGCGAGATACGAAAAGATCCAAGAACTAAAGATGGATCATGAGAACTGAGTTTGATGAGTAACCAGAACGCGAAAACCAGCAGAGCGATTGACTCGAGTTTGTGAACTACATAAGACCCAAGAGCTGAATGGGTCATAGGAACTTTGAACGGCAATGAGGAAATGGTTGGTTAAGCAAGCTCGAGAAGGAGTTGCCAAGATTCTCTAAGTCACGGCGGATATAAATGCTAGTGCTGATGAGTCAAGGCGATAGAAGTCACGAGAAAGGTGACTCTGAGTTATTTCATTCACAAGAAAAGTGAATGTTTGGGAAGAACCATGAGAGTTCTGAAAAACTTGTGAAGTTGTGAATAAGAATGAGAATGACTGAGTTTGATGGAAGAATGAAAGTTGAAATTGTCTTCCTCTGAATTGAGGACCTTAATGAGAAAACCTTAGAGGTTTTGGGCACTCTAAAGAAGGAAAGTGACCCTGGCAGTACTAGCCCTGAGAGGCTATTGAGGATTGGTGAAAGGTCACTAGAGGAAGGGTTTCCTCTGAGGCAGGAGATCTGCCTAGCCAAATTCTGTTGAGTTGTTCGATGGGAAGTATCATCCTAGGATTGCTGGAGAGCAAGGGTTGTTTGGATCCTAATACTTTTGCAAAGATCATAAGATGATCGACCAGTGTGAGGCAAAGTCTCAAGATCGCTTAAGCATATGGTAAAAGTGGTCAAAGACCCTTGGACAAGATGAGAAGTCCCTAAGTGGATTAGAACTTGAGAACTACATAGCTGATTGTTATTCCTAATTTTGAGGAATGGTGACAGGACTCAGCTAAAGAGGAGAATGATTGAAAGACCTATGAATAAGAGAACTCCTGCTCAGGGAATACGAGCAAAGAGATATTCATTATGAGTATGGAGCGTGCCTAGGGGAAATAGTTGATTACTTGAGTGCAAGACACTTGGAAGAAAGTGAGTAGTAAGTATTTTCTGTTATGAATGAGATCGAAGAAGAATCGACATGCTAGATTTCCTGAAGTTAATGATTTCCTGGAATCGGTTGATTGAATTGGAACCATGAAGAATCAGATCATGAGTTGCTATTCTCTAAAGAATAGAGCATTGTTCTTAAAGGGTGATTGGACCATGAATTGGTCATTGACGAGAATAAAAGTGAACGGACTTGGTAGTCCTAACTGGTTGTGATTCTAATGAATGGTGTAGTAAATGAAAAGAGCGCTTAGAGAATGCTTGCAAAGTGATTTGAGGTAATCAAAGTGACCATTCGACGTGGGAATTTGTGAGACCCAAGGACAAACAGATATTGTCACTTGAGGTGACTAAGTTGTGGGAAAGAGAATGTAAAAGCATGGTGGCATTTGAATCCTGGAGTAAAGGTATCGCCGTCGGCGCAAACTCCAAGATTGACGTCCTATGAAATGAGAATGACAAGGTGAATTTGAAGTGAGAGAATGTCACGGAAGTGTATAGTTTCCTTCATAGGGTAAAGGACCCTAGTGTGTAAGGAAGAGGAACTTTTGATTGTCTTGGTGTTTTAGGATAGAGCGTCTGGACTGAGGAAGAAGTCGCAGAACTTCAATGATTTTTGGAAGTGAAATCCGAAAGACAGTCTTGTTGACAATGTTGAATTCCAAGATGATGTGGACGTTCAATGGAACGAATGGAATTGAGATAAGGTTGCTTTAGCGAGTATGAAACTCAGAGGCTAAAGCACCAATGCTTCTCGAGAGAAGAGTGACAAGAATAAGAAAAATGTCGTACGGTGCTAGAGGAGACCCGTGATGACAGAAAGCTGAGGTCTGAGCTCTCGAGTGAGAAGTGCGAGAAATAGTTTGAAAGATTCGACATTTGGCGAAAGGAAGTTGATAATCGTCGAACTATGTGCCCAAGGAATGATTGAGTGGGTCATTACCATCTCGAGAGACGATGGTTGAACTCATGTAGAGAGCCATGAGAAACCTGAACGGTTTTTAAAGAGTGTCATATGGCCTCTAAGAAAATATCTATTGCGTGCTAAATGTGAAGAGTGCAAGTTGTGGGCCTGATGAGGTAAGATTCCTCCGCTGTGAGATTTAGGGGAAATGAAATTCATGTGGAGCCTATGAGGATGGGGACGAATGATGGATCGACTAGGGTCGATGTGAGTTGCGGAAAGTGAAAGCTTCTTGGGATTGATGAATGGAAATAGATGGACCGTCGAAAGATTCCCTACAAGAGCTGTTCCATCGGTGAAATGGACTAAGGACGAGTCGTGACACGAATGAGTGAATGAACGTGAAAAGAGTTTTCGAGGACTCAAGTTAAGCTAATGACTGCGCTGTCTATGATAATTCCAGTCGGAAATTGAAAAGCTTATGGAGGTTGTAATGACACGACGCAGAATGGAACTTGAGGCGTAACAAGGCGATTTGAAGTGAATATTACATGTACGCCACGATAGTAGGGCCACATGAGTTGCAAGGCTAAGAGCTCGTGAAAAAGTTTGAGAAACCTTGTTTGAGTGGAAAGAGGTTTGAGTTAATGTCTACCACAAGAAAATAACGTAGTAATTTCTCAAGAAATATTGAATAAGAGGCAACGCCGAAAGATGAAATTGCTCGTGGATGTAGGAGCGTTGCTTGTGCAAGGAAAGACCTCGAAGTTGTGTGAACTAAAGAAGGTTGAGGGTATGGACTACTTAAAGGGAATTTAAGGCGAGGCATGTGGAACGAAGAGATCACCCAAGTGTTGTTCTAGCGATATTCGTATCGCTAAGGAAGGGTGGATTGTTTGGTGGATGCTTATCGTTGATAATTAAACACGGTTTAATGGGCAATGGAGGGACAGATCTTCCCTCAAGAAATAAGAGATTCAACTCCTAAATTGGAAGTTCGCTAATGGACTAGCGAGATGGCTACTGGAAACACCTAGCCTGAAGGTCAGAAGGAAATTGAGGTTTACCATAAACACCGATACTGGAGGAATTATAGGAATGGATGGAACCCTTGAGGTCATGAACGGAAGTACGAGTCCAGCATTGAAGAGAAACTTAAGGAGATGACCTCATTAAAATTCAAAGGGAGAATTATGGTGTTTCCTAGGGATGACACAAAGATGTGCCAAGATGCATATATATATATATATTTATATATATCGATGATAAGGTTGAAAATTGAAATTTGACTATCTTGTAGTCGAACACTAGACTTGTCGACGGAAGGGAAGGACAAGATGACGAAAGTTGAAGGATCGCTTTGTCCAAGGGAATTTTCGGATAGAGTGGAGAAGGAATTACTACGGAAATAACTAAGTAAATGTTTAAGGAGTTAAGAGGGCCATAACTCGATTTGTTTAATGGTGGGCAAATTGATAAAGCCCTTGAATCTCTGTTGGCGTGAAAGGAAGCTTGAAAGAAGTAATACATCGAAGGGTATAGACATTAAGAGTGCATTCTAGCGAGGGCTTGGTAATAATGTTTATAGACAAATAAAAGAGATAAGGTGAACGCTCAAGGATGAGCTGCTGGCAAATGATATAAATATTGAAAGAGAATGAAGAGAAGCAAATCAGATTAAGGACTGAAGGAGACAAGTCCCAAGGAAAAGATAGTTTTGAATTGGAAAGGACGAGCAAGATCGTCAAACCATGGAAAGGATTATCCGGAAGAGTGAAAATGCGACGAGGCACTAATACCCCAAAGGATTGGATGAGTAGAAGGCTGTGAATTTCGAGGACGAAATTCCTTTAAGGGGGAAAAGTTGTGACATTTTGATTTCCAATCAATTTTAGGCTTATTAATGAGAAGTGTATATCTAGAGATGTATTTCAGTCGTATTCCGCTCGAATCTGATCAATTCGAGTAGATTGACCAAAAGGGAAAGTCTAACGCGAGACGAGGTACGTGGACCCAGGGAACTCGGATAGGAAACGGCTCTTTGACCATAAAGATTATCGAGGGAACTAGCGATAGACCCTTACAATTACATGACACCCAAAGTTGCCACGAATTTACGAGCCCTAAACGTGATATGAATCACGAGGTCGATACGCGTAATGTCTACAAAAGCTGCCCGTCAGTTTGGGATAGGTTGAAACCACGTTTGGCAGAGAAAACCATCAGAAATGAGCCTTGAAAATTGAAAGTGGAGAATCAAGAATTCCAACATTACAATTGGGCTGGCCGTCGCCCTATCGGAGATTATTGGATTGAGGAAAACGACGTTCCGGCCGTCAGGGGTAAAATTACCATTTTGCCCCTCAAGCTTAGAACTTTGCCCATGCAATTGAAGAAGGGCATTTTGGACTTTATATACCCCTCAAGGCTGCCAAATTCAAGAAGATAGGAAGTCCATTGAATCTTGCATGATTAACTTGAGGGACAAGTGTCAAAAGATGGGGCAAGGAGTAGTCATATCAACTTTTGGCCAGCTACCATTCCAAGCATTGACCAAGAGCTTGTATATAAGCCTTTTCTCTCTCTCTTTAATCATTTTGGCCGGCCACTTCCACCATAAGCCACCGAAAACCTCTCTCTCCCTCCCTCTTTATTTGCTCGTCGGCGAACAGCTTTAGGGACTGCTGTTCGCCGTTCAACACCGTCCGGCCACCATTTACCCATCAGCTGACCACACCGACAAAGCTTTACGTCTTGCCGACGTCCTCTAACAAGAATCAGGTCGATTGGAGCACCGAAGAGTCCCGAGCGGAGATTCTCCTGAGAGTCGACGGAATCTGCTCCAGCCTGAAGTAGGTAACGTTTTTTACCCTTTTGGAGGCGGAAATGTTGGAGTTTTCTGGTCAAATTTTGTGGAGAACTAATAGACATGTAGATGAATATGTGGTAAAAATTTGAGAGTGATTTCAGGAATTTTTGAACTCGAAATGGCCTTGCAAATCTTGAACAGAAAACTGCCGGATTCTGACCTTGGGTGAACCGGCGACTTTCAACGGAATTCCGGCAACCAATCGACTTCAAACTCACGGTGAACCTCACAAACGGTTAGATGTTGGATTTGGAGTTGAATTAGGGCTGGTAGCTCACGGCATGCACAGAACCGTGAGGAACCGGTATGGTTCTGTGCATGACCGAACCTTGGAGGGCTGTTGGCATTGAATTGTGAGTCTCAAATTGATGTTTAAGACATATTAAGATGTTGAGGATTGTGCCATGGAGGATTAGGATGCATGGAAGGTTGAATTGGACTTGGGAATTAATGAATTGATTGGATTTTATTAGGTTGTGCGACAAGTTCGGTCTTGGATTGATTTGGCTGAAACTTTGAGGACCCAAGAGGAGGAAATTGTGATATCGAAATCAAGGTAAGGGGATTCCTAATCTTATGCTAGGAAGATTGGACTCAATTGGATGTGTCGAGATTTAATTGAATTGACTCATGTGGAAATTTCAATAGGGATAGCTTATATTATGGTCTAAAATGTTATAGGACGTATGTAGGTAACATTGGCTATGCTTCTGTGGTTGGCCATGTCTGGGCATTATATGAATTGCTTTGTATGCCATGAGTGTTCGAATCGTGTATGAGTTGCACCCATTGTGTGCGTGTGGATCGACTTGAGATGATATGACATAAACATGGCATGGTGAGGCCTTGAGGCGTATGAGACGCGGGGCGGGAGTTGATACCCTGATGCGACAAGATCGCGGGGTGAAGTTATGATGTGTGGCGCCCTGATGCGACGAGATGGCGGCGTTGAGATAGCCACGGTCTTAATATGAATTATTTGAGGGATGGAGAGGCCTTGAGGCGTATGAGACACGGGGCAGGAGATGTACACCCTTATGCGATGAGATCGCGGGGTGAAGTTGATGATGTGTGGCGCCTTGATGCGACGAGATTGCGAGGTTGAGATGGCCACGGTCTTGATGATAACTATTCATGGGACGGAGTTATGAGATAAGGATATTGGCCTGGAGATTTATTGGAACCTGATGCGTTTACGCGGGTTGCCGATGACTGTCTGATGCGTTTACGCGGACCAAGCCTGATGCGATGAGATCGCAGGCGGAGATTGTGTATGTTATGAAGTGGCAAGATTGGTGTACATGATCATTTGAGTGCGATATGAGGTCATCGTTGTACGCCTGTCATCTGCATGTTGCTATTTTATTGATTGGGCTTGATATGCCTGTATGATTATGAGTTTGAAATATCTGGATAGATGACTACCGAAGTGGACGGTCGGCCTAACCTAGGGTTAGGACTCACCTTTTTGAGATTTATATCTCAAAAAGGTGACTGCCGAAGTGGACGGTCGCGAAGGAAGCGCGAGCTTGCCAAGGATTGGCATTTGAAGAGATAGTTGACCAATTGTATTTAGAATGGATTTGCCTTTGTGATATTGAGAATGTACTTCGGATTGGTGAATTAGGAATTGATCTCTTCGTAATTGGTTAAGGTAATTTGATGTACCCTTGAGTCCCAAGTCAGTGGTTGTTGTTGTATTTATATGATTGGGGTTAGCACTGCTTTCGCGTCCATATTTGTAAAGAGTTGTAAGTTAATGGTCATTGGATCCTGGAATTTTTAGAAAAGCACGCCTTGGTGGGATATTCGCGCGCTCGCCGTGTAATGAGGAGTGTGTATCTTGAGTTGTATTTCAGTCGTATCCCGCAATTCGAGTAGACTGACCAAGAGGGAAAGGTTAACGTGAAACGAGGTACGTGGACTTGGGGAACTCGGATAGGAAATGGTGCTTTGACCATAAGGATTGTCGAGGGGATATTTAGAGCCACAAAAAGAACGATCCAAGAACGATTGAGGAATGCCTTACGAGTGTCATACGATTGAAGCGCGGGTGATGTCGCTTAACCAACGTATGATTTGCAAAATTTTCCTAAATCGGACGGTGAAAATCAAGACCTTAGGAGCTAGTGATAGACTCTCACAATTTTATGACAACCAAATCATACGTTAGGTTCCACTTCACCGGCCACCATGGCCACTTCTGGCCATCCCTAGATACTGGCCAGCCACACCAACGTAGCCCAATGTCCTGTCAACCTCCTCAAAGTGGAATCAGACGATTTGGAGCACCGAGGAGTCCGGAGCGGAAATTCTCCCGAAAGCCGACAAATTCGGACTCAAACTGAGGTAGGTTCAGTTCTCAGACCATTTGGTGGTCGAAATGTTGCAATCTTTGGCTCAAATTTTGTGGAGATCAAGCCGAGACGTGTAGGAATCTGTGGTAAAAATTTGGACTTAATTTGATAAGTTTTTGACTAAGAACCGACCTTGTACATTTCTCCCAGAGACGACCAGTTCTGGAGCCTCAGTTCGGTGCCCACGAGGACCACTTCTGGCCACCATCTGCTGGTGGCCAATCACCACAACAAAACTCTACGTCTTTCCGAACTCCTCCAACAAGAATTGCGGCGTTTGGAGCATCGAGACGTTCTGGGCAGAAGTTTTCCCAAAAGTCGACGGAATCGGAGCCCTTTAACCGGTCGAAACCTTTGAATTTTAGGCTCAAATTTTGTGGAGACTCAGTAGAGATGTAGATGAATCTGTGGTAAAAATTGTGGTTTGAATTGATAAAGTTTTGACCTCGAACTGGTCTTGTGGAATTGGAGCAGAAAACTGCCGGTACTGACCAAGGAAGAATCCGGCGAGTTCAAAGGGTTTCCGGTAACCAATCAAGCTCAAATCTTCGGTGAGCCTCTTAGACCCTTAGATAATCATGTTAAGAGGTGGTATAACATTTAAATGATGGATTTAGAGTTTAATTGAGGCAGGTAGCTCACGGCATGCACAGAACCGTGAAGAACCGATTTGGTTCTGTGCATGGTCGAACCTTAGAGGGTTGTGATTGTTGAATTGAGCTCCAAATTGAAGATTAAAGCATGTTATAATGATGAGGATAATGCTATGGAGGCTTGGGTTCATGGATGGTTGAATTGGATTGGAAATTAATGTAATTGGTTGGACTTGATTCGGTTGCACATTGAGTTCGGTCTTACCCTATTGGAGGCCGAAACTTTAGAGGTTCAAGAGGAGTAAATTGGGTTGCCAAATTCAAGATAAGGGAATTCCTAACCCTTTGTTAAGACGATTGGACTCGATTGGGTAAGTCGAGGGCCAATGGGATCGATTTACAAGGAAATTCCCAAATGTGATAGCTTGATGTGTCCTGAGATGTATAGGATGAATGTATGTGACGTTGTCTACGCTTGAGTGATTGCCATGTTTATACGTCATTTGATTTACCTACATGCCACAGAATTTATGAAATGTGTTTGAATTGGCACTTGTCACTGAGTGTGCCTTTGAATTGAAAGTCAAAGCATAAGTCCTGATTGTGGCATGAGCATATCATGGCATGGCCTTGAGGTGTGTGAGATGCGGAGCGGAAGGTTGAAACCCTGATGCGACGAAGTCGCGGGGCTGAGATAGCTACAGTCATGATGCGATCTAATCGCGGGATAGAGTATGAGATCTTTTGCATGCCTGTCATTGCTTCATTGAATGGTGCCCTATTTGCCCATAAGTTATGAGTTTGAAAATATGGAGGATTGAAGGACTGCCTGAGTGGACGGTCGGCCTAACCTAGGGTTAGGACCAACCTTATTGATATTTATATCTCACCCTAGTGGGGGCTTACATTTTTTAGGTTGCAGGCGGAGGGATCACGAGTTTGCCATGGAGTGGCATTAAAATGGATAATGGACGATTGTGTTTATAGTACATTTGTCTTTTGTGATATTAGTATTGTATATTTGATTGGCGGGTTAAGAGTTGAACCTACGTGTATTGGTTGTTAATTTTGATGTATTTGCCCTAAGTCATCGGGTATAGTTGTATTTATATAATTGAAGAAGGCATCGCTTTCGCATGCGTATTCTTATAAGTTATTGGTCGTTGGATCCTGGAGCTTTCTCGAATGAACGGCATGTACAGGGAGGTTCGTGTGCTTGAGACCAGGGAGATTGGACTCTACTGGGTGTGTCGAGAATTCATTGGATCGATGTATGAGAAATCCTAGCAAAGGATGGTTTTAATACACCCTAAGGTATTATAGGATGCACATGTGTGACGTTTTTTGTGCTTGAGTGGTTGCCATGTCTGTATGTCATCTGATTTGCTTGCATGCCATAGAATTTATGAAATGCATCTGAATTAGCACTTGCCACTGAGTGTCCAGTTGAATTGAAAGTCAAAGCAAAGGTCTTGATTGTGACATGAGCATGGCATGGCGAGGCCCTGAGGCGTGTGAGACACGGGGCGGGAGTTGATACCCTGATGCCATAAGATCGCGGAATGAAGTTATGGTTGTGTGGCGCCCTGATGCAACGAGATTGCGGGGTTGAGATAGCCACGGTCCTGATGCGAACTTATCGCGGGATGGAGTATGAGTTAATGAGCTCTGCCTGGAGATTCATCGAGACCAGATACGTTTACGCGGGTCACCGATGATGGTTTGATGCATTTACGCGGATTGAGCCTGAGGCGACTAGTTCGCGGGCTAGAGATTGAGGCAAGTAGAGATTGATGGATGTGGTGAAGGGGCAGGCTGAGGGTACACGTGCCTCTGAGTGGGACACGAGAACATAAATGCATGGCAGTCTTCTGTATGTTGTTGTTTATTGAATTGTGATTGTTATGTCTGTGTGTTCATGAGTTTGGATTTGTTGGGGAATGCGACTACCTGAGTAGATTATCAACCTAACCTGGGTTTAGGTTTTTCTTACTGAGATGGGTATCTCACCCCTTTTTGGGGAACCCTTTACTTTACAGATCCTAGACCGTAGCTATGTGGCCCATTCGCTTTAGGGACTTAAAAGAGATGACGACGTATTTTGATGAGTTCCCGGATAAGCAGGGGAACATTTACGTTAGGAAATGTACTGTTGTATGGGTTGACGAGGGTAAGCCTGAGTGGAAGCCTCATAGATTCGAGGCGTAGTTCAAGAAGGAAGGGGATTCACAAATAGGGCCGTTGAAGCCCTACGAGGTACCACAGGGTGTCATACCCGATGGTACCAGACTGTAGCGGAGCAAGAGTTGCCTGAGGGGTCAGTAGTAGGGGCTAGGAACGGACCAAAGCGGACACCGACCTTGGAGTTCACCGAGGAGAAGGGGCAGGAGTAAGTCATAGTCGTGGAGGCGTCCGAGGGGTACCTTGCTGAGCCATCGCAGGAGGTTATCATGGAGGATTCCGTCGAGGTCTCGTCCTAGACATTTTCTAAGTATGAGCCGACCGAGGACGCAGAGGATACGGATGACTCCAGCTGCTCATCCTAGGATACTCTAGTTGGTGGATCGATCTTTGACTGGCAACCTGACCCTGCTCCCGATAGATATTGTAGATGATCCCTTTTTGATACGTTTACCCTGTCACCCGTTTTGTTTAGCGAATTTAGTATTCAGCATCTGTATGAACACTACTTTATGATGTAGGAGACAGATTAGATGCTATCTTGGTCCCACTTAATCTTTATATATTGTACGAGATTTATGTTAATAAAGCTTCCGCATGCGTGATGTATTTATTATATCTCTCGACTTCCATTGGTGGATTTTGGTAATGCCGAGAGATTGTTGTTAGTTTGCTTACAGGGATGTTCACGCGTTCTCGACGGGGTCGGGGTGTGACACTGACTTCCTGCAAATTCAAAACTAGGGCGATCCTTCGGGCAAAATCGAATTATCCTATTACCACTATCAACTACAGCCCTTTATTTCTCCAACCAATCTATGCCAACTATCACATCAAAATCATACGTAGGCAACACAGCCAAATCCATCCTTTCTTTGCTACCACTAGTCACTATCTTACAATCCGTACAGCCTAGCTAGACTAGCACATTATCCTTTAATGGTGTGGCAACATGCAGTAGCACATTCAATGGTTTCAACTCCACATCCAGTTGATCAGTAAACTGAGCAGATATAAAGGAATGCGAAGCACCAGGATCAAACAAGGCATAGGCAACTTGATCGCACAAATAAATCTACCTGTGACCACACTAGGCGCTTCTTCCGCCTCTCTACATGCTACAACATAAACCCGTCCGTGAGCTGCTGGTCGATTTTGTTCGTTCTATGGAACCACATCTGGCGGTCCTACGTGTGGTCGCTGTCCTTGTGCTTTGGGTCCCGGGGCTTGATTAGGACAATTCTTCATCTAGTGGCCCGTCTGACCACACCTATAACAAGCCCCTATCCTAGTAGGGCAAGAACCATTTCATTGCCTTCTTTTGCAAATACGACAATACCAGTTGAACTAGTTTGTCGGTTTTCCGATATTTCTTCGTATCGGAGGAACGAATCGTTTGTTGTTCATCATCGGCCATTTTCCCAATTGCCGATTATCTCTCAGAGGCGTAAATCTTGATCTAGAAGCAACGCCTCTTTCCTTGATATCCCTTTCAATCATTTGGCTCCTCTTATAAATCTCCCAATACGTTCTCAAGTTCATAGTTATTATCCTACTGCGAATCTATAGTCTCAGACCATCTCGAAATCTTTGTGCTTTCTCAAGCGGATCCTCTACTGACCTTGGTGCATACCTCGACAATCTTGCAAACTCAGCTTCATACTGATCCACCGCCAATTGATTCTATCGCAAATGCTGGAGTTCCAGTCTTTCCCTCTCACGTGCCGTCTCAGAAAAATACTTATTATTGAAAGCGGCAATGAAGGCAGCCCAAGTCAAAGTCGTACCTTTAGGAAATACTCCTTCCTTCGTGGCACTCCACCAATCATGCGCTATTCCCTATAACTAATACATAGCTAGCAACACTTTCTCTTCATCTGTGCATTTCAACACTTCAAAAGCCTTTTCGAGTTTCTCAATCTACCTTGGGGCCAACTCAGAATCTTCAGTACCATCAAACTAGGGTTTTAGTTTAATAAACTGCTCGACCAACTGACCCATTGGTCTATTGGCATTAACATCCCCTTGAGCATTCCTGACTTCAACACCCTGGGCATTGTTTCCGTTTACCATATTCACAATTGCTACTGCAGCTTTAGCGGCCTGAGCTATAATCTCAGTTCTATCTTCCACTTGTCTAAGAGCGGCATCAGTTCTATGTTGAGCTTCCTTTCCCATCAGCTCACCAATCTGTTCTAAGGCTCTCAAGACTCCTTCCACTCTTGGATCCTCGGCCACTGGAGCTCTAAAGCTCGAAGGTTCGCTTCTTGGCCTTCTAGGTCGATTATTCATACTTGTTCAACTTACCTTACCTGAGTCACCATAATTCCACCACGGAATTAGAGATCTAATTCACTTACTCATATCCCATTACTTCAATGCTATTCAACAAGGCAGCATCCATAAAACAACAGCCATTCATTCAGGCATTCTCATTTACATATTAACCAAGAATACAAATCCATACCTCAAGTCTAGACTCATCTGTAACTTAGTAAAATCATGGGTATAACTCACTCACTCAATCCGCATCCACAGGGTGCTGGTGATGATCACCTTGGATAGGGATTCAAAATTCACAGTGATTTTTTGGAAAAGCTTGCAAGAAGCTTTGGGGACCCGACTGCAGTTCAGTATCGCGTATCATTCACAGACAGATGTACGGTCAAACAGGACCATCCAAACGCTCGAGGACATGTTGAGAGCGTGTGTCATTGATTTTAAAGGCGGATGGGAAGAGCAGTTACACCTGTTAGAATTTGCTTACAATAATAGCTACCAGCAGAGTATACAGATGGCACCATTTAAAGCCCTCTATGGTAGAGCCTACAGAACACCAATTTGCTAGGACGAGGTTGGAGAAAGAAGCATCGCAGGCCTCGAATTGGTAGAGCAATCAGTGGAAGTAGTGAAATTAATCCGGGATAGACTGAGGAAGGCGTAGAGTCGCCAGAAAAGCTATGCAGACAAGCAGCGCAAGCCCCTCGAATTTCAAGTGGGCGATCACGTCTTCCTTAAGGTGTCGCCGATGAGAGGACTTTCGCGATTCGGAAGGAAAGGGAAGCTGAGCCCAAGATACGTATGCCCTTTTGAGATATTGGAACGGATTGGAACTTTGGCCTACCGGCTTGCCCTGCCGCCAAATCTATCCCAGGTGCATAATATATTCCATGTGTCGATGCTAAGAAAGTATGAGTCTAACCCGACACATGTGCTGGACCACGAAGCCATAGAGGTGACTGACAGAGTGTCTTACGTAGAGAAGCCAATAAAGATCGAGGATCGGAAGGAGCAAATCCTCAGGAATAAGAAGATTCCGCAGGTCAAAATAGTATTGGAGCACCACAGAACGGAAGGAGCCACATGGGAGAATGAAGAGACGATGAGGATTCAGCACCCCCATTTATTTGAGTAATTGAGTGTAATGTAAATTTCGGGGATGAAATTTTTGTAAGGGGGGAAAAGTTGTGACATTCTGATCTCCAGTCAATTTCAGACTTTGTAATGAGAAGTTTAAATATATCAAGAGATGTGTTTCAGTTGTATTCCGCTCAAATATGGTCAATTTGAGTGGGCTGACTCAAAGGGAAAGGCTAACGCGAGACGAGATATGTGGACCTATGCGACTCGGATAAGAAATGACGCTTTGACCATAAGGATTGTCGAGGGGATATTTAGAACCAACAATAGGCCGATCTAAGAATGATTAAGGATTACCTTGCAAGTGTCGTACGATTGGAGCGCGGGTGATGCCGCTTAACCAACGTATGATTTGCAAAATTATCTTAAATCGGATTGTGACGATCAAGATCATAGGGACTAGTAATAAACCCTCAAAATTACTTGACAACCAAAGCCGCCATAAATTGACGAGCCCTACACGTGATGAGAATCACGGGATCGATACGCATAATGTCTGCAAAAGCCGCCCATTGGTTCGGGATGGGCTGAAGCCACGTTTGATAGAGAAAACTATCAGAAACGAGTCTTGAAAAATTTGAAATGAAAAATCAAGAATTCCAACGTTATTCGGATTGGCCGTCGCCCTATCGAAGAATTCTGAAGCGAGAAAAGCGACGTTCTGAATGTCGAGGGTAAATGACTGTTTTGCCCCTCAAGCTTAGAACTTTGCCTTTACAATTGAAGAAGGGCAAATTGGTCTTATAACCCACCCATGGCTGATGAAAATGAAGATTAAAAGAGAGCCATTGGATCCTCTTGGGAAGACAACATGCCAAGTGTCGAGAGATTAGGAAATGTGATCATATCGCACTTTATGCTCACCTAACAATCAAACCCTTTGATCAAAATTGGATATAGCCAAACTCTCTCTCTCTTCTCTCTCCCCTTATCCTCATTCGGCCGAACCACTCCCCTCCACAACCGAGAACCACCTTCTTCTTCTTCTGTTCTGCTCGCCGCCCGACAGCCATCTAACCGCCCGTTCGCCGCCCACGATCGACCCTTCCGGCCACCAATCGACCATCGGCCGACCACACCGATGAAGTTTTACGTCTTGACGACGTCCCTAAATAATAATCAGGTCGATTGGAGCACCAAGTCTCGAGCATAGATTCTCTCGAGCGCCGACAGATTAGAACTCAATCTGAGGTAGGTCCGGTTCTCAGTCCTTTTGATGGTCGAAATCCTTGAATCTGGGGCTCATATTTTGTGGAGATCTAGTAGAGATGTGTAGAATTTTGTGGTAAAAATTGGAGCTTGATTTGGTAAGGTTTTGATCATGAACCAGCCTTGTACATTTTGCCCAGAATCTGCTGGTAATCTGACCTTGGGCTTTCCAGCGAGCTTCAACGGTAATCCGGCGGCCATTTGACTCGAAACTCACGGTGAGCCTCCCAAACCCTTAGGTAGACATTCTAAGAGGTAGGACAGGGTATAAATGTTGGATTTGGAGTAGATTTGGACTAGTTGGACCCGGCTAGCATAGAACCGAGTGGGACCGGTTTGGTGCCGAGCCAAACCGATTCGGTTGAGGGCAGTGGATGATGATTTTGAGCTGCAATTTGATGTTTAAGATGTGATGAGGTGTTGAGGGTTAAGTTATGGATGATTGGAAATTGCTGGATTAAGAATTTGGGTAAGGAAGTTTAACGAATTGGTTGAAATTCTAGGTTGTGCGACAAATTCGGGTGTGGACATTGGTTGGTCGAAACCTAGGTGGTCCAAGAAGAAGAAATTTGTGTTGACAAGCTAAGATAAGGGATTTCCTAAACTTACGCTAGGGGGATTAGACTCTACCCGGTGAGTCGAGAATTGAATGGATCGATTTATGAGCAATTTCTAACAAAGGATGGTCTTGAATATGTCCTAAGAAATTATGGGATAATTGGGTATGACATTGTCTATGCTTGAGTCGTTTTCCATGTCTGGGTATCATGTGATTGTTTTGCATGCCATGAGTGTTCACATTGTGTATGAGTGACACCTATCGTCATATGTGAATTGAACTGAAATGTTATGGCATGAGCACGACATGGCAGGGCCCTGAGGCGTATGAGACGCGGGGCGAAAGTTGATACCCTGATGCGACTAGATCGCGGGGTGAAGTTATGGTTGTGTGGCGCCCTAATGCGACGAGATCGTGGGGTTGAGATAGCCACTGTCCTGATGCGAACTATTCGTGGGACGGAGTACGAGTTATTGAGCTTTGCCTGGAGATCCATCGGGACCTGAAGCATTTACGTGGGTCACCGATGACGGTCTGATGCGTTTTCACGGACCGAGCTTGAGGCGACTAGTTCGCGGGCTAGTGATTGAGGCAGGTGGAGATTGACGGATGTGGCGAAGGGACAAGCTGAGAGTGCATGTGCATCTGAGTGTGGCATATCGTCATATTTGCATGTCTGCCTTATGTATGTTATTGTTTATTGATTCGTGCCTTATATGCCTGTCTGTTTCCGAGTTTGAAACTATTGAGGGGTACGGCTACCTGAGTGGACTATCAACCTGACCTAGGGTTAGGTTTTTCTTACAAAGATGTGTATCTCACCCCTTTTAGGGAACCCTTTACTTTACAGATTCTAGGCCGTAGCTTTGTGGCCAATACGTTTTGGGGATCCGAAAGAGATGACGGCTTATTTTGACGAGTTCCCGGATCGACAAGGGAACATTTATGTGAGGAACTGCACTGTTGTATGGGTGGATGAGGGCAAGCCCGATTGGAAGCCTCATAGGTTCGAGGCGTAGTTTAGGAAGGAAGGGGATGCACAAATTGGGCCGCTGAAGCTCCATGAGGTACCTCAAGGTGTCATACTCGATTGGTGCCTAATTGCAATAGAGCAGGAGTTGCTTGAGGGGTTAATAGTAGGGTCTAGGAGGTCATAGTCCTAGAGATGTCCGAGGGGGACCTTGCTGAGCCGTCGCAGGAGGCGACCATGGAGGACTCCATTGAGGTCCCGCCTGAGACCTTCTCCGAGTATGAGCCGACGGTGGAGACTGAGGACACAGGAGATTGTAGTAGTTCTTCCTAGGCGACTCCAATTGGCGATCTGATCTTTTGACTAGCGATCTGATCCCGCTCCTGATGGATTTAGTGGATGTTTCTTTTGACGTGCTTACCCTATCGCCCTGTTGTCCAGTGGATCCTAGTAATTGGTATATGTATGAACAATATGATATAATGTATGAATGTTATTAAGCTATCTAGCACCCACTTAATACTTATATATTGTACGGGGATTTATGTTAGTAACGCTTTCGCATGCGTGATGTATTTATTATATCTCTTGACTTCCATTGGTGGATCTTGGGACCCCTGAGAGATTATTGCTAGTTTGCTTGCAGGGATGTTCGCGTGTCTCGACAGGGTCGAAGCGTGACAAAAAGTTTCAAGATGGATTGAGACTTGAGATAAATAATCAATTGGTGTTATTGAACCTTGGGAGTTGTGATAATCCATATGAATATGCTCAGTTGGTGGAAAGAAACATGAACGGAAGGACAATCGCATTTGACTTGCTTTTGGTACCCCTTATTGGGAATAACCGTAGAATTGGGGAAAGGTTGATAGTAGAAGGAAGATATCCTATTTCGCTCACTCCAAGGAATATTGTGAAAAAGCCGATGAACGACCCTAAGAGTAAATGTTGACTATGTAGGAGGAAGCATAGAATAATCCCTTGTTTTGAATGTAGAAACTTAGCCAATTATGACCATATAGAAACTTAGCCAATTATGTAGGAGGAAGCATAGTAAATGTTGACTAACTTAGCCAATTATGACCATATAGAAACTTGTTTTGAATGTAATCAATCTGAATGAAGGATTTCCGCTGAGTCTCGTGATCCGATTGAGTTCGAGTTCGTTTTCAAATGGTTTTCAAGGACCGTCGACGATCTCGCCTCGAGTAATTGATTATGAGTAACCCATAATCCTTAGTTAGATCATTAATTATGTTTGAAAATTAGTTTCATTAGAATACTAAGGTGTTTAGGTAGAATGATTAGGAACAGGTTAGGTTAGAAACTCGATTTAGGCTAAATGGTCATAATTGGCTAAGTTAGTCAATTCGTGGTTGCTTGGGATATGTTTACTTGATCCTATGATTGGCAATGCCAATAGTTAAATCGAATTGGCTATGAATGAATTATGGTACGAATTGAATCTAGGAGTGCACATTGGATTGATTTCTTAGATTGAAATTTGTCTATCATTGTTTGACTGATTGTCCATGTTGATTGTGTGATTAAATACCGTGGTTGATGATTGATTGGATTGGATGATCAGTTGGTGTTCACATTTACTTGCAAAGTCTGGTGGATAACATTGTGCATTCATATGATCTCGTATGACTCGAGTTGCATGTTTTAGCATGAAAAATGGATGAAGGTCGAATCTTTGAGCACGATTGTATAGGGATCCGGTTAATCTTAAAGATAAGAATGAATTAATTATCGAATGAGTTGAGTGGTCATATAATGGGAAAATGATGCAATGTATGACATGTACATACCATGCCTATGACACGAAACCACACGACTTGTTTATTGCTTGGCTCTCTATATAATATAATGATGGGTACAGAGTACAGATAGATTGTCGGATGCTAGTCGCAGCTTGTGATGGACTGATACTCTTATGGAATGCCTACTTGTTGTGCCTTGCGTGTGACATTCCAAATTGGCCGCTCTTGAGTCTATGCAATGGAAACATATCGATCGGTGTATTTCAATTATAACTCGCTCAAAGTTGGCTGCTCTTTAGTTAACTGACCAAAAGGGAAGGACTACCGTGGAGTCGGATACATGGACTTGAGAAATTCAAATAAAAAATGGCGCTTTGACCATAAGAATTGTCGATGGGATATTTTGGGCTAGCAGAGATTGATCTACGAACGATCATGGAATTCCTTGCTAGCGTTATACATTGAGACGCGGGTGACTCTAACTAATCAATGCGTAATTTGTAAAAATTTCCTGAATCGAAGTCCGACAATCAAAACCGTAGGAACTAGCGTTAAACCCACGTAATCGCATGACAACCAAAGTCACCACGACTTAACAAGCCCTAAGGTCGATACGCGTAAAGCCTACACAAGTCGCCCCTCAATTCGAGATAAACTGAAATTACAGTCGTCGAGAGCTCAACATGAAAGTGGACCTCAAAATTGGGTATTGGACATTAAGGAATTCTAACGTTTGGAAAAGAATTGGACGTCGCCTCATCGAATGTAATTAAGATTGGAAAAGTGAACTTGGACTGAAAGTATAAAATTACCTTTTTGACCTCAATGGACATTCTTTCTTTTAAGTTTATAAAGGGCATTTTCGTCTTTTGCTCCTTCCCATTAGTGGCCAAAAATTAGAGGGCAAAGTGGTCATTTGATCTTGAGATTTTTATGTACAAGAGACAAGTGTCGTTAAGTGGCTTAATGAGTACTCTTAAGCTAGATTAGGCACCAAAGAGCATTAACTTGTTGTCTAATCTCCCCCACCTATTATTCTACTCTCTCACTTAACTTGGGAATTATGGAAAAGCAAGAACACCTCTTTCCCTCCATTCTCTTTTTTCCCGCTCACGTTTTCTCTTGCTCTCCCTCTCTACCAGCTCCCTTGCCATCCCTTCACTCGCCACCACGCCAGCTTTTGGTCGCCATCTGACCCAACACCGACCGCCACTACGACCATCAACCTCTACTCTACAACCTCCAACCGTCCATTCAACCATCCACCGTCATTTTAGACCCGTTTAACCGCCAGAGCCCAAAGAGGTCAGAATCGGGGTGAACCGGACCGTGGGCTCCTTTAGGCCAACCTTAGGAGGTTGTCTTGCTACCAATTTGAGGTGAGACTCTCTTAAGACATAGTATTAGGGTTTAGTAGGTTTGGTTTGAAGCTTGGTTGATGGTTAAACATGGGTAAATCTTCCTAGGACAGAATCTGTCCACAATGACCGGCGAAGGAACCACGGAGCACTTGAGGTTCGTTGAGGTGTCGTATGATTAGGAAATCTATGGTAAGCCTCTTTAGGACAAGGTATTACATGTTAATAAAGGATGTGTAGATTAAATTAAAGTTTTGATGGCTCGTTTTGGGTATTTTTCCTAAGGAGCTGAACCTACCCTACACCAAGCAGTTTTTGGAATCGAGACTTGTGTGGTCTCTTGGAGGAGTTTGCTAGCTTGGATTGCGTGGTAAGAAGATTTCCAATCCTTTGTTAGGATGTCGAGTTACTAATGTGTGGATTTTGGTTGAATTGGAATTATTTGAAAAGTAGTTTTGAGGTGAAACACGCTAGTGACCCGACATGCCGAGTAAATTATTTTCAGCACGCACCGATTTTAAAATGGGTCATTCTAAGTCGTTCGGTGTCCAAATTGAGCCCAATTTTCGCCCACACGTCCATAAGATTTTAAGACAAGACTCTAGAATTTTATTTCTCAAAAAGTCATTAAAAATGTCAGTTTGCTCGTATGTGAACCTGATTGTGGATGGGCAGTTTTGTGAATTTGGATTTGATGACTTATTCTTGATTGAGTACAATGTTTTCGTTGATCTAATGCTATGATTTTTTGGTGACGATATGTCATGTGTGAAATTGAGCATGTTTTGATTAATTGGGTTCAATTGAGGGCTTTAATGCTGGATTTTGTGATTAATGTCGAATGATGCTTAGAGTGGTGAAGTGCATGTGCATGATGGCAGAATGACATACTTGAATTTATGAGTCGGATGTGCTTGAACTGGTATGCCTGAGATTAGCAAGAGAATGCTTAGTTGATTGATTGCCTTGGTTCATGAATTGGCTATAAAGCCCTTAAGATATGATTGATCTTGTGAGCCTTTGAATTATGATAAGTAGGGGCATGATGGCAATCCTTAATTGGTGAATTTGAGATCCTAATGGCAAATCGAATCTTGATGTGTCAGAACCCGAGGTTGATTTATATCCTGATGTGTCAACACGCGGAATATACTAAAAATGTGACCTGGAAGCCGTGTTTATGAAGGGTCGGGCCAATTGAATATGTGCCCTGGGAGATGTGTTTACGGGGGTCGGGCCAAATGAATATGTGACCTGGGAGTCGTGTTTACGAGGGGTCAGACCAATTGAATATGTGACCTGTGAGCCATGATTACGGGGGGTTAGGCCTAGTGCAATTCGATAGCCTGATGTGTTGTGACGCTGGCTCGACATTAGAAATTGTAAGTATGATGGCATTGTGCCCTTGAGAAGTGTTTTGGCTAGTGAGCCCACAAGGAATGATCAATGAACTAAGTATTATGCTAGTGTGCCATGAGTGTATGGAATATTTGTTATGCTCACATGGCTTGTGAAGTTCAAATTGAAAAGTGAATAGGTGAATGACTTCAATACTTGATTTCCTAAAATGCAATGCTTCTGCCAATTATTTTCTTGCCATGCTTAAAAAGGAAATATTTTTAAATGTGCCTGGAGGTACTAATAGCCTAGCTTAGGGTTGGGGTCGACTTACTAAGATTATTATTTCACCCCATCGTGGGACCAATATTTCTAGACCCGAAGTCCTAATGGAGACCCCTGAAGGAAGATGAAGATGAAGAGGACGAAGAGGAGCTCGATTAGTTGGGATGTTTGTCTTCTCTTTTGATGTCTGAGAGGATTTCTTAATGTTTCAAAGTTAGAGTTGTAAATTGAATCCATGCATCATCTTAGAAGTAAATGTCATTGTGTTGAAACGTCCTAGAGTTATCTTTTTCAATGAAGAGAAGGAGTCGTTGTCTCATTTTTCGCTCGGGCATTTCTTGTGTGGATTGGGTAAGTTATGGGCATGAAGATCCTAAGAGTCAATCAATTGAAAAGAATGGCCTGGTGGGATGCTCGCATGCTCGCCTGGTTCGGGGCGTGACATACCCGTTTGTTTTGCATCAGAGCAAGGTCAGCTCAATCCAATTTGATTGAGATTTCAAGTGATAAGGAGTAATGACTTGACGACGATTAGATAGTAAGACCCTCAGGATTTGGTATTGATTGTTGAATCATAAGGATTATAGGCTTGAACTTGTGTTGAATTCTGATGGTTATAGTATCGATTTTTATGGATGATCTTGGGAGGTTCCTAAGAGAGCAAGCAGAAATTAGGGAGTCCTAGGTATGGACTTGAGGTATAAATGTGTTTGGGATTAATAAGGGATTGCTTATGAACAGAGGGTCGATTGGATTATCTGATTGTGATTATAGCTTGTAATGACCCAAACTTGAGGTGTATGGTTGAACATAGGCGATTGACCTGTGAGATGCGATGGTCATTTGTGGAATTTGAAGTCTTCTATGGATAAGAATTGATTTGGAAACGGGTGTGGTGTGACGAATAATGAGGACAATCGTACAATGTATGTGTTTACGGTGTCAAAATGAAAGTCAATGAGGAATGTGCATGGATAAGCTTATCACTATCGGGCTTAATAAATCGTTGCTTGGTATGGGACAAGTTAACGGGATACCTATAAACTACAATGAAGCATAGCACGTGACATGTGGAACGAGGCTGACTCTATAGATGTATGACTTTGGACAACCTGCAATGATTAGGTCTGATGAGGGCGGTGAGTGATCGCTAGAACAGAAAGATTCAGACAAGTAGCGGCTCTTGGAAGGCTTCCAAGATAGTAAGGAGGCAGGAATGACCCAAGTCATAAATTGAAAGAAAAAATCTAGGTATCAGGTTGAGTCTGATTTTGGTTTAGAGATGTGTTGCATTGAATTGATCCTCAAGGTGAATTTCCAAAAGTTGCATGGCATTTGTAATGGCGCCAGTGATTGGCCTGTCGGGAGAGTTTTGTATTTGGCATTACATGTTTGTTTTGGCCAAGGTCTAATGAGAGATTAGACAACATATGGAGTCTATACTTCGTTGAACTGATACCTGTTGAAATTGAATTAGCCTGTTGTGTTTATACTAGAGTGGCAGATGCCTCTAGACTTAAGGCTTGAGCGACTGACCCATTGAAATGGTGCTTTGAGTGCTGACCCCTAGATGAATCTTGCCTAGTTAAGGCTTGCTTAGTAATTGGCAATTTGTTGAGAAAGTGCCTAGTCGAGACTGGTTTGATAAGTAGTCACTGGTTAAGGATGATTTGGAATCCTTGGACAATTGGCAAGAAGTTGAAAGTTTCCTAAGAACCACTGGATGGTTGATTGATGGTGACAGATGAGATGAACAACCTGAAACTGCTAGACTTGAGTAGATGACTTAAGTCTTTGATTCTTGGAGGGAAACGTAGTAGTTTAAGTACCATGAGAACCTAATGCGGTGGAATGACTAGAGTATGTTCATTAGAGGAGCATTTGGCTCGAGTATGCGAGATGTGAGAAGATCCAAGAATTTAGAAGGATCATGAGAATTGAGTAACAAGGACAACTGGAAAATGAGTAATAGAGGAGTGTATGACTCGATTTTGTTAATCGTGTGAGACCCAAAAGTTAAAAAGGGTCAGGAGAACTTTGAATGGAAATAAGAAAAGAAGATGGGCAGGCAGACTCGAGAATGAGCTACCTTTGTTATCCAAGTTGCTAAAATAATTGACGCTAGTGCTGATGAGTTAAGTGATGGAAATCATGAGAAATGTGATTCTGAGACTACGGTTCGATAGAGATTATGAATTTAGAACTGCATTCTTATAAATTGAGGGTTTTGTGAGAAAACCTTAGAGGTCTTGGGGTACACTGAAGAAAGAAAGTGACCCTGACAGTTACTAGCCTTAAGAGGCTGTTGATCATTGGTAAAAGGCCGCCAAAGGAAGAGTTTTCCTTGAAGGTATAATATTTGCCTGGATTGCCTTGACGAAAGGTAAAATTTTGATGGCTGCTTGAGAACAAAGGTTGATTACCTTGCAAGAGCCTGAGAAATGTCGATCAATATGAGGCAGAGTTCTCAAGGTTACCTAAGTATACTAAATGTGGTCAAGGACCCTTTGAATAAGATAAGTAAATTCCTGAGTGGATTGGAATTTGAAAGATTTATGGCTAGTTGCTATTCTTGATTCTGAGGAATTGTAATGGATCCTAAGGAAAGAAGCGGATGACCAAAAGAAGTATAAGTAAGAGCATTTCCGCTCGTGGGTTATGAGCATAGAGATTCCCACTCTCGGGATATAGAATGTGTCTGTAAGAAATGGTCTTTACCTTGACATAAGACTTATGGTGATTAACCTCTTGTTGTCATGAGGAATATTAAGGAGACTGATGTGTCAGTCTGTCGGACCTTGTTGATTAAAATGGGATTAAATGAGATTGAATCGGAATCACTAGAATTGGCATTGCAAGTTATCACCTCTAAAGAGTAGGGTGTCGTTCTTAAAAGGTGATTGGACTATGAGATGGTCGTTGATGGAAAGAAAAGTGAATGGACTTAATAGTCCTAACTACTCGCATTTTCAATGAAGGATGAATAACAAAAAGGGTGCTCAGATCGAAATCGCACGAGGACTTGAGGTTGTTGAATTGAGTATTTGAAATATGGATTTGTGGAGACCGAAAAAGAACGTTAAGTGTAGTGGCATCCAAATCTTGGAGTATAAACACCGCTGTTAGTGCAAACTCCAAAACTGACGTCCTATGGAATTGGAAGGACAAGATGGATTCGAAATAAAAAAAATGCCATTGAAGTGTACAATTTCCCTCATAGGGTAAGAGATCGTAGTGTGAAAGGAAGAGGAAACTCTAATTGACTTACTATTAAGACTGAGCATCTTGGCGAAAGAAGAAGAAGTAGAGCTCAGATGGTCTCCGGAAGACAATTCTAAGATACTCGTCTGGAGGTTAAGCATGATTCTAAAATAATGTCGACGTTTAGTCGTACGAATGGAATTTGGACAAAGTCATATTGGTTGATAATGGGATCCAGTGGTTAAGACACTAACACTTCTTGAAGAAAGTGTGACAAAAACGAAGAGATCGTTACATAGTCAAGTTGGGGATCCATGAAGATAATAAGTCGAGTTACAGATTCTCATGCGCGTAACGCAAAGAGAAATTGAGACAATATGACATCTGGCAATGAATGATATGAACGCCATAAGAATTGTCCCACAAACCCTAAGAAAATGGTCGACATATGCTAAGTGTGAAGAACGCGAGCTCTAGGCTTGATAAGGTGAATTTCTTTGTAGTTTCTAAGAAAAGGAATCCCGATGGATCCTTCGAAGGTAGAAAGCGATGGTGGATCGACTAAGACCAATGCAAGCTAATGTGGCTTAGGGTTTTCTACATTTGATGGATTATTGTGAATGATGCGTGGGAAAGTTGCCAGCGAAAGTTATTTCGATAATGAGATTGACTGAGGACGAGATGCATCGTAAATGGATGAATGAGTATGAAAGGAGTTTTCAAGTATTTAAGCCCCGTCAATGACTGTGCCGATATTGGTGTATCCATTGAAAAGTGAAAAAAATCATGAGAATCATAAGGACGTATCGTAGAAGGACATTAAAGACGTAACAAGACAATATGAAGTGGACATTGCATATACGTTGTGATAGTAATGTCATATGAGTTTGGATGCCTAATGCATGATTGGAGTTGGCTTGCAAATGTCCTTGCGACGAATTTTAGAGAAACACGACTTTCGCGGAGGAAGATTTGAAGTTTACACAACCCATAAAAACTTGAAACATTTGTTTGTCCAAGAAAATTGGATGAGGAACGTGTATGAAAGAAGTCGCTTAGGGACTAAGGAAAATATATCCTACATTGCTTTGGAGAGGTGATTAAGAGTGGCAAATGCATATGATTAGAAATTGGGTATCGCGTGATTGGCGATTGGAGAATGGACCTTTTCTCACAAGTTGAGAGATTCAACTTCTAAATTGGAAGTTCGTCATTTGACTAAATAAGAATAACTGGAAGAAAATCAATAAGTCCGAGTACTTGGGAAAAAAGCATTGAAGTTGAGGGTAGAAACTTTGATGTCCCAGGGACGAGTATATGTACCCAAGAAAAAATGAAAGTTTGGAAAAGCTCAAAAGAAACAACTGGATAAGCGACATAGACTTCAAATATTCAAGGAGAAAAAGAATTCACAGGCATTACAAAGTGTCGCAAGGGAGAGATTCATTTTAGTCGGAAAGGAAAGAGAATTGAACTCCAAATAGTCGTACTAAGGAAGTACGAACCGAACTGACTCTAATTTGAAAATTGGAGTTTTAAAGGTGGACATAAAGAAATTTCAATGAGGAAAAGAGGAGTACAGATAGTAGACAAAAGAAGAGGAGTTTTAAAGAATAAAAACTATTATTAATAAGGACATGTCAGACAAAGGAGGAAATTATTTTGGGAAGTGAATAAGCAATGAGGCGTCAGTACCTCATAAGATTAGATAATTAGAAGGCTATAAATTTTGAGGATGAAATTTCTTTAAATGGGAAATAGTTATGACATTTCGAAATCCGACCCCTCTCGAGGCTTTGTAATGGAAAGATATCGATCGGTGTATTTCAGTCATACCTCGCTTGGAATTGGCCGCTCTTAAGTTAGCTGACCGAAAGAGAAAGACTACCATGGGGTCGGACATGTGGACTTGGGGAATTCAAATGAGAAATGGCGCTTTGACCATAAGAATTGTCGATGGGATATTTTGGGCCATCAGAGATCGATCTAGGAATGATCATGGAATGCCTTGCTAGCATTATATGTTGGGACACGGGTGACTCCGCCTAACTAATGCGTAATTTGCAAGAATTTTCTCAATCGGAGTCCGACGATTAGGATTGCATGAATTAGCTATAGACCCTCGCAATCGCATAACAACCAATGTCGCAACGACTAGAGAAGCCCTAAGGTCCATACGCGTAACGTCTGTAGGAGTCGCTCGTCAATTCGATATAAACTAGAATTACAGTCGATGAGAGCTCGACATAAAAGTGGACCTCGAAATTGGGTATTGGACATTAAGAAATTCTAATATTTGGAAAAGAATTGGACGTCCCCTCATCGAAGATAATTAAGACTGGAAAAGTGAAACTCGGACTAAAAGTAGAAAATTACCTTTTTGCCCTCAATGGACATTCTTTGTTTTAAATTTAAGCAAGGGCAATTTGGTCTTTTGCTCCTCCCCTTTAGTAACCGAAAATTAGAGGACAAATTAGTAATTTGATCTTGAGATTTTTATGCACCAGAGACAAGTGTCATCAAGTGGTTTAATGAGTACTCCTAGGCTAGATTAGGCACCTAAGAGCATTAATTTGTTGTCTAATATCCCCCACCTACCATTTCACTCTCCCACTTGATTTGGGGATTAAGGACGTGACATTCTAATTTTCAATCAATTTCAGACTCATTAATGAGAAGTGTATATCTAGAGATATATTTCAGTCGTATTCCGCTCGAATCTGATCAATTCGAGTAGACTAACCAAAAGGGAAAGGCTAACGCGAGACGAGGTATTTGGTTTAGGGCTGATTGTGCACGATTTGCACAAAATCGAGAAGAACCGGTTCGGTTCTGTGCAAGGCCGAGGCTGTTGGGGGCTGGTGATGGATGAAATGAGTTCCAAATCGATGATTTAGGTATGTTAAGATGATAAGGGTTATGTTGTGGAGGATTGGGGTTAATGGATTGAGAAATTGGATATGGAAAATTGATGGATTGGTTGAATATGCTAGGTTGCGCGGTGAATTGGCCCTTGGATTGATTTGGCCGAAACTTTGAGGACCCAAGAATAGAAAATTGTGATATCAAAATCAAGGTAAGGGAATTCCTAATCTTATGCTAGGAAGATTGGACTCGATTGGGCGAGACGAGAGACAGATGTAAATGATTTGTGGGAGTTGTCAAGAGGATTGTTTTTGGAATGCCCTAGAATGGTATAGGGGTATATATATGCCATTGCTTGTGTTTGAATTGTCCGCCTTGTGTGTGTATCATTTGATTGCTTTGCATGCCATGAGTGTTTGAGTTGTGCTTGATTTGCACATGTCGTCGTGAATGGGAAATGAATTGATAAACCATGGCATGAGCATAACATGGCGAGACCCTAAAGCGTATTAGACGCGGGGCGGGAGATGGATACCCTGATGCGACGAGATTGCGGGGTGGAGTTGATATTGTGCCTGATGCGATGAAATCGCGGGGTTGAGATGGCCACGGTCCTGATGCGAATTACTCGCGGGACGGAGAGGCCCTAAGGCGTATGAGACGCGGGGCAAAAGATGTATACCCTGATGCGACAAGATCGCGGGGTGGAGTTGATATTATGTGGCGCCTTGATGCGATGAAATCGCGGGGTTGAGATTGCCACAGTCCAAATGCGAATTACTCGCGGGACGGAGAGGCCCTGAGGCGTTTGAGACGCAGGGCAGGATATGTATACCTTGATGAGAAGAGATCGCGGGTTGGAGCTGTTGTTGTGTGGCGCCCTGATGCGATGAGATCGCGGGGTTGAGATAGCCACAGTCTTGATGTGAACTATTCGTGGGACGGAGTTATGAGATGGTGATATTGGCCTAGAGATTCATCGGAACCTAATGCGTTTACGCAGGTTGCCGATGACGGTCTGATGCGTTTACGTGGACCGAGCTTGATGCGATTTAATCGCGGGCTAGAGATTGAGGCTAGTAGAGATTAGTGGTTGTGCTTAAGTGGCGGGATGAGGTGTGCATAATCATTTGAGGTTGACTAGGTGTCATAGTTACATGCCCATCATCTATACGTCAGTACGTTTATTTGTATGCGCTTGTCTGATTATGAGCTTGAATTTCGGGATAGATGACTGCCTGAGTGAACGGTCGGCCTAACCTAGGAAGTGCGAACTTGCCAAGGATTGGCATTTGAAGGGATAGCTGATCGACTGTATTTAAGAGAGTTACCAGTTATGGATTTACATTTGAGATATTAGGGATGTTCCTTCTGATTGGTGGATTTGGAATTGAAATGTCATGAATTGGTTAAATGGGATTTTGATGTATCTATCCTAAGTCATCGGTTGTTGATGTGTAATGAGATTTGAGTTGGCATTGCTTTTGCATGCGTGATCCTTTCAGTGCTTAGAATATTGATCGTTGGATCCTGGAGTTTTGAGAAAAGTACGGCTTGGTGGGATGTACGCGCGCTCGCCGGGTTCGTGGCGTGACATCCCCGTTCGATTTGGTATTAGAAGCAAGGTCAGTTCGATCCAATGCGATTGAGGTTTGGAGTGATAAGGAGTGATGACTTGGGGATAATTAGATATTGAGGCCTATAGGATGAAGCGAGGATCATTGAATCTTGAGGATGATAGACTTAAACTTGTGTACACTTTAATGGTCCTAGAGTTAACTTTAATGGATGATCTCGAGTTATGTGGTGATTAAAGTTTAAGTGGAAGCAAGCTGGGATTGGAGAGACATAAGCATGGATTTTGAGGTAGTAATTGTGCTTGAGGATACTAGGGAATTGCTGATGAATGAAGGGTCAATTGAGGTGTATGATTGTGATCTTGATTTGTTAATGACCCCAACTCGAGGAGTGCGAGTTATAAAGAGACGGCTAGTATTGGTGGATTCAGGCTTGAACGACGTGAAATCTTGATGATTTTAGTTATCGATTGTTATTGACAACGTTGGATGATATGAGTTGAGATAAATACAAAGAGTATCTGAATTAAAGATCAGTTGTGATCGGATGCATAGGGATTTGATTTGAATGCCGATTGGACGTGAGATATATAATGAAATATAGGCAATTGACATGAAGGCAGCTTTGACAGGACAAGTGATGAGGACGGTCATGTTGTGCTTGAGTTTGTGGTTACGAAATGCAAGTTGATGAGGGTGCATGCATAAACTTATTGCTGTTGGACTTATTAATAAACCGTCGCTTGGTATTGGACAAGTTGATGGGATACCTATAAACTATAATGAAACATGGTATGGGACCTGTGGAACGGGGCTTTCTCCGTAGATGTATGACTTAGGACAACCTGCAACGGCCAGGTCTGATGAGGATGGGGAGTGAACGTCGGGACAGAGAGGCCCAGACAAGGAGCGGCTCTTGGCAGGCTTCTAAGATGGCAAGAGGCGGGAATGACCCAAGTCATAACTTGAAAGGGGAAGTCTAGGTATCAGGTTGAGTTTAATCGTGGATAAGGAACGTGGGGCACGGATCGATTCTCATCAAGAAAGATTGAGAGTGGCATGACATGTGTAATGGCACCTATGATTGGCATGACTAGAAGCTTTGTGCTTGGCATTGGATACCTTTTGAAAAAGAAAAGTGATGGTTGTGATGGACATGTTAGGCATGTTTCATAATCAGCCTCATGTGATTGGCTTGGCCAAGGTATGACTGGGAGGTTAGATGACGTAAGGGGTCTATACCCGTTGAACCGAGGCATGTTGAGATGAGATAGTCTGTTATGACTATGCTAGAGTGGCGGATGCCTTTAGACCTAGAGTATGAGCTATTGACTCAATGAGTTGCTACCTTGAATGGTTGTTTGACAATTGCCCAGTTGAGGCTAGCCCGGTAGTGGCTGTCAGTTGAAAAGTTGCCTCGTTGAGGCTGGTTTGAGGAAAGATTGCTGACCAATGATGATTTGGGATCCTTGAATAATTGACGATTAATTGAGAATTGCCTGCGAACTGTTAAAGAATTAGTTGATGGTGAAAGATATTTAGATGAGCAACCGGAGATGGATAGGCTTGAGTAGATGACTTAAGTTTTTGATTCCTGAAGGGAATATAGTGGTGCAAGTGACATGAGAATCTAATAAGATTGAAGGACCAAATTATTGTCGCTAGAGTAGCACTTGGCTTGTGTATGTGAGATGCGAAAAGATCCAAGAACTAAGATGGATCATAAGAATTGAGTAAAGATGAGTAACCAGAACGTGAAAACCAACAGAGCGATTAACTCGAGTTTGTGAACCACGTGGGACCCAAGAGTTGAGTGGGTCGTGAGAACCTTGAATAGAAATGAGAAATTTTTATGAGTAGGCGAGCTCAAAAAGAGGCTGCCATTATTACCCAAGTCGTTGAGACAACTAGTACTAAGGAGTTAAAGCGAAGGAAGTCCCGAAGAAGGTAACTCTGAGTAAGTCTTTTTGAAATGGAATGTGTGGGTAGGACCACGAGAGCTTGGAAAAGCTTGTAAGATTATGTATAAAGCTGAAATTGATTGAGTTAGGTAGAGGAATGAGATTCCAAATTGTCTCTCTCTGGATTGATGATTTTGTGGGAAAACCTTAGAGATTTTGGGCGCGCGAAAGAAGGAAAGTGACCCTGGCAATACTAGCCCTAAGAGGCTATTGTGAATTAGTGAAAAGCCACTAGAAGAAAGATTTCTTCGGAGGCATGAGATCTGCTTAGACAACTTTTGTTAGGTTGTTCGTAGGAAAGTATCGTCATGGGCCTGCTTGGAAGCAAAGATTGTTTGGATCATACTACTTTTGCAAGGATCATAAGATGATCGACCGATGTGAGACAGAGTTCTCAAGGTCGCGTAAGCATATGGTAAGAGTGGTCCAAGACCCTTGAATAAGATAAGTAAGTCCCTGAGTGGATTGGAACTTGAGAACCATATGGCTGATTGTTACTCTTGATTTTGAGGAACGGTGATGGGACCCAGCGAAAGAGGAAAACGATCAAAGGATTTATGAATAAGAGAACTCCTACTCATGGATTGCGAGCAAAGAGATGTTCGCTATGAATATGGAGCGTGCCTACGGGAAATGGTTGAACACCTGGGCGTACACATATGGTGGAAAGTGAGTAGTAAGTCTTTTTTGTTATGGATGAGGTCGAGGAAGAATCGGCATGCTAGATTGCCTAGAGTTAATGATTTCCTAGGGTCGGTTGATTGGATTGGAACCATGAGAAATGAAATCATGAGTTGCTATTCCCTAAAAAATAAGGCAATGTTCTTAAAGGGCGATTGGACCATGAATTGGTCATGGACGAAAGGAAAAGTGCACGGACTTGATAATCCTGGTTGATTGTGATTCTAGGGAATGACCTAGTAACCAAAAAGAGCGCTTGGAAAGTACTTACAAAGTGATTTGAGGTAACCGAATTGACCATTTGACAAGAGAACTGGTGGAGACCCAAGGACGAACAGATATTGTCACTTGAGGTGACTAAGTTATGGGAAAGAGAACGTGAAAGCATGGTGACATTTGAATCCTAGAGTAAAGGTACCGCCGTTGGCGTAGACTCCAAGGTTGACGTCCTATTAAATGGAAAAGACCAGGTGAATTTGAAGTGAGAAAATGACACGGAGTTGTGTAGTTTCTTCTATAGGATAAGAGACCCCATTGTGATGGGAAGAAAAACTCTAAATTGTCTTAGTATGATGATTAAGCGTCTGTACCGAGAAAGAGTACGCAGAGCTTGAATGACACCTGGAGGTGAAATCTGAGAGATCGTTTTATAATAAATGTTAAATTCCAGGATGATGTTGACGTTCAGTGGAAAAAACAAAATTGGGATAAGATTGCCTTAGCGAGTATGGAACTCAGAGGCTAAAGCACCAATGCTTCTCAAGAGAAGAGTGACAAGAATAAGAAAAATGTCATACGGTCCTAGAGGAGACCCGTGATGACAGAAAGCCTAGGTCTGAGCTCACGAGTAAGAAGTGTGAGAAATAGTTTGGAAGATTCGATATCTAGCGGAAGGAAGTTGATAATCGCCAAACTAAGTGCCCAAGGAATGGTTGAATTGGTCGTTACTGTCTTAAGAGGCGGTGGTTGAACTCATGTAAGGAGCCATAGGAAACATGAACAGTTTTTGAGAGCGTCATATGGGCTCTAAGGAAATGTATATTGCAGGTTAAATTTGAAAAGCGCAAGTTATGGTCCTGATGAAGTAAGATTCACGCATTGTAATAAGTGATAAATCCTTTGAGGATTGGAATAATTGATGAATCGACTATAATCGATGCGAGTTGCAGAAAGTGCAAGCTTCTTGGGATTGATGAATGGCAATAGATGGACCATTAAAAGATTCCCTACAAGAGCTATTCCACTGGGGATATGGACTAAGGACGAGTCGTGACACGAATGGGCGAATGAATGTGAAAAGAGTTTTCAAGGACTCGAGTTAAGCTGATGACTATGCTATTTATGACGATTCCGGTTGGAAATCAAAAAGCTTATGAAGGTCGTAGTGACACGACGCAGAATGAAACTCGAGGCATAACAAGACGATGTGAAATGGATATGGTTTGTATGTTGTAACGATAATGCCGTATGAATTGGCACGCTTAGAGCATGATTGGAGTTGGTTTGCGAATATTCTCGCAACAAAGTTTGGGAAATCTTACTTGGGTGGAAGAAGATTTCAAGTTTATATCTACACCAAAAGATATCAAGCAGTAGTTTTCTGAGAGGAATTGAACAAGAGGCAACGCCGAAGAATGAAATGGCTTGTGGATATAGGAGCGTTGCTTGTGCAAGGAAGGATCTTGAAGTTATGGGAATTATAAGATATTGAGAGCATGGACTGTCTAAAAGGAATTGGTGAAAAGGCATGTGGAGCAAAGAGACTGCCCAAATGTTGTTATAGCGATATTCGTATCGCTAAGGAAGGGTGAATTGTTTAACGAATGTTTACAATTGAGAGTTGAGCATTGAGTAATGGGCAATAGAAGGACAGAACTTCCCTCAAGAAATAAAGAGATTCAACTCCTAAATTGGAAGATCGCTAATGGACTAGCGTGATGGTCAGAAGGAAATTGAGGTGTTACCATGATTAAACACCGATACTAGACGAATTATAGAAATGGATGGAACCCATGAGGCCTATAGACGGAAGTACAAGTTCGGTATAGATGGGAAACAAAAGGAGATGACCTCATTGAAATTCGAAGGGAGAATTATGGTGTTTCCTGGGGATGACACAAAGACGTGTCGATAGAAGGGAAGGACATAACGACGAAAGCTAAAGGACCACTTTGATTCAAGGGAATTTTCGGATGAAGTCGAAAATGGATTGCTACGGAAATCGCCATGTAAATGTTTAAGGAGTTAAGAGGGTTATAACTCGATTTGATTAATGGAGGGCAAATTGATAAAGCCCTTGGATCTCTGTTGGCGTGAAAGGAAGTTTGAAGGGAGTGATGCGCCGAATGGTATGGACAGTAAGAGAGCATGCTAGCGAGGGCTTGATAGTAATGGTTATAGACAAATGAAAGAGATAAGGTGAACGCTCGAGAATGAGCTGTTGGCAAATGACATGAATGCCAAAAGAGAATGGAGAGAAGCCCATTGGATTGAGGACAGAAGGAGACAAGTCCCTAAGGAAAGATAGTTGGGTTGGAAGGGACGAGCAAGATCATTAAGACATGGAAAGGATTATCCAGAAGAGTGAGCAGGCGACAATGCGCCAAAACCCCAAAGGATTAGATGGGTAGAAGGTTGCGAATTTCGAGGACGAAATTCCTTTAAGGGGAGAAGAGTTGTGACATTCTGATTTCCAGTCAATTTCAGGCTCATTAATGAGAAGTGTATATCAAGAGATGTATTTCAGTCGTATTCCGCTCAAATCTGATCAATTCGAGTAGATTGACCAAAAGGAAAAGCTAACGCAAGATGAGGTACGTAGACCTAAGGAACTCGGATAGGAAATGGCGCTTTGGCCATAAGGATTGTCGAGGGAACAAGCGATAGACCCTCACAATTACATGACAACCAATGCCACCACGAATTGACAAGCCATAAACGTGATATGAATCACGGGGTCAATACGCGTAATGTCTGCAAAAGCCACCCGTTGGTTCGGGATAGGCTGAAACCACGTCTGGCAGAGAAAATCATCGGAAATGGGTCTTAAAAGTTAAAAATGGAGAATCAAGAATTCCAACATTACAATTGGATTGGCCATCGCCCTATCGAAGGATCTCGAAACAAAACGACGTTTTGAATGTCAGGGGTAAAATGATTGTTTTGCCCCTCAAGCCTAGAACCTTACTTATACAATTCAAGAAAGGCATTTTGGTCCTTGGACCCTCTCCATGGCTGCCGAAAAAGGGAATGAAGCATGGCCATTGGATCATCTTGGAAAAGCAAGGAGCCAAGTGTCACAAGATTATGAAGCATGGTCATATCACATTTTGGCCACCTACCATTCTTCCCCATTGACCCAAGTATTGAATATAAGCTCTCTCTCTCTCTCTCTCTCCTCAATCATTTTTGGTCAGCCATACCCATTAGACCACCGAAAATTCTCTCTTCTTCTTCCCTTCAATATGTCGACCGCAGACCAGAATTACTGCCACTGTTCAGTAGTTCCGAAGGCCATTTTCGGCCACCGTTCGATCGCCGGCCGACCACACCAACCTAGATCTATGTCTTGCCGACATCCTCGAAGTGGAAGCGAGGCATTTGCACAACCAAGGAGCTCCGCCCAAGAGTTTTCCCCGGAAGTCGACGGAAACTGACCCAACCTGAGGTAGGTCCGGTTTCTAACCCTTTTGAAGGCCAAATTATTGGATTTTTGGGGTCAAATTTTGTGGAGACCTAGTAGACATGTAGTTGAATCCGTGATAAAAATTGGGGTTCAATTTGATTTATTTTTTACCATGAACCGATCTTGTAAATCATGGACAGAATTTGCCAAGAAAACTGACTTGAGGAATCCGGTGACGTTCGACGAGTTTCCGGTGACCAATTGGCTTGAAACTCACGGTGAGCCTCATAAGCCCTTCGATGGACCATGTTAAGAGATAGGATGATGATTGAATGATGGATTTAGTATTGGTTTAGGGCTGATTGTGCCCGATTTGCACAAATCCGAGAAGAACCGGTTCAGTTCTGTGCAAGGCCGGGGCTGTTGGGGGCTGGTGATGGACGAAATGAGTTCCAAATGGATGATTTAGGTATGTTAAGATGATAAGGGTTATGTTATGGAAGATTGGGGTTAATGGATTGAGGAATTGGATATGGAAAATTGACGGATTGGTTGAATATGCTAGGTTGCACGATGAATTGGTTCTTGGATTGATTTGGCCGAAAATTTGAGGACCCAAGGGAAGGAAATTGTGATATCGAAATCAAGATAAGGGAATTCCTAGCCTTATGCTAGGAAGATTGGACTCGATTGGGCGAGACAAAAGACGAATGTAAATGATTTGTGAAAGTTGTCAAGTGGATTGTGCTTGTAATGCCCTAGAATGGTATAGGGGTATATATGTGCCATTGCTTGTGTTTAAATTGCCCGCCATGTGTGTGTATCATTTGATTGCTTTGCATGCCATGAGCCTTTGAGTTGTGCCTAATTTGCACATGTCGTCGTGAATGCGAAATGAATTGGGAAATCATGGCACGAGCGTAACATGGCGAGGCCCTGAAGCGTATGAAACGCGGGGTGGGAGATGGATACCATGATGAGACGAGATCACGGGGTGGAGTTGATATTGTGTAGCGCCCTAATACGATGAAATCGCGAGGTAGAGATGGCCACGGCGCTGATGTGAATTACTCGCGGGACGGAGAGGCCCTGAGACGAATGAGATGTGGAGCAGGAGATGTATACCCTGATGCGACGAGATCACGGGGTGGAATTGATATTGTGTGGCGCTCTGATGCGATGAAATCGTCGGGTTGAGATGGCCACGTTCCTGATGTGAAGTACTCGCGGAACGGAGAGGCCCTGAGGCGTATGAGACGCGAGGTAGGAGATGTATACCCCGATGCGACGAGATCGCGGGGTGGAGTTGATGTTGTGTGGCGCCCTGAGGCGACGAGATCGTGGGATTGAGATAGCTACGGTCCTGATGCGAACTATTCGCGGAATGGAGTTATGTGATGGTGATATTGGCCTGGAGATTAATTGCAACTTGATGTGTTTACGCGGGTTGCTGATGACGGTCTGATGCGTTTGTGCGGACCGAGCTTGATGCGATTTAATCGTAGGCGAGAGATTGAGGCAGGTGGAGATTAGTGATTGTGGTGAAGTGGTGGGATGAGGTGTGCATAATCATTTGAGGGTGACATGGTGTCATAGTTGCATGCCCATCATCTGTGTGTCACTACCTTTATTTGTATGCGCTTGTCTAATTATGAGCTTGAATTTCGGAATAGATGACTGCTTGAGTGGACGGTCGACCTAACCTCGGGTTAGAACCCACCTTACTGAGATTTTATATCTCATCCTAATAAGGGCTTAATTTTTTTCAAGTTCCAAGCGAAGGAAATGCGAACTTGCCAAGGATTGGCTTTTGAAGGGATAGCTGATCGATTGTATTTAAGAGAGTTACTAATTATGGATTTACATTTGAGATTTAGGGATGTTCCTTTTGATTGGTGGATTTGGAATTGAATTGTCATGAATTGGTTAATGAGATTTTGATGTATCTGTCCTAAGTCATCGGTTGTTGATGTGTAATGGGATTGGAGTTGGCATCGCTTCCGCATGCGTGATACTTTTAGTGCTTAGAATATTGGCTGTTGGATCCTGGAATTTTCAGAAAGTATGGCTTAGTGGGATGTATGCGCGCTCGCCGGATTCGGGGCGTGGCAAAGGAAAAGCAAGAACACCTCTTCGCCTCCATTCTCTCTTTTTCCTCTTACGTTCTCTCTTGCTCTCCCTCTTGGCCAACTCCCTTGCCTCTTGTTTGCTCGCCACCTCGCCACCATCCGACCTAATATTGACTGCTTCCAGCCACCATCCGACCCAATATTGACCACCACAACCACACTCAACCTCTCCTCTACAACCGTTTGTTCAACCATCCATCGCCGCTTTAGACCCATTTAGCCATAGGAGCCTGAAGAGGTCAGAATTGAGGCGAACCGGACCGTGGGCTCCTTTAGGCCAACCTTAAGAGCATGTCTTACTACCAATTTAAGGTGAGACTCTCTTAAGACATAGTATTAGGGTTTAGTAAGTTTTGTTTGAAGCTTGGTTGAGGTTTGAAGGTATTTTGATGGTTAAACATGGGTAAATCTTCCTAGGACATAATTTGTGCACACTGATCAGCGAAGTAACCATGGAGCACTTGAGGTCCGTCGAGGCATCGTATGATTAGGAAATCTTCGGTAAGCCTCCTTAGTACATGGTATTATATGTTAATAAAGGATATGTGAGTTGAATTGAAGTTTTGATGGCTGGTTTTAGGTATTTTTCCTAAGGAACCGAACCTGCTCTACTCTTAACGGTTTTGGAACCGAGACTTGTGCTGCTTCTTGGAGGAGTTTGCTAGCTTGGATTGTGTGGTAAGAAGACTTCTTACCCTCTATTAGGATGTTGGGTTACTAATAGGTGGATTTTGGTAAAATTAGAAGTGTATGAAAAGTTGTTTTGAGGTGAAACACGTTGGTGACCCAAGATGTCGTGTCTCGAACCCTGCGAGCTCGTAAGCATCCCATCTGGCTGTTGACTTTAGAATAACTCCCAAGATCCCTCGACCAATCAATCTGAACTTGAAAATGAAACAGGTCACAGAAGCAAGAAAATAGCTCCATACAAATTCACAATGAGATGACTCAGGACAAAAGACTATACTTCTCTTATTCATAAAATTCACCTCAAATCCTCTGCATGGTCAAATACAAGAGATTCAGTTTCTACAACCACAAACAAAAATACAATTCCCAACATCACAATGTGTGAATTTGTATCCTACGATTTCTTTTTTGAAAATCTAATCTTGACAAAATTGATGTTTCATCTCCTGGGATCTGAAAAATTTAATCTCCAACGAGGTGAGATATAAATATCAGCAAGTGAACCCTAAGCCTAGACCAGACTGCCAGTCCCCCCAGACTACACAACAAGCGATAAGCAGAAGATGAGCAAGACAATATGACATGGCATTCAAATATCCAATGTCTCAATGGAAATGACATGACTAAGGTTCATCAATAAGCACATCACACACTACGAGATCCAAGCTTCACGCATTAACATAGAATAAACTCACAACTTCAAACCCATCACAGTGATATCATAATAACCCATTGCCAATGGCGTATACGCCGCGATATATTTTCATGGGCACTATGGCCATATTATTTACATTAGGGCACTATAGCCATGCAATCCCTAGGGCATCATAGCCAATTCGACCTCTGAGGCATCATAGCCAATTCGATATCTATGGTATTATAGCCAATTCATATCACTTAGTTGATACCTCATAATGCAAATAGGCAATTACATTGCTGATATCCCACAATCAAAATTTAGTTGCCACATAAGCACACTAGTCCTCGTGAAAATCGAGGTCACACTACATCATTCCAATCATAGAATTCATCAATTCAACCTCACACCAAGGCATATGGATCGACCACAACAATCTCATGCGTTCAACATCCAATTTATCATAATAAATAACAATTCATCGATCAATCCCATCCAGTAGTGTCCTAACGTTCGAGTAAAGGTTTAAGGGACACTTGCCCTTGATCAAGCTAGCAATTTTCAAGCCAAATGATCCCCCTAGATCAGCAAACTCACAATCACAGCAAGGATCACGCGTCGTCCTAGAAAAAATTACATTTATAAAATAAAACTCAACCATTTCTTAACCTCACATTGTCAATACCTCAATAACATATCAATTGGCAACCTACGATGTCTTAATAACCATTTAAAGACACGACGAAAGCTCCATGAACCCCTAAAGTGTTCGGTTCGAACAGCCACAACACAGGGCAGAATAGGTTCTGCTTTAATCTGCAGAAATCAGTCTATAAATCAATCATAAGCTCCAATTTACCATGAAAATAACTTGCTAATATCTTAATCCACATGTTAAGGAAGCTCACCGAATATTTAGAAGCAAAACGACATGACAAAGGCTTCTAATAGGTCCGATTCTCTTCGATGCGCATGTGGTCAAATTATGCCTCAAGAAAACTACCCCCAATCAGCCATAAAAACTCATCAAAACCCAAATAAAAATACCAATCACAACTCAGCCAACTTTAATATTATGAGTGTAAAAGACCTCACCGAAAATTTCGAGCCATTTGAAGCCTTAAAGCCCACGAAACAGGTCTTTTTCCAAAACTGGTCAGATTCTTCCTCAGTTTGACCTTTGTCCATTTAAATAGACCTATGGGACAAACTACCAAGCCCAATTGAGCTTATAATATGTCTCTGGAAAGGCAAGACGCCAATATTTTAGATGGCGATAGGTTTACCTTAATTCGATATCGAACGAAAACGTTATGGCTGGAGGGATGGAGGTGGTTAGGATTGGTCAGGTTGGAGCTTCTCGGCTGATAGAAAAAACATGAAATGGAGGGGAGGAGAGAGATGGAGGCCGAAAATGCGAAGGAGTAAGTAGGGTTTGGTTAATCCCACGTTAGTGCATCTTCTAGAAGGATTGGTTAAGACAAAATGGGCGTTAAATGCCAAGAAGATAAGATGACTCCTCCTATTGACACTTGTCATTATATAAATAATATCTATATCCCCATTGACTTTCATTGATCAATTATATTCGGATTGGCCATCGCCCTATTGAAGATTATTGGAACGAGAAAAACGACGTTCCGGACGTCGGGGGTGAAATTACCATTTTTCCCCTCAAGCTTAAGCCTTGCCTATGCAAATAAAGAAGGGCATTTTGGTCTTTATCTCTCCCCCAAGGCTGCCGAAAACTAGGAGGAATTGTGGCCATTGGATTGAGTTGGAATGACACTTAATACAAGTGTCCAAAGATCAAGCATGGAGTGGTGATGTCCACCTTTATCCACCTACCATTCAACCATTGACCTTGAGCCTTGTATATAAGCCTTTTTCTCTCTCTCTCTCTCACCTCACTTTGGCCGGCCATACACCTCACTACCATCGAAATCTTCATCTTCTTCCTTCTTCACTGCCGCCCGACGACAGCCCCTGCCGCTCCTGTTCGCCGCTGTCGAAGCCATCTTCCCACCACCACTTGGACTTTAGCCGACCACACCAGCCTAGCCCCATCTCGTGCCGACCTCCTCGAACTGGAAGCAAGCCATTTGGACCATCAAGGAGGTCCGGCCAGGCATTTTCCCTGAAGTCGACGAAAATTGATCCAATCTGAGGTTGGTGATGTTTCTGACCCATTAGGAGGCCGAAATATTAGAATTTTGAGTTCAAATTTTGTGAAGGTCTAGGAGACATGTATATCAATTTGTGGTAAAAAGTTGAGCTCAATTTGATAGAGTTTTTACCCCAAATGGGTCTTGTGAATGTTGGACAGAAAAAGGCCGGTTACTGACCTTGGAAGATCCGGCGACTTTTGACGGGATTCCGCCGACGACTCGACCTCAAACTCTCAGCGAGAACCTTAGACCCTTTTATAGACATGTTAAGAGGTAGGATAGTGCTTAAATGATGGTTTTGGTGGAGACTTAGGGTAGGATATACTCAGTTTACACAGAACCGAACATAGCTCGATTCAGTTATGTGCAAACCGAATCTTGGGGGTTGATGATGGTTGGTTTTGACCCTCAAATTGGTGATTTAGACATGCTAGGATGATGAATATTATGTTATGGAGGTTTGTGGTTCATGGATTGAGGAATTGGACAAGGAAAATTGACGTATTGGTTGAAATTCCTGGGCTACGCGGCGAGTTCGACCTTGGACCATTGGAGGCCGAATCTTTGAGGACCCAAGAAAAGAGAATTGTGATATCAAATTCAAGGTAAGGGAATCTTAAACTTAGGATAGGAAAATTGGACTCGATTGGGCGAGCCGGACGAGATTGAGTCAATTCCTTGAGGAGCTTAGTGTGATTAGTCTTTGTGAATGCCAAGAGGGTATAAATGATTCGAATAAATGCATATGCATGTCTCTTGAGTAATTGGTCGCATTTGTATGTGTACTGACTCATTTCGCATGCCATAGATGTCTTGTTTATGCATGAGATGTTTTTGCACAAGATGCGCTTGACCTTGTGTGCACGAATTGTGGTTATGACATGGCAGAGATGAGGTAAGACCCTGAGGCGCGTGAGACGCAGGGCGGAGAAAAGCCTGTTGCAATCTAAACGCGGGCATGAGAAAAGAAAAGCCTGATGCGATCTAATCGCGAGCATGAGGACAAGGCAAGCAGGAGGAGATGATTGTGGTGAAGTGGCAAGACGAGGTGTGCATGATGTCATAGCTGCATGCATATCATCTGTGTCATCATCTATATTTGTATGTGCTTGTGTGTTTATGAGTTTGGAAATTAGGGGTAGATGACTGCCTGAGTGGACGGTTGGCTAAGCTAGGGTTAGGACTCTTTTTCTGAGATGTGTATCTCACCCTTTTGGGAACCTTTATTTTTACAAATCCCAGGACTTGACCATGTGGCCTATTCGTTTGGAGACCCTAAGGAGATGACAATGTATTTTGATGAGTTCCCTGACGGTCAGGGGACCATATACGTGAGGAAGTGTACAGTGGCGTTGTGACATTCCCATTTCCAGTCGATTTCAGGGTCATTCATGAGAAATATGTATCTGGAGATGTATTTCAGTCCTATTCCACTCAAACCTGATCAATTCGAGTAGACTGACCAAAGGGAAAGGTAAACGTGAGACGAGGTGCATGGACCTAGGGAACTCGGATAGGAAATGACGCTTTGACAATAAGGATTGCCGAGGGGATATTTAGAGCCACAAAAAGGCCGATCCACGAACGATTAAGGAATGCCTTGCGAGTGTCATACGATTGGAGCGCAGGTGATGCCGCTTAACCAACGTATGATTAGCAAAATTTTCTTGAATCGGACGGTGAAGATTGAGACCTTAGGAGCTGGTGACAGATCCTCACAATTACATGACAACCAAAGCCGCCACGAATTGACGTGCCCTAAACGTGATATGAATCACGAGGTGGATACGCGTAAATGTCTGCAAAAGCCGCCCGTCGGTTTGGGATAGGCTGGAACCACGTCTAATAGAGAAAACTATCAGAAACGAGTCCTAAAAAGTTTGAAATGGAATATCAAGAATTACAACATAATTTGGATTGGCCGTCCCCTATCGAGGACTTCCGAAACGAGAAAAACGACGTTCTGAACGTCGGGGATAAAATGACAGTTTTGCCCCTCAAGCCTGGAACTTTACCCTTGCAATTGAAGAAGGGCAAAATGGTCCAAACACACCCCAAGGCTGCTGAAAATCCGAGAATAAAAAGTGACCATTGGATCTCTTTGGAAAATCAAAATGTCAAGTGTCAATGGATGGTGAAGCAAAGTCATATCACGCTTTTCCCACCTACCAATCAAAGGCCTTTGACAAAGCTTGGGATATATCAATTTCTCTCCCTCCTCACCCCCCCATTCGGCCAGACCAAGCTCCAAGAGAACGGAAACCCCATCTTCTTCTTCCTCCAGTTTATGCCTACCAGCGACCAGATTCTGGGGTTGCTGTTCACCGGCCACCATAGCCACTTTCGGCCACCATCTGTTGCCGGTCAACCACCACAACATATCCCTGTGTCTTGTCTACATCCTCCAACAAGAATCGGAGCATTTGGAGCACCGAGCAGCCCAGAGCAAGGATTCTCGCAAAAGCCGACAGATTAGGACTCAAATTGAGGTACGTTCCGTTCTCAGTCCCTTTGGTGGTCGACATGTTCGCATCTTTGGCTCAAATTTTGTAGAGATCAAGCTGAGACATATAAAAATATGTGACAAAAAGTTGGGCTTGATTTGATAAGTTTTTTACCGTGAACCGACCTTGTACATTTCGCCCAGAAACTGTCGGAAAACTGACTTGGAGGAACCGGCGATCAATTCTGGAGCTTCTGTTCGGTGCCCACGAGGACCATTTTCTTCCACCATCTGTTGCCAGCCGACCACCACAACAAAAATCTACATCTTGTCGAACTCCTCCAACAAGTATTGCGGCGTTTGGAGCACCGAGGCTTTTTGGGCAGTAGTTTTCCCAATAGCCGACGAAATCGTAACCCACCCAAGGTAGGTCCGGTTCTTACACCTTTTACCAGTAGAAATCTTGGAATTTTGAGCTCAAATTTTGTTGAGACTCAGTAGAGGTGTAGATGAATCTGTGGTAAAAATTGGGGCTTGAATTGATAAAATTTTGACCTCGAATCAGTCTTGTGAAATTGGAGCAAAAAACTACGGGTATTGACCAAGGAAGAATCCGGCGACTTCAAAGGGTTTCCAGTAATCAATCAAGCTCAAATCTTCGGTGAGCCTCTTGGACCCTTAGATAATCATGTTAAGAGGTGGTATAGCATTTAAATGATGGATTTAGAGTTGAATTGAGGCTGGTAGCTCACGGCATGCATAAAATCGTGAGGAACCTTAGAGGGCTGTGATTGTGGAATTGGGCTCCAAATTGATGATTAAAGCATGTTATAATGATGAGGATAATGCTATGGATGCTTGGGGTTCATGGATGGTTGAATTGGATTGGAACTAAATGTAATTGGTTGGATTTGATTAGGCTGCACATTGAGTTCGGTCTTGGACTATTGGGGCTTGAACCTTTGGAGGCTCAAGAGGAGTAAATTGGGTTGCCAGATTCAAGATAAGGGAATTCCTAACCCTATGTTAAGACGATTAGACTAGATTGGATAAGTCGAGGGCCGATGGGATCGAGTTATGAGGAAATTCCCAAATGTGATGGCTTGATGTGTCCTGAGATGTATATGATGAATGTATGTGACGTTGTCTATACTTGAGTGATTGCCATGTTTGTACGTCATTTGATTTACCTGCATGCCACAGAATTTATGAAATGTGTTTGAATTGGCACTTGTCACTGAGTGTGCCTTTGAATTGAAAGTTAAAGCATAAGTCTTGATTGTGGCATGAGCATAGCATGGCATGGCCTTGAGGCGTGTGAGACGTGGGGTGGAAGGTTGAGACCCTGATGCGACGAGGTCGCGGGGTGAAGAATGATTAGATGGCGCCCAGATGCGACGAAGTCGCGGGGCTGAGATAGCCATAGTCCTGATGCGATCTAATCGTGGGACAGAGTATGAGCTCATAAACCCTGCCTGGAGATGGACCAAGACTTGATGCGTTTATGCGGGTCACCGATGACGGTCTAATGCGTTTACGCGGGCCGAGCTTGATACGATCTAATCGCGGGCTAGAGAATGAGGCAGGCAGAAGTTGATGGATGTGGTAAAGTAACAGGCTGAGTATACAAGTGCATTATCATCTGAATGTGACATGAGTTTATTTTTGCATGCCTATCGTTTATATGTCATTGCTTCATTGAATGGTGCCCTATTTGCCTGTAAGTTATGAGAGTGAAAATATAGAGGAATGGAGGACTACCTGAGTAGACGGTCGGCCTAACCTAGGGTTAGGACCCACCTTACTGAGATTTATATCTCACCCCAATGGGGGCTTACATTTTTTAGGTTGCAGGCGTAGGGAGCACAAGTTTGCCATGGAGTAGCATCAAAAGGGATAATGGACAATTGTGTGTATAGTATATTTGTCTTTTGTGATATTAGGATTGTATATCTGATTGGCAGGTCAACAATTGAACCTACGTGTATTGGTTGTTGATTTTGATGTGTCTGTCCTAAGTCATCGGGTACAATTGTAATTATATAATTAAAGAAGGCATCGCTTTCGCATGCGTATTCTTGTGAGTTATTGGCTGTTGGATCTTGGAGCTTTCTCGAATGAACAGCATGGACGGGGATGTCCGTGAGCTCGCCGGGTTCGGGGCTCGACAGGTGTGGATTGACAAGGGTAGTACAGATTGGAAGCCTCATAGGTACGAGACGTGGTTTAGGAAGGTCGGGGACGAGTCGATTGGGCCGCTGAAGCCCCATGAGGTGTCCCTAAGAGTGATCCCTAATTGGTGCCACCCATGTAGGGACCAGACCAGGTCGAGGGATCGCTAGTCGGTTCTAGGAACGGGCCAGAGAGGACCTCGACGCCGGAGTTTACTGAGGAGGAGGAGGTCATTGTCCTGGAGGAGACCAAGGAGGATCTCGCGGAGACGTCGCAAGAGGAGACCATGGAGGATACTATTGAGGTTAGCTCGGAGACATTTTCAGTGTATGAGCTGATAGAGGATGCCGAGGATACTGAGGATTCTAGCAGCTCATCTTAGGAGTCCTAGTTTGTTAGCCTGATTTTTTGATGGCGATCCCGACCATGCTCCTTTTTGGATGTCGATTGACGGACTCATGTGTACTTACCCCGTCACCTTCCATGTTTAGCGAATATTAGTGGCTCTGTACTTATATGAACAGTCGGTTATTGTGTACGACAATTTCTATGCTATCCAAGTCCCACTTAACTTATATTTTTGCACAAAGGAGTTGCTTTAATACCGCTTCTGCATGCTTGATATATTTGTTATATCTCTCAGCTTAGATTGTGGATCTTGGGACCGCGAGAGATTATGCGGTTTGCTTGCAGGGAGTCGCGTGTTTGCTTGCAGGGAGTTGCGTGCGCTTGCCCGAGGCGCGGGGCGTGACAAATTTGATCAATCTTGAGTAAATTGACCAAAAGGCAAAAGCTACCGCATAACAAGGTACGTGGACCTAGGAAACTTGAAAAAGAAAATGACGATTTAACCATAAGGATTGTCGAGGGAACATTTAGAGCCAATAAGGCCGGTTAGATAACGATTAAGGAATATAATGCTAGCGTTATATAATTGGATCACGAGTGAAGCCGCTTAACCAATGTATAATTTACAAATTTTCCTAAATCGAACAATGAAGATCGAAGCTAGCGATGACCCTTCGCAATTACATGACAACCAAAGCTGTCATAACCCGAGTTATCATTAGTGTGATGAGAATTACAGAGTCGATACGTGTAATGTTTGAAAAAGCCGCCCATTAGTTCGAAACAAACTGAAATTACCATCGACGGACGAATAAATAGAAGCTTAAAAATTAGCAATTGGAAATAGAAAATTCCAATTCTGGATAGGAATTTGACAACTTCTCTCCAAATGGTAATTTCAAATTTGAAAAGTGAAGTTTGGACTAAAAGTGCAGAATTACCATTTTGCCCCTTGACCATTTGCCCTTGCCTTAAGAACTCAAGAAGGATGAAATGGCCATTCCCTCACACTCTTATGGCTACCAAAATTTCCATACAAGGGGGTTAAAGATGAGTCAAAGGTTAAGTTGCATTATGGGTCACTTGCCACATGTCAACCATTGGGAGCCCAAGCATTAAATGCCCGTACCTAATCAAGTCTAATCTAATTAAGCTTCATTATTTGTGTGAGACAAGTATAATAAAGTCTCTTCAGCTGTGTATACCATGTACCCCACGTTCATTGAAATTTCACCCTCACCAAAAATTACAGAGAAAGACATTTTCTGGCCTCTCAGTTCTGTGCTGTCGAACGGCCCTTCCCAATGACCATTTGAGGTGCTTCAACTTCCAGAGGTAATGTCTATGTGTTCTCGACAAGCTCCAACTGGAATTTCTTCATTTGGATAAGTAGTTTTATCGCTGTGAGTTCGAGACTAAAATCGGATGAAATCTGCGCAAGTTGGGAGAAGGTCACCGTTTACTCTCTCATAAATTCTGAATGACCTCAAATTTTTTAGGAGAGCTTCATAACACCTAATATTATGTTCATATGGTTTGTGGCTACAAGTAGATTGTGTTAACTTCAGCTTTCATGGCTGAACATTAGCGGTAAAATCTGGACAAATTCTGACCAAGATGAGTTCGGGCTATTTCGGCATCTTTGGGATGCCAACCGACTCCAAATCTCTTGGTGAGCCATCTAAACTTGTAGATGAAGATCTCAGAATGTTGTTTTTGCAAAGAGTTAGGCTTGAGATTGAAGTATGGCTCGATTAAGCAGTTAGAACCTAAAACTTATTCTGTTTTGAGGGTGTATACATGCTGGCTGGTTTTGTTTAAGGGATGAATGAGGAATATTTATAATTCAATTGACCTATAATGACTTGTATGAGATGACAAGAGGTGTCAATGGAAAGTGTGAGAAGTGGATTGAAGTTTAAAGGTGATTTAAGGGCTAATTGGTGCATGGAACTTGAGATATATAATTCTGCCCTTCAAATTGTTGCATGAACCGAATAAATGGAAGATTAATGGAGGTCTTGTCATGTATCCGACCAATGATAAGGCATCTTGAGTTGCCATTTGTTTGGTGATCGAAAGAATGGTTTATCTAAAGTGAAAGTCGATTGTTTAATCCGAAATTGAGTGAATTTTGACTCAAAATTGATGAGCTTCCTAGGACGGCACGTGGTTCTCGTTTGGATGTGATCTTGTGGATCGAGGAGGCTCGTTTGGTGCTGATTTTTGCTGATTAATTACTATAAGTGGTTCCTAAACCACTACTTGAACCCTAGGACGCTACTGGAAAGTTGTTTTGTGTAGTGCGATTGTGTGATGAACGCATGATAATTGATAGCATGTTATTGAATTGACCATGGGCTCTGGCGATAACATCGCAGCCGTGGCCCTAGCGATGAGTAGTGATCACATCGCGGCCGTGGGCCCTAGAGATGGTTTAGCTTTGAACCCTATGAAATTATATCGCGACTTGGAGCCTTGGCGATACATCGAGGCCGTGGGCCCTAGTGATATGACCTGGTCGTGGGCCCTGGCGAAACATCACGACTGTGGACCCTAGCGATGATTAAATATGATTTAAGGTTAATATGTGAAGTATGGGTACTATAGTGTCTAGTGTGACGCTAATGAACTGATATGCCAGTTATTCTATGATAAATGATGCTGCTTTGCCATATGCCTTGCTGAATTCCCTACATTCTCTGCATTTTGTTTTATCTGGTGGGACTAGTGGTATAGTTAAGGTTGGGTTTCACTTGCAGAGACGTTGATTTCACCCCTTAGTGGGATAAACTTTTCAGACCCTAAACCTTAGCTATGCTGCCAATTCGCCTGGGTGATCCAAAGGAGATGATCGTCGACTTTGATGAGTTTTCGTACTAGAAGGGTATTACATACATCAGTAAGCGCACGACAGTCTAGGTAGACCAAGGGAAGCAGGAACTGCAACCCTATCGCTTTGAAGCCTAGTTTCGTTAGGTGGGAGACAATAGCTTGATGGGACCCTTGCTGCTAGAGGATGTTTCGTGGGATGTGATTCCAACTTTATGCCATCCGTCCCGACTGGGCATAGAAGTGGACAACTCAGCTTCTGTGGCAGGTTCCAAAAATATACCCGAAGTGCTGAAGTCTCCTTTGTCCTCTGCTGAGTACATGAACTATGTAGAGATTTTTGCTAATGCGAACGAGGCTACTGAATAAGAAGAAAAAGCTGAAGCTGAAGATGAGGAAGACATTAAAGAGCCTTCAGAGGACGTTCCATTTGAGACTTTTTCGGATTACGGCCCAGATGCTGAGGAGGATGATGGAAGAGATGATTCAAGCTGTTCTGATGACAAGTCTGAGTGAAGGGGGCTAGGCGATTATAGAACAATCTTGGTGTTGTGCTTTAGGAAATGCTTAGTAGTAGCCTTTGAGCCCTAAGCCTTAGTTCCTATTCTACCCAGGTTGTGCGGCTTTATAATTTTTGTCTTTTCCCTTCCACTATTTGTAATGAATGTTTCTTCTGTGTATAAATGGTGTGCTTTTGAATATTTTCAAAAATCCCCTTTTTTTCTTTATACGGAGATGCTCGCTTTCGTTTGCGCATTTCATATCATACTAGACCGTGTGAAGTTCCTGGGTATATGATTGGCCTGAGGCGGATGTAATAGACTCCATGGAGACGCGAGGCGTTACATCCACGTTTGAGTGGTATCAGAGCAGGTTAAGAATAGGGTACCAAGAGTACAGTTGATGGAGGATTAGAGTAATAAGGAGCAAAGGAATTTGGGATGATTGGGGTAGTGAGACCCTAGGGGGAGTCGTTAGAGAGTCAAGCATGAATGCATGGCATATGATTGACATATATGATTGGCATCATGATATGGCATGCTTGTTGTCATGTGATTCACATCTTGACATGACATGGTTGTTGTGGACTTTTGAGGGTCAAGCTCTGTACTGAGCATGATGTTGTGAATGTAGATTGAATGAGTGCGTTATACCTCTAATTTTACCAAGTTGCTGATGAGTATGAACTTGTGGCGTAGATCTATATTTCTAGTTGATGTGCTTATGAGAATGCCTGAGTGATTGGTTGTTGTTTTATGATTGCTACTTTGTTGAGTAGCGTAGATGTAATGATATGTGAGTAAGTGAATTGGATCTCTAATTCCGTGGTGGAATTATGGTGACTTGGAAGGCCGAGAAGCAGAGCTTTGATCTTTAGAGCTCTAGTGGCCGAGGATCCAAGAATAGAATGAGTCATGAGGGCCTTGAAACAGATTGGCGAGCTTATGGGAAAAGAAGTTCAGGATAGAGCTGTTGCTGCTCTTAGGCAAGCGAAAGATAGAGCTGAGATCATAGATCAAGCTGCTGTGGCAGCTGTGGCAGCTGTGAATATGGCAAACGGAAATAATGCCCAGGGTGCTAAAGTTGGGATTGCTCAAAGGGAAGTCAATGCTAACAGACCAATGGGTCAGTTGGTCGAGCAATTTATTAAACTGAAACCGACCAAGTTTAATGGTATTGGAGTGTTGAGATGTACAAATGAAGAGAAAGTGTTGCTGGCTGTGTATCAGTTAGAGGAAACTGCGCATGACTGGTGAAGTGCCTCAAAGGGAGGAGTATTTCTTAAAGGTACAACTTTGACTTGGGCTGCCTTCACTGCTACTTTTAATGACAAGTATTTTTTTGAGAATGCACGTGAAAGGAAGAGATTGGAATTTCAGCAGTTGCGACAGAATCAACTGACGGTGGAATTTTAGCAGTTGCACCAAGGTCAGTTGAGGATCCACTTGGGAAAGCGCAAAGGTTTCAAGATGGTCTGAGACAGGATATTTGAGAACGTATAGAGAGATTTATGAGAGGAGCCAAATGATTGAAAGAGATATCAAGGAAAGAGACGTTGCTTCTGGATCACAATTTACTTCTCTAAGAGATAATCAGCAGTTGGGCAAGAGGCCAATGATGAGTAATAGACGTTTTGTTCCTCCTTTTCGAAGGAATATTGTGAAACCTCCATTTCAGTCGAGTTGGAATTGTCGTATCTGTGGGCGAAGGCATGGAAATGGACCTTGCCCAAGGTAGTCAGGAGCATGTTATAAATGTGGTCAGTGGGTCACCAGGCGAAAAATTGTCCAAGCCAAGCTCTAGTAAATAGAGCATAAGTACAATGACCACAAGTAGGTCCACCGGCTGTGATCCCACAGAATGAGTAGAATCGACCACCAGCCTAGGGGAGAGTGTATGTTGTGGCACGTTGAAAGGTAGAGGAAGCGCCTGGCGTGGTCACAGGCACGATTTTTTTGTGTGACTAAGTTGCCTATGCCTTATTTGATCCTGGTGCTTCGCATTCCTTTATATCTACTCAGTTTGCTGATCTAGTGGAAAGAGTGTTGAAACCATTGAATGTGCTACTGTATGTTGCTACACCATTGAAAGATAGTGTGCTAGTTTCGCTAGGCTATGTGGATTGTAAAATAGTGATTGGTGGTAGCAAAGAAATGACTGATTTGGCTGTGCTGCCTATGTATGATTTTGATGTGATTATCGATATGGATTGGCTGATAAAGTAAAAGGCTGTAATGGATTGTGGTAATAGGGTAATTCGGTTATACTTGGAAGGTCGCCCTAACTCTGGATTTACATGAACTTAGGGAGGAATCTCGATTCCTTTGGTTTTGTCGCATGGGCCGACTAAGTTGTTGGATGAAGGGTGTCAAGCATATTTGGTTGTTGTGGTAGACACAATGATGGAGGAGTTGAAGCTGGATAGTATAGTGCTGGTACGTGAGTTTCCTGATGTCTTCCTTAAGGAATTGTCGGGATTACCACCTGAGAGAGAGATTGAGTTCATGATTAAGTTGGCACTTGGAACGGAGCCAACCTCAAAGGCACCGTATAGGATGTCTTTATTTGAGCTGAAAGAATTTAAAGTACAGATGCAGGAATTACTGGATAAGGGATTCATTAGACCGAGCGCGTCGCCATGGGGAGCGTCGATGCTATTTGTGAGAAAGAAAGATGGATCCTTGCGTTTGTGTATAGATTACATGCAGTCGAATCAAGTGACCAATAAGAACAAATATCCCTTGCCGATGATAGATCATTTGTTTGATCAGTTGAAAGGAAAGGTTGTGTGTTCTAAGATAGACTTGAGGACTAGTTATCACCAGCTAAGGATTAAGAGGGAGGATATACCAAAGACTGTTTTCAGAACAAGATATGAGCATTGCGAGTTTACAGTAATGCCTTTTGGTTTGACCAATGCCCCTACTGCATTCATGGATTTGATGCATCGAGTGTTTAAAGAGTACTTGGATCGGTTCGTCATTGTTTTTATAGACGACTTCTTGATTTACTCGAAGAGTAATGAAGAACATGAGGAACATCTGAGGGCACTTCTGCAGACCCTAAGGGAGCATTCGCTTTATGCCAAATTTAGTAAATGCGAATTTTGGTTGAGTAAAGTAGCTTTCCATGTGATTTCTGGAGAAGAAATTTTGGTAGATCCTTCAAAGATTGAGGTAGTGATGAAATGGTCATGACTTACGATAGTTACCGAGATTAGAAGTTTTCTGGGATTAGCAGGTTATTATAGACGATTTGTGGAGAAGTTTTCGTCTATAGCTACTCCAATGACAAGGCTAACGAAGAAGGACGTGAAGTTCGAGTGGACTGATAAGTGTGAAAGTAGTTTCCAAGAACTTAAGCATCGATTGACAACCGCACCAGTATTAACCGTTCCTTCTTGACCTGGAGATTATGAAATATATAGCGATGCTTCGCTAAAAGGATTAGGGTGTGTGTTTATGCAACATGAAAAAGTGGTTACTTATGTCTCACGATAATTGATACCTCATGAGACGATTTATCCGACGCATGATTTGGAGCTAGATGCCATCATCTTCGCTCTAAAAATATGGAGACACTATTTATGTGGAGCGAGATTTTAGATTTATACAGATCATCAAAGCTTAAAGTATCTATTTTCGCAGAAACAATTGAATATGAGATAGCGTCAATGGATGGAATTATTCAAGGATTATGATTGTGAGATTCTGTGTCATCCTGGAAAAGCGAATAGAGGCACAGATGCACTTAATCGGAAATCAAGCATTGCGCTCTTATTGGTTAAAAGATGGTCCTTATTAGCGGGATTAAGAGATTTTGAGTTTAAATTAGAAGTTTGCCTACTGTCAAGTTTGATGGCAACCTTGAGGATTGAGCCTGAGATTTAGGAAAGAGTAAAAGGCTTTGCAGTTTACGGACCCGGAGATTCAAAAGATTCTTGAAATGGACGTAACGAAAGGAAATATGAATTCTAAGTGTCGGAAGACGAAATTCTAAAGTTTCATGGATGGTTGTGTGTACCTGGTGATGAAGAACTCAAGGAAAGGATATTTATCAGAAGCTCATAGGAGCAGCTACAATATTCATCCAGGTAGCACTAAGATGTATCAGAATCTACAACAACACTACTGGTGGAACGGAAATAAGGTAGATGTAGCTAAGCATGTATGAAGTGTTTAACCTGACAGTAGGTGAAAGATCAACACTGCAAGTCTAGAGGATTACTACAACCTCTAGAAATTCCTGAGTGGAAATGGAACATGTGACGATGGATTTTGTGATGGGGTTATTGAGGAGTCAGAAATGCCATGACTCAATTTGGGTAATTGTGGATAGATTTATAAAGTCGGCACATTTCATACCTGTGCGAAAGGATTTTGCAATGGATAAGCACGCAGAGTTGTATATGTGTTAGATTGTGCGATTGCATGAAGTCCCAGTTACGATTAAGTCAGATCGAGATCCTAAGTTTACAGGAAACTTTTGGAAGAGTCTTCAGGAGGCTTTGGGAACGAGATTGCAATTCAGTACGGCATACTATCCACAAACAGACGGACAGTCAGAGAGGACAATTCAAACGCTCGAGGACATGTTGCGAGCCTGTGTCATAGACTTCAAAGGTGGATGGGGGGACCAACTGCATTTGGTGGAGTTTGCATATAATAACGGTTACTAGCAAAGCATTGGTATAGCACCGCTTGAAGCACTTTATGGCCGAACTTGCAGAATGCGGGTATGCTGGGATGAAGTTAGAGAAAGGAGTATAACGGGCCCGAGTTAGTGAAACAGTCTAATGAGGCAATTAAAGTCATTAGAGAAAAACTGAGAACATCACAAAAGTTGACCAAAGTTATGCCGATAAAAGACGCAAACATTGGAATGTCAAGTTGGTGACCATGTTTTCCTGACGGTATCATCAATGCGTGGCTTATCTTGATTTGGAAAAAAGGGAAAACTGAGTCCGAGGTACGTAGGTCCTTTTGAAATTCTAGAACGAATTGGAACTTTGGCCTACAGACTTGCCTTGTCGCCAAACTTATCACAAATGCATAATGTATTTCATGTGTCAATGCTGATAAAGTATGAGCCAGATTCGACTCTTGTCTTGGATTTTGAAACCATCGAAGTTGATGACAAGGTATCATATGTGGAAAAACCCATTATAATCGAGGATAAAAAAGAACAACCATCAAGTAATAAGACGATTCCATATGTCAAAGTGATTTTGGAGCATCATGGGAGCGAAGTAGCAACGTGGGAATGCGAAAAAGCTATGAGAAGTCAATACCCCCATTTGTTTACTTAAGTTGGGTTTATTGTAAATTTCGAGGACGGAATTTCTGTAAGGGGGAAGAATTGTGACATTTTGAATTTCCTGCCATTTTGAGGCTATTGAATGTGAATGTACCTTTTGATGTATTTCAGTTTTGTCTTGTTCAGATCTGATCAATCTTGAGTAAACTGACCAAAGGGAAAAGCTAACGCATAACAAGGTACGTGGACTTAGGAAACTCGAAAAAGGAAATGACGCTTTGACCATAAAGATTGTCAATGGAACATTTAGAGCCAATAAGGCCGGTCAGACAATGATTAATGAATATAATGCTAGCGTTATACGATTGGATCGCAGGTGAAGCCGCTTAACCAATTATAATTTGTTAATTTTTTTAAATCGAACTATGACGATCGAAGCTGTCGAAGCTAGCAATGAACCCTCGCAATTACATGACAACCAAAGCTGTCATAACTTGAGTTATCCTCAGTGTGATGAGAATCACATAGTCGATACGTGCAATGGCAATTGGAAATAGAGAATTCCAATTATGAATAGGAATTTGACAACGTCTCACCAAATGATAATTTCGAATTGGAAAAGTGAAGTTTGGACTGAAAGTGCAAAACTACCATTTTACCCCTCGTCCATTTGCCCTTGCCTTAAGAACTCAAGAAAGACGAAATGGTCATTCCCTCACACTTTTATGGCTGCCGAAATTGCTATATAAGGGGCGTCAAGGATGAGTCAAAGGTTAAGTTGCATTATTGGTCACTTGCCACATGTCAACCATTGGGAGCCCAAGCATTAAATGCCCTTACCTAATGAAGTCTAATCCAATTAAGCTCCATTATTGTGGGACACAAGAATAATGAAGTCTCTTCATTTGTGTATACCATGTACCCCATGTTCATTGCAATTTCACCCTCAAACTCACCTCACCAAAAATTGCCGAGAAAGACAATTTCTAGCCACTCTTTTCGATGCTATCGAGTGGCCCTTCCTGGCAACCATTTGAGGTGCTTCGACTTCCAGAGGTAAGGTATATGTGTCCCTGACAAGCTTCAATTGGAATTTATTCATTTGGATAAGTAATTTTATCGGTGTGAGTCTGAGACTAAAACTGGACGAAATCTGCGCGAGCTGGGAGAAGGTCATCGTTTACCCTCTTAGAAATTCCAAATGACCTCAAATTTTTTAGGAGAGCTTCATAAGACCTAGTATTATGTTCATATGGTTTATTGCAGCAAGTAGATGGTGTTAACTTCGGTTTTCATGGCTGAACATTGACGGTAAAATCTGGACATATTTTGACCAAGAGGAGTTCGGGCTGTTTCGGTGTCTTTGGGGTATCAACCGACACCAAATCTCTTGATGAGCCATCTAAACTTGTAATGAAGGTCTTGGAATGTTGTTTTTACAAAGAGTTTGGCTTGAGATTGAAGTATGGCTCGATTGAGCAGTTAGAACACAAAATCGATTCTGTTTTGAGTGTGTATACATGCTGGCTGGTTCTATTTAATGGGCAGAATGAGGAATATTTAAACTTCATTGACCTATAATGACTTGTATGAGCTGACAAGAGGTGTCAATGGAAAGTGTGAGAAATGGATTGAAGCTTAAAGGTGATTTAAGGGCTAATTGGTGCATGGAACTTAAGATATATATTCTGCCCTTTAAATTGTAGCATCACCGAATAAATGGAGGATTAATGCAGGTGTTGTCGTGTATTCAACCAACTGATAAGGCATCTCGAGTTGCCATTTGTTTGGCGATTGAGATAATGGTTTATCGAAAGTGAAAGTCGATTGTTCTAATCCAAAATTGAGTGAATTTTTACTCAAAATTGATGAACTTCCTAGGACGGCACATGGCTCTCGTTTGGTTGTGATCTTGCGGATCAAGGAGGCCCATTTGGTGTGGATTTTTGCTGATTAATCACTGTATGTGGTTCCTGTCACTCCCCGCGCCTCAGGCATAAGAACGCGACTTTCTACAAGCACAAAATATCTCTTGATGTCGCAGGATCCACATAAGAGTCAAGAGACGTGTTATAAACAAAGCACGCGGAAGCGACAATGCAATAACATCTCCGTACAGATATAAAGTGGGACCTGGATAGCGAAAATACTGCAATACATAATATCTAAAAGTTCATACATGAGCATAGCAACTAGATCCGCTAGACAAAGGGTGACGGGGTAAGTACACAAAAAAAAAAGGATCCAGCCTCGACATCCAACAAGAAACAGGGTCAGGATCGCCGTTAAAAGGTTAACTAGCAAGTCGGGAGCTCCTACGACGAGCTGTTGGAGTCATCAGTCTCCCTTGCCTCCTCTGTGGGCACATACTCCGAGAAGGTCTCCGAGCGAACTTCTACGGTATCCTCCATGGTCTTCTCAGCAGACGGCTCCACCAGGTTATCCTCTGTAACCTCGACCACTATGACCTCCTCCTCAATATCCTCCAAGGTCGGAGTCTTCTCATGTTCGTTCTTCAAACCGACGACTGACCCCTCAGCCTGCTCTAAATCCCAAGTGGATGACACCAACTAGGGACGACTCCCTAGGGCACCACAGTGGGCTTCAATGGCCCTGTAGATACATCCCCAACCTTCTAGAACCAAGCCTCATACCTATGAGGCTTCCAACTAGTGCTACCCTCGTCTACCCACACTACTGTACATTTTCTAACACAAACAGTCCCCTGCCCATCAAGGAATTCATCAAAATGGACCGACATTTCCTTGGGGTCTCCAAATCTGATAAATCACATCTTCAGGACCTAGGATCTGTGAAAAAAGGGAGTCCCACAACGGGGTGAGACTTACATCTCAGTAAGGTGGATCCTAACCCTAGGTTAGGCCGACAGTACACTCAACCAGTCATAAATACTAGCATTTCACACGAATAAACATGCGAGGCATTCAATTATCGATACAACACATAGATGTCAGGCATGAAGTCATGGCATCATAACACATCCAGATGATCATGCACAAATCGTCATGCCACGTCACCACTTCCACCCTTCAGACTGCCTCATTCTCATGCCCTCGTTTAGAATGTCTCATGCTCGATCTGCGAAAACGCATCAGACCATCATTGACAACCTACGTAAACGCATCAGGTTTCAATGTTACTCAGGCCAGTGTCGACACATCACAACTCCGTCTTGGTTTCAAACGCATCAAGACTATGGCCTTCTCAACCCCGCGTCTTATACGCATCTGGGTGCCAAACAAATCCAACCATGTGCCTCAGCGCCTCAAGATATTCCTCACACCACCTCGCGTCTTATACGCCTCAGGGTATTCACCGTGTCTCAGTCATGTCAAAGTTTCAATTCAATTCGCACACATAATGCAATATGCAACTCAAGCACAAATCAAACACTTATGGCATGCAAGACGATCATTTGACATTCGCACATGGTAGTCATTTCAAAACACAAGCATTAACACACATTCAAATACTCTATACCGTCCTAAGAAGCACAAAGACCAAGCACGTTAAAAACCTTTCAAGAATCAAACAAAATATCACCCGACTTACCCAATTGAGTTCAATCTCCCTATCATAGGTTTAGGGTTCCCTTACCTCAAGCTTAGTACCACAAAATTCTCCTCTCAAGAGCCTCAATAATTCGGTCCAAACAACTGAAAATCAAATCCACCGTGCAACCTATGGAAATCCATGCATTCGTCAATTTTCTCTTGCCTAATCACCAATCCATGGATCACAAATCTCATTAACACATTCCTCAACATCCTAGCATGTCTCATTGATAAATTTGAGACTCAAATCCAACCAATAACAGCCTCCACAGAACCGTTTTGCACAGAACCGAACCGGGTGATTTTCGATTCTATGTAAACCTCAAATAACCAGACCTTAAACTATCTCAAATCCTCCATTTATTTACTAACCTACTTGCTAACATGTAAATCTAAGGGTTTGGGAAGCTCATCGAAGATTTTAAGTCGAGTCGTCCCTGGAAATTCCTTGAATATCACCAATTTCCCTCAGTCCTCAAACCGGCAGTTTTGGCCCTTCAAACACAAGACCCATTTGGGATCAAAATTCCATCAAATTAACCTCGGCATTTTACCACAGATGACTCTTTGAGTCCTCTAGATCTCCACAAAATTTGAATGAAAACCTCTAAATTTTCGGGTTCCTAAGAGGCTAGAAATGTGACTTACCTCTAGTTGCAACAATTTCCGTTGACTTGCGAGAGATCGGCTGACCGGAGCTCTTTGGTGGGTCAAACGACTCGCTTTCACTTCGAGGATGTCAGCAAGAGGACGAACAAGGTGCGGATGGTCGGCTCAGCGGCTAGAAGTCACCGGAGAAGGTCATCAGTGGTAGCGAACAGGTGACACAAAAACCTGTCGGGCGGCAGCAGTTCGGCAAAGGGAATAAGAGAAGAAGAAGAAGCTCTCGGTGAAGATGGGGAAGAATGGCCGGCCAACAAAGAGAGAGAAGGCTATATTCAATCTCCAAAAGTCAATGAGTTGAATGGTAGTTGGGAAAAGTGGAAATGTCCACTCAAGGGCTAATACATTGACACATGTGCAATGTGTCAATCAAGCCAATCCAATGGCCATGCTCTTCTCTTATTTTCGATAGCCTTGGGAGTGAATTAAAGACCAAAATGCCCCCGTCCATCTATATAAGCAAGGCTAAAGCTTGAGGGGCGAAATGGTAATTTTACCCCCGACATCCGGAATGTCGTTTTTCTCTATTAGACGTGGTTCCGGCCTATCCCGAACCGACAGGCGGCTTTTGTAGACGTTACGTGTATCGACCCTGTGATTCGTATCACATTTAGGGCTCGTCAATTTATGGCGACTTTGGTTGTCATGTAATTGTGAGGGTTTATCACTAGTTTTTATGGTCTCGATCATCAACGTTCGATTTAGGAAAATTTTGCAAATTATACGTCGGTTAAGCAGTATCTCTTGCGTTCCAATCGTATAACGCTAGCCATGTATTCCTTAATCATTCTTAGATTGGCCTTTTGTGGTTCTAAATTTTCCCTCGACAATCTTTATGGTCAAAGCGCCATTTCCTATTCGAGTTCCTTAGGTCCACGTACCTTGTCTCGCATTAGCCTTTCCCTTTTAGTCAGTCTACTCAAATTGATCAGATTCGATGAGATATGACTAAAATACATCGCTAGATACACTTCTCATTAATGAGTTTGAAAATGACTGGGAAATCAGAATGTCACAGTTCCTAAACCCTTACTTGAACCCTAGGACACTACTGGAAAGTTGTTTAATGTAGCATGATTGGGTGATAAAAGCATGGTAATTGATAGCATGTTATCGAATTGGCCATGGGCCCTGGTGATAACATCGCGACCGTGGGCCTTGGCGATGAATAGTGATGACATCGCGGTCGGCCCTGGCAATGGGTTGTGATGACATCACGGCCATGGATCCTGGCGAGGCTTTGGCTTTGAGCTCTATGAAACTATATCGCGGCTTGGAAGCCTGGCGATACATCGTGGCCGTGGGCCCTAGCGATATGACGCGGCCGTGGACCTAGCGATGATTAAATGTGATTTAAGGCTAATATGTGAAGTGTGGGTACTATAGAGTCTGGTGTGTTCGTTAATGAACTGATATATGTCCATTATTTTGTGATAAATGATGTTGATTTGCCATATGCCATTGCTTGCTGAATTCCCTGCATTCTCTGCATTTTGTTTTATCTGGTGGGAATAGTGGCTTAGTTAAGGTTGGGTTTCATTTGCTGAGACGTCGATTTCACCCCTTAGTGGGATAAACTTTTCAGACCTTGAACCCTAGCCATGCTGCCAATTCGCCTGGGTTATCCGAAGGAGATGATCGCCGATTTTGATGAGTTTTTGTACCAAATGGGTGTTATGTACATCAGGAAGCGCACGATAGTTTGGGTATACGAAGGGAAGTAGGAACTGCATCCCCCATCACTTTGAAGCCTGGTTTCGTCAAGTGGGAAACAATAGCTTGATGGAAACCCTGCTGCTAGAGGATGTTCTATGGGAGGTGATTTCAACTCGGTGCCATCCGTCCCAACCGGGCATAGAAGTGGACAACCTAGCATCTGTGGGAGGTTCCGAAATTATACCTGAAGTGTTGAAGTCTCCTTTGTCATCTGCTAAGTATATGAACTATGTAGAGATTTATGCTGACGCGATCAAGGCTACTAAAGAAGAAGAAGAAGAAGCTGAAGCTGAAGATGAGAAAGGCATTAAAGTGCCTTCAAAGGAACTTTCATCTGAGACTTTTTCGGATTTCGACCCAGATGCTGAGGGGGACGATGGAAGAGATGATTTAAGCTGTACTGATGACAAGTCTGAGTGAAGGAGCTTAGGTGATCAAGGAACAATTTTGGTGTTGGGCTTTAAGAAATGTTTAGTAGTAACCTTTTAACCCTAAGCCTTAGTTACTTTTCTACCCAGGGTGTGCGGCTTTATAATTTTTGTCTTTTCCCTTCCACTGTTTGTAATGAATGTTTCTGCTATGTATAAATGGTGTGCTTTTGAATTTTTCAAAAACTCCCTTTTTCTTTCTTTTTCTTTGTACAGAGATGCTCGCTTTCGTTTGTGTATTTCATATCATACTAGGCCGTGTGAGGTTCCTGGGTATATGATTGGCCTGAGGCGGATGTAATGGACTCCAAGGGGACGCGGGACGTTACACTTATGGTCAAAGTGCAATTTCTCATTCAAACTCTCTAAGTCCATGTACCCGACTCTACGTCGGTCTTTCCCTTTTGATTAGTTAAGTCGGGAGTAGTCAACTCCGAGGGAGTTACAATTGAAACACACCGATCGATACCTTCCATTTCATAGCCTCAATAGGGTCGGAATTCGGAATGTCACAACTCTTTCCCCTTTAGAGAAATTTCATCCTCGAAATTTTCAATTTTCTCAATTATCCAATCTCACGGGGTATAGACGCCTCATCGCATTCTCATTCTTCAAAATAACTCTGTTTCTTACTAAATCATCACAATAATATGCTTTTTGGCACTCTCGCCATTTGACGTATCACTTCTTTCAAATGATCTCTCGTACCATCGAAGATTTAAGGGCTTTATCAACTTGCCCTTTATTATTCAAATCGAGTTATAGCAGTCTCGATTCCACTCGAAAATCTCTAATGATCATAGTGATCCATCAACTTTCGTGGCCACGTCTCTCTCTCTTGTCGGCATGTCTAATACTCGACCACAGTTAGGCTAATTCAACCTTCAATCCATATCATTGATAGTATTAAGGCAATCTTTAGCACACCTTTGTGCCATCCCAAGGAACACCTTAATTCTCCATTCAATTTTCCAATAAGTTCATTTCTTTAAGTTGCTCTTCAATATTGAACTTGCACATTCGTCCATGGGACTTCAAGATTTTTTTTTTTCAACATTAAGGTTTCTTTCCCAAGTACTCAGAAATCTAGATTTTCTCCATGTTCTATTCATTTCCATAACCCCTTAGATATCAGGGTCTGATCATGGCAATATATCTCAATTCCTTTTTGACTTTCAAACTTGACGCTTCGGGTAGTCATCAGACTAATCCATTGGGAAACTCTCAATTTAGAAGTTGAATCTCTTATTTCTTGAGGGAAGATCTGTCCTTCCATCACCAATTACACGATGCTCAATTCTCAATTATATGCGTCCACTTCTTAATTCCCCCATCTTTAGCTATATGAATATCGCTATAATAACACTTGGGTGATCTCTTTGTTTCACGTGACTCGCCTTCAATTCCCTTTAGGTAGTCCATGCTCTCGACCCACCCTTTTATAGTTCACATAACTTCAAGGTCTTTCTTTAAACGTGCTACATTCCCATATCCACAAGTAATTTCACACATCAGCGTTGCCTCTTGTTCAATTTCTCTCGGGAAAATGCTACATTATATTCTTGTAATAGGTATAGCCTTAAAACATTCTTTCATCCAAACAATGTTTCCCACCTTTGTTGCGACGAAATTCGTAAGCCAACTCTGATTATGCACTCAGTATTCCATCTCATGTGGTCTTATCCTCACAGCGCATTCGCACAGCCCACTTTAGTTTGTCTTGCTAAGCCTCAAATTTCCTTTCAGCATCATGTCATTATGATTTGATCGACCCTTTTGACTCCAAATAGCATCGTCATTATCAGCGTAGTCATCAGCTTGACTCAAGCCCTCGAAAACTCTTTTCACGTTTAGTTATTCATTCATGTTACATCTCACCCTTAGTCCATTTCATCAATGGAACAGTTCTCGTGGGGAATCTTTCCACAATCCGTCTATAACAATCCACCATTTCCAAGAAACTTCCAATTTTCGCAACTTACATGGACCTTAGTCGATTCATCATTCATTCCAATCCTCAAGGGCTTCACAAAGATCTCATTTCCTAGAAACTTCATGATTAAGGAATCTTACCTTATCAAGTCCACAGCTCGCGCTCTTCACATTTAGCATACAATGGACGTTTTCCTTAGGGTCCATAGAATACTCTCGAAGGTTATTCATATTTCTCATGACTCCGTAAATGAGTCACATCATCTTCTCTCAAGGCGGTAACAACCAATTCAATTATTTCTAAGTTACTCAATATAACTATTATCGGCTTCTCTCTACCAAGTGTCGAATTTTTCAAACAGTTCTTCATACTTTCCACTGGATAGTTCAAACCTTGACCCTCTACTCTCTTGGGTCTCCACTTGGACCATGAAACATTTTGTTCATTTTTGTCACCCTTTCCTCATGAAACATTAGTGCCTTAGCCTTTGGATTCCACAACCAACTAATGTGACCTTATCTCGATTTCATCTGTTCAATTGAATGTCAACACTATCCTGAAATTCAACGTTATCTACAGGACAGTTTCTCGAACTTCACTTCCAGGAATCAGTCAAGTTTTGCATCTTCTTTCTCAGTCCAAACTCTCAATCTCAATATCAAGACAATTAGTTTCATCTTCCTTTCACACTAGGGTTTCTTACCCTATAAAGAAACTATACACTTTAGTGTCATTCTCTTACTTCGAATCCACCTAGTCCTTCATATTCCATAGGACGTTAATCTTGGAGTCTATGTCAACGGCTGTTCCTTCACTCCAGGATTCAAATGTCCCCATGCTTGATGTTCTTCTTCTAGGGACTCAATCACTTGAAGTGACAAGATTCGTTCTTCCTTGGTCTCCACCAATTCACGTATCAAATACTCAATTCGACTACGTCAACTCACTCTGCAATTACACTCTAAGCGCTCCTTTCGCTTACTCAACCATTCATTAGGATTACGAACAGCCAGAACTATCAAGTTCATTCACTTTCCTTTACCTCAACAACCATCTCATGGTTCTACCGCCCTTCAAGGGAAGAGTCTATACTATGACGCACAGGGAAGCAGAAGAAACGCCAGGCGTGGTCACAGGTATGATTTATTTGTGTGACCAAGCTGCCTATGCTTTGTTTGACCCTGGTGCATCACTCTTTTGTGTCTGCTTTGTTTGCTGATTTGGTTGATATGAAGTTAAAACCATTAAGTGTGATTTTGCAAGTTACCACCCCGTTGAAAGATAATGTGCTGGTTTCGTTGGGCTGTGCTAATTATAAAATTACGATTGGCAGTAGTAAAGAGAGTGTAGACTTGGCCGTGTTGCCCATGTATGGCTTTGATGAGATCATAGGAATAGATTGGTCGGGTAAGCTAAGGGCAGTAGTTGATTGTGGTAGTAAGACAATCCGTTTTTATCCAGAAGGTCGCCCTAGCTTTGAATTTGTGGGAAATCGAGCAGGAACCTCGATTCCTTTAGTCTCATCTCTTGAAGCGACAAAACTGATAACTGAAGGATGTCAGGCGTACTTAGTAGTAGTTGTGAACACGACTGCCGAGGGGCCTAAATTAGAAAATATCCAGTAGTGCGTGAGTTTCCTGACATTTTTCCTCAAGTGTTACCAGGGTTGCCACAGAGTGATAAATTGAATTCGTGATTGAATTAGCTCTTGGAATGGAGCCGATCTCGAAAGCACCCTATATAGAATGTCCTTATCAAAACTGAAGGAGTTAAAGGTGCAAATGCAAGATTATTGGATAAATGATTTATTTAACCGAGTGCTTCACCGTGGGAAGCGTCGGTGTTATTTGTGAGAAAAAAGATGGGTCCTTACGTTTATGCATCGACTACAAGCGGCTAAATCAAGTGGCTGTAAAATATAAGTACGCACTACCGAGGATTGATGACTTATTTGATCAGTTACAAGGAGCCGCGGTATTCTTTAAGATTGACCTGACGACCGGGTATCATCAATTGAGAATTAAGAAGGAAGACATATCTAATACTGCTTTTAGGACAAAGGTATGGTCATTATGAATTCACTGTGATGCCTTTTGGACTCATCAATGCTCCAACCGCATTTATGGACTTGATACATCGGGTGTTCAAGGAATTATTGGATAAATTTGTTATAGTCTTTATCGATGATATCCTGATTTACTCAATGAGTAACGAAGAACACGAAGAGCATCTGAGGATTGTTTTGCAGACCTTGAGGGAACACTCGTTTTACGCTAAGTTTAGCAAATGCGAGTTCTGGCTGAATAAAGTGGCATTTCTTGACCATGTGGTATATGGAGAAGGAATTACGGTGGATCCTGCGAAGATGGAAGCCGTTATGAATTGGCCTAGACCTACTACGGTCACGGAAGTCCGAAGTTTCTTAGGATTGGCAGGATATTATAGACGTTTCGTGGAGAAGTTTTCATCTATTGTCATTCCTCTGACGAGATTAACTAAGAAAGAAACGAAGTTCGAATGGACAGATAAGTGTGAAGAGAGTTTCCAAGAGCTCAAGCATCGGTTAACGACCGTACCAGTATTGACAATTTCATTAGGACTTGGAGGTTACGAAATATATAGCGATGTTTTGCTAAAGGGATTAGGCTGTGTGCTAATAATGCAACATGGAAGAGTGGTTGCCTATGCGTCCCGACAAATGAGACCGCATTAGACGAACTACCTGACCCATGATTTGGAATGGGTAGCGATCATCTTTTCTCTGTAGATCTGGAGGCATTACCATTTTGCCCCTAGAGAGTTAACCTTACCTTAATGATTTGAGAATGGCATTTTAGTCATTTGGTTATTCCCTCAAGGCTACCGAAAATTTAACGGGAAAGATGGTCATTAGAGCTTTGAAATTACTGACTTAAGGACAAGTGTCATTACTTAGGTGAATATCATTAATTTTTCACTCACTTTAACCCTTCTAAAAGCTTAACCAAAGGTGATTAGGACTTCATCGTCTGCTGCCTCCCTCAATTACGTGGACCATTATCTTCATTCCCCTCTCCTTTTTCATTTTCCTCAAGAGGAGAACCTGCTCTGGTTCGGCCAGATGCCACCGCCAATGTCGCCACCCACAACGACCCTTCCTGCAGGCCGTTTCGCCTCACGCCAAGCATCACTAGCAACCTCAACGTCCCCTTGACACTCTCCAAGTGATAGCTCGGCCGTTGGATTCCTGTGGAGCTCCGGCCAGCGGTAAATAGAAAACCGGACGGATTCCGGCGAAGCCAAGGTAAGGTCTTCGTTTAGCTTCTTCCGGATGTCGATTGCTGCCAAATTTTCGGTGGAGCCTTGTAGACATGTAATACTTAAGTTCACTAAGCTAGGGTTGTTGGTTTAGCTGAGTTTTGAATGAGTTTCAATGGTTTGATTGAAGTGAATTTCTAGGACAGATTCTGACCGCCGGTGAACTGAGAGGAGTCGGTCTATTTATAGGTCTTAGGAGTGTTAATTGACTTCGGAAATTACCATAGGACTCTATAACATTTTGATTAAGGGTTTAACAAGTGGAATTGGTAATAAATTGGAGCTTAAGGGTGATATATGGGCTATTAATGCAAGAAGGAGCAGAATCGGTTCTGCCCTGTTTTAATTTTGAGCAAACCAGTTTTGTTGGAGGCTGTTAAAGGTGTCGCTATGCTTTTAATTCTGATTTGTTACGCATGATTGATTGAAAGCCAAGTTGAATTGATGAGAATTAAGCCATGAGTGCTTGTTTGCCATAAAATCTGTTGTCTTCATAGTTGCATTGATAATGTGCTTGTTGAAATACTTTGCTTGCCTCTGTGCCCATGCGACATTCAGCTTTTGAGTTGTGTTCTTTTGCGATGAAGTACGTTCATTTTTGGCGAGCAATTGATTTATGAACGAATGTTTGAAAATTCTCATGTTGTAAATGGGGTTTAATGACTGTTGTGATTATTCTCGACAGGAGTTACTCCAGGAGATGAGGACTTTAAGGCTGGTGGTACCCTGATGCGGTTGAAAGCATAACCTGATGCGTCCTAACGCGGGTTTATTAGTTGTGATAGCCTGAGGCGTCAGAATGTAGATAATCTCTGGATTTATGGATCTTGAGATGAAATTGAATTATAAATTTCTTGATAATGAATTTGTACTAAGCTAGTACGGAAGCTTTGGTCACCTAATCAATAGGTGTTCTCCTTAAATGTGACTTCTTAAGGAAAAGTTAGGACATGATACCTTGATTGTGATTACCATGTATTGTTTGTTAAATGTTTCTTACCATTGGATTTGTTCTTGGTCCGGTAGGACGTATGGCCTAGGTAGGGTTAAGCTAGCTTGCTGAGACGTAAGTCTCACCTCGTCGTATGAACTTTTCTTTTCAGATCCCAAGCTTTGAACATGCTACCTACACACCTAGAAGATCCGAAGGAGATGACGGTCTATTTTGAAGAATTTCCAGATGGATGAGGTACAGTCTATGTTAGAAAGAGTACTGTAGTTTAGGTCGACGAGGGAGGAGAGTCTTGGAAGCCGCATCTTTTTGAGGCTTGGTTCAGCAGGACCGGAGAGGTTACCACTGGTCCGTTGAAGGCTCATGAGGTCCTTAGACATGTTGTGCCCTTGTGGTGTCATCATACCCTTGATGAGATCAAGGTAGAGGTTTCCGTAGTAGGTTTGAGGAATGTTCCATAGGAGACCCCGGCAAGAGAACCAAGCGTTGAAGTGATTGAGATTTCGGACTCTGAAAATGATTTAGAAGAAGTACGATCGGAAACCTTCTCGGATTATGATCCCATGGAAGACATGAACCAAGATGAAGACAATAGTACCATTTAGCGAGTTTGATGTCTTAGGATCGCTTGCGTTGTCGTTTGTGAGCTTTTAGCCTTCGTGACTTATTTTTTGGTTGACCCTACTCGTGACCCTAGCTTTTGGTTGTTAGACGACCTCTAGCTTTTTGTTTACAAACTTACCCTTCGAGTTTATGTAAATATCTTTTACTATCCTGTGTCTTATTGCTTGCTTTATGTATGGAGCTGTATCAATTTCTTTTATTCTTCCGCACGCTTGTCTCACTTCATTTAGGCCATTGGATTAGTATCATGGGTTGAGTTTACGGCCTTAGTGGACATGACACATTTATAGGAAAGGCGGGGCGTGACATCCTTATTGAAGTGGTATTAGAGCAAGATCAGCTCGATCCAAATCGATTAAGGATTGGAGTAATAATGAGGAATGAGATTCGGGATAACTGTGTAGCGAGATTGTAGGGAGTTCACTTGAGTCAAGTAAGAAATGCATGGCATATGAGTTGACGCATGTGATTGGCATCATGAAAGTGATGTAGCTATGAAGACTAGATAGTGACCAAGCTTCGTATTTAGCGTGTGTATTGATTATGGATGCTCACTTCATGTAGTGTTGAGTATCTTGTTTAAACTTGAAGATTGGTTGTACAGTCCTAATTGTTGTGTTTTTTAGAATAACTAGGAGAATGGTTGCTTTAATGTGAGTGATGCTTTGTTGTGTAGCATAGAACCACTGGACTTCTGTAGATGAGCTAAGTCGTTAATTCCGTGGTGAAATTATAGTGGTATAGGCAGTATAAGAATGAGCAACCAACCGGGCAGGCGTGGGAGACCTAGAGGTGGAGCTTCTAGTTCGAGGCCACCTGTATCAAAGACTCTTGGAATGGGTGAAGTCTTGAGAGCTTTGGAACAAATTAGATATTTGATAGATAGACAAGCTCAAGATAGAGACGCCGCCATTACTCAAGCTATGGGAACTGCCTTGGCTACTGTCAATGCGACGACTGGTAATAATGTGAGTAGTAGAGTTAACGCCAGCATTGGACAGGGCGTGGAAACTGGTAATACTCAAGTTAATGAAAATACTGGCCAGGGGGTGTTGGTAAAGTAATGCATTAGGTCATAATCTTGTGACTAGACAAATAGGGTAGTTAGTTGAATAGTTTGTGAACTTAAAGCCACTCCAATTTAATGGTACGGGTGCTCTAGAGTTGGCACCTAGGTGAATAGAAAAGTTCGAGAAAATGTTTGGTGTTCTAAGATGTAGTGATGAGGAAAAAGTACTTTTGGCGGTTTACCAATTGAAAGGTACCACGAATGACTAGTGGAATGCTACAAAGGATGTGGGATTTTCTGAAGGTACTGCCCTGAATTGGGCTACTTTTACTACTGTCTTCAACAACAAGTATTTCTCAGAGACTGCGCGAGAAAGAAAACTAGTGGAATTTCAAAATTTGCGTTAGAATCACATGACAGTGGATCAATACGAGACTAAATTTGCTAGGTTGTCAAGATAGCGCCACAGTATATTGAAGACTCACTAGAGAAGACGTGGAGGTTTCGAGACGGGTTACGGTCCAAATTTCGTAGTCACATGGTAGCCATGAACTTATGAACTTATAAGGAAATCTATGAACGTAGTCAAATGATAGAGCGAGATATGAAAGAAAGAACAGCCGTGTACGGATCACGATTCCCTTCATTTTGAGACAATCGTCAGTTTGGTAAGAGACCAATGAGCAATAATAGGAATTGTGTTCCCCCCGCAAGGAAGAATATTGGGAACCCACTGCACCAGTCCAACTTGAACTGTCATCTTTGTGGGAGGAAACATGGGAGTGGACCTTGCCCGACTAGAACGGGCACATGCTTTAAGTGTGGTCAGTTGGGTCATCAAATGAGAAATTTTCCCAATCAAGTTCCAGAACCTAGACCTCAAGGACCACGACCGCAGGTGGGATCCCTGACTATTACTCCATAGAATGAATTGAATCGACCATCGGCTCAAGGTCGAGCGTATGCTGTGGCGCGAGGCAAAAATGGAGAACGCGCTTGGGGTGGTCACATGTATGGTTTATTTGAATGACCAAGCTGCTTATGCCTTTTTTGACCCTGGAGCTTCACATTCTTTTGTGTTTACTCAATTTGCTGATATGGATGATTTGGATTTGAAACCATTGAATATGAGATTGCATGTTACCACTCCGCTACAAGATAATGTGATAGTTTTGTTAGGCTGTACAAATTGTAAGATAGCTATTGGTGGTAGAGAGGAAAAGATAGATCTGGTTGTGTTGCCTATGTTTGACTTTGACGTGATCGTTGGGATGGATTGGCTGAGTAAATTATCATGCCCCGCGCCCCGGGCACGAGCACTGTGACATTTTGATTTTTCCAATCATTTTCAGACTCATTAATCAGAAAGTCTCATTTTTCGTTTCCTTGCCAAAAAAAAAAAACGACTCTTGAAAATTGAAAATGAAGAATCAAAACTTCCAACGTTAATTTCGGATTGGTTGTCGCCCTACCGAAGAATTTTGGAGCGAGAAAAACGACGTTCTGAACGTCGAGGGTAAAGTTACCCTTTTGCCCCTCAAGCTTAAAGCCTTGCCCATGCATTTGAAGGAAGGCAATTTGGTAATTAAATCCACCCCAAGGCCACCGAAATTTGAAAGAATATGGGCCGTTGGATCAAGTTGATTGACAACTGGGACAAGTGTCACAAGAGTGGCCATGTCCAACTTTATTCACCAACCATTTAAACCATTGACCATGTGAGTTGAATATAAGGCTTTTCTCTCTCTCCTCACCTCATTTGGCCAGCCATATGCTCCCTCAAGCTCACTGAAAACCTTCTTCTACTTCTTTCCTTCGCTGCTCGCTGGCGACCAGATTCTGGAGTACTGTTCGGCCATTCCGACGCTCACTTCTGTCTACTGCCTGATTGACAACCGGCCATACCAACCTAGATCTACGTCTTGTTGACTTCCTCGAAGTGGAAGCGAGACATTTGGACCATCGAGGAGCTTTGGCCAACAGTTTTTCCGGAAGTCGAAGGAATTTGACCCAACCTGATGAAGGTCCGGTTTCTAACCCCTTTTGAAGGCCGAAATTTTGTAGTTTTGAGGTCAAATTTTATGTAGGTCTAGTAGACATGTATATGAATTTGTGGTAAAAAGTTGAGAGTGATTTGGCAAAGTTTTGACCTCAAATGGGTCTTGTGAACTATGGATAGAATCTGCCGAAAAACTGACTTGAGGAATCTGGCGACTTCCGAAGGGATTCCGGTGACCATTCGACTTCAAACTCACGGTGAGCCTCTTAGACCCTTAGATATACATGTTAAAAGGAAGGATAGTGAGTAGATGAAGGATTTGATGAAGGTTTAGGACCGTAAGTGCACGGTATGCACAAAACCGAGGGAACCAATTCGGTTTTGTGCAAAACTGGTTCTGATGAGAGCAAGAACAGATGGTGATGAGTCTCAAATTGATGTTTAAAACATGTTAAGATGATGAGGGTTGTGTTATGGAGGATTATGGTTTATGAAATGAGGAATTGGATATGGAAATTGATGAATTGATTGGAAATTCTAGGTTGCGTGATGAGTTCGACGTTGGACCCTTGGAACAGCATTGGTGAGGGCTCAAGAGGAGAATTATTGTGGTGTCACATGTGAGGTAAGGGAATTCCTGACCTTATGCTAGGAAGATTGAACTCAATTGGGTGAGTCGGTAAATGATTCAAGGTGGTTGGTTGTTGTATGTGCCCTAGAATGATCTAGAGGATTTGCAGGCTTGTTAATGTTTGACTTTAAATCATATGCCATGTCGGATGTTATTAATTGTCCTGCATGCCATGAGAACTCAAATTGTGCATGAGTTGCACCTATTGTTTTATCTATGAATTGAATTGAGAAGCGTGGCTTGAACACGACATGGCGAGGTCCTAAGGCGTGTGAGACGCAGGGCGGGACGTGAATACCTTGATGCAATGTAATCGTGGGGTGGAGTTGATGTTGTGTGGCGTCCTGATGCGATCTTATCGCGGGATTGAGATGGCCACGGTCTTGATGCGATCTATTCGCGGGACGGAGGTATGAAGTGATGATATTGGCTTGGAGATTCATTGGAACCTGAGGCATTTACGTGGGTTACTAGTGACGGTCTGATGCGTTTACGCGAACAAAGCCTGATGCGATCTAATCGTGGGCATGAGAGTGAGGCGGGAAGGAAAGGATGGTTGTGGTGAGGTGGCAGAATGAGTCGTGCATGAACATCTGAGTGTATTATGATACCATATTTGCATGCATGTCACCTGTGTGTGGTTATCTATATTTGAATTGACTGATTTGTCTATGATTTTGAATTATTGGATATGTGACTGCTTGAGTGGACGGTCGTCGGCCTAGCCTAGGGTTAGGACTCACCTTACTGAGATGTCAATCTCACCCCATTGTGGGCAACCCTTTTCAGATCCCTGACAAAGAAAACCAGGCTTGCAATGGGTTGGTACAAAAACGAGGTCGATAGAGGAAACTGAAGACTTCTCTTTTGTGACCCTAGAATTAAATAGTAGATATATTGAGGATTTAGATTTGTAATAAAGAAAAGTATATTTGACCTTTATTAAATGTGTGCCCTTGTGTCCTAGGTCATCGAGTGTTGCTTTATTAGTAAATTGGAGTTGGCATTGCTTCCGCATGCACGCTTCTTTCAGCGTGTAAGACATTGGCCGTTGGATCTTGGAGCTTTCACGAAGGAACTGCTTGGCGGGATGCTCGCGTCCTTGCTGGATTTGGGGCGTGACAAGCACGCGACTCCCTGCAAGCGAACCAAATATTTCTCGTGCTCCCAAGATCCACACATAACTCGAGATACGTATAATATACAAAGTATAAGGAAGCAATGACAATAAAACTCATCCGTACAAAATATGAAGTGGGACCTGGATAGCGTAAATACTGTCATACAAATATCCAACTGTTCATATAGATACATAGCTACTAAATCTGCTATCAAAAAGGGCGACGGGATAAGTACACAAAAGGATCTATCAATAAACATCCAACATTTCAAAGGATCAGGGTCGCCATCAAAAGACCGACTGGCAAGCGGAGAGCCCCTAAGACGAGCTACTGGAGTCCCCGGTCTCATCATTTGCATCCTTCGTCGGCTCGTACTCCGAAAAGGTCTCGAAATGAACCTCTATAGTTTCCTCCATGGTTTCCTCAGCAGACGGCACCACGAGATACTCCTTAGACGCCTCAACCACTATGATCTCTTCCTCCGTGTTCTCCAAGGTCGAGGTCCTCTCCAGTCCATTCCTTGAAACGGCAACAGATCCCTCAATCTGGTCTACGTCCCGGGCGAGGTGGCACCAACTAGGGATCACTCCGTAGGGCACCTCATTGGGCTTCAGCGGACCAGTAGACACATCTCCGACCTTTCGGAACCAGGGCTCATACCTGTGAGGCTTCCAACTTGTACTACCCTTGTCTACCCAAATCACAATCCACTTCCTTACATAAATAGTTTCCTACCCATCAAGGAACTCATCAAAATAAGGGGTCATCTCCTTGGGGTCGCAAAAACGGATAGGCCACATCTTCAAGGCCTAGGATCTGTAAAAAAGGCTTCCCCAACGGGAAGAGATTCACATCTCAGTAAAAGAGTCATAACCTTAGATTAGGCCGACTGTCCACTCAGGCAGTCACATACCCCAATAATTCAAACTCATACACATACGAGGCAATGCAAATATAGATAACAACACATGGATAGCAAGCATACAGTTATGGTATTATAACACATTCAGATGATTATGCACAACTCGCCCTGCCACATCACCACAACCACCTTTTCCTGCTTGCCTCATTCTCATGCCCGTGTTTAAAACGCATCAGGCTCGGTCCGGGTAAACGCATCAGGCCGTCATTGACAACCTGCGTAAATGCATCAGGTTTCAATGGAACTCCAAGCCAGTGTCGACACATCACATCTCCGTCCCGCGTTTCAACGCATTAGGACCGTGGCCTTCTCAACCCCGCGTCTCGTATACATCAGGGTGCCACACAACTCTAACCCCGCGCCTCAGCGCCTCAGGGTACTCATTCCACCGCCTCGCGTCTCATATGCATCAGGGTCTCACCATGTCACGCTCATGTCATGATTCTCAATTCAATTCACATACATATCAACAGGTGTAACTCAAGCACGATTCATATACTTGTGGCATGCAAGATAATCAAAATGATACTCAGACATGGCAGATAATTCGAGCACAAGCATTAGCACACATTAATCCCCTGTATCATCTTAGGATGCACCAAGAATTATCATCTTGGAATCTCACACAAATCATTCAAATTATCGCCCGACTAACCCAATTGAGTCTAATCTTTCTATCCTAAGTTTAGGATTCCCTTACCTCAAACTTGATGCCACAAAAATCCTCTCCTCAAGCACTCAACAATTCGGTCTCAATGGTCCAAGAACAAACCCACTGTTCAACCTAGGAAAATCCAACCAATTCTCAATTTCCCTTGTCCAATTCACCCATCCATGAATCACAAACCTCCATAACACAATCCTCATCATCCTAGCATGTCTTAATTACCAATTTGAGGCTCAAAATCAACAATCATCAACCCCCACAGAATCAGTTTGCACAGAACCGAACTAGGCTATGTTCGGTTCTGTGTAAACTGAGCATATCCAGCCCTTAATCTACTCCAAATTCATAATTTAATTACTAACCTATTTGTTAGCTTGTCTATCTAAGGGTCTAAGAGTCTCATCGAAGATTTGTGGCCATACCATTGCCGGAATCCCTTCGAAAGTCGCCGGCTCCTTTAAGGCTGCAAACTGGCAGTTTTTGTCCAACATTCACAAGACACATTTTGGGTCAAAACTCCACCAAATTAAGCTCAACTTTTTACCACAGATCACTGAACGAGTCTCCTAGATCTCCACAAAATTTGATCGCAAGAATCCAATGTTTCGGGGCCCTAAGAGGCCAAAAATATCGCCTACCTTAGATTGTGTCGGTTTCCGTCAGCTTCCGAAAGAATGGCTGGCTGGAGATCCTCAGTGGGTCAATCGATGTGCTTCCACTTCGAGGACGTCGGCAAGAGGTTAACCTAAGCGTGGGTGGTCGAGTCACCAGTCAAAGGTTGCCGGAGAAGCTCGTTGGCAATAGCAAATAAAGAGGACAGGAGCTGGTCGGCGACATTAGAGAAGAGGAAGAAGAAGAAGGAGGCTCTCGGTGCTTTAGGGGAGTGTATGGATGGTCAAATAAGAGGAGAGAGAGAGAGAGAGAGAGAGAAAAGAGTTATATTCAAGGTTTAAGGTCAAAGGTTGAATCGTAGTTGGGTGATAGTGGAGAAGACTACTCTTTAGCCATTCCATTGACACATGTCCTAAGTGTCAATCAAGCTTAATCCAATGGCCATGCTCTTTTCAAATTCTCGATGGCCTTGGGGGTAAGTAAAAGACCAAAATGCCCTTCTTCAATTGCTTAAGCAAGGCTAAAGCTTGAGGGGCAAAATGGTAATTTTACTCCCGAGGTCCTGGACGTCTTTTTTCTCAATCCAATAATCTTTGACATGGCGACGACCAGTCCAAACATGATGTTTGAATTCTTGATTCTTCATTTTCAATTTTCTAGACTTGTTTCTAATCGTTTTCTATATCCGACGTGGTCCCAATCTATCCCGAACCGACGGACGGCTTTTGCAGACTTTACGCATATCGACCCTGTGATTCATATCACATTTATGGCTCGTCAATCCGTGGCGACTTTGGTTGTCATGTAATTGTGAAGGTCTATCACTAGTTCCGACGGTCTCGATCATCACCGTCTGATTTAGGGAAATTTTACAAATTTGACGTTGGTTACGCGGCATCACCTGCGCTCCAATCATATAACACTAGCAATGCATCCTTTAATCGTTCTTAGGTCGGCCTTTTATGGCTCTAAATGTCCCATCGACAATCTTTATGGTCAAAGCGCCATTTCCTATTCGAATTTCCTAGGTCTACGTGCCTGGTCTCGCGTTAGCTTTTTCCTTTTGGTCAATCTACTCAAATTGATCAGATTCGAGCGAGATATGACTGAAACACATCGGTAGATATACTTCTCATTAATGAGTTTGAAATTCACTGGAAATCTGAATGTCACAACTCTTCCCCCTAACAAAAATTTCATCCCCGAAATTTGTATCTAACTTAATTACTCAAATAAATGGGGATGTTGTCACCTCATCGTCTCTTCGTTCTCCCACGTGGCGCCTTCGGTTTCGTGGTGTTCCCACACCACCTTGACTAATGGAATATTCTTATTCATGAGGATATGCTCCTTCCGGTCCTCGATCCTTATCGCCCTCTCCACGTAGGATACCCGGTCGTCTACTTCTATGACTTCGTAATCCAATATATGTGTCAGATCCGGTTCAAATTTTTGTAGCATGTACACATGAAAAACGTTATACACCTGGGATATATTAGGTGGCAAGATAAGCCTGTAGGCCAAGGTTCCAACTCACTCCAGTATCTCAAATGGGCCTATGTACCTTGGGCTCAGTTTTCCCTTCTTTCCAAAATGCAATAAACCTCTCATCAAAAGCTTACTTGACACCTTGAGGAAAACATGGTCGCCTACTTGAAACTCCAAAAGCTTACGCCGCTTATGAGACATTCTGATTTCTAGTCAATTTCAAACTCATTGATGAGAAGTATATCTAGTGATGTGTTTTAATAATATCTCGCTCGAATCTAATCAATTCGAGTAGGCTGGCCAAAAGGGAAAGGCTAACGCGAGACGAGGTACGTGGATCTATAGAATTTGAATAGGAAATGGCACTTTGACCATAAGGATTGTCGAAGGGACATTTAGAGCCATAAAAGGCCGACCTAAGAACGATTAAAGGATGCATTGCTAGTGTTATACGATTGGAGCGCAGGTGATGCCGCGTAACCAACGTCAAATTTGTAAAATTTCCCTAAATCAGACGGTGACGATCGAGACCATCAGAACTAGTGATAGACCTTCACAATTACATGACAACCAAAGTCACAACGGATGGACGAGCCCTAAATGTGATATGATTAAGGAATGCCTTGCTAGTGTTATACGATTGGAGCACGGGTGATGCCAATTAATCAATGTATAATTTGCAAAATTTTCCTAAATCGAACAGTGATGATTGAGACCATAGAAACTAGTGATAGACCCTCACAATTACATGACAACCAAAGTCGTCATGAATTGATAAGCCCCAAATGTGATATGAATCACAGGGTCGATACCCGTAACGTCTGCAAAAGCTGCCCATCAGTTCGGGATAGGTTGGAACATATTTGACTGAAAAAACAATCAGAAACGAGTCTTGAAAATTGAAAATGAAGAATCAAGAATTCCAATGTTTTGTTCAGATTGGCCGTCGCCCTATCAAAGATTATTGGAACGAGAAAAACGACGTTCCGGACGTCGGAGGTGAAATTCTCATTTTGCCCCTCAAGCTTAAGCCTTGCCCATGCAAATAAGGAAGGGCATTTTGGTCTTCATACACTCCCCAAGGCTACCAAAAAAGTGAAAGAATAGTGGCCATTGGATCAAGCTTGAATGACACTTAGGACAAGTGTCAAAGGATGGACTAAAGAGTGGTCATGTCCACTATTGGCCACCTACCATTCAACCCCTTGACTTGAGCCTTGTATATAGACTCTTTTTTTCTCTCTCTCTCTCCTTTCCCCTTGACCGGCCATAACACCCCTCTAAGCTCTCGATCACTTCTACTTCTTCTTCTTCCTTTCTTCTGCATCGCCGACCAGCTTCTGGGGTTCCTGTTCGCCGCCACCGACGAGCCCCTCCGGCGACCATCAGTCGGCGTGCTGACCACCTTAGCCCATCCCCACCTCTTGCCGACCTCCTCGAAGTGGAAGCAAGTCGATTGGACCATCGAGGAGCTCCGGCCAAGCTTTTTCTCGGATGCCGACCCAATCTGAGGTAGGCAAAGTTTTTGACCCCTTAAGATATTGAAATATTGGATTCATGAGACCAAATTTTGTGGAGATCTAGGGGACTTGTATATCAATCTGTGGTAAAAATTTGAATTTAATTTGATGAAGTTTTGATCCCAAATGGGTCTTATGAACCATGGACAGAAACTACTGGTTTACCGACTTAGAGGATCCAGCGACTTTCGAAAGGATTCCGGCGACGACACAACCTCAAGCTCTCGGTGAGACCCCTTAGATAGACATGTTAAGAAGTAGGTTAGTGATTAAATGATGGATTTGGTGGAGATTTAGGATAGGTTATGCTCGGTTTGCACAAAATCGAAAATAGCCGGTTCGGTTCCATGCAAGACCGAATCTATGGAGGCTGATGGCTATGAGTTTTGAGTCTCAAATTGATGATTTAGACATGCTAAAAGGATGAAGATGTGTTAATGAAGGTTTGTGATTCATGGATGGTTGAATTGGACAAGGGAAATTGACAATTTGATTGGAAATTTTAGGTTGTACGGCGAGATTGGTCTTAGACCATTGGGGGCCGAATCTTTGAGGACCCAAGAAGAGAATTTTGTGGCATCAAACTCAAGGTAAGGGAATTCCTAACCTTAGGATAGGAAGATTTGACTCGATTGGGCGAGTCAGGTGGAATTGAGACGGTTTTTTTGGAGGCTTGGCATGAATGGCCCTTGTGAATGCTATGAGAGTATAGATGACCCTAATGTTCGCTTATGCTTGTCTCTTGAGCAATTGGTTACATGTGAATGTGTATTGAATTGTCTTGCACGTCATTGATGCATTGTTTATGCATGAGCTGCACTTGGCTTTGTGTGCATGATTTGTGATTGTGGCATGGCAGAGACGAGGCGGGACGCTGATGCATATGAGATGCGGGGTGAGGTGGTTGATACCCTGAGGCGCCGAGGCGCGGGGTTAAAGTTGTGTGGCGCCTTGATACGATCTAATCGCGGAGTTGAAATGGCCACGGTCCTAATGCGTTTACGTGGGACGGAGACAAGAGGTGTCGACACTGACTTAGAGTTTCATTGAAACCTGATGCATTTACGAGGGTTGTCAATGATGGTTTGATGCGTTTACGCGGACCGAGCCTGATGCGATCTAATCGCGGGTATGAGAATGAGCCAGGTGGGAGATGGTGGATGTGAAGAAGTAGCAGGACCAGTGTGCATATCATCTGAGTGTGTTATGATGCTATAACTGTGTGGCTGCCATCCGTGTGTTCTATCTATACTTGCATTTGCCTTGTATGCCCGAGAGTTTGGCGTATTGAGGGTAGTTGACTGCCTGAATGGACGGTCGGCCTAACCTAGGATTAGGACCTACCATACTGAGGTGTGAATCTCACCCCATTGGAGACCCTTCTTTTTACAGATCCTAGGCTTGACGATGTGGCCTATTCGTTTTAGAGACCCGAAGGAGTTGTCCACTTATTTTGACGAGTTCCCTAACGTTCAGGGAACTATCTATGTAAGGAAGTGTACTGTTGTCTGGGAGGACGAGGGTAGTACGAGCTGAAAGCCTTATCGGTATGAGGCCTAGGTCAAAAAAGTCGGGGACGTATCTACTAGGCCGCTGAAATCCCATGAGGTGCCCTAGGGAGTTGTCCCAAGTTGGTGTCACCCCACTCGGGACTTAGACCAGGCTGAGGGTTCGACTAGCGGTTCTAGGATTGGACTGGAGAAGACCCCGACCTTGGAGGACACAGAGGACGAGGTCATTGTGCTGGAGGCAAATAAGGAAGATGTCGCGGAGCCATCTACCGAGGCGGCCATAGAGGATACCATTGAGGTTCGCTTAGAGATCTTCTTAGAATATGAGCCAACGGAGGATGCCGAGGACAACGGGGATTCCAGCAATTATTCTTAGGAGCTCCCTATTTGTTAGTTGGTCTTATGATGGCGACCCGACCCTGTTTCTTTTGGATGCTAATGATGGATCATTTTGTGTACTTCACCGTCACCCCTCATGTTCACAAAGTTAGTAGCTATGTGTATGTATGAACAGTTGGGTTTTATGTTATGTACGATAGTATTTACACTATCCAAGTCCCATCTCACTATTTGTATGGAAGAGTTATTTCATTATCGCTTCCGTATGCTTAGCATGTATATATATCATGTCTCACGACTTAGTTGTAAATCTTTGGACCACGAGAGATATTTGTTCTATTTGCAGGGAGTCGTATGCTCGTGCCTGAGGCGCTGGGCGTGACGGCTTATCTGCATAACTCTTCTAACGACTCTGAGCCGTCTTCAATCTATCCCGAATTATTTTCACTGTTTCCACCAATTGCTCTATCAACTCTAGGTCTATGATACTTTTTTCTCCAACCTCATCCCAGCAAATCAGGGTTCTGTAGGCCCTTCCATAGAGTGTTTCGAATGGTGCTATTTGGATGCTCTGCGAATAGCTTCTGTAGGCCCTTCCATAGAGTGTTTCGAATGCTGCTATTTGGATGCTCTGCTAATAGCTTCTGTAGGCCCTTCCATAGAGTATTTCGAATGGTGCTATTTGGATGCTCTGCTAATAGCTATTATTATAAGCAAACTCTACCAAATGTAGCTGATCTTCCCATCCACCTTTAAAATCTATGACGTATGCCCGCAACATGTCCTCAAGCATCTGAATCGTCCTTTCCGACTGTCCGTCCATTTGTGGGTGGTACGCACTGCTAAACTGCGGTCAGGTTCCCACAGCATCTTGCATGCTTTTCCAAAAGTTTGTCGTGAATTTAGGATCTCTATCAGACGTAATTGTTACAGGCACTCCATGTAATCTCACGACTTGCCTCATGTACAACTCGGCGTATCTATCCATCGCGAAATCCTTTCGCACAGGAATGAAGTGGGCAGACATGGTCAATCTATCCACGACTACCCATATAGAGTCATGGCCTCTCTGGCTCCTCGGGAGTCGCATCACGAAATCTATAGTTATATGCTCCTACTTCCATTCCGGAATCTCCAGTGGCTGTAATAGTCCTCCAAGCTTACAGTGCTGCGCTTTTTCTTGCTGGCATGTCAAACACTTAGCCACATATTTCGCCACATCCAGCTTCATCCCGTTCCACCAATAATGCTGTCGCAAGTTCTGATACATTTTCGTACTTCCAGGGTGTATACTATAATTGCTTCTATGAGCCTCTAACAAGATCCTTTCCCTGAGTCCTTCATTCTTTGGTATGCATAATAGCCCTCAGAACTTCAGGATTCCGTCTTCTGATACCTGAAATTCTGGTTTTCTCTTCGTCGCGTCCATCTCCAAAATTTTCTGAATTCCCGGGTCCGTAGACTGTAAGGTCTTTATTCCTTCTTGGACCTTAGGTTCCACCCTCAACGTAGCCATTAAGCTGGACAACTGGCAGACTTCCAATCTGAGCTTAGAGTCTATCAAGTCCTCAATCATCATCCAACTTCTTACCAGTAGACAAGCGATGCTCGACTTCCGACTAAGTGCGTCTGCTACTCTGTTTGCCTTCCCAGGTGATACAATATATCACAATCATAGTCCTTAAACAGCTCCATCCACCTACGCTTCTTTATATTTAACTCTTTTTAGGAAAATAGATACTTTAAGCTCTGGTGGTCGATGTAAATCTGGAACTTCACGCCACATAGATAGTTCCTTCAGATCTTCAGAGCAAATATGATCACTGCTAATTCCAGGTCATGCGCTGGGTAGTTCATTTCTTGTGGTCTCTACTATCGGGATGCGTGGGCCACTACTCTTCCGTGCTGCATCAACAGACAACCCAGTCCTTTTAGCGAGGCATCACTGTATATCTCATAGCCCCCTAGTCCAGATGGAATTGTTAGCATGGTGCGGTTGTCAACCGATGTTTGAGCTCTTGGAAGCTCTTTTCGCACTTATCCATCTATTCAAACCTTGTTTCCTTCTTTGTTAGCCTCGTCAATGGAATGGCTATGGATGAGAATTTCTCCACAAAACGTCTATAATACCCGGCCAATCCTAAGAAACTTCTAACCTCAGTGACTGTAGTGGGCCTAGGCCAATTTGTTATCACTTCGATCTTTGCAAGATCCACTGCAATCCCTTTTCCAAACACCACATGACCAAGAAATGCTACCCTGCTCAGCCAGAACTCGCATTTACTCAACTTCACATATAGCAAATGCTCCCCAAGGTTTGCAGGACAATCCTCGGGTGCTCTTCATGTTCCACGTCACTCAATAAAGACTATAACGAATCTATCTAGGAATTCCTTAAATACTCGATGCATCAGATCCATAAAAGTAGCTGGAGCGTTGGTTAATCCAACTGGCATCACTATGAACTCATAATGACCATACCTACTCCTAAAAGCAGTCTTAGGTATGTCTTCCTTCTTGATCCTCAACTGGTGATACCATGTTCTCAGGTCAATCTTTGAGAATATTGTCGCTCCTTGCAACTGATCAAACATGTCATTGATTCTAGGCAGCGGGTATTTATTCTTCACTGTTACTTGGTTCAACTGCCGATAGTCAATGCATAGATGCAAAGACCCATCCTTCTTCTTTACGAACAGCATCGGCACTCCCCATGGTGAAGCACTCGATTGGATAAATCCTTTATCTAGTAGTTCCTCCATCTGCACCTTTAACTCTTTCAATTCTGACAGAGACATCTTATAAGGTGTCTTCGAGATCGACTCCGTTCTAGGAGCTAACTCGATCACGAATTCTATCTCTTGCTCCGGTGGCAATCCTGGCAACTCTTGGGGAAACACGTCAGGAAATTCACGCATTACTGAGATACTCTCTAGTTTTGGCTCTTCGGTAGTCATGTCCATCACCGCAACTAAGTACGCTTGACACCCTTTTGACATCAACTTTGTCACTTCCAGAGATGAGACTAAGGGAATCGATATTCCTCCTCGACTTCCCACCAATTCAAAGTTAGGGTGGCCTCTCGGATAAAATCGAATTATTCTACTACCACAGTCTACTACTGCCCTCTGTTTATCCAACCAATCCATCCCTACGATCACATCAAAATCATACATGGGCAATACACCTAGATCAATACTCTCCTTACTCCCCCTAATCACTATTTCACAATCAGCACAGCCCAAAGAAATCAATATATTTTCCTTTAACGGAGTGTCAACATGCCGGATCATGCTTAACGATTTTTTACTCCATACCCACCAAATCAGCAAATTGAGCAGACACAAAAGAATACGTGGCACCAAGATCAAACAACGCATATGCAGCTTGGTCGCACAAGTAAACCATACCTGTGACCACGCCTGGAGGTTCCTCCGGCTCTTTGCGGGCTACTGCATATGCTTCTCCCTAAGCCGGTGATCGATTTTGCTCGATTTGGGGAGTGGCAGTCGACGATCTAGCTTGCAGCCTCTGCCTTTACGGACGGTTCGTCGGAGCTTGATTGGGGCACATCCTCATTTGGTGGCCCATCTGACCACACTAAAGCAAGCCCCAGTCCTTACCAAGCATGGCCCATTTCCATGCCTCCTGCCACAAAGGTGGCATCTCCAGCTAGTGGGATTCGGCAAATTCACAATATTTTTCCTTATGGGAGGCCCAAAACGCCTGTTGCCCGCCATCGGTCTATTGCCCATCTGGCGGTTATCTTTGAATTGTGTAAACCGAGATCCAGATGCGGCATTCCTCTCCTTTAAATCCGTTTCGATCATTTGGCCCTGCTCATAAATCAAAGGTTCTCAGATTTAGGGCAATCATCTAACTACGGAGCTTAGGCCTCAATCCGTTGCTAAATCGCCTTGCTTTCTCCTGAGGATACTCTACAGATCGAGGTGCGTACCTCGATAATCTAGACAACTCGGCCTTATAACTTATCTATCGGCAGTTGGTTCGGGCGCAATTGTAAAAATTCCACCTGCTTCCTTTCCCTAGTCGTCTCCAAGAAATACTTGTTGTTGAACGCTGTGACATTCTGATTTCCAATCAGCTTCACACTTTGTAATGAGAAGTTTATATATATCAAGCGATGTATTTCAGTTGTATTTTGCTCGAATCTGATCAATTTGAATAGACTGATCAAAGGGAAAAGGCTAATGCGAGACGAAGTACGTGGACTCGGGCGACTCGGATAGGAAATGGCACTTTGACCATAATGATTAAGGATTACCATGCTAGTGTCGTACGATTAGAGCGCGGGTGATGCCACTTAACCAACGTATGATTTGCAAAATTATCCTAAATCGGACTGTGACGATCGAGACCATAGGAACTAGTAATAGACCCTCACAATTACATGACAACCAAAGACTCCACGAATTAACGAGCCCTAAACGTGATATGAATCACGGGGTCGATACACGTAAATGTCTGCAAAAGCCGCCTGTCGGTTCAAGATAGGCTGGAACCACGTCTAAAAGAGAAAATTATCAGAAACGAGTCCTGAAATGTTTGAAATGGAAAATCAAGAATTCCAATATTATTTGGATTGGTCGTCGCCCTATCGAGGATTTTCGGAACAAGAAAAACGACGTTCTAAACGTCGGGGGTAAAATGACTGTTTTGCCCCTCATGCTTGGAACTTTACCCTTGCAATTGAAGAAGGGTAAAATGGTCCAAACACACCCCAAGGCTGCCGAAAATCAAGAACAAAAAGTGACCATTGGACCTCTTTGGAAAAGCAAAATGCCAAGTGTCAATGGATGGTGAAGCATGGTCATATCACACTTTTCCCACCTCCTAATCAAAGGCCTTTGACCAAGCTTGGGGTATATCAATTTCTCTCTCTCCTCACCCCCCCGTTTGGCCAGACCAAGCTCCAAGAGAACAGAAACCCCATCTTCATCTTCCTCCAATTTCTGCTCACCGGCGACCAGATTCTGGGGTTGCCGTTCGCCCCCACCACTGTCAATACCAGCCACTATTTTCTATTGGCCAACCACCACAATATAACCCTATGCCTTGCCGACATCCTCCAACAAGAATCGGAGCATTTGGAGCACCGAGCAGCCCGGAGCAAGGATTCTCCCAAAAGCCGACAGATTAGGACTCAAACTGAGGTAGGTTCGGTTCTTAGTTCCTTTGGTAGTCGAAATGTTGGAAGCTTTGGCTCAAATTTTGTGGAGATCAACCTGAGACGTGTAGTAATCTGTGATAAAAATTTGGGCTTGATTTGATAAGTTTTTAACCACGAACCGACCTTGTACATTTCGCCCAGAAACAGTCGTAAAACTGACTTGAAAGAACCGGCGACAAGTTCTGGATCCTCTGTTTGGTGCCCACCAGGATTACTTCCGCTGCCGGCCGAACACCACAACAAAACTCTATGTCTTATCGAACTCCTCCAACAAGAATTGTGGCGTTTGGAGCACCGAGGCATTCTGGGCAGAAGTTTCCCTAAAAGCCGATGAAATCGGAACCCACCCGAGGTAGGTTCGGTTCTTACCCCTTTAACCAGTCGAAATCCTGGAATTTTGAGCTCAAATTTTGTGGAGACTCAGTAGAGATGTAGATGAATCAGTGGTAAAAATTGGGGCTTCAATTGATAACGTTTTGACCTCGAACCTGTCTTTTGAAATTGGAGCATAAAACTGCCGGTACTGACCAAGGAAGAATTCGGCGACTTCAAAGGGTTTCCGGCAACCAATCAAGCTCAAATCTTCGGTGAGCCTCTTGGACCCTTAGATAATCATGTTAAGAGGTGGTATAACATTTAAATTATGGATTTAGAGTTGAATTGAGGCTGGTAGCTCATGGCATGCACAGAATCGTGGGGAACTGGTTTGGTTCTGTGCATGGCCGAACCTTAGAGGGCTGTGATTGTTGAATTGAGCTTCAAATTGATGATTAAAGCATGTTATAATGATGAAGATAATTCCATGGAGGCTTGGGGTTCATGGATAGTTGAATTGGATTAGAAATTAATGTAATTGGTTGGATTTGATTAGGTTGCACATTGAGCTCGGTCTTGGACCATTGGGGGTCGAAACTTTGGAGGCTCAAGAGGAGTAAATTGGGTTGCCAAATTCAAGGTAAGGGAATTCCTAACCCTATATTAAGACGATTGAACTCGATTGGGTAAATCGAGGGCCGATGGGATCTATTTATAAGTAAATTTCCAAATGTGATAGCTTGATGTGTCCTGAGAAGTATAGGATGAATGTACGTGACGTTTTCTATGCTTGAGTGATTGCCATGTTTGTACGTCATTTGATTTACCTGCATGCCATAGAATTTATGAAATGTGTTTGAATTGGCACTTGTCACTGAGTTGCCTTTGAATTGAAAGTCAATGCATAAGTCCTGATTGTGGCATGAGCATAGCATGGCATGGCCTTGAGGCGTGTGATACGTGGGGCTGAAGGTTGAGACACTGATGCGACGAGGTAGCGGGGTGAAGAATGATTAGACGGCGCCTTGATGCGACGAAGTCGCGGGGATGAGATAGCCACAGTCCTGATGCGATCTAACTGCGGGATAAAGTATGAGCTCATAAACCCTGCCTGGAGATGAACCGGGACCTGATGCGTTTACGTGGGTCACCGATGACGGTCTGATGCGTTAACGCAGCCGAGCCTGATGCGATCTAATCGCGAGCTAGAGAATGAGGCAGGCAATGGTTGATGGATGCGGTGAAGTGGAAGGCTGAGTATACAAGTGCATTATCATCTGAATGTGACATGAGTTCATTTTTGCATGCCTATCATTTATATGTCATTGCTACATTGAATGGTGCCCTATCTGCCTGTAAGTTATGAGAGTGAACATATAGAGGATTGGTAGACTACCTGAGTGGACGGTGGCCTAACATAGGGTTAGGACCCACCGTACTGAAATTTATATCTCACCCCTTTTGGGAAACCTTACTTTATAGATCCTAGGCAGTGGCGATGTGGCCTATTAGATTCGGGGGCCCGCAGGAGATGACAGCTTTTTACGATGAGTTCCCAGATAGGCAGAGGAATATTTACATGAGGAAATATACAGTAGTTTGGGTAGATGAAGAGAAGCCGGACTAGAAGCCTTACAGGTTTGAGGCATGGTTTAAACGGGACAGGGATAAGAAGGACGGGCCTCTGAAGCCCCATGAGGTTCCGGAGGGTGTCATACCTTTATGGTGTCAGACGATCTCGGACCAGGAGTTCCCCGAGGGCTCAATGGTTGGGTCGAGGAACGGCTCGTAGCGGACATTGAAGGCGGAGTATTCTGTACCACCGCCGAAGGACGAGGTCATCGTAGTAGACCTGTCTGATGGAGACCTAGCCGAGCCGGACCAGGAGGCGACCACGGATGGAGATCGAGCTGAGCCGTCGCAGGTGGCGACTATGGATGACTCTGTGGAAGTCCCGTCGGAGACTTTCTCCGAGTACGAGCCGTCGAAGGAGACCGAGGACACCGGGGATTCCCGCAGTTCTTCCTAAGCAACTCCAGATGGTGATTTGACTTTTTGACCGCCGACCTGACCTCATCCCTGGCGAATTTTGAGGATATTTTTTTTGGCATGCTTACCCGTCACCCTGATGTATAGCGGCTTGTAGTAGTTGTTGACCAGTAGGTGGTGATGTATGACTTTTTATGATGCTATCCATATCCTACTTAGTCTGTATATCCATATGGTATGAGGATTTGTTGGGAACCGCTTCCGTGTGCTTAATGCTTGCCCGTCACCCTGATGTTCTTATATAGGAAGATCCTTGGGACCGCCGAGAGATTGTTATTGTTTTACTTGCAGGAATGATTGCATACTCGCGATGAGGCGCGGGGCGTGACATCCCCATCCTTTGGAGAAGGCACGGAGATTCAAGGATGGTCTAAGGCCCGAACTCCGCAGCTAGATGATAGCCTTGAACTTGAGGACCTACCGAGAGATATATGAACGAGGCCAAATGATTGAGCTAGACTTGAGGGAAAGAAATACCGCAACTAGATCGCGGTTTCCATCGTTTAGAGACCATCACCAAGTGGGCAAGAGGCCGATGGCACGTAACAGGCATTTCGCGTCGCCTGCGAGGAGGAATATAGTGAAACCCCCAAATCGGCGAACTGGAGCTGCAGACTGTATGGTAGAAGGCATGGCCATGCCCAATAAGGACAGGAGCCTATTTCCGGTGTGGTCAACTGGGCCGCCAGATAAGGATGTGTCCAAACCAAGCCCTAGCCAGTCATCCGCAAGGACCGGGGCCGCAAGCAGGACCGTCAATTGCCGCACCTCGGATTGAATTGAGTAGACCCCAAGCACAGGGCAAGGTATACGCGGTAGCTTGCAGTGAGGCGGAAGATGCGCTCAGAGTTGTCACAGGTACGATCTACTTGTGCAACCAGACTGCCTATGCATTGTTTGACCCGTGTGCCACGCATTCTTTTGTATCTGCACAGTTTGCTAAACTAGTAGGCATGAAATTGGAACCATTTAGTATGACATTGCATGTAGTCACCCCATTGGAGGATAATGTCTCAGTTTCATTAGGGTGTGCTGGGTGTGAGACGGTGAATGGGGGAAGTAAGGAAAGTATTGGCTTAGCCGTATTACCTAAGTTTGATTTTGCTGTGATTATAGAAATGGATTGGCTGAGTAAATAGGGAGCAGTAGTAGATTGTGGCAATATGACAATTCAGTTTTATTCGAAAGACCAACCTAGTTTTGAGGTGGTGGGAAGTCGAGGAGGAATCTCGTTTCCCTTGGTTTCGTCTTTGGAAGTAACTAAGTTGATGTCTGAGGGATGTCGGGCATACTTAGTAGCCGTGATGGATACGACTGTCGAGGAACCCAAGTTAGAGAATATTCCCGTGGTGCGTGAGTTTTCGGATGTGTTTCCCTAGGAATTGCCCGATTACCACCGGAACGGGAAATAGAATTTGTGATTAAATTAGCTCCTGGAACGGAGCCGATATCGAAAGCACCGTACAAGATGTCCCTGTCTGAACTAAAGGAGTTAAAAGTGCAAATGCAACAGTTGTTGGATAAGGGATTCATCCGACCAAGTGATTCGCCTTGGGGAGCACCAATGCTGTTTGTAATGAAGAAGGATGGATTCTTACGACTATGCATTGATTACCGGCAGCTGAATCAGGTGACGATGAAGAACAAGTATCCGCTACCGAGGATTGACGATCTTTTTGATCAGCTGCAAGGAGCAGCGGTGTTCTCGAAGATTGACTAGAGGACGGGGTATCACTAGCTGAGAATCAGGAAGGAAGACATATCCAAGACTGCTTTCAGAACGAGGTATGGTCATTACGAGTTTACGGCGATGCAATTTGGATTGACGAATGCTCCTGCTGCTTTTATGGATTTGATGCACCGAGTATTTAGGGAATTTCTGGACAGATTCGTCATAGTTTTCATTGACGACATCTTAATCTACTCAAGGAGCGACATAGAGCATGAAGAGCATTTGAGAATCGTATTGCGGACCCTGAGGGAACATTCGCTGTATGCGAAACTAAGCAAATGTGAATTTTTGGCTGAGCAGGGTAGCATTTCTAGGTCATATTGTGCCAGGTGAAGGGATTGCAGTGGACCCTGCAAAGATAGAGGCTATAACCAATTGGTCGAGGCCTGCTACGGTCACGGAGGTTGGGAGCTTCTCGGGACTAGCAGGATATTATAGGCAATTCGTGGAAAAGTTCTCATCCATAGCCATCCCACTGACGCGGTTGACGAAGAAGGAAATGAAGTTCGAATGGACTGATAGGTGTGAACAAAGTTTCCAAGAGCTTAAAGATAGACTAACGACCGCACCAGTGCTAACCATTCCGTCGGGGCCGGGAGGATATGAGATCTGCAACGACTCTTCGCTGAAGGAATTCGATTGTGTATTGATGCAGCACGACCGGGTAGTAGCTTATGCATCAAGGCAGTTGAGGCCGCACGAGGTGAATTACCCGACCCACGACTTGGAGTTAGCGACGATTGTGTTTGCCTTGAAGATTTGGAGGCACTATTTTTGTGGCGAGAAGTTTCAAATATATACAGACCACCGAAGTCTGAAATACTTATTTTCCCAAAAAAAGCTGAATCTGAGGCAACGTAGGTGGATGGAGCTATTGAAAGATTATGATTGTGAGATACTATATCACCCTAGGAAAGCAAACAGAGTAGCAGATGCATTAAGTCGAGAGTCAAGTATTGCATGCCTGCTGGTGAAAAGTTGGTCGACGATAGAGGACTTGAGAGATCCTGAATTTAGATTAGAGGTCGATCATTTATCCAGTATGATAGCGACTCTGAGGGTGGAACTTGAGGTCCAAGATGAGATAAAGGCGTTACAATCTACGGACTTAGAAATTCAGAAAATTGTTGGCATGAACGCAACAAAGAGGAAGCCATAATTCCAAGTGTCTGAGGACGGAGTCTTGAGGTTTCGAGGACGGTTGTGTGCACCAAAAGATAAAGGACTTCGAGAAAGAATATTGTCAGAGGCTCATAGGAGCAACTATAGTGTCCACCTGAAGGTACAAAGATGTACCAGCACTTGAGACAACATTATTGGTGGAATGGCATGAAGGTAGACGTGGCAAGGTACGTTGTTAAATAATTGACTTGCCTGCAAGTGAAGGCGTAGCATTGTAAGCCCGGAGGATTGTTGCAGCCGCTGGAATTTTCGGAGTGGAAGTGGGAACACATAACTATGGATTTTGTGATTGGACTTCTAAAGAGCCAAAGAGGTCATGACTCTATTTAGATAGTCGTGGATAGGTTGACGAAGTCCGCCCACTTCATTCCCATACGAAAAGACTTCGCCATGGATAAGTACGCAGAACTGTACATGAGGCACATAGTAAGATTACACGGAGTGCCAGTGACGATCACCTCACATAGGGATTCGAAATTCACAGCGAATTTTTGGAAGAGCCTACAAGAAGCCGTGGGGCCCCAATGCAGTTCAGTATGGCGTACCACCCACAGACCGATGGGCAGTTAGAAAGGACCATCCACACGCTCGAGGACATGTTGAGAGTGTGCGTTATAGATTTCAAAGGCGGATGGGAAGAGCAGTTACACCTGGTAGAGTTCGCGTACAACAATAGCTACTAGCAAAGTATATAGATGGCATCGTTTGAGGAACTCTATAGCAGAGCCTGCAGAACATCGATTTGCTGGGACGAGGTAGGAGAAAGGAGTATCACAGGCCCCGAATTGGTACAACAATTGGTGGAAGCGGTGAAGATCATCCGGGATAGATTGAGGACGGTGCAGAGTCGCTATAAGAGCTATGCAGACAAGCGGCGTAAGCCTTTGGAGTTTCAAGTGGGCGATCATGTCTTCCTCAAAGTGTCACCGATGAGAGAACTTTCGCGATTCGGAAGGAAAGGGAAGCTGAGCCCTAGGTATGCAGGCCCTTTTGAGATATTAGAGAGGATTGAAACTTTGGCCTACCGGTTGCGTTGCCGCCAAATCTATCTTAGGTACATAACGTATTTCATGTGTCAATGCTAAGAAAGTATGAGCCTGATCCAACGTACTTGCTGGACTATGAAGCCATAGAGGTGGACGACAGAGTGTCTTATGTAGAGAAGCCAATAAGGATCGAGGATCGGAAGAAGCAAATCCTCAATAATAAGAAGATCCCACTAGTCAAAGTAATATGGGAGCACCCCGGAATAGAAGGAGCCACGTAGGAGAACGAAGAGACGATAAGGCGACATTACCCCCATTTATTTGAGTAGTTAAGTGTGATGTAAATTTCGCGGAGGACATTTTTGCAAGGGGGAAAAGTTGTGACATTCTGATTTCCAATCAAGTTCAGACTTTGTAAAGAGAAGTTTATATATATCAAGCAATGTATTTAAGTTATATTTCGTTCAAATCTGATCAATTTGAGTAGACTGACAAAAGGGGAAATGCTAACACGTGACGAAGTACGTGGACCTGAGCAACTCGAATAGGAAATGACGCTTTGATCATAAGGATTGTCGAGGGGATATTTCAAATCACCAAAAGGCCGATCTAAGAATGATTAAGGATTACCATACTAGCGTCGTAAGATTGGAGCGCAGGTGATGCCGCTTAACCAACGTATGATTTGCAAAATTTTCCTAAATCGGACTGTGACGATCGAGACGATAGGGACTAGTGATAGACCCTCACAATTACATGACAACCAAAGCTGCCACGAATTGACGAGCCCTAAACGTGATATGAATCACGGGGTCGATACGCGTAAATGTCTGCAAAAGCCGCCCATTGGTTCGAGAAAGGTTGGAACCACGTCTGATAGAGAAAACTATCAGAAACGAGTCTTGAAAAGTTTGAAATGGAAAATCAAGAATTTCAACGTTATTTGGATTGACCGTCGCCCTATCGAGGATTTCCAGAACGAGAAAAACAACGTTCTGAACGTCGAGGGTAAAAAGACCGTTTTGCCCCTTAAGCTTGGAACTTTACCCTTGCAATTGAAGAAGGGCAAAATGGTCCAAAAACACCCCAAGGCTGCCGAAAATCCAAGAACAAAAAGTGACCATTGGATCTCTTTGGAAAAACGAAATGCCAAGTGTCAATGGATGGTGAAGCATGGTCATATCACACTTTTTCGACCTATCAATCAAAGGCCTTTGACCAAGCTTGGGGTATATCAATTTCTCTCTCTCCTCACCCCCCTATTTGGCTAGACCAAGCTCCAAGAGAACAGAAACCCCATCTTCTTCTTCCTCCAGTTTCTGCCCACCGGCGACTAGATTCTGGGGTTGCCGTTCGCCAGCTACCATAACATAGCCCTGTGTCTTGCTGACATCCTCCAGCAAGAATCGGAGCATTTGGAGCACCGAACAGCCCGGAGCAAGGATTCTCCCAAAAGCCGACAGATTAGGACTCAAACTGAGGTAGGTTCGGTTCTCATTCCCTTTGGTGGTCGCAATGTTGGAATCTTTGGCTCAAATTTTGTGGAGATCAAGCTGAGACGTGGAGGAATCCGTGTTAAAAAGTTGGGCTTGATTTGATAAGTTTTTGACCACAAACCGACCTTGTACATTTCTCCCTGAAATTGCCGAAAAACTTACTTGGAGGAACTGGCGACCAATTCTGGAGCTTATGTTCGGTGCACACGAGGACCACTTCTGGCCTCCATCTGCTGGCATATGACCACCACAACAAAACTCTATGTCTTGTCGAACTCCTCTAACAAGAATTGCGGCGTTTGGAGCACCGAGGCATTATGGGTAGAAGTTTTCACAAAAACCGAAGAAATCGGAACCCACCCGAGGTAGGTCCGGTTTTTATGCCTTTAATCGGTTGAAATCTTGGAGTTTTGAGCTCAAATTTTGTGGAGACTGAGTAGAGATGTAGATAAATTTATGGTAAAAATTGAGGCTTGAATTGATAAAGTTTTGACCTCAAACCTATGTTGTGAAATTGGAGCAGAAAACTGCCGGTACTGACTAAGGAAGAATTCGGTAACTTCAAAGGGCTTCCAGCAACCAATCAAGCTCAAACCTTCGGTGAGCCTCTTGGACCCTTAAATAATAATGTTAAGAGGTGGTATAGCATTTAAATGATGGATTTAGAGTTGAATTGAGGCTGGTAGCTCACGGCATGCACAGAACCATGAGGAACTGATTTGGTTCTGTGCATGGCCAAACCTTAGAGGGCTGTGATTGTTGAATTGAGCTCCAAATTGATGATTAAAGCATGTTATAATGATGAGGATAATGCTACGGAGGCTTGGGGTTTATGGATGGTTGAATTGGATTGGTTAATGTAATTGGTTGGATTTCATTAGGTTGCACACTGAACTCGGTCTTGGACTATTAGGGGTCGAAACTTTGGAGGCTCAAGAGGAGTAAATTGGGTTGCCAAATTCAAGATAAGGGAATTCCTAACCCTATGTTAAGACGATTGGACTCAATTGGGTAAGTCGAGGGCCGATGGGATCGATTTATGAGGAAATTCCCAAATGTGATAGCTTGATGTGTCCTGAGATGTATAGGATGAATGTAGGTGACGTTGTCTATGCTTGAGTGATTGCCATGTTTGTACGTCATTTGATTTACCTGCATGCCACAGAATTTATGTAATGTGATTGAATTGGCACTTGTCACTAAGTGTTCCTTTGGATTGAAAGTCAAAGTATAAGTTTTGATTGTGGCATGAGCATAGCATGGCATGGCCATAAGGCGTGTGAGACGCGGGGCGGAAGGTTAAGATCCTGATGCGACGAGTTCGCGGGGTGAAGAATAATTAGATGGCGCCCTGATGCGATGAAGTCGCAGGACTGAGATAGCCACATTTCTAATGCGATCTAATCATGGGACAGAGTATGAGCTCATAAACCCTGCATGAAGATGGACCGGGACCTGATGCCTTTACACTGGTCATCGATGATGGTCTGATGCGTTTACGAGGGCCGAGCCTGATGCGATCTAATCGCGGGCTAGAGAATGAGCCAGGCAGAGGTTGATGGATGTGGTGGAGTGGAAGGCTGAGTATTCAAGTGCATTATCATTTGAATGTGACATGAGTTCATTTTTGCATGCTTGTCATTTATATGTCATTGCTTCATTGAATGGTGCCCTATCTGCCTTTAAGTTACGAGAGTGAAAATATAGAGGATTGGAGGATTGCCTGAGTGGACAGTCGGCCAAACCTAGGGTTAGGACTCACCTTACTGAGATTTATATTTCACCTCAGTGGGGGCTTATATTTTTCAGGTTGCAGACAGAGGGAGCCCAAGTTTGCCATGGAGTGGCATTAAAAGGGATAATATACGGTTGCGTTTATAGTATACTTGTCTTTTGTGATATTAGGATTGTATATCTGATTGGCGAGTTAAGAGTTGAACCTACGTGTATTGGTTGTTGATTTTGATGTATCTGACCTAAGTCATCCGGTACAGTTGCATTTATATAATTGAAGAAGCCATCGCTTTCGCATGCGTATTCTTGTAAGTTATTGGCCATTGGATCTTAGAGCTTTCTCGAATGAACAGCATGGACAGGGATGTTTGCGTGCTCGCCGGGTTCGGGGCGCGATAAACGCCGTCTTAAAGGCATCCCAATTCATGTCCGTTCCTTCAAGGAAAACCCCATTCTTGGTGGCAGCCCACCAATCATTTGCCGTACCCTTCAGCTGGTAGACTGCTAGCAACACCTTTTCTTCGTCCATGCACCTCAGCACTCCAAAATCTTTCCTCAGCTTCTCAATCCACCTGGGTGCTAGCTCGGGATCTCTAGTCCCGTCGAATGAGTCAACTTCGGCTTTATGAATTGTTCAACTAGTTGGCCCATCTGTCTGGCCACGTCAATCTCCTCATTACTCTGGCTATGTTCACCCTTGTTTCCATTGCCACCGTTGTTGCCGTTGTTAGTGTTGACAGCAGTTATGGCGGCTCCTATCGTCTGGGCTATGGCAGCACCCCGATCTTGGGTCTGCCTGTCAATAAGGTCACCAATTCTCTCCAGTGCCTTCAGCACGCCGTCCATCCTTGGATCCTCCGCTACAGGCGGCCTCGAGCTAAAGGCTCCGCCTCTGGCTCTTCCAGATCTCTTCGATGGGTTGCTCATCCTTATCTTTTTCTACTGAGCCTGATCCATCACAAGTTCAACAAGGAGTTAGTAACTCACTCATTCATCCAAATCCAAAGCTGCTAACAGTCCTTTCACACAATAACTTCCACAGACACTTAACAAATAACTCATGGCCATTCTCAGTTCCGTTCACTCCAACAATTCACTAAAACAGGCCATACTCATCCGCTTATTAGGCCAAAATCCAGAAATGACCTCCAACACTAAGCAGGGAACTTAATCCTCTTGCATTACCACAACCCTACCAAGGCCAAACACCAACCATAAGTGTCAAGTCACATACTATGCACCCTATGTCTTATCTTAACCAGTCTCCTAAGGTCTCTCTATCCTCCCAACTCCCAACTTAATCCTCCTTATTACTCCATTCCTCAATCAACTTTAGAGCGAGCTGACCTTGCTTTGATACCAAGCAAACAGGGATGTCACGCTCCGCACCCCGAGCATGAGCACGCGACTTCCTGCAAGCGAACCAAATATCTCTCGTGGTCCTAAGATCCACACATAAGTCGAGAGACATATACTATACCAAGCACGCTGAAGCGATGATAATAAAATGCCTCTGCAAAAAATATGAAGTGGGACATGGATAGCGCAAACACTGTCATACAAATATCCAACTGTTCATACGGATACATAGCTACTAAATCCGCTAATAAAAAGGGCGACGGGATGAGTACACAAAAGGATCCATCAATAAACATCCAACATTTCAAAGGATCAGGGTCGCCATCAAAAGACCGACTGGCAAGCTAGGAGCTCCTAAGACGAGCTGTTGGAGTCTCCGGTCTATTCACTGCATCCTCCGTGGGCTTGTACTCCGAAAAGGTCTCGAAGCGAACCTTTGTGGTATCCTCCATGGTCTCCTCAACAAACGGCTCCACGAGATCCTCTTCAGTCGCCTCGACCACTATGACCTCTTCCTCTGTGTTCTCTAAGGTCGGGGTCCTCTCCGATCCATTCTTTGGACCGGCAACAGACCCCTTAGTCTGGTCTAAGTCCCGGCCGAGGTGGCGCCAACTAGGGATCACTCCCTAGGGCACCGCATTGGGCTTCAGCGGTCCAGTAGACACATCCCCGACCTTTCGGAACCAAGCCTCATACCTATGAGGCTTCTAACTAGTACTACCCTCGTCTACCCAAATTACACACTTACATAAATAGTTCCCTTCCCATCAGGGAACTCATTAAAATAAGCGGTCATCTCCTTAGGGTCGCCAAAATGAATAGGCAACATCTTCAAGACTTAGGATTTGTAAAAAGGGGGTCCCCAACAGGGTGAGATTCACATCTCAGTAAAAGAGTCCTAACCATATATTAGGCTGACCGTCCACTCAGGCTGTCACATACCTCAATAATTCAAACTCATAGACATACGAGGCAATGCAAATATAGATAATAACACACAGATAGCAGGCATACAGTTATGGCATCATAACGCATTTAGATGATTATGCACAACTCGCCCTGCCACATCACCACAACCACCTTTTCCTGCCTGCCTCATTCTCATGCCCGCGTTTAGAACGCATCAGGCTCGGTCCGCGTAAATGCATTAGACCGTCATTGACATCTTGCGTAAACGCATCAGGTTTCAATGATACTCTAGGCCAGTGTCGACACATCACATCTCCGTCCCGCGTTTCAACGCATCAGGACCGTGGCCTTCTCAACCTCGTGTCTCGTACACATCTGGGCGCCACACCGCTCCAACCCCACGCCTCAAGGTACTCATTCCACCGCCCCGCGTCTCATACGCATCAAGGTCTCACCATGTCACACTCATGCCATGATTCTCAATTCAATTCACATACATATTAGCAGGTGTAACTCAAGCACGATTCATATACTCATGGCATGCAAGATAATCAAAATGACACTCAGACATGGCAGATAATTTGGGCACAAGCATTAGCACTCATTAATTCGCTATACCATCTTAGGATGCACCAAGAACAATCATCTTGGAATCTCTCACAAATCATTCAAATCATCGCCCGACTCACCCAATTGAGTCCAATCTTCCTATATTAAGTTTAGGATTCCCTTACCTCAAGCTTGATGCCACAAAAATCCTCTTCTCAAGCACTCAACAATTCGGTCTCAATGGTCCAAGAACAAACCCACCGTGCAACCTAGGAAAATCCAACTAATTGTCATTTTCCCTTGTCCAATTCACCCATCCATGAATCATAAACCTCCATAACACAATCCTCATCATCCTAGCATGTTTCAATTACCAAATTGAGGCTCAAAATCAACAATCATCAACCTCCACATAATCGATTTGCATAGAACCGAACCGGGCTATGCTTGGTTTTGTGAAAACCGAACATATACAGCCCTTAATCTACTCCAAATTCATCATTTAATCATTAACCTTTTTTCTGACATGTCTATCTAAGGGTTTAAGAGTCTCACCGAAGATTTGACGCCGTGTTGACGCCTGGAATCCCTTCGAAAGTCGCCGGCTCCTTCAAGACTACAAACCGACAATTTCTGTCCAACATTCACAAGACCCATTTGAGGTAAAAAAAATCCATCAAATTAAGCTCAACTTTTTACCACAGATCACTAAACGAGTCCCCTAGCTCTCCACAAAATTTGGTCACAAGACTCCAACATTTCGAGGTACTAAGAGGTCAGAAACTTTGCCTACCTCAGATTGTGTCGATTTCCATCTGCTTCTGGGAGAATGGCCGGCTGGAGCTCTTCGATGGGTTAATACACGTGCTTCCACTTTGAGGACGTCGGCAAGTGGTTAAGCTAAGCGTGGGTGGTCGGCTCGCTGGTTAAAGGTCATTGGAGGGGCTCATTGGAGGTAGCGAACAGAGAGGACAGAAGTTGGTCGGCGACCGCAGATAAGAGGAAGAAGAAGAAGGAAGCTCTCGGTGCTTTTGGGGAGTGTATGGCCGGTCAAATGAGAGGAGAGAGAGAGAGAGAGAGAGAGAGAGAGAGAAGAGTTATATTCAAGGTTCAAGGTGAAAGGTTGAATGGTAGTTGGCTAATAGTGAACAAGACCACTCTTTAGCCAATCCATTGACACATGTCTTAACTGTCAATCAAGCTTAATCCAATGGCCATGCTCTCTTCAAATTTTCGATGGCCTTGGGGGGAAATAAAAGACCAAAATGCCCTTCTTCAATTGCATAAGCAAGGCCAAAGCTTAAGGGGCAAAATGACAATTTTACCCCTGACATCCGGAGCGTCATTTTTCTCAATCCAATAATCTTCGACATAGTGACGGCCAATCCAAACATGACGTTGGAATTCTTGATTCTCCATTTTCAATTTCCAAGACTCGTTTCTAATCGTTTTTTCTATCCGATGTGGTCCCAGCCTATCCCGAACCGACGAACGTCTTTTGCAGACTTTACGCATATCGACCCTGTGATTCATATCATATTTAGGGCTCGTCAATTCGTGGCGACTTTGGTTGTCATGTAATTGTGAGGGTCTATTACTAGTTTTGACGGTCTCGATCGTCACCGTCCGATTTAGGAAAATTTTGCAAATTATACATTGGTTAAGCGGCATCACCCGCGTTCAAATCGTATAACACTAGCAATGCATCCCTTAATCGTTCGTGGATCGACCTTTTATGGCTCTAAATGTCCCCTCGACAATACTTATGGTCAAATCATCATTTCCTATTCGAATTCCTTAGGTCTACGTACCTGGTCTCACATTAGTCTTTCCCTTTTAGTCAATCTACTCAAATTGATCAGATTCGAGCGAGATATGACTAAGACACATCACTAGATATACTTCTCATTAATGAGTCTGAAATTGAATGGAAATAAGAATGTCACATAAACAAAGGGCTATGGTGGATTGTGGTGACAAAATAGTTTGTTTTTCTCCGGATGGTTGCCCTAGCTTTGAGTTCAAGGGAAGTCGTGGAGGAATTTCCATTCCTTTGGTTGCTTTGCTTGAAGCTACAAAGTTGTTAGATGAGGGATGCCAAGCTTATTTGGCTGCGGTAGTTGATATGACGGTTAGGGAACCGAAATTGGAAAATATAGCGGTAGTACGTGAATTTCCGGATGTCTTTCCCCAAGAATTGCCTGGATTACCACCCCAGCGAGAAATTGAGTTTGTAATTGAGTTAACTCCGGAGACGGAGCCAATCTCAAAGGCACCCTCCATAATGTCGTTATCGGAGTCGAAAAAGCTGAAAGTGCAAATGCAAGAATTGTAAGATAAAGGGTTCATTAGGCCGGGTGCATCACCATGGGGAGCACCGGTGCTATTTGTGAGGAAAAAGGATGGATTCTTGCGCTTGTAAATAGATTACAGGTAATTGATCTAAGTGACCATTAAGAATAAGTATCTGTTACCGAGAATCGATGATCTATTTGAGCAGTTATAGGGAGCTTCGGTATTCTCTAAGATAAATTTGAGAATGGGATACCATCAGTTGGGAATTAAGAAAGAAGATACTCCGAAGACGGCTTTTAGAACGAGATATGGGCACTATGAATTTACAATGATGCCTTTTGGGTTGACTAATGCTCCAGTAGCATTTATGGAGATGATGCATCAGGTGTTTAAGGAATACCTTGATCATTTTGTCATTGTCTTTATTGATGACATTTTGATCTACTCGAGGAGTAAGGAGGAGCATGAAAAACATTTGAGAATTGTTTTGCAAACTTTAAGAGAACACTCTCTTTATGCCATATGATATCTGGAGAAGGAATGTCTGTAAACCATACAAAGATTGAGGCAGTGATAAATTGGCCTAGACCTACGGCAGTTACGGAAGTTCGGAGTTTTCTAGGATTAGCCAGCTACTACAGACGCTTCGCAGAAAATTTCCCATCTATAGCTATGCCATTGAGCAGTTGGCTAAGAAGTATACGAAGTTTGAATGAACGGATAAATGTGAAAGGAGCTTTCAATAACTTAAGCAACGCTTGACAACAACACCTGTATTTACGATCCCTTCTGGATCCGGAGGCTTTGAGATTTATAGCGATGCTTTGTTAAAAGGATTGTGATGTGTACTTGTGCAACATAGAAGGGCGGTAGCGTATGCTTCGCGGCAATTGAGACTCTGCAAAATGAATTATCAGACACATGACTTGGAGTTGGTTGCGATTGTTTTCGCCTTAAAAATTTGGAGGCATTACTTATGTGGTGAAAGGTTCCAAATTTATACAGACCACCAAAGTTTAAAGTATTTATTTTTCCGTAGGAAATTGAACATGAGACAGCGTCGATGGATGAAATTGCTTAAAGATTATGACTGCGATATTTTATACCATCTTGGGAAGACAAATAAAGTTGCCGATGCGTTTAGTCAAAAATCCAGCATGGCGCATTTAATGGATAAAGGATGGTTGGTGCTTGAAGAATTGAGAGACTCCGAGTTTAAGTTGGATGTGAGTCAGCTGTCGAGTTTGATAGCGACCTTGAGAATTGAACCAAAGATCCAAAAAAGGATCAAAGTCCTTCAGTCTGCAGATCCAGAGATTTAGAAAATAATGAGTATGGATACGACAAAGAGGAAAGCCAAATTCCATGTATCTAAGGACGGAATTTTAAAGTTTGGTGGATGTCTTTGTGTTCCTAATGATGAAGCACTTAAAGAGAGAATTTTGTCCGAGGCTCATCGAAGTAATTATAGCATCCACTCAGGTAGTACGAAAATGTATCAGAACTTACGCCAGCATTATTGGTGGAATGGAATGAAAGTAGACGTGGCTAAGTACGTAGCAAAGTGTTTGACGTGCCAACAAGTAAAAGCTCAACATTGTAAGCCTTGAGGATTACTACAACCCTTGAAAATTTCGGAGTGAAAATGGAAACACATCACAATGGACTTTGTTGTGGGTTTGCCGCAGAGTTAGAGAGGACATGACTCGATTGGGTAGTCGTGGACAAATTGATCAAGTCTGCGCTCTTTATTCCTGTGAGAAAGGACTTTGCGATGGATAAATATGCCGAGTTGTATATGTGCCAAATTGTACGACTTCATGGAGTGCCTATAACAATTACGTCAGATCGAGATCCTAAATTTACAGTGAATTTCTGGAAGAGTCTTCAGGATGGCTTGGAACCAGATTGCAATTTAGCACAGCGTATCACCCACAAACAGATGGTCAGCTGGAGAGGACAATTCAGACGCTTGAGGACATATTGCAAGCTTGTGTTATAGATTTTAAAGGTGGATGAGAAGACCATTTGCACCTAATAGAGTTCGCATATAACAATAGTTTTCAACAAAGCATTGGAATGGCTCCTTTTGAAGCGCTTTAGGCAGAGCTTGTGGAACTGCTTTGTGCTGGGATAAAGTGTGAGAAAGGAGTATCACGAGCCCAGAGTTGGTGGAACAGTCAGTTGAGGCAGTGAAGATAATTAGAGAAAGGTTGAAAACGGCACAAAATCGCCAAAAAAGTTATGTCGATAAGCGATGCAAGCCGTTAGAGTTTCAAGTTGGGGATCATGTATTTCTCAAGGTATCTCCAATGCGAGTTTTATCTCGGTTCGGAAAGAAGGGAAAGTTGAGTCCGAGATATGTAGGCTCATTCGAAATTCTGGAACAGATTGGAACATTGGCTTATAGGCTTGCCTTATCGCCGAGTTTATCTCAAGTACACAATGTGTTTCATGTGTCTATGTTGAGGAAGTATGAACCAGATCCGACACATGTTTTGGATTATGAAACTATAGATGTGAACAACAAAGTATCGTATCAGAAAGGCTGATCAAGATCGAAGACCAAAAGGAATAAGTTTTGAGGACTAAAATTATCCCACTAGTCAAAGTAATTTGGGAGCACCATGAAATTGAAGGCGCTACATGAGAGAACGAAGAAGCAATAAGGTGTCAGTACCCCCATTTGTTTGAGTAGCTGGATTGTACTAAATTTCGAGGATGAAATTTTTGTAAGGGGGAAGAGTTGTGACATTTTGAAATTTTTGTCATTTTGAGACCTTTGACTATAAGATATCTATAGAAATATTTCAGTTATGTCTCGCTCGGATCTGATCATTCTTGAGTCAATTAATCAAAGGGGAAAGGCTAACACGTAATGAGGTACATGGACCTAGGAAAATCAATTAGAAAATTGCACTTTAACCATAAGGACCCTCGAGGGAACTTTAAGAGCCAAGGCTGATCTAAGAATGAGTAAGGAAACCATTGCTAGTGTTGTACGAGTGAGACGCGGGTGATATGGCTTAACCAAAGTATGATTTGCGAAATTTTCCTAAATCGATTTATGAAGATCGTTGCCATCGGGGCTAGTAATAGACCCTCGCGATTACATGACAACCAAAATTACCGTAGTTTGAGTTACTCTAAGTGTGATTAGAATCATAGAGTCGATACGGGTAACGTCCGCAAGAGCCACCCGTTGATTCAAGACAAACTGAAATTTCGATCGACAAAAAATCAATCAAGAAATAGGATCTCGAAATTTGAAAATGGGAATGAGGGATTCCAACATTTGATATGGATTGGACGTCGCCTTATCGAGGATGAAAAATTTTGGAAAAATGAAATTTCGGACGAAAGGTGTGAAAAGATCATTTTGCCCCTGGAGAGTTAACCTTGTCTTAATGTTTTGAGAAGGGTGTTTTAGTCATTTGGATATTCCCTCAAGGCTGTCGAAAATTTAAGGGGCAAGAAGGTCATTAGAGCTTTGATATTATTGACTCAAGGACAAGTGTCATTACTTGGGTGAATGCCATTTATTTCCACTCACTTTAACCCTTTTAGAAGCTTAACCAAAGGTGATTATGACTTCATCATCTGCTGCCTCCCTCAATTGCATGGACCATTATCTTCATCCCCATCTCCTTTCTCGTTCTCTTCAAGAGAAGAACCTGCTCTGGTTTGGCCAGCTGCTGCCGCCGATGTCGCCACCCACGACGGCCCCTCCCGCCAGCCATTTCGCCTCATGCCGACCATCACTATCAACCTTGACATCCCCTTGACAGTCTCCAAGTGATAGCATGGCTGTAGGATGCCTGTGGGGCTCTGGCCAGCAGCAAACAAAAAATCGGACAGATTTCGGCAAAGCTGAGGTAAGGTCTTCGTTAAGCTACTTCCGGATGTCGATTGCTGCAAAATTTTGGTGGAGCCTTGTAGACGTGTAATACTTAAGTTTACTAGGCTAGGGTTGCTGGTTTAGCTAAGTTATGAATGAGTTTCAATGGTTTGATTGAAGTTTATTTATAGGACAGATTCTGACCATCGGTGAACTGAGAGAAGTCGGTCTGTTTGGAGGCCATAGGAGTGTTAATTGACTTTCAAAATTACCGTAGGACTCTATAACATGTTGATTAAGGACTTAACAAGTGGAATTGGTGATAAATTGGAGCTTAAGGGTGATATATGGGCTGTTAATGCGAGAAGGAGCAGAAATGGTTCTACCTTGTTTCAATTCTGCGCAAACCGATTCCGTTGGAGGCTGTTAAAGGTGTTGTCATGCTTTTAATTCATTATTAAGGCATGCTAGAATGTCGGTTGAGGTGTTAATAAGGTGTACGATAGGTAGAGTTGAAGTTAGAAAAGATAAATTGATTGAAATGATGGATTGTCACTGAGATATATTGCTGCCTTGTTTTTTTTTTTTTTTATAGCGGTGGTTGGGGTTGGAGCTGGGTTTGACAAGGAATTTTTGGTGGCAATTTTCTAATTGAAACAAAGGTGAGTGACCCCTAAACCTATATTAGGATATCTGGATGCAACTGGACGGTTTTCGTTGGTGAGTCGATGATTTGGCTAATTTGTTATGCATGATTGATTGAAAGCCAAGTGGAATTGATGAGGATTAAGCCATGAGTGCTTGTTTGCTATAAAATCTGTTGTCTTCATAGTTACATTGATAATGTGTTTGTTGGGATGCCTTGCTTGCCTCGGTGCCCACGCGACATTCAGCTTTTGAGTTATGTTCTTTTGTGATGAAGTACGTTCATTTTTGGCGAGCAATTGACATATGAAGGAATGTTTGAAAATTCTCATGATGGAAATGGGGTTTAATGACTGTTGTGATTATTCTCGACATGAGTTACTCGATGAGATGAGGGCTTAAGGCCGGTGGTACCCTGATGCGTCTTAACGTGGGGTTGTATGTCAAGTTACACCCTGAAGCGTTTTAACACGGGGTTGTGGTTGAAAACATAACCTGATGCTTCCTAACGCGAGTTTATTAGTTGTGATAGCCAGAGGTGCCAGAACGTTGGCTAATCTCTAGATTTATGGAACTTGAGATGAAATTGAATCATAAATTACTTGATAATGAATTTGTACTAAGCTTGTACGGAAGCTTTGGTCTCCTCATCTATAGGTGTTCTCCTTAAATGTAACTTCTTTAGGAAAAGTTAGGACATGATACCTTGATTATTGATTATCATGTGTTGTTTGTCAAATGTTTCTTACAGTTGGATTTGTTCTTGGTACGATGGGACAGATGGCGTAGGTAGGGCTAGGCTAGCTTGCTGAGACGTAAGTCTCATCCCGTCATGGGAACTTTTCTTTTCAGATCTCAAGCTTTGAACATACTGCCTACACGCCTAGGAGATCCGAAGGAGATGACGGTCTATTTTGAAGAATTTCCAGATGGATGAGGTATAGTCAATGTTAGAAATAGTACTGTAGTTTGGGTCGACGAGGGAGGAGAGTCTTGGAAGCCGCATCATTTTGAGGCTTGGTTCAGCAGGACTGGAGAGGTTACCACTGGCCCGTTGAAGGCTCATGAGATCCCTAGAAGTGTTGTGCCCTTGTGGTATCATCCTACCCGTGATGAGATCGAGGTAGAGGTTTCCATAGTAGGTTCGAGGAATGTTCCAAAGGAGACCCCGGCAAGAGAATAGTACATTGAAGTGATTGTGATTTCGAACTCTGAAGACGATCTAGAAGAAGACACAATAGAAGTACGATCGGAAACCTTCTCGGATTATGATCCCATGGCAAACATGAACCAAGACGAAGACAGTAGTTCCACTTAGCGAGTTTGATGTCTTAGGATTACTTGCATTGTCTTTTGGGAGCTTTTAGCCTTCGTGACAAAGGGTTTAGTAGTTACTTTTTAGTCGACCCTACTCCGTAACCCCAGCTTTTGTTTGTTAGATGACCCCTGGCTCTTTTGTACAAACTTACCCTACTAGTTTATGTAAATATCTTTTATTATCCCATGTCTTATTGCTTGCTTTATGAACGAAGGTGTATCTATTATCTTTTCTTCTTCCGCACGCATGTCTCACTTGATTTAGGCCATTTGATTAGTATCTTGGATTGAGCTTACAGGCTTAGTGGATGTGACACATTTATAGGAAAGGCGGGGTGTAACAGTTTTTGCCTTTGCCTTATTTAGCATATTGTCACACTTGATGGATAGAAACGCACGATAGGACATGATTAGAAGAATGACCTCGATGGGTAGTATTTCTTGATAGGTATCGATTCGAAAGATGACTTTGGGAAATAGAATTGGCATGTTTAGGAATTATCCGGTGGTAATAATGGCCTAGTCTAGGTTTAGGAGTTTACTTACTGAGATTTATTCTCACTCCGTCGTCGGATAACATTTCAGGTACTGAGTGACAAAGCACCAAGGTTTTCAATATTATGCTTTTGGAGAAGTCCGTTGAAGTGGATGAACATTTGATATTGCATGTTGTATCTCTTTTGTGGACTGAGTGTGGTATAGTTCTTTGATGCTAGGTTTCATACATTATCGACTTTAGAAGAAGGTTGTATTTTGAGGATGTACTGTTGTTGTGTGTGAACCAAAGACTTGAGGTTTGTAAGGTTATTAATGATACCAGTGTACATTTCTTCTTTCAACATCCTGAGCCGTCTTATTTTTTTTTTTAATGGTACAGAGTTTTGTCTGCTTCCACTTGTGCATTTCATATAGTGACCGTGGTGTTCGTCGTTGGATGCTAGGAAATATTTGAAGACACTGGATATGGAATGGAAGGTTGGCGCGTCAACGAGGATCGGGGTGTGACATACCCGTTTAAGTGAGCAAGGTCAACTCAATCCAAGTTCAATGAGACCTGGAGTAATAAGGAGTGACGACTTTAGGATGATTTCATAGGGAGACCTTAAGTGGTTATGAGAGTTTAGCATGTCTTGCATGTCATATGAACTGGCGCTTGTGATTGGTACACTTAGTTTGCATCACCTTGAGTGATTAAGGGTCATAAAGCTTCGTACTTGGCATTGAATGTTGTATGTAAATTGGCATTTGTGATTGGCCTACTTGGCGCTAAGTGTTGTTTGGCCGAGGCCTATTTGAGGTGTTACATAGCATGTTGTGATTTTGCTAAGTCGCAAGTGCGGCAGGGCTTAAGGCACGAGCGAATGTCTCGTTGAATTGATGACTTGAATATTTACATGGTGTTTTCCTTATTGAGGCTTACTTATGATTGACTGTTGGTCGAGGATTGCTTGGAATTGTTTGTCATTCAAATGCTAGCTTATGATTGCTACTGTGATGAGCAGTTTCAAACTACTAGACTTGAGTAGATAACTTAGGTTTCTAATTTCTGAATGGAATTATAGTGGCTCCGGTGCCGAGAAACTTTAGTGAGGATGAGCAACTAGAGTGTGAGTGCTGGAGGAACGTCTTGTCCGCCAAACCAAGCTGTGGAAGACCCGAGAGTAGATGGGGTCATAGGGTTCTGGAGGAAATTAAAAATTTGATGGACAAGTAGGTTGAAGAACGAGCTGCCACTATTGCCCAAGCCGTCAAAACTACTGTTGCCGTTGCTAATGAGGCCAAGGGAAATAAAGAAAATAGCAATGGAGATGGAAATGGGAATCGCCTGATGTACTAGTTGGTAGAACAATTTATAAGGTTGGAGCCAACCAAGTTTGATAGGAAAGGTAATTCTGAAGCTGCTCCTCTCTAGGCAAAGGATTTGGAAAATGCTTCTGAAGTTCTTGGGTGCACGAAGGACGAAAAAGTGACCTTGGCAATTTAGTAGCTTTAAAGCGATGATAATGATTGGTGGAAGACCGCTCAAGGCAGGGTTTTCCCTGAAGACACGACTCCTGATTGGACTGGTTTTGTCGAGGCTTTTAAAGAAAAGTACTTCTCTGAGACTACACAGAGCAGAAATCAATAGAGCCTTAATAGCTCCGACAGAATCGAATGGTTGAACGAGATATGAATGAAAAGGGTATTGCTCGGGATCGCGATTTACGTCTGCTAGGGGCAATTGCAACTTTAGCAAGAGGCCTGTGACATTCTGATTTCCAGTCAATTGTAGGCTCAGTAATGAGAAGTGTGTATCTTGAGATGTATTTCAGTCGTATCCCGCTCGAACCAGATCAATTAGAGTAGAGTAACCAAAGGGGAAAATTAATGCGAGACGAGGTACGTGGACTTGGTGAACTTGGATAGGAAATAGCGATTTGACCATAAGGATTGTCAAGGGGATATTTAGAGCCACAAAAAGGCTGATCTAAGAACAATTAAAGATTACCATGCGAGCGTCGTACGATTGGAGCGCGGGTGATGCTGCTAAATCAACATATGATTTGCAAAATTTTCATAAATTGGACGGTGAAGATTGAGACCTTAGGGGCTAGTGATAGACCCTCACAATTACATGACAACCAAAGCCACCACAGATTGAGGAGCCCTAAAACGTGATATGAATCATGGGGTCGATACATGTAATGTCTGCAAAAGCCGCCTGTCGGTTCGGGATAGGCTGGAATCACGTCTGATAGAGAAAACTATCAGAAATAAGGCTTGAAAGATTTGAAATGGAAAATCAGGAATTCTAAAGTCATTTGGATTGGCCGTCGCCCTATCGAATAATCTCGGAACGAGAAAAATGATATTCTGAACGTCAGGGGTGAAATGACCATTTTGCCTCTCAAGCTTAAGGCTTCGCCCATGAAATGAACAAAGGGCATTTTGGACATTGGACACTCCCATAGCTGCTGAAACACAAGGAGAAACAAGGGCTGTTGGATCTCCTTTGGAAAAGACAAAGACAAGTGTCACAAGATCAAGGGGTGAGGCCTTGTCCAACTTTTTCACACCAACCATTCAAACTCCATTGACCAAGCATTTGAATAAAGCCATTCTCTCTCTCTCTCTCTCTCTCTCTGCAATTTTGGCCGAGCACCCCCTCTAGACCACCCAAAGCTTCTTCTTCTTCTTCTTGTTTCTCTGCTGCAAGGAGATAGTTTCTGGCCTGATGTTCGTCGGCCACCACGGCCACCTCCCGCCGCTCTTTGACTTCCGGCCGGCCACAGCAACAAAGATCTATGTCTTGCCGACATTCTTCAACAAGAATAGGGGCATTTGGAGCACCGAGGAGCCCGGAACAAGAATTCTCCCAAAAGCCGACAGATTAGGACTCAAACTAAGGTGGGTTCAATTCTCAATCCCTTTGTTGGTCGAAATGTTGGAATATTTGGCTTAAATTTTGTGGAGATCAAACTGAGACGTGTAGGAATCTGTGGTAAAATGTTGGGCTTAATTTGATAAGCTTTTGACCACGAACCGATCTTGCACATTTCTCCTAGAAACTGCCGAAAAACTGACTTGGAAGAACCGACGACCGGTTCTGGAGCCTCTGTTCGGTGCCCACAAGGGCCACTCTTGGCCACCATTTACTGGCAGCCGATCGCCACAACAAAGCTCCACGTCTTGCCGAAGTCCTCCAATAAGAATTACGGCGTTTGGAGCACTGAGGCGTTCTGGGCAGAGGTTTTCCCAAAAGCCGATAGAATCAAAACCCACCCAAGGTAAGTTTGGTTCTTACCCCTTTAACCGATAGAAATCTTGGAGTTTTGAGCTCAAATTTTGTGAAGACCCAGTAGGGATGTAGATGAATCTGTAGTAAAAATTGGGGCTTGAATTGATAAAGTTTTGACCTTGAACCGGTCTTGTGAAATTGGAGCAGAAAACTGTCGATACTGACCAAGGAAGAATTCTGCGACCTCAAAGGGTTTTCGACAACCAATCAAGCTCAAATCTTTGGTGAGCCTCTTGGACCCTTATATAATCATGTTAAGAGGTGGTATTGCTTTTAAATGATGGATTTAGAGTTGAATTGAGGATGGTAGCTTACGGCATGCTTAGAACCGTGAGGAACTGGTTTGGTTCTGTGCATAGCCGAACCTTAGAGGGCTGTGATTGTTGAATTCAGCTCCAAATTGATGATTAAAGCATGTTATAATGATGAGGATAATGCTATGGAGGCTTGGGGTTCATGGATGGTTTAATTAGATTGGAAATTGATGTAATTGGTTAGATTTTGTTAGGTTGCGCAATGAGTTCGGTATTGAACATTGAGGGCCGAAACTTTGGAGGCCCAAGAGGAGTAAAATTGTGATGTTGAAATCAAGGTAAGGGAATTCCTAACCCTATGTTAAGACGATTGGACTCGTTTGGGAACGTCGAGGGCTGATTGGGCCGACTATGAGAATTTATCCTAGTGGGTAGCTTAGCGATATACTAAGATGATATCAGATTGATTGTGAGTAATATTATGTGCCTAAGTTATTTGCCATGCCTATATATCATTTGAGTTGAATTGCATGCCACGAGAATTATGAAAAGCATTTGAATGTGTGCCTGCCAGAGAGTGTGAAATTAATTTGATAATCAAGCATATAATATGATGTGGCATGAGCATGGCATGGCATGGCATGAGCATGGCATGGCATGGCATGGCCCTGAGGCATGTGAGACGCGAGGCAGAAGGTTGAGAACCTGATCTGACGAGGTCGCGGGGTGAAGAATGATTAGATGGCACCCTGATGCGACGAAGTCGCGGGGCTTAGATGGCCATAGTCCTGATGCAATCTAATCGCGGGACAGAGTATGAGCTCATAAACCTTGTTGGAGATGGACCGGGATCTGATGCATTTACGTGGGTCACCGATGACAGCCTGATGTGTTTACGCGGGCAGAGCCTGATGCGATCTAATCGTGGGCTAGAGAATGAGGCAAGCAGAGGTTGATGGATGTAGTAAAGTGGCAAGCTGAGTATACCAGTGCATTATCATCTGATTGTGACATGAGTTCATTTTTACGTGCTTGTCGTTTATTTTTTATTGCTTCATTGAATGATGCCCTATATGCCTATAAGTTATGAGTTTGAAAGGATAGAGGATTGGAGGGCTTCTTGAGTAGACGGTCGGCCTAACCTAGGGTTAGGACCCACCTTACTAAGATTTATAACTAACCCCAGTAGGGGCTTACATTTTACAGGTCCCAGGTGAAGGTAATATGAGCTTGCCAAGGATTGGCGTCTGAAGAGGTAGTTGATCAATTGCATTAGATTGAATTTGTCTTATGATGATATTGGGTTTGTACTTTCGATTGGTGAATTGAGAATTGATCTTTTAGTAATTGCTTAAATGAGAAAATTTCCAAGTGTGATAGTTGTATATGTCTTAAGTCATCGGTATGTGACTGTATTTATATAAAGGGAGGTGGCATCGCTTCTGCGCACATTTGTTTAAAGGAGTTGTATGTTATTGGCTGTTGGATCCTGGAGCGTTAATGAATGAACGGCATGGACAGGGATGTTCACGCGCTCGCCGAGTTCGGGGCGTGATATCCCCGTTCGATTTAGTATCAGAGCAAGGTCAGCTCGATCCAACGTGGTTGAGATCTGGAGTGATAAGGAGCGATGACTTGGGGACAGTTTGATATTGAGGTCTATAGGACTAGGCATGGATTGTTGAGTCCGAGGATGGTAGGCTTGAACTTGTGTATACTTTAATGGTCCTAGAGTTGACTTGGATGGATGATCTTAAGTTAGATGGTGATTAAAGTCCAAGTGGGGGCAAGCTGTGATTGGAGAGTCATAAGCATGAATTTGAGGTAATAATTATGCTTGAGGATAATAGGGAATTGCTTATGAATGAAGGGTCAATTGAGGTATATGGTTGCGATCTTGATTTGTCAATTACCCAACTGGAGGAGTACGAATTATAAAGAGATGACTGATATTAGTGGATTTAGGCTTGAATTGTACGACATTTTGATGGTTTAGCTATTGATTGCAATTGACAGCCTTGGATGATATGAGTTGAGATAAATACGAAGAATACCTGAATCGAAAATCGATTGTGATTGGATGCATGAGGAGTTGATTTGAATGTTGACTGGACTTGAGATAGAAAATGAAATATAGGCAATTGATCTGTAAGATGTGATGGTCATTGGTGGAATTAGAACTCTTGAATGGATAGGAATTGATCTGAAGGCGCTTTTGTTATCACGAGTGGTGAGGACAGTCATGTTGTGCTTGAGTTTTTGACTTTGAAATGAAGGTCGATGAGGGTGTAGGCAATGACTTATCGTTGTTAGACTTGATAAACCGTCGCTTGGTATGGAACGAGTTGATGAGATACCGACAAACTATGATGAAACATGATATGGGACATGTGGAATGAGGCTTTCTTTATAGATGTATGACTTGGGACAACCTGCATCGGCCAAGTCTGAGGGCGGAGTGTGATCGATGGGACAGAGATGTCCGGACAAGGAGCGGCTGCTGGCAAGCTTCTAAGATGGCAGAGGCAGGAATGACCCAAGTCATAACTTGAAAGGGGAAGCTTAGGTATCAAGTTGAGTCCAATTGTGGATAAGGAATGTGCGGCACGGATTGATTCTCATCGAGGATGATTGAAAGTGGCATGACCTGTGTGATGGTGCCTGTGAGAGGCATGGTTAAAGGCTTTGTGCATGGCAGTGGATGCCTTTAGAAATAGAAACAGTGATGGTTGTGATGAACCTATTAGGCATGTTTGATGATTAGCCTCGTGTGATTGGCTTGGCCAAGATATAACTGAGGAGTTAGATGACATATGGGTTTAAACCCTTGGAACCGAGGCGTGTCAAGATGAGATAGTTTGTTGCGACTATGCTAGAGAGGCGAATGCCTTTTGGCCTAGAATATGAGTTTTCGACCTAGTGAATCGCTGTCTTGAATGCTTGTTTGACAGTGGCCTAGTTGAGGCTGGCCTAGTAATGGCTGTTAGTTGAGAAGTTGCCTCGATGAGGCTGGCTTGAGGAAGGATTACGGATTAAGGATGATTTGAGATCCATGATTATTCGGCAATTAATTGAGAATTGCTTAAGAACCATTAGAGAATTGGGTGATGGTGAAAGGTATTAAGACGAGCAGCATGAGATTGATGAACTTGAGAGATGACTTGAGTCTTGGATTCCTTGAGGGAATCCTAGTGATTCGAGTGGCATGAGAACTTAACATGACTAAAGGACCAAGATATGGTCGCTAGAGTAGCACTTGGCTTGCGTATATGAGATACGAAAAGGTCCAAAGACTAAGATGGATCATGAGAACTTAATGAGATTGAATGACCAAGGTGTGATCGTAGAGGAGCACTGGGCTCGAGTATGTAAGATATGTTAAGATCCAAGAATTGATATGAGTTATGAGAATTGAGTGAATATGGGCGATCGGAGCATGAGTACTAAAAGAGAAGATGGTTCGATCGGTTGATCGTACGAGACCCAAAAGCTGAATGGGTCATGAGGATTTTAAATGGAAATGAGAAAAATTATGGATTAAGCAAGCTCAGAGAGGAGCTGCCGTGATTCTTTAAGTCACTGTGGTGGTGAATGGTTGTGCTGAAGAGTTAAGTGATGGAAGTCACGAGCAAAGGACTCGGAGTAAGTCTTTTCGAGATTGAATGAGTGGGTAAGATCACGAGAGCTTGGAAAAGCCTGTAAGATTATGTATAGGGCTGAAATTGATTGAGCCAGACCGAGGGATGAGGTTCGAAATTGTCTCGCTCTGGATTGAGGATTTTGTGAGAAAACCTCAAAGATTTTGAGTAGACAGAAGAAAGAAAGTGACCCTGGCAATACTAGCCCTAATAGGCTATTGAGGATTGGTGAAAGATAACTAGAGGAAGGATTTCCTCGGAGGCATGAGATCTGCCTAGACTACCTCTGTTGAGCTGTTCGATGGGAAGTATAATCCTAGGGATTGCTTGAGAGTAAGGATTGTTTGGATCCTGGTACTGTCGCAAGGATCGTAGGATGATCGACTGGTATGAGACAGAGTTCTCAAGGTCGCTTGAGCGTATGGTAAAGGTGGTCAAGGACCCTTGAATAAGATGAGTAAGTCCCTAAGTAGATTGGAGTTTGAAAACCTTATAACTGTTGTTACTCCCGATTTTGAGGAATGGTGATGGGACTTAGCAAAAGAGGAGAATGATCGAAAGACTCGTGAATAAGAGAACTCCTGCTTATAGATTACGAATAGGCATTATGAATATGGAGCGTGCCTATGGAAATAGTTGATTTCCTAGGCGTAAGATACATGGTAGAAAGTGAGCAGCAAGTTTTTTTATTATGAATGAGATTGAAGAAGAATCGGCATGCTAGATTACCTGAAGTTAATGATTTCCCGGGATCGATTGATTGGATTGAAATCCTGAGAAATGTAATCATGAGTTGCTATCCCCTAAGGAATAGGGCATTGATCTTAAAGGGCGATTGGACCATGAAATGGTAACTGACGAAAGAAAAGTGAACGAACTTGATAGTCTTGATCGGTTTTGAATCTATAGGAGGATTTAGTAAACGAAAAGAACGCTTAGGGAATAACCGCAAAGTGATTTGAAGTAATTGAATGGACCATTCGATAGATGAACGGGTGAAGACCCAAAGATGAATAGATGTTGTCACTGGGGGTGACTGAGTTATGGGAAGGAGAATGTGAAAACATAGTGGCATTTGAATCCTGGAGTATAGGTGTCGCCGTTGGCGCAGACTTCAAGATTGATGTCCAATGAAATGGGAAGGACAAGGTGAATTTGAAGTGAGAAGTGCCACGAAGTTGTGTAACTTCTTCCTTAGGGTAAGAGACCCTAATATAAAAGGAAGAAAAGCTCCAAATGGTCTTAGTTTGATGATTGAACGTCTGTACCGAGAAAGAAGACGCAGAACTTGAGTAACTCCTGGAAGTGAAATCGGAGAGACAGTTTTGGAGACAATATCGAATTCCAAGATGATGTCGACGTTTAGTGGAACAAGCGAAATTGGACAAGGTCGCCTTAGTGAGTAGGAAACTCAGGCGCTGAAGCACTAATGCTTCTCGAGGAGAAGAGTGACTAGGATAGACGAAATGTCGTGCGGTCCTAAGGAAGACCCGTGATGATAGAGAGCCAAAGTCTAGGCTCTAGGGAAAGGTGCGAGGAATAGTTGGAAAGATTTGACACTTGGTGGAAGGAAGTTGATAATTGCCAGACTAAGTGCTCAAGGAATGGTTGAATTGATTGTTACCATCTTAATAGGCAATGGTTAGACTCATGTAAGGAGCCATGAGAAACATGAACAGTTATGAAGGTGTCACGTGGGCTCTGAGGAAATGTCTATCGCCCACTAAATGTGAAGAGTGCAGGTTGTGAACCTAATGAAGTGAGAATCAAGCATTGGAATAAGTGATAAATCCTTTGAGGATTGAAATGAGTGATGAATCGTCTATAGTCAATACGAGTTGCGAAAAGTGCAAGCTTCACGGGATTGATGAGTGGCAATAGACGGACCGTTGAAAGTTTTCGTACATGAGCTATTCCATTGATAAAATGGGTTAAAGGCCAGATGTAACACAAATGGGCGGATGAACTTGAAAGGAGTTTTCAAGGACTCGAATTGAGCTAATGACTATGTGGTTTACGGCGAGTCAAGTGGAAGATTGAAAAGCTTGTGAAGGTCGTAGTGACACGATGCACAATGAAACTTCAGGCATAATAAGACGATGTGAAATGGATATGGTTGGTATGTTGTAAAGATAATGCCATATGAATTGGCAAGCTCAGAGCATGATTGGAATTGGTTGTGAATGTCCCCGTGATAGAGTTGGGAAATGTTGTTTGAGTAAAAGAACGTTGCAAGGCTACACCTACTACAGAGTGTAAGAGGAATTGAACAAGAGGCAACGCAGATATGTAGAATTGTTGGTGGATACGAAAGCGTTGCTTAAATGAAGAAAAGATCTCGAGAATAGTGAGAACTAAAGGAGGTTAAGGGTATAGATTGCTTAAAGAAATTGAAGGCAAGGCATGTAGAACAAAGTGACCGCCCAAGTGTTATTATAGCAAGGTTCATATCGCTGAGGAAGGGTAAACTGTTTAACGGGTTTTTACAAGTGAGAGATGAGCATTGAGTAGAGGGCAATGGAGGGCCAGATCTTCCCTCAAGTTGGAAGTTCGTTAATGGACTAATGCAATGGCTACTAGGAACACCCGGCCGGAAGGCCAGAAGGAGATTGAGGTGTACCATGATTAAACACCGATGCTGAAGGGATTATAGAAATGGATGGAACCCTTGAGGTCATGGACAGAAGTACGATTCCAGCATTGAAGAGAAACTAAAGGAGGTGACCTCGTTGAAATTCAAAATGGAGAATTATAGTGTTTCCTGTGGATGGCACAAAGATGTGCCAAGATGCATATATATATATATATATATATCGGTGATAAGGTTGAGAGTTGAAAGTTGTATTTCTTGTAGTCAAGCACTAGGGGTGCCGATGGAAGGGAAGGATATGACACAAAAGTTGAAGGATCATTTTGATCCAAGGGAATTGTCGGATGGAGTCGAGAATGGATTGCCATGGAAGTAGCCATGTAATTGTTTAAGGAGTCGAGAGGACCATAACCTGGTTTGGATAATGGATGGCAAATTGATAAAGCCCTGAAATCTTTGTTGGCGTAAGAGAAGGTTCGAAAGGAGTGATATGCCTAATGGTGTTGATAGAAAAAGTGCATACTAGCGAGGGCTTGGTAAGGATGGTTATGGATAGATAAAAGAGTTAAAGTGAACGCTTGAGGAAGAGTTGCTGGCCAATGATGTGAATGCCAAAAGAGAATGGAGGAAATCAAATCAGATTGGAGGCAAAAGGGGACAAGTCTTAGAGAAGGATGGCCTTGAGTTGGAAAGGACGAACGAGATCGTCAAACCATGGAAATAATTATCCGGAAAAGTGAGGATGCGACGAGACGCCTATACCTCCTAGGGACTGGATGGAGTAAAAGTTTGTGAATTTCGAGGACGAAATTACTTTAAGGGGGGAAGAGTTGTAACATTTTGATTTTCAGTCGATTGCAGTTTAGTAATGAGAAGTGTGTATCTTGAGATGTATTTCTGTCGTATTCCGCTCGAACCTGATCAAAAGGGAAAGGTTAACGCGAAACGAGGTACGTGGACCTGGGAAACTCGGATAGGAATTGGCGCTATGACCATAAGGACTGTCAAGGGGATATTTAGAGCCACAAAAAGGTCAATCTAAGAACGATTAAGGATTACCATGCGAGCATCGTACAATTGGAGCGCGGGTGATGCCGCTTAACCAACATATGATTTGCAAAATTTTCCTAAATCAAACGGTGAAGATCGAGACCTTAGGAGCTAATGATAAACCCTCACAATTACATGACAACGAAAGCCACCACAGATTGACGAGCCCTAAAACGTGATATGAATCACGGGATCGATATGCATAATGTCTGCAAAAGCCGCCCGTCAGTTCGGGATAGGCTGGAACCACGTCTGATAGAGAAAACTATCAGAAACGAGCCTTGAAAGATTTGAAATGGAAAATCAAGCATTTCAATGTCATTTGGATTGGCCGTCGCCCTATTGAATAATCCTAGAACGAGAAAAACGATGTTCTGAACGTCGGGAGTAAAATGACCATTTTGCCCCTCAAGCTTAAGGCTTTGCCCATGAAATGAACAAAGGGCATTTTGGACATTGGACACTCCCATAGCTGCCGAAACACAATGAGAAACAAGGGCCATTGGATCTCCTTTGGAAAAGACAAAGACAAGTGTCACAAGATCAAGGGGTGAGGTCTTGTCCAACTTTTTCATACCAACCACTCAAATTCCATTGACCAAGCATTTGGATAAAGCCATTCTCTCTCTCTCACTGCAATTTTAGCCGAGCACCCCCTCTAGACCACCCAAAGCTTCTTCTTCTTTTTCTCGTTTCTCTACTACCAGGAGACAGTTTCTGGCCTCCGGTTTGCCGGCCACCTCCGGCCACTCTTTGACTTCTGGCTGGGCACATCAACAAAGATCTATGCCTTGCCAACATTCTCCAACAAGAATTGGGGCATTTGGAGCACCGAGGAGCCTTGAACAAGGATTCTCCAAAAAGCCGACAGATTAGGACTCAAACTAAGGTAGGTTCGGTTCTCAGTCCCTTTGGTGGTCGTAATATTGGAATCTTTGGCTCAAATTTTGTGGAGATCAAGCTTAAACGTGTAAGAATATGTGGTAAAAAGTTTTTTTGACCATGAACCGACCTTCTACATTTCGCCCAAAAACTGCCGGAAAACTGACTTGGAGGAACCGGCGATCGGTTTTGGAGCCCTTGTTCGGTGCCCACAAGGTCTACTCCTGACCCGCATCTACTGGCGGCCAACTGCCACAACAAAGATACACGTCTTTCCGAACTCCTCCAACAAGAATTACGGTGTTTGGAGCACCGAGGCGTTCTGGATAGAAGTTTTCGCAAAAGCCGACGAAATCGGAACCCACCCGAGGTAGGTCCAGTTCTTACCCCTTTAACCGGTTGAAATCTTGGAGTTTTGAGCTCAAATTTTGCGGAGATTCAGTAGAGATGTAGATGAATATGTGATAAAAATTGGGGCTTTAATTGAGAAAGTTTTGACCTCGAACTAGTTTAGTGAAATTTGAGCAGAAAACTGCCTGTACTAACCAAGGAAGAATCCGGCGACTTCAAAGGGTTACAGGCAACCAATTAAGCTCAAATCTTCGGTGAGCCTCTTGGACTCTTAGATAATCATGTTAAGAGGTGGTATAGCATTTAAATGATGGATTTAGAGCTGAACTAAGGCTGGTAGCTCACGGCATGCACAGAACCGTGAGGAACTGGTTTGGTTCTGTGCGTGGCTGAACCTTAGAAGGCTATGATTGTTGAATTGAGCTCCAAATTGATGATTAAAACATGTTATAATGATGAGGATAATGCTATGGAGGCTAGGGGTTCATGGATGGTTGAATTGGATTGGAAATTGATATAATCGGTTGGATTTTGTTAGGTTACGCATTGAGTTCGGTATTGGACATTGAGAGCCGAAACTTTGGAGGCCCAAGAGGAGTAAAATTGCGATGTTGAAATCAAGGTAAGGGAATTCCTAACCCTATGTTAAGGCGATTGGCCTCGATTGGTTAAGTCGAGGGCCGATTGGGACGATTATGAGAATTTATCCATAACCATTCTTCTTTTTCTTCTTCACTTGCTCCTCACCCGAACCAGCTCCCGCCCGACCAGCCCTGCTCGTCGGCTTAGCCATGCTCGACCGCCACACCCAACGACCACCTGACATCGTACCAACCACCAGCTCCTAGCCCCACCTCTTGCCAATCATCTCCAAGTAGAAGTTCTACATTTGGACGCCGGTGGAGCTCCGGCCAACCATTTCCCCAAAAGCGGACAGATTTCGACGCAGCAGAGAGTAAGTCTTCGTTTAGTCTCGTTAGGACTCCGTTTCGCTTCAAATTTTCAGTGGTTATATCATGACATGTAATACTAGGGTTGTTTGAGCTGAGATGGTAATTTTTATGGAGTTTAGAAGGATATTCATGGCTGATTTGTGGTGTTTGGTTCGAGTCAGGACTGACCGACGTGGGACAGAAGGAAACCGGGACTGTTCGTGTATTTCTAAGCGTCGGTTCACCGTCAAACTTTCAGTGAGGCCCTTAAACACATAGAACTATATGTTAGCAAGTAATTTGAGTAATAAATTGAGGCTTGATGTTGAATTATGGGCCGATTAGTTGGATATAGTAGAACCGAAATACCCTGTTCCGGTATTGTGCAAGCCAAACCTTTAAGGGACTGTTTGGGGTGTCTCCATGTGTTAATTTCATCGTTAAGTCATGTTAGGATGCCAATGGATATGTTATTGAGGTATATGCCACGTGGTTCGACGATTGGACGAGAAAAAAATTGATGAAATTGGTTGAATTTCCGTAAGCTATACGGCTGCCCTATTTGGACCCTCAAGGCCGAATCCTTGGTGTGCTAGGGAGGAGATTTTTGCTTAACTAAGCCTGAGGTAAGGAGTCAGTAAACCTTGGCTAGGAAAATAGGCCTGGACTGGATGGTTTGGGTTCGAATTAGATGAATTTGCGTGAGTTTCTCATATGACTCTGCAATGTCTATCATTATGGGTTGATGAATGCGGGTATGCTTGTTAAATGCATATGCCTTATATTAAATGCCATACTATGAGTGATGAACTTGATTCCCTCACATGCCATAAACTCTTAGCTCAATGCATGGCTTGTACTCAATCATGAAGTCTTGAATTGGAAAAGAATTTTGGCATGCTTAGAAACTCTTGACACCCTGATACGTCGAGACGCGGGGTTGGGTTGGCTAATGTCTTGAGGCGTTGAGACGCGAGACAAGATTTTATATGTGTCGACACAGGCCTTGAATGGCATTGAAAACCTGATGCGTTTACACAGGTTCCTGTTTATAACAGTCTGAGGCATAATGACGCGAACCAAGCCTGAGGCGCTTTGACGCGGGCGAGAAGTACGAGACAATTCTAGAGGATGGGATACCAACTTAATATTGTGTTCACATGCCTGACTTGAATTATAAGATATGTTGATATGCTTGTACGATTATCAACCATTTGTTTCTGTATGGCATGTTATGACTAATGAGTGCCTTATATTGTTGAATGCGTTCTTGCTCATTGTCTGCATTCATCTGGGTGTACTATCAGCTTGACCTTGGATTAGGTCTTATCTTACTGAGATATAAATCTCACCCCGTCGTGGGACCTTACTTTTTTAGATCCTAAGCCCTGACGATGCTACCGACACGTTTAGGCAATCCGAATGAAATGATCGCCTATTTTGATTAGTTTCCTGATAGTCGACGTACCATTTATGTGAGGAAATGTACAGTTACGTAGGTAGAGGAGGGTGGTAAGGACTGGAAACCGCATAGGTTCAAGGCCTGGTTTCGTATGGTAGGTGAGGTTACTACTGGTCCGTTGAAGTCCACGGAGGTGCCTCGAGGAGTCATACCTAGTTGGTGTCACCCTACTCGGGATTTAGTGGAGCTAGAGGTGTCTGTAACTGGATCGAGGAACATACTTGAGAGGACCCCTACCCTGGAGGACACTAAGGAAGTGATAGAGATCGATGCGTCGGAGGCGAGACGAGGATGACGCGAGGGATGATACAGTAGATGTGCACTCTAAGACCTTCTCGAATTAGAGCCAGAGGAGGATGTAGATGAGACCGACGACTCTAGTTATTCGACCTAGAGGTTTCCTGACTTTACTTAGTAGTCTTTTGATGATAACGTTGTTGGTATGTAATATTTTGGGGACTTGAGACTAGTTGTCTTTTGGTTAAGTCTTGATTGTCTCGATCCGTCAGTAGGCTTAGTTCCCTTTGGCTTTAAACAAAGGGGTTGTTTATTCTCTATTTCCGCAAGCTTATTTACATATACATCTCTCGATTAATAAGTCCTGGGCCTCGAGAGTATAGAGAAGGGAGTTGCGCTTTCGTGCTTGAGGATGCAAGTCATGACATCCCCACTTGTTTGGTATTGGAATAAGGTCAGCTCAATCCAAGTTGATGGAGGATTGGAGTGATAAGGAGGAATGAGTTGGGACAGAATGGGTAGCGAGACCTTAGGAGACTCGCTAGAGTTAGGCACGAAATGCATGGCATATGATTTAACGCATTTGATTGACATGTGGTATTGGTATGATTGTGGTGGTTTATTAAGATTAAGCTTCATGTTTAGCACTGGAAGTCATTCCTGGATTGCTCTGCTAAGCGAATGATTATCGCTGGTTAGGATGAACCGCTGAAGTGAATGGAATTGGGTAATAGCCATGGATTGTTTATTGAAGTGCCTTTGGAAATAGTTGTGTGGAGGGGTGTTTATTGTGATTGCTTCTTTTAAGAGATAATTTGGTACTGCTGAACTTGACTAGACAAATAAGTCTCTGATTTCATGATGGATTTATAGTGTCCAGGTGTAGTAAAGGTAAACAAGAAGCAGTAATCCGCCCAGAAGGCCTGGAAGACCCAAGAGTGGAGCATCTAGCTCGAGACCGCCTGTGGAAGAAGACCCAAGGATGGATGGAGTGCTGAGAGCACTAGAAAGGATTGGCGATCTCATTGGCAAGCAGACCCAAGACAAGGATGCTCCATAGCTCAAGCCATAAAAGTTGCTATAGCTGCTGTCAACGCCAATAACAACAATAATGGAGGTAATGGGAACGACGACGGCAATGACTAGGGTAATGAAATAGGCAATCCTTAGGAAGAAGGTGTTGCTGCTAGACAAATGGGCCAACTGGTCAAACAGTTTATTAAACTGAAGCCAACTCTGCTCGACGAAACTGGGACTCGAAATTGGCGCCGAGATGGATAGAAAAGCTTAAGAAGGCTTTTGGAGTTCTAAGGTGTACGGATGATGAAAATGTATTACTGGCGATATACTAGTTGGAAGGTACCGCTAATGACTGGTGGAGCGCGACCAAGAACGGAGTATTTTTGGAGGAAACGGCCTTGACTTGGAATGCTTTTACCACGGCATTTAATGACAAATATTATTTAGAGATAGCTCGTGAAAGGAAACAAGTAGAATTTCTCCAACTGCGCTAGAATCATTTAACGGTTGACTAGTACGAAGCTGAATTCACAAGATTGTCGAGATATGCGCCCAGATCAGTAGAGAACCCGCTGGAAAAGGCGAGGAGATTTTGAGATGGATTAAGACCCGAGCTTCACAGTCAGATGGTGGCTTTGAACTTGAGAACTTATAAAGAAATATATGAACGGGGACAGAAGATAAAAAGGGACATGAAGAAGAGGACGACCACATCTAAATCGCTGTTTAGCTCATTCCGAGATAATTGCCAGGCTGGTAAAAGACTTATGGCTGAAAACAGACGCTTTGTCCCTCCTGTAAGGAAGCATATAGGGAAGCCGCCACGTCAAGCAAACTGGAATTGCTGCCTCTGTGGCAAGAGGCATTGTAACGGACCCTATTCGGCTAGGATCGGTGTGTGCTTCAAGTGTAGTCAGATGGGTCATCAAATGAGAACTTACCCCAATCAAGCTCCAATGACTAGACCTCAAGGGCAACGACCATAGGCAGGACCATCAATTATAGTGCCTTAGAACAATCAGAACCGACCCCCAACTCAAGGAAGAATTTATGTCGTGGCACACAAGGAAGCGGAAGAAGCGTTTGGCATTGTCACAGGTATGATTTATTTATGTGACCAAGTCACTTATGCGTTATTTGATCCCGGCACTTCACATTCTTTTGTGTCCGCTCAATTTATTAATTTGGTCAAAATGAAGTTAAAACCGTTGAGTGTGATACTGCATGTTGCTACACCATTGAAGGATAATGTGTTGGTTTCACTGGGATATGCGGACTGTAAGATAGTAATCGGTGGTAGCAAAGAGAGTATAGATTTGGCCGTGTTGCTAGTGTATGATTTTGATGTGATCATATGAATGGATTGGTTGGGTAAGCAAAGGGTAGTAGTCGATTGTGGTAACAGAGTAATCCGTTTTTATCCGAATGACCGCCCTAGTTTTTAATTTATAGGAAGTCGAGGAGGAACCTCGATTCCTTTAGTCTCATCGCTTGAGGTGACAAAGCTGATGACCGAAGGATGTCAAGCTTACTTAGTTGCAGTTATGGATACGAATGCCGTGGAACCTAATTAGAAAATATTTCAGTATTGCATGAATTTCCTGATGTCTTTCCCCAAGAATTGCCAGGATTGCCGCCTGAGCGAGAAATTGAATTTGTGATCGAGTTAGCTCCCGGAACTGAGCCAATCTCGAAGGCACCTTACAGGCTGTCCTTGTTGGAGTTGAAAGAGTTAAAGGTGCAAATGTAAGAATTGCTAGATAAAGGATTTATTCGACCGAGTGCTTCACCTCGGGGAGTGCCGATGTTGTTTGTGAGGAAAAAGGATGGGTCCTTATGCTTATGCATCGATTACAGGCAGTTGAATCAAGTAACTGTAAGGAATAAGTATCCACTACCAAGGATTGATGATTTATTTGACCAGTTGTAAGGAGCTTTTGTGTTCTCTAAGATAGACTTGAGGACCGGCTATCATCAGTTGATGATTAAGAAAGATGATATACCGAAAATGGCTTTTAGGATAAGGTATGATCATTACGAGTTCACCGTGATGCCTTTTGGATTGACTAATGCTCCAGCTACATTTATGGATTTAATGCACCAAGTATTCAAGGAATTCTTAGATAGTTTCATTATAGTCTTAATCGAAGATATTCTAATCTACTTAAAGAGTAACGAAGAACATGAAAGGCATCTGAAGATCGTCTTGCAGACTTTGAGGGAGCACTCGTTTTACGCTAAGTTTAGCAAATGCGAGTTCTGGCTGAATAAAGTAGCATTTCTTGGTCATGTGGTATCTGGAGAAGGAATTATTGTGGATCTTGTGAAGATTAAAGTCGTTATGAATTGACTGAGACTAACTAAGGTTACGGAAGTTCAGAGTTTCCTAGGACTGGCCGGTTATTACCGACGCATTGTGGAGAAGTTTTCATCTATAGCCATTCCATTGACAAGGTTGACTAAGAAGAAAACTAAGTTTGTGTGGACGAACAAGTGTGAAAGGAGCGTTCAAGAGCTTAAACATCCGCTGACGACTGCACCAATATTGACGAACCCATTAAGACCTGGAGGCTATGAAATATATAGCGATGTCTCGCTAAAGGGACTGGGCTGTGTGCTGATGCAACATGGAAGAGTGGTCGCCTATGTGTCGTGACAGTTGAGGTCGCACGAGATGAATTATTCCACCCATGATTTGGAATTGGCTGCAATTATCTTCGCCTTGAAAATCTGGAGGCATTATCTGTGCGGTGAAAAGTTTCAGATCTATACAGATCACCAGAGCCCGAAGTACCTCTTTCCCAAAACGTATTAAATATGAGGCAAAGCCGATGGATGAAACTGCTTAAGGATTATGATTGCGACATTTTATATCATCCTGGAAAAGCAAATAGAGTCGCAGATGCACTCACTCTGAAATCGAGCATTACTTGCCTGTTGATTAAAGGATGGTCGTTACTCGAAGAATTAAGGGATTCCAAATTCAAGTTAGAAGTTTGCCAACTGTCCAGTTTCGTAGTGACGTTAAGAATAGAACCGGAGATCCTGGAAAGAATAAAAGTCTTACAGCTAACAGACCTAGAAATTCATAAGATCATCGAAACGGATGCAACAAAAAGAAAGCAAGAGTTCCAAGTGTTAGAGAATGAAATTTTAAAATTTCGAGGGCGTCTATGCGTACCCAAGGATAAAGAGCTTAGGAAAAAGATCTTATATGAAGCTCACCAAAGCAATTACCGTATTCATCCAGGTAGTACGAAAATGTACCAGAACCTGCGTCAGCATTACTGGTGGAACGGGATGAAGGTAGACGTGGCTAAATATGTGGCAAAGTGTTTAACGTGTGAGCAAGTAAAGGCACAATACTGTAAGCCCAGTGGATTGTTACAACCATTGGAAATCCCTGAATGGAAATGTGAGCACGTGACAGTGGATTTCGTAATAGGAGTGCCAGGGAGCTAAAGAGGTCACGATTCTATATGGGTAGTCGTGGACAAATTGACCAAGTATGAGCATTTCATTCCAGTACGAAAAGATTTCGCAATGGACAAGTATGCCGAGCTGTATATGCGTCACATAGTACGATTGCATGGAGAACCCGTGACGATCACGTCGAGCAGAGATCCTAAGTTCACGGCAAACTTTTAGAAGAGCCTTCAAGATGCCATAGAAACTCGACTACAGTTCAGTACGACATATCATCCGTAGACGAATGGACAATCGGAGAGAACATTTCACACGCTCGAGGATATGTTACGAGTGTGTGGCATAGACTTTACTGGTGGATGGGAGTACCAGCTGCATTTAGTAGAGGTTGCATATAACAACAGTTATCGGCAGAGCATTCAAATGACACCTTTTAAAGTGCTCTATGAAAGAGCTTGTAGAACCCCTATTTGCTAGGATGAAGTTAGAGAGAGAAGTATTACGGGACCAGAGTTGGCAGAGCGATCAGTGAAGGTTGTGAAAATAAAACGAGAGAGGCTAAAGGCGGCACAGACTCGTCAAAAGAGTTATGCTGATGAACGACGCAAACCCTTAGAGTTTCAGGTTGGCGATAATGTTTTTATTAAAGTTTCACCGATGCGAGGACTATCTCTGCTCGGAAAGAAAGGAAAATTAAGTCCAAGGTACGTAGGTCCCTTTGAGATTTTGAAACAGATTGGAACTTTGGCTTACAGAGTGGCCTTACCGCCTAGTTTATCTCAAGTACACAACGTCTTTCATGTGTCAATGCTAAGAAAGTACGAGCCAGGCCCGACACACATGCTGGATTATGAGACTATCGAAGTAGATAACAGAGTGTCGTACGTAGAGAAGCCAGTCAGAATTGAAGATCGAAAGGAGCAAGTTCTAAGAAACAAGACGATTCCACTAGTCAAAGTAATTTGGGAACACCACGGGATCGAGAGGGCTACATGGGAAAGCGAGGAAACGATGAGGCGTCAATACCCCCATTTGTTTAAATAGCTGGATTTATTGTAAATTTCGAGGACGAAAGTTTTGTAAAGGGGAAGAGTTGTGACATTCTGGTTTTCCTGTCATATTAGGACTTATCAATGAAAATGTATCTAACGATGTATTTCAGTTTTACCTTGCTCGAATCTAATCAATCTCGAGTTAACTGACCAAAACGGAAAGGCTAACGAGAGACAAGGTACGTGGACCTAGGGAACTTGAGTGGGAAACGACACTTTATATGATTGGAGCGTGGGTGATACTGCTTGACCATAAGCATTGTCGAGGGGACATTTGGAGCTATTAAAGGCCGATCTAAGAATGATTAAGGAGTACATTGCTAGCGTTATATGATTGGAGCGTGGGTGATACTACTTAACCAATGTATAATTTACAAAATTTTCTTAAATTGAACGATGACGATCGATACCGTCGGAACTAGTAATAGACCCTCGCAATTACATGATAACGAAAGTCGTTATGAATTGACGAGCCTAAGTGTGATGAGAATCACAGAGTCGATACACGCAATGTCTGCAAAGGTCGCTTGTTAGTTTGGGATAGTTTGAAATTATATCTGACAGAGAAATGGCCCAGAGACGAGTCTCGAAATTAGAAAATGAAAAATCAAGAATTTCAATATTTTAATTGAATTGGACGTCACCTCATCGAAGGAAATTTGTTTTAATAAATTAAGGAGGGCATTTTGGTCACTAACCATCTCCCAAGGCTGCCGAAAATGAGGATTATTATTGGCTGTGGATGATCAAATTTTGATATGAGGACAAGTGTCAAAGTATAGTGTTATGGTATTAATGGTAAACCTTTTTACCTACCCTTCTTTTATGCTGACTAAGCAAATTGGTGTATAGCCATCTTCTTCTCTTCCCTTTAGCCGAAAACCCCCCCTACATAGCTATTCTTCTTTTTCTTCTTTACTTCCTCCTCAGCCGAACCAGCTCTCGCTTGACCAGCCCTGCTCCTCGGCTTCACCGTGCTCGACCACCGTGCTTGATAACCACCTAACCTTGCACCGACCACCAGCTCCTAGCCCAGCCTCTTGTCGATCATCTTCAAGTGGAAGCTCGGCATTTGGACGCCAATGGAGCTCCAGCCAACCATTTCTCCGAAAGCGGACAGATTTTGACGCAGCAGAGAGTAAGTCTTCGTTTAGCCTCGTAAGGACTCCATTTCGCTTTAAATTTTCGGTGGTTATCTCGTGACATGTAATACAGGACTCCGTTTCACTTCAAATTTTCGACGGTTATCTCATGACATATAATACTACGGTTGGCTGAGCTGAGATGGTAATTTTGATGGAGTTTAGAAGGATATTCATGGCTGATTTATGGTGTTTGGTTCGGGTCAAGACTGACCGGCGTGGGACCAAAGGAAAGCTGAGACTGTTCGTGTAATTCTAGGCGTCGATTCACCCTCGAACTTTTGATGATACCCTTAAATTCATAGAACTGTATGTTAAGCAAGTGATTTGTGTAATAATTGAGGCTTGATGTTGAATTATGAGCTGATTAGTTGGATATAAGGTAGAACCGAAATCCCCTATTTCGGTATTGTGCAAACTGAACCTTTAAGGAACTGTTTGGCGTGTCGCCATATGCTAATTTCATCGTTGAGTCATGCTAGGATGCCAATAAATATGCGATTGAGGTATATGCCCCGTGGTTCGACGATTGGATGAGAAAAAAGTTGTTGAAATTGGTTGAATTTCCTTAGGCTATACAGTTGCCCTGTTTCGGACCATCGAGGCTGAATCCTTGATGCACTGGGGAGGAGATTTTTGCTGAACTAAGCCTGAGGTAAGGAGTGCCTCGATTGGATGATATGGGTTCGAATTGGATGAATTTTCATGAGTTTCTCGTTTGACTATGTTGTCTATCGTTATGGGTTGATCAATGCAAGTATGCTTGTTAAATGCATATGCCTTGCATTAAATGCCATACTATGAGTGATGAACTTTATTGCATCGCATGCTGTAAACTCTTAGCACAATGCTTGAGCTTGTACTCGATCATGAAGTCTTGAATTGGAAAGGAATTTTGGCATGCTTGGAAACTCTTGACACCCTGATGCGTCGAGACACGGGATTGTGTTAGCTAATATCCTGAGGGGTTGTGACGCGGGACGAGATTTTATATATGTCAACACAGGTCTTCAATGGCATTGAGAATCTGATGCGTTTACGCGGGTTCCTATTTATAACGGTCTGAGGCGTAATAACGCGGACCAAGCCTGAAGCATCTTGACGCGAGCGAGAAGTATGAGACAATTCTGGAGGATGGGATGCACCACTTAAACTTGTGTTTATATGCCTGACTTGAATTAGGAAATATTGATATGCTTGTACGATTATCAACCATTTGTTTCTGTATAGCATGTTATGACTGATGAGTGCCTTATATTGTTGAGCGTGTTCTTGCTCATTGTTTGCATTCATCTGGGTGTACTGTCAACCTGACCTAAGGTTAGAACTTATCTTATTAAGATGCAAATCTCACCCGTCGTGGTACCTTACTTTTTCAGACCCTAAGCCTTGGGGATGCTATCAACACGTCTAGGCGATCCGAAAGAAATGACCACCTATTTTGATGAGTTTCCTAACGGTCGGGGTACCATTTTTGTGATATTCTCATTTCCAGTCAATTTTAGACTCATTAACGAGAATGAATCTAGAGATGTATTTAGTCATGTCTCGCTCGAATTTGATCAATTCGAGTAGACTGACCAAAGGGGTAAGGCTAACGCGAGACATGGTACGTGGACCTAGGGAATTCGGATAAGAAATGGTGCTTTGACCATAAGTATTGCCGAGGAGATATTTAAAACCACAAAAAGGTCGATCCAAGAACGATTAAGGAACGCCTTGCAAGTGTCATACGATTGGAGAGTGGGTGATACTGCTTAACCAACGTATGATTTGCAAAATTTTCCTAAATCGGATAGTGAAGATCGAGACCACAGGGACTAGTGATAAACCCTCACAATTACATGACAACCAATGCCGCCATGAATTGATGAGCCCTAAACGTGATATGAATCACGGGGTCGATACGCGTAATGTTTGTAAAAGCCGTCCGTCGGTTCGGGATAGGCTGGAATCACGTCTGATAGAGAAAATCATCAGAAACGAGTCTTGAAAAGTTTGAAATGAAAAATCAAGAATTGCAACGTTATTCAGATTGGTCGTCGCCCTATCGAAGGATTTTGGAGCACGAAAAACGACATTCTGAACGTCGGGGGTAAAATTACCCTTTTGCCCCTCGAGCTTAGAGCCTTGCCCATACATTTGAAGAAGGGCAATTTAGTCATTAGACCCTCCTAAGGCTGCCGAACACAAGAGGGAAATATGGGCCATTGGATCACCTTGGAAAGACGAGGACAAGTGTCACAAGATTAAGTAAAGAGTAGTTTTGTCCAACTATTGGACATCTAACATTCAACCTCTTTGACCAAGCCTTGAATATAACCACTTTCTCTCTCTCCTCACTCACCTTGACTGGCCAAAACCCCTCACTCATCGAAAATCATCTACTTCTTCCCTCTCCATTCTGCCCGGCAACGACCAGGCCTACCCGCGCCGTTCGCCGCCCACAACGACTATCACTTGGACGCCGACCATACCAACCAAGCCCCCCGTCTTGCCGACCTCCTCGAACAAGAATCGAGCCATTTGGGGCACCAAGGTGTCCCGACCAAGGGTTTTCCTGAGAGCCAACAGAATCGAGCTCAACCTGAGGTAGGTCCGGTTTCTTTGAAAGTCGAAATGTTAGAGTTTTGAGGTCAAATTTTGTGGAGATTTAGTAGACATGGATATGACTCTGTGGTAAAAAGTTGAGAGTGATTTGATGAATTTTTGACCTCGAATCGATCTTGTAAATCTTGGACAGAAACTGCCGGTTACTGACCTTGGACAATCTAGCGACTTCCGAAGGGATTCCGGTGACCAATCAACCTCAAACTCATGGTGAGCCTCACAAACCCCTTGATAGACATGTTAAGAGGTAGGATGATGATTAAATGATGGATTTAGGAGTAGATTGAGGATCGGTTGTGTTCGGTTTGCACGGACCCGATAAGGACTGGTTCGTTTTCGGGCAAACCGAATCTGTTGGGTTGATGATGGTTGGATTATGAGACTTAAATTGATGATTAACACATGTTAAGATGATGATGGTTGTGTTATGGAGGATTATAGTTCATGGATTGAGGAATTAGTTATGAAAAATTGACGAATTGGTTGAATATTCTAGGTTGCGCGGTGAATCGAACCTTGGGACTGTTTGGTCGAGACTTTGAGGCTTGTAAGAAGGAAATTATCGTGGCATTAAACGTAAGGTAAGGGAATCCTAAACTTAATATGTTCCGAGTGGTTATAGGAAGCCCATGTGTGATATTGTTTGTGCTTAAATCACATGCCATGTTGAATGTCATCGATTGTCTTGCATGCCATGAATATTCAAATTGTGCATGAGTTGCACCTGTGGTTTTATCTATGAATTGCATTGAGAAGCATGGCATGAGCACGGCATGGCGAAGTCTTGAGGCGTGTGAGGCGTGAGGCAGGAGGTGGATACCCTAATGCGACAAGATCGCGAGGTGGAGTTGATGTTGTGTGGCGTCCTGATGCGATGTAATCGCGGGATTAAGATAGCACGGTCTTGATCCGAACTATTCGCGGGACGGAGGTATGAGATGATGATATTAGCCTGGAGATTCATCGAAACCTGATGCATTTACGCGGGTTGCTGATGACAGTCTGATGCGTTTACGCGGACCGAGTCTAATAAGATCTAATCGCGGGCTGGAGATTGAGGCAGGCAGGAAGAGGTGGTTGTGGTGAGATGGCAGGATGAATTGTGCATTATCATCTAAGCGTGACATGTTATCATAGTTGCATGTCTGTCATATGTATGTTGTTGTTTTATTGATTTGTGCTTGATATGTCTGTGAGTGGAATTATTGGGGTGTACGACTACCTGAGTGGACGGTCGACCTAAACTAGGGTTAGGACTCTTTTACTGAGATGCATATCTCACCCCTTTGGAAACCCTTATTTTTACAGATCCTAGGCCTTAAATATGTGGCCCATACGTTTTTGGGATCCTAAGGAGATGACGACATATTTTGACGAGTTTCCGGATAGACGAGGGAACATTTATGTGAGAAAATGTACGGTTGTATGGGTTGACGAGGGTAGCCAGGATTGGAAGCCTCATATGTTCGAGGCATGTTTTAAGAAAGTTGGGGATGAGCAGGTTGGACCGCTGAAGCCCCACGAGATACCCTAGGGAGTTATCCCTGATTGATGCCAGACCGCCAAGAAGCAGGAGCTGTGAGAGGGGCCTTTAGTTGGGTCTAGGAATGAATCGGAGAAGACTCCGACGCTGGATTTTACTATAGAGGAGGATGAGGTCATTGTCCTGGAGGCAACCGAGGATGATCTTGCGGAACCGTTCCATGAGGAGATGATAGAGGACACCATTGAGGTTCCATAAGAGACCTTCTCCAAGTATGAGCCGACGGAGGATGCCGAAGACACCAAGGATTCCAGTAGTTCCTCTTAGGTGTCCCAGTTATTGGCTCAATCTTATGATGGCGACACCCGATCATTGCCATCTTGGATGTCGGTGATGGTCATACTTTTTGATGTGCTTACCCCGTCGCCCTTGCCTAGCGGATTGTAGTAGTCGGAATTTGTATGAACAGTATGTTATGACGTATGACAAATATTATGCTATCTAGTTCCCACTTAACTTATATCTTGTACGAGGATTTAATTGAGTACCGCTTCCGCATGCTTAAGGTATATATATTATCTCTCGACTTGTTCGTGGATCTTGGGACCACGAGAGATGTATTGTTTGCTTGCAGGGATGTTTGCGTGCTCGAAGGGTTCGAGGCATGGCAATTTATGTGAGGAAATGTATAGTTGCGTGGGTCGACGAGGGTGATAAGGACTAGAAACCGCATAGGTTCAAGGCCCGGTTCCGTAGGGCAGGTGAGGTTACTACCGGTCAGTTGAAGTCCATGGAGGTGTCTCGAGGAGTCACACCTAGTTGGTGCCACCCTACTCGGGATTCAGTAGAGGTAGAGGTGTCCGCAGCTGGATCGAGGAACATACTTGAGAAGTCCCCTACCCTGAAGGACACTGAGGAAGTGATAGAGATTGATGCCCCGGAGGACGAGAGGAGGATGACACAGTGGATGTGCACTCTAAGACCTTCTCGGATTACGAGCCTGAGAAAGATGCAGATGAGATTGACGACTCTAGTGATTTGACCTAGGGGTTTCCTGACTTTACTTAGTAGTCTTTTGATGATAACATCGTTGGTCTGTAATCTTTTGGGGACTTGAGACTAGTTATCTTTTGGTTAAGTCCCAATTGTCTCGATCCGTCAGCAGGCTTAGTTCACCCGCGCTTTTGTATGAACTCTTGTTGACGTTTATATATTTATGTTCTCGTATCCAAGTTCCCTTTGGCATTAAACGAAGAGGTTATTTAATCTCCGTTTCTACATGCTTATCTACATATACATCTTTCAACTAGTAAGTCCTGGGCCTCAAGATTGCAGTGAAGGGAGTTGCGCTTTCGTGCTCGAGGGCGTGGCGCGTGACACATCTAGAGTGGTCACAGGTATGGTCTATTTATGTGGTCATGCTGCTTTTGCTTCATTAGATCTTGAGACGTCATACTTCTTTGAATCTGAGCAATTTGTGGCATGGGTTAGATTTGAATCGAAACCATTAGAAGTAACATTACATGTTACCACCCCCTTTAAACGATAGAGTGCTAGTCTCGTCAGGATGCTCAGACAGTAAGATAGTTAACGGTGGTAGAAAGGAATTGATAACCTTGACAGTCATGGTTATGGATGACGTTGATGTCATTATGGGGTTGGATTGGTTAAGTAAACAAAGGGCTACTAGAATTATAACTGCTTGACTTGAATCAATTGACTTGAATACCCAAGTCAATTGAGGTGACCAGAGTATTGAAAGGAGACATCAATCCCTTGAACCGTGTCACTTGAGGTGACCAGAGTATTGGAAGAAGAATATCGAGCATGATAGCACCTAAATCCTGGAGTAAGGATACTGTTGTTGGTACAGACTCCAAGATTGAAGTCCTACGGGACAAGAAAGATAGGTCGATTCAAAGTAAAAGAATGCCACTAAAGTGTAGAACTACTTTCATAGAGTATGAGACCTAATGTGAAAAGAAGAGGAAATTCAAACTGTCTTGGTGTTAAGACTAAGCATCTGGACTGAGAAGGAAGACGTAGAGCTCAAATGGTTTCGGGGAGCTAAAGTATGAGAAATCGTCTCTTGACAACGTGGAATTCCTGGATAATGTCTACGTTCAGTCGAACGGATGAAATGGAAGTGGGATCACATTAGCTGGTTATGGAACCCAAGCTTCTTGGGAAGAGCGTGAGAAAAATAGACAAGATATTGCAAGGTCTAATTGAAACCTATGAGGATCCTCCACAGATCGAGGGGCTTACCTTGAGAGCCTTGAGAACTTAGCTTCATACTGATCTATCGTCAGCTGGTTCTAACGTAGTTGCAAGAACTCAATCTGCTTCCTTTCCCTGGCCGTTTCTGAAAAATACTTATCGTTGAATGCCCTCTTAAAAGTGTTTCAGTTCAGGGCCATACCTTCAGGAAAGACTTCGTCCTTGGTGGCAACCTACCATTCATTTGCCGTACCTTCTAGTTGATACACGGCTAGCAACACCTTTTCCTCAACTGTACATCTTAGCACTCCGAAAGCCTTCTCTAACTTCTCTATCCATCGGGGTGCTAGCTCGGGATCTCCAATCCCGTCAAACTGTGTCGGCTTTAGGTTCATGAACAGTTCTATCAGTTGTCCCATCTGTCTGGCCCTAACGATTTCCTCTTGAGGATTTACTGTTTCATTGCTCTGGTTCGGCTCTCCTTGACTCCCATTTCCCCTAGTGTTGCCTTGGTTGGCAATGACGGCTGCTAGGGCAGCTCCTATTGCCTGAGCTATACCAGCGTCTCGATCCTAGGCCTATCGATCAATCATATCACCAATTCTTTCCAATACCTTGAGTACACCATCCATCCTTGGGTCCTCAGCTACGGGCGGCCACAAACTAGAAGCTCCACCTCTGGTCCTTCCAGATCTCCTGGACGATTTACTCATCTTTGTCACTTACTAATGAACCTGGTCCATCACAAGTTCAACAATAGGTTAGTAACTTACTCAACCATTAAATCTAGAGTTACTAACTACTCCTTAATAAAATAATCACACAGCAACAGTTCTCCACACATCAACATCAATTTCAAAAATGTTTCAACCAATGGCTTATGGACATTACTCAATTCCGTCCACCTTAGTGATCCACTAAAACTACTCACTTTCAAGCATCAAGCAAACCAAGGTCCAGAAATGGCCTTCAATCCTAAGTAGAGAACTTAAATCTCTATGTCTTGTCACCACCTCACTAGATCAAGCACCATCCATAGGTGTCAAGTCAAAACTAGGCATCCCAAGCCTTTCCCTGACCAATCACCTAAGGTTTTGCTATCCGTCCTTTCCCCACTTAATCCACCTTATTACTCAATTCCTTAACCAACTTTATATCGAGCTGACCTTGCTCTGATACCAAAACAAGCAGAGATGTCACGCCCCGCGCCTCATCGCGAGCACGCAAACATCCCTGCAAGCAGACAACAATAATCTCTCGGCGGTCCTAAGGATCCCCTATATAAAAAGAAAGGTCGAGAGATAACATAATTTACATTAAACACACGAAAGTGGTTCCTGACAACTCCTCGTACATTATATATACATACACAAGATTAAGTAGGACTGGATAGCATCATAAAGTCATACATCAGCACCAACAGTAAACGACTACCACTCCGTTAAATACCAGGGCGACGGATAAGCATGCCAAAAAGGTATCCACAAATCCACCAGGGAAGGGGTCAGGTCACCAATAAAAAATTCAGATGATCATCCACAGCCGCCTAGGACGAACTGTTGGAATCTCCGGTGTCCTCGCTCTCCTCTGATGGCTCGTACTTGGAGAAAGTCTCCGACAGAATCTCCATAGAGTCCTCCATAGTCGCCTCCTATGACGGCTCAACTAGGTCTCCTTCCATGGTCACCTCCTGGTCCGGCTCGCATAGGTCTCCCTAAGATAGCTCCACCACGATGACCTTGTCCTGCAGCGGTGGCACAGAATACTCCGCTGTTAGCGTCCGCTCCGGGCCATTCCTCGACCCAACCATTGAGCCCTCGGGAAACTCTTAGTTCGAGATCGTCTGACACTAGGGAGGTATGACACCCTCCGAAACCTCATGGGGCTTTAGCGGCCCCACTTTCCTATCCTTACGTATATATTACTGTAAACCATGTCTCGAACCGATGAGGCTTCCGGTCCGGTTTTCCCTCGTCTATCCAAACTACTGTACATTTTCTTACGTATATATTCCCCCACCTATCGAGGAACTCGTCATAAAATGGCATCATCTCATACGGGTCCCCGAACCTGATAGGCCACATAACTACTGTCCAGGATATGTAAAGTAAGATTTCCCTAAAAGGGGTGAGATACACATCTCAGTAAGAAAAACCTAACCCTAGGTCAGGTTGACTGTCCTCTTAGGCAACCAAGTCACCCAACCTATCCAACTCATGGTCACACGCAGGTATAACATTCATAATTCAATAAACAACAATACATGGAGGATAGGCATGCATTTATAAATTCATATCACACACGAATGTACGTGTACGCTCGGCCTGTCACTTCGCCACATCTATCAACCTTTACCTGCCTATTTCTCTAGCCCGCGAACTAGTCGCCTCAGGCTTGGCCCACGTAAACGCATTAGACCGTGATCGACGACCCGCGTAAACGCATCAGGTTTCAATTCAATCTCAGGCAGAGTCTATGAGCTCATATTCTATCCCGCGATTATATCGCATCAGGACTGTGGCTATCTCAATCCTGCGACTTTGTCGCATCAGGGCGCCACCTATTCATAATCTACCCCGCTATCTCGTCGCATCACGGTCTCGACCTTCCGCCCCGCGTCTCACATGCCTTGGGGCCTTGCCATGTAATGCGACAGTCATAACTCATGCCACATTATGGCAAACAACTTGATTTTTCAATTCAAAATTTCACATTTCAAAAGCTAATGCGCATTCTAACACAATTTCTAACTCCGTGGAATATGAATCAATTCAAATGACACTTAAACGCGCAACGACTCAAGCATAGGCTATGTCATGTAATCATTCAATAGCATCTAAGAACACATCAAGCTATTAACATTGAGGATTTTCCTATATACCATTTCCGATTGTTCCTCGACTAACCCAATCGAGTCCAATCCCCCTAGCCTTGATTTAGAGAATTTCTTACCTTTGCCTAGCAACACAATTCACTTCTCTTTGAGCCCCCCTAGGATTCAGCCAACTCAAGTCCAAAGCCGATTTGTCGCGCAACCTAGGATAATCAATTGATTTGTCAAAATTCCAAGTCTAATTCCTCAATTCATCCATCCAAATCACCTATAACTTAATCATCATCATCTCTTCACATCATATACACCAAATTGCAACTCAAATCCAGCACATTCAGCCATCCATAGATTCGGTTTGGCCCGGTATTGAACTGGTCCATTCAGTTCTGCCCATGTCGGGTCCAACCGGTACTAATCTACCTCAAATCCATCAATTATACACCATTCTACCTTTTATAATGTCTACCTAAGAGTTTGGAAGTCTCACCGTCAGTTTCAAGCCGCGTGTTTGCCGGAAAGTAATCGAAGGTCGCCGGTTGTCCAAGGGTCAAAATTTCGGCAGTTTCTGGGCAAGATATACATGGGTGGTTCATGGTCAAAAACTTATCAAATAAATCCCCAATTTTTACCACAGGTTCTTACACATGTCTACTGAGGCTCCACCAAATTTGAACTTTAAACTCCAAGAATTAGACCTTCAAATGGACTGAGGAACAGACCTACCTCAGGTTGGTTCTAATTCTTCGGCCTGTGGAAGAATGCTTGCCCTGAATTACACAGAACTCCAAATGATCTGATTCAAATTGGATGACTTCGGCAAGAGGTGGATCTATGTTGTGGTGGTTGGTCGGCGGCAGCTGGTGTCTGGAGATGCCAGCCGTACGGACCGAACGGCGAGAATGGCGGCAGTCGGGTGAGACAAAATTGAAGGAGGAAGAAGATGAAGATGGTTCGGTTGTTCTTGGGGGATTTTCCGCCGAATGAAGAGTGGGAGAGAGAGGAAAGAGAGAGCTGGTTATCCCCAAAAAAAATTGATGATTTGAAGTGATTGGTAGGTGGCATTTATTTATGAAGTGATCTACCACCCTTGGATTTGTGACACTTGTCCATTACTCTATCCCATGAAATCCAATGGCCATCTCTTGTCCTTGAATTTCCGGCAGCTTGGGGGGAGAATGTCCTTTTTGCCCTTCTTTAATTATTCTAAGCTTGAGGGGTAAAATAGTCATTTTACCCCCTACGTTTGGAACGCCGTTTTTCTCGTTTTTGACTTCTTCGATAGGGCAACAGCCAATCAAATTGACATCGAAATTCTTGATTTTTCATTTTAAACTTTTTGAGGACTCATTTCTGATCTTTTCTTCTATTAGATGTGATTTCAGCCTATCCCGAATTGACGGGCGATTTTTGCAAACTATATGCGTATCGACCCCGCGATTCTCATCACGTTTAGGGCTCATCAACTCATGGCGGCTTTGGTTGTCATGTAATTGTGAGGGTTTATCGCTAGACCCTAAGGTTTCGATCATCACTGTCCAATTTAGGATAATTTTGCAAATCGTACGCTGGTTAAACGGCGTCACCTGCTCTGCAGTTGTACGTCACTTGGATGGTAATCCTTAATCATTCTTAGATCGGCCTTTTGGTGATTCTAAATATCCCTTCGACAATCCTTATGGTCAAAGCGCCATTTCCTATCTGAATTGCCTATGTCCACGTACCTTGTCTCGCTTTAACCTTTCCTCTTTGGTCAGTCTACTCAAATTGATCAGATTTGAGCGGAATACGACTGAAATACATCGCTTGATATACATGAACTTATCATTACAGAGTCTGAAGTTGATTGAAAATCAGAATGTCACAGACTGAGGACTCCGCTGGGGCTTATTCCAACCCAGCATCTCTAATTAGAAATTTTTGAGGACTTGAGTCAATTAAAAGCTTGATTGATTTATCTAACCCTATTTTCTGCAGATGTTCGCGAAGGTGAGGTATGTATCCTAACCATTGTGTTAAATATTTTTGCAGATTGCAGAAATAAGGGGTGGAGTGTTTGCTGACATCTTTCTACATGTTGGAGTTAGGATTGTATGTTTAGTTTTACTCATTTATTGAAGTGGTGTTTGATACAAACTACTGTGCATGACCTTGCATTGTGATGATCACGACACATTGCACACAGTGGCGGTCAAATCCCGACTGCAAACCACCTTTAGGTTACCTTAGATAGGGAAAGGGTACGAAAGCATCTCGTGTTTGATGCCACTTGAGATTTTCGTGTTCATTCATGCTCACAATCTAAATTGGTGATATCTAGCCTTCTTGGATGGGTATTCTTGGGGAGGAATATGCCATATTTGGATCGTGGAAGCCTCAGTCATAGGTCCCTCACCTGATTTTATTTTTAGAGTATATTCCTACTTGTCTCATGCACATGTCTGTGGAAGGTTGGTATACCTAAAACCACACATTGTTACAATGGAATATTTCATGCTTCCTGAGGTTTTGGTTGGTGAGGAATTTACTTTTAATGTATTTCCTTACTCCGTGTTTCATAGTATGTTCATGTATTGCATATTATTCACATCTACATGCATTGCATACATTTTGAAATCATTCAAGTGACTAATTGAAATAACAATGATAGGGGATAGGATGTTGCTCTTCCCTAGAAGTTAGACAGAGTTGGTAACCTTCGAATATCTAAAGAAAGTCACTCGGCCTAGGCCGAAACAAGGTTGCATTTTACTAGATTTGTACATGGTCGAGAGCTGACTGATCGTAAATTGGGATATGCCGAAGATTGCCAGACTAACTATTATGTCAATAAACTTATATTTAAGCGGCAAGCAGATGAGATGTTCAAGCACTATCTAGCGGTGAGAAGGCAGTACTGCAATGGCTTAGCTAGAGAAGCCTATGCCCGCCGAAAAGATGAACGTCAAGCCAGGACAAATCAACCAATGATCTCTCTTTGGGGAAGTAAAAGACGCCCTGCAACCAATACGAAGTCAAGACGCATCATACTAAAAAAGACAAAAACCAAGAAGACTCATGAGGTCATTAAACCGTGGACCAGAGAGTGCCTAGAGGAATTAGAGCATCTCAATCGACCCGTCGAAGATTATTCTTCGCAATTTGAAGGACACTCGACTAAGTGAGAAGTCCTGATTACCGAGCCATGTCCTGAAGAGGGGCAAGACAAAGATGCGCTCAAGAAGGAAACCCAAATGAACCGTCACCCCAAAGAAGATTAGATCTTGGGGAGGGATAATTTAGATCCCACTTTCCATTGGCCTTTTATGGCCTTTTTGTTTTAGAATAAATCTGATTAGTTTTTTCCCCCTCTCGAGACCCTTTTCGATCTCTCTATCATACCATATACTTCTTGTAATAAGGAATATCTTCTGATATGCCCACAGTTGATGTTTTGACCAATGGAATGTGACGTTGTTATTTCCTTTAAACACTAAGATGATTCTGACTAATTGCATAATTCACTTGTTTGAAATTCAAATTAGACCTTGAGTCGGTCTTTCATACCTGAAAGGGATTCTAATTTCTATTTCATTGACTGGAATATGCAATTAAACTAGTTCATGCATATTTCATGACATTAGCACAATCACATGTTTAAAGTAATCTTTGACGATTGATTTTTTAAAATCATTTGCATATTTTAGACTTGATGGGAAAGCATAACATCCAAGTGTTCAATATCCCTCGAGCTGAGCTCCTAGCCTGGTGGGGCAGCATGGGTGAAGTTAGCCAGAAGTACGCCAGATCACGGTTAGTATATCTGTTGGACCTGCTGAAAAATGAATGTCTACCTAAACTTATCCAAGCCATGACATTTTATTGGGAACCCACCACCGCGACGTTCTACATGGAAGGACTGGAGGTTACCCCCACCTTGAAGAATATAGCGCTGCCATTGGGGTTGAGTTTACTCACTTGTTAGTTCAGCCTCCTATAGGGTTGAGCCTTTGAGTTAACTAGCTGAATTCTTGGATACAAACCTCAACGAAATCAAGGCAGATGCCAAAAGTAATTCCGGGCGAGTTTCTTTATTCTTTTTTCTAGGTAGGTTTTCCAACCTCCATGCTTGTAAAGGAACTAAATCTGGTAGAGTTTTTCTCTTGGCGTTCCTTAGTTTTGTCCTATTTCCGATCTAGTATGTAACTTTTGACCCTATTATGGTTGTAGTGGTCAAACAAGTCTGTTACAGAGGGGATGACTCAAACTTTATCCTCGCTGAACCATCCTCTCTATCAACCATTTTGAGAAAAGCAAGAAAGGAATCTTTAGAGCCTCTAGTGGTCTCCTATACTTGTGGTTCACATCCCATATAAAGCAATTTCATATCTGTATAGGTTTTATTGAGATTAGCTTTGTTGCCCATCCTCTTAGAACTTTCATCAAAACTCATACACGTATTCCTAAGTTCAACTTTAAAGAATGAAAGGAATTTCTTAGAACTTTAAAATCAAAACAACTCTGATGGCAGCTTAGATTACCAACACTCGGTAAAGTCAGACTCGCATGTAATGGCGCAGACCCAGTCCCCTTATTAGGATTCACAATCGCCACCGCATATTATCCAAGGAAGGTTGTCCAACAATTTGGAGCATTGCAAGATATCCCTTCATCACCACGACCAGATGTTTTCGTGTTTGACTTGCCAAGAGAGACTCTCACAGAGGAAAAGAAGAAGCAATTCGAAGCCAAGGTGGAATTCATCATACGCTCTTTGAAAGACTCCCAAACTGAAAACATAGAATGGCCAGATGATATGACTCATGAGATGAAATACTCATAGGGCTTCTATAGAATACATTCGATGCTTTGAGGCTACTAGACACAGCTTTGTCGAACCTTAGTACCTGAATACGTCGTGTCGTACGTGCTTGGAGTGGAGCCATATATACTTGAAGACGTGGGATCACCGTCATATTCAAGAGATGATGAATCTCAAACTGAAGGATCCGATCTTTGCTGGGATGATGAGGGTGACTTAGACCCTAAGCGCCCTAGACTTGGATAGACTATTCTATCAAGTGTCAAACGTGTGAACATTATTATGTTTTCTTGGCATTTGGATACTTATTTGTATTAAATGTTACTTCTGGCACATATGTATGAGCATAAGCATGTTTCGTCGACGCGTGAAAAAAACTATCGTTAAAGATTACGCTTCTTTCAATTTCATGAATTCTTTGGAAAATGATTGAAAGAACTGTTCACATGAAACTAAGGCTAAAAAAGTTGTCCTTTTTCTCATTCATTAATAGAAAACATGCAATTGAAAGAATCCAGTACTTTTTTATTTGTCATAAAGAGATGCTTACTTGTTATTTTCAAATAAATAGGTACTTTCTAATCATAGAATTACCAAGACATTATTTCCGTACTCAACTTAGACGAGAATGGAACAATAGGAGTTGACTCCACGAGTGGACAAGTTGGAGACCCAAATGACTACTATGATTACCATGATGGCTGAAATTAAGGCAATGTTGGAAGCCTCCCAAGCCAAGCAGACAGTAGTACTTAACCTGAACGACTCAGGTCAATCATCAATACCCAATATGACCGACAAATGGACAGCTGAAGGTGCCCAATCGATCATTGAGGACACTCGTGCGCCGAATGTCCAGCTACAATCAAAGATGCCCCCTATTGTCATTAACCTCAAGAATGAGGAGAAGGGAAAATAGTCTGTGACTACAAAGAACTAGACTTCGTAAGAAATTACAATGGGACAGGCTGTCCACATGCTTACCTCAAATATTCCTCGGCTGAGGAATACATTCCAAGAGAGTTTGGCTGGCACTGCTCTAGCCTGGTTTATTGAGTTAGATCTTGATGACTACGACGGATGGAAAGATGTTGCTGAAGATTTCCTCAAGCAGTATAAATTTAACATAGCTACAGCCCCGGCAAGGGAAGAACTGTTATAAACTGTGAAAGGAAGAGGAGAAACAATTAGAACATATGCCCAGAGATGGCGCGCTTTGGCCACTCAAGTAAAACCACCGATCCCGGAAGATGACTTGATTGAACTGTTCTTGAAGGCACTTCCATACGAATACTTTGACAGATTAAACACCTTAGGATGCCAAACCTTTACACATTTGATAAAGGTGGCCAAGAGATTAGAGTGGGCTTTAAGAGAAAGAAGACCACAAGAAACTTCGATGAGAAAGCAATATCCCTCAAGAAAAGACAGAGAGGCTGGAGTTGACATAGCCTTTGTACCGGATTCCCATAAGCTCAAGATGTTCGCTAATTCTAATCAGGCTAAATGAGGATCGTCATGGTCAATGTCTAAAAGGCAAGAGCCTAGGAAGATGCAACCTCAGAAGCACTTTTTTCAACTTCTCCGGTCACTATCCAAGTTGCTCCCGATGTTAATTGAACAATACTTAGTGGCAAAGAAACCTCCTAGAGAGAATCCAGCGAAATATTCTGGTTTTGATGAAAGCCAGACTTACACCTATCATATAGGTGAAAGGGGACACAATGTTGATAATTGCTACATCCTTAAGCTGAAGGTTCAGGTTCTCATTGACAATCAAATTTTGAAATTCGATGATGTGGCTCCAAACATGTAATATAATCCCCTCCCTGATCACCAATCAATTGGTGCAATATTTGCTGATGAATAAGAAAACCACCTTGAGCTGAAGGTGAATATACCCAAGTTAACCAACATTTTGGCAATCGCCTCGTCATACACAAAAGAGGGAGAAGAGTCGGCTGAAAGAAAAAAGCTATGTATTGCCAAAATGATGAGCCTATGGATAATGTCGAGCGTAGCTGATGAAGAGTTTGAAGGAATTAAAGTCTCAGTGAACCTAGAATGTAACCAGTTTGTGGTTGAAATCGAGCGATGAAATATGTGGAAATGTCCCACATGAAAGTCTGGTAGGCGACGTAGAGCTGATTACCGAATCAGAAGAAGAGCCTAATGAAGACGAACTGAAAGCTACCAAGCGAAGTCTGGCTGATCGCAGATGTATAACCAAAGCACTGAAGAGAGGCGAGGTTATAGATAATCTAGGCGAAGATTTTGGTGGGTACAATTTTAAGTGAAGTACTTCGCGCCTCCCAGTTTCTTTCAAAGAATGGAGGATATAATTCTTGATGGATGGGGAGGTATTGATGATCCTGTTCAACCAGAAGTCCAGGGGATGTGATAGAATCTTTTATAAAAGAACTTGAATCGTCACTCAACCAGGTGATATCGGGACATTTCCTATGCATAGAAGAACAAGTGAATGATCTCTCAAGAGAGATGGAGGATGTGTCATTTCAATTGACAATGTGCGGTCATCCTCAGACGACAGATGACAAGCTTGACATCGAGCAATACGTCAGGATAGACAAGTTAATAGCCTAGTGGCAAAGCTTGATTGAACTATTCAAGAAAGTAACAAGACATTTGAAGTTTGCAATATCAGCTGAGTCAAGTGATGCTGATAAATACCACCATTCGGAAACTTCCTAGAAGGTTTTGGCAATACTGTGGTAATGATTGAAACTGCTACGGTTGTAGTAATCAAACTAGATGAGCTTGACAGCCTAAGCCAAGAAGGTGACTGTCCGGTTAAACCTGTGGTAATTCACCTACCAAGAGATAAAACTGATGATGAATCTGAACCAGAGGCATCCCACCTGACGACGGTAACCATATAAGTCCCATTGGTAGAAATTTATGATCCTAACGCGGAGCAATGGAACGAGAGAAGTAGATGTCATTATGAGGTCCGGACGATTTTATGCCTCAAGGAAAGGCGAATATGAAAATAAGGAGGTGTTGAAAGAAGATGCGGAAAAACTCCTATCCATCGTCAAAACCAACGAATTTGAGGTGATAGAGCAGTTAAGAAAAATGCCAGCCCAAATATCTTTGTTAGATTTGTTCATAAACTTAAAAAATGTAAGGATGCGCGGCTAAAGGTAATAAATGAAGTACATGTTGCCAAAACCATCAACAACATACAGTTGTGAGAATTTGTGGGGGCAATTCTTCTTAAGGATCAATTGAGCTTGTCAGATGAAGATTTCCCCTTGGAAGGAAGAGGGCACAACAAGGCCTTATACATCATTGCACACTATAATGGAAAGAGAGTAGCACACATGCTAATCGATAAAGGATCTGCTTTTAACATCTGCCCGTTGGCTACATTGAGAAGCTTGGGCATCAAAGAAGAAATGATTCAAACTTTCGAGGTGGCTGTTAGAGCTTTTGATGAGATGAGGAAAATAGTGGTAGGCGAAATCGAGCTGGATGTGCTCATTGGCCAAATCAAATTCTCCATAAACTTCCAAGTAATGGATTTGCCAAGTGCATTTGGATTCCTGTTAGGGAGGCCATGGATCCACATCGCTGGACCCATGCCTTCAAGTCTACATCAGAAAGTATGATTCATGATTGACGGGTAAGTAGTTACCGTCCATGGAGATGTTGATCTCCTTGCGTATCAGAATAGCGTTATTCCCTACATTTAACCAGAAGTTAAGCAGGAAGCTAGCTATCATTCTCTGGAGCTGGTGGCAGTAACCCACACTCCTGTGGGGGCAAAACCGAATACCCCGTTTATCTCCGAAGCTAACATTTTACCAGTTAAAATGCTACTAGCATATGGATTCAACCTAGGAAAAGGTCTTGGCAAGCATGGTCAAGGAATCAGCGCTCCTCTACAATTAAAATTCAACAAGCTTAAGACAGGCTTGGGATATTAGAGCAAGAGCCGTGGATGCTATAGACGCTAGAAAAACCAAAAGGATTCCTTCATTGGTTCTCCAACAACGAAATGTAAGTCTAAGATGTTCAACAGCCCTTTGAATGAGTACTTCAGCAAAGACTCTAAGTGGCTATCAAAATAAGTGACAACTCTGTCAACGGAACTAGATCCAGCAATCTCTTTTCTGGATAATGACTCTGTGAACGTCATCATAGAGTGGCTTGATGAGGAAGCCACTACTTTTGGGTAAAGAAACATCTCCCTTGCTTCTAATACTGCATTTAAATTCTTGCATTTCTTTGCACTTTTCATTTTTGCTGTTGGAAGTAAGTGTAGGAAAACACCTTTGGATCTTCGACGATTAGTCCGAACAGCATAGCTTGTAATGCGGTCCATTTTTACATTCAATAAAATGCACAACTTTTATTAAGGATATATGGGACAACGTATCAATCTAGTGATGATACTAGCCTTCCATATGGGTAGCTTGAGCTTTGATTTGCCATATGATTCCTGATTTTCAAGAGATTTTCGAGGAACAAGGATGTCCGAGGATATAAAGACTAGTTCCATTTATGCCTGTACTTATTTTAAAATTTCTTTTGAAAAGATTTTTCACACCCATAAATCACATTTTCATATGAAATAGAGACTAACTATTCTCATGACATTCCAAGCATATCATCTCAAACATGCATACTAGGTCATTGTGCGAACCGGATCACCAAGATGATTACTCCTGTGATATCGAGGAAGACGCGGTTGGGGGTTATGCAGCTATCCGTAGAGATTGAAGTGCCTTTGAAAATTCGACACCTCCCACTTCAGGAGCCAATAGTTATTAACTTGGGTAATGTTGCAGATGTCAAAGAAGTTAAGATTGGTGGACATTTATCCCAAGCTGAAAGGCTCTGATTTACATAATTACTTAAAGAGTATCAGGATATCTTTGTATGGTCATACGCCGATATGCAGGGTTTGGATCCAAGAATTGTGGAAACTAGTGAGACAAGGCATCATAAGGATGAGAGCAGAGTTAGAAGACAGAATTAAAGAAAAAGTGATGAAACTTCTTAGAGTGGGTTTTATTGAAGCTATCATTTACTCAGATTGGATTGCAACATAGTCCCCGTCATGAAAAAAGATGGCAAAGTCCGGATTTGTGTGGATTATCGGTACTTGAATAGAGCAAGCTCAAAGGGTGATTTTTCACTTCCCCACATCATTGTGCTGGTGGATAGTGCAGCAGGGTGCAAATTATTCTCATTCATGGATGGATTCTTCGGATATACCCTAATCCTCATGAAACAGGAGAACAAGCCGAAAACTGCATTTACCACCCCTTGATTAAATTTCTGTTATAAAATAATGCCCTTTGGACTAAAGAATGCTGGGGAAACTTAACAGAAGGCGATGGTCACCCCTATTTCACGACATGATCCATAAGGAGATCGAGGTATATGTCGATGACATGATCGCTAAGTCCAAGAAATGACAAGATCACATTCAAGTGTTAAAAAAGCTGTTTGAGTGATTGCGAAAATACAAGTTGAGGTTGAACCCCAATAAATGTTTGTTTGTGGCAAAATCTAGGAAACTTCTCGGATTCATGGTTAATAGCAGGGACATTAAAATTGACCTTTCAAAAATCCAAGCTAACTGTGACCTAGCGACTCCCTCAACAGTGAAAAAAGTAAGAAGTCTTCTAGAGAGACTAAACTACATCACCAAATTCATCAATCAATTATCAAATGTGGCTAAATCGATTTTCAAACTACTCAAGAAGGGTGCGAATACAGAATGCAGTCAGGCTTTTCGAAATATCAAAACTTATCTAGCCACTCCACAGTACTTGTGCCACCCATCTCAGGTCATCCTTTGACCTTGTATTTGATTATACACCAAGAATCTTTGGGAGCCTTACTTGCTCAAACAAACCATTGGATGGTAAGGAAAGAGCCATTTGCTATTTGAGTAAGAAATTCACCTCGTCTGAAATAAATTATGTGCATGTGGAGAAGGCTTGTGTAGCAACAGTGTGGGTGCTTCGCAAATTGAGACAGAATACCCACATATTCACTTGGTAACAGAAAATGATCCTATCAAATATCTCTTGGAGAAACCTACCTTGATAGGGAAATTAGCAAAATAACAAGTGATATTGTCTAAATTTGATATTAAGAGCTCTCCACAAAAGTCTGTGAAAGGGAGAGCCATAACTGATATATTGGCAGAGAACCCTCAAAATCGCACATCTTTTGGGTAGACAAAATTAGAACATCAAGTTTTGAATCTGACAGATGATAAGTGGGTCATGTATTTTGTTGGTGCCGTTAATCTATCGGGAGCTAGCACAAGCACAGTGCTAATATCTCCTGATGGTCAACATTATCCGGCTGTAGCAAAATTGACTTTCCCTTGCACCAACAATATTTCAGAATACGAGGCATGCATTCTAGGTCTACAGTTGGCCATTTCCATGGAGTATCTAAGCCGCAGGTTTTTGAAGATTTTATGCTCATTATTTTTCATACACAGGAGAGTGGAAAATAAAGTACACAAAGCTCAATCCATTATCATGAGTACTTGGAAGAGTTGACGCTTAAATTCGAAAAAGTGTCATTTGAATACATGCCAAGAGCGCAGAACCAGTTCGCAGACGCGTTGGTCACGCTGGCATCCATGTTGCAAATAACTGATGGATTAGAAGTAGAGCCACTAAGATCGGTATAATCAGAAAACCGACTTATTGTATGATGGTCGAAAAAGATTTTGACGGAGAGCCGTGGTACCATGATATCAAGAATTATCTCTTGAAGAGAGTTTCCTGAAGGATGTCAGGCAGCAGACCGAAGGTATATAGCTAAGATGGCTAGCAAATTCTTCCTTAGTGGATAAACTTTGTACAAAAGGTCATTTGACTCCACTTTGTTATGGTGTGTGGATGCTAAAGAAGCAAATACTCTCATGGGGGACTACATGAAGGTATATGCGGGCCACACATGAATGGCCATCTCCTCGCTAGAAAGATCATGTGGCTTGGTTATTATTGGATGAGCATCGAATCAGACTATACTCAACATGTCAGGTCATGCCACCAATGCCAAATATATGACAATAAAATTAATGCACCCCCGAACGAACTTCATCAGATGTATGAAGTTTGGCTTTTTTCTATGTGGGGAATTAACATGCTAGGGCCTATCAGTCCAGTAGCTTCGAATGGTCACCATTTCATTCTAGTTGCCATTGATTACTTCACGAAGTGGATAGAGGCCAGTTCTTACACAAATGTCACTGCAAGGAATGTGGCAAAGTTTATCAGGAGAGATGTAATTTCTTGATATGGTACCCCACGAGCGATCATCATAGATAATAGGTCCAACTTAATCAACAAGATCGTCGATGATCCGCTGGAGCAGTTCGATGTTCGACATCTATTCTTCCCCTTACCGCCACAAATGAATGGAGCAGTGGAAGCGGCAAACAAGAACATCAAAAATATTTTGACTAAGACTGCCAAAAATTACAAGGATTGACATGAGAAGCTACTCTTTGCCTTAATGGCATATCGAATTTCAATTAGGACCTCTACAGGGACAACTCCTTATGCTCTAATATACGGGATGGAAGCTATCCTACATGTAGAGATTGAGGTTTCATCTTTGAGAATACTGTCAGAAGTTGAACTCTTTGAAGCAAAGTGGGTCAAACACAGATATGACCAGCTAAATCTAATAGACAAGAAGCGTCTTAGAGCAATCTGTCGTGGCCAGAGTTACTAGAGGAGGGTGGTCAAGTCATTTAATCGGAAAGTTAAACACATAAGTTTCAAGGTGGATGACCTGGTGGTGAAGAAGACTCTGCCGAATGCCGCTCATCCAGGAGGCAAGTTTATCCCGAAATATGAAAGCCCTTATGTTGTCAAAAAAGTTCTCATGGGTGGGGCATTAATTCTTGTAAATTTCGAAGGAGAAGAATTGTGATATCCTGTAATTTCAGATGTTGTAAAGAAGTATTACCCTTGAAATCACATGATGATCGCTTGACTTTCTCTGAAACAATCTGAGCCGCCACAGCGGTCATTACATAAGCATATATGCATCCATACATACATGACATGTGTTATGTTTTGCAGGATTCCGAGGAACGAACTCAGAATCAAACTTGTTCAAATAGAACCAAGGACGGAACGGCCCCTAACACGTAGAACCAGGTGATATGTGTCTGTTCCATCAAGAGTTAAAATATCTTTAACTTACTAGAGTTTCCATTCTCTTCATACTGGAATGCCTGATGAAGACATAAGACAACAATAAAGGAATACTATAAAATTTCTCATTTTCCTATAAGAAGGAAGAGGTTAAAGATAGACATGCATTTGGTTGAACTTACGAACGAATCATGCTTTCAAAAGATGAATTTCTAACGATTGTTGCACACATGTTAGGGTTAGAGGTTATCCAGACATGGCCTAAGCATGCATGGTGCATCATTAAATCCTTATGGGATGAAATGTATGGAGAAAAACGAAATGATATTTCCAAACAGAGTTGTTTAGTCTATCTAACAGAAATGTTTCTTCAGATAAGAGGCAAACCTAATCCAAACAAATCCTATATACACTAGAGAGACGATAGTACTCTAAGGATGGAAAATCCTAGACCAGGAGATGTGAGGGCTATTCGCATCGATTACATGGATTGGGATGATGGAGGCATTCATTCTTCTCCATAAACACTACAGGTGATCATTGATAAACCCTTTGAGCGGTGGTCTTTATTTCCTAACCCTGTCAAGAGCCACCCCACATTGGGGTCGTATAGAAGCAGTCCGGTAACTTGAAAAGGTAAATGGTTAGAAATCTTTTTGCTCGGATTAACATCAATCTTCGTGTATTGATATGCATTGATCCAGGCGCCATATGATGACGAAGAGACGTTCATTTCTCTATCCTATACACTTATTCCAGTTGCATAGCCAATTTGAGCCTACGATATTTGTTTCATGTACCCTCATTGGTGGTCATTGCACAATACCAAGATGAAAGTGGTAAAGACGTAGGAGTTACATGAGGCTTTCAAAGTAAAATGTTCAAACATATTGAGACTCAAGTCACATACCCTATATGATCATCAAACATCCTAGTTCCTAAAAAAAGAAAAAGAAAAGGCAAGATCGAAAAAGAGAAAGAGCCGAATCTCTATGCATTAAAAAAGAACAAGAAGAGATAAAAAGCCCGACAAGAGCGGGGCTGACCCTCACTAGAATGCTGAAAAGTCGTAAGACAGATTTTGAGGACACCAAGGAATTACTAGATACCCCAACCCCTACCAAGTTCTAAAGTAAAGAAGAATCCTCACAAATTGTGCAGCGAAAGGCTACTCCTCGAATGGAATCATAGCTAAATGCCAAAAGATAAACTAGGTCTTTCAAAGATTAGACCCATTCTCAAGAAGACCAAAGATGTTCTTCAAAGAGTCATCAACCAGAGACGAAATAGAAGATTGATCGGCAATGATCACCAATGTCAAACCCCTCGCGATTCCAGGCAAAAAACAAGCCTTTTTCGGTCCCCAATCCTACCAGCATTACAACCCTTTGCTGTCTTTTCTGACTAAGACGCCTAGGTTAATGTATACCTTAGCTTGAAGAGGTACGAGCAAGATTATTTCTTTACCATTTTGCAGAGTTCTTGACTTGTAAACCTGAAGCATATGAAGAAAACTTTCATTCAAAAGACCTAACTTAGAGAGTGAGTCACCTTGGAAACCGTGTCCAAGCCCAACATTATGGTCTCGTAAAGACCCCCTGATCGACCGAATTGTATGTGCTGCAAATGGCTCCAACAACCCAGGTGTAGTTAGTAGGAAATTTGAGTGCTTTCTTCGTAAAAGACCAAAGTCGAAGAATTGGTGAGAAGCCCTCTTTGACAAAGAAATTCCAATAGAATGCTTACATAAGCTTTGTTGGAAACTTCAAATTGTTTGATCCAGAATTTTCCTTACAAGGATTTCTGATCATCTTTACAGGTTTAAGATATCTTGGATAACCTCCAACATTATAAGTCGTTTTGCATACCCACATAGGTCAAAGTAAAGTTTGTCTGCATTATAACTGTCATTGCCTCGAGATAACTGATATCTTTTTGATGAGGAATGAATTCTCAGGTTTAAACTTCTATAAGACTCACGGCAACTCCAGGTTAAAGAAGGATACCTTGCTCAACAATGAAGAGCATCAGAGTTGTCGTTATGTGAAATTGCAGGTTTGTACTTTCTATAGGATACTAGAGTCCCTAAATCCCATAATAGCACCTCGCATGATGAAAAGACAATCTATAGAGTCATCTTCCAGTGTGATTTTAGGTAATTCTTATATCCCTAAAGAATCTTGTTAACAACATTTTTTGCAGGTTTGAATTTTCTGCAGGGTACTTGGAGTCCCCAAATCCAAGAATGGCGCCCTGCATGTTGAGAAGACAATCTTTAGAACCTACTTTCTGTAAGGTTCTAGGTAACCCCTAAACCCTAGAGTAGTCCCTTTGGTAAAACCTAAAAGTTAGGTATATCTCATTTGTATAGACTCTCGTTGATTCCTCAAGTTGTAGGATCAGCCTAGTTTCTAACAAACCCTAAAGAACGGGTGCGTCACCTTTAGGTTCCTAGTGGAAAGGATGCCTAGTCTCCGACAAACCCTAAAGAATGGGTGCGTCACCTTTAGAACAGGTGTGTCACCTTTAAGTTCCTAATGGATAGGAATCTCTGACAAACCTTAAAGAACGGATGGGTCACCTTTAGGTTCCTGGTGAATAGGAAGCCTAGTCTCCGACAAACCCTAAAGAACGGGTGCGTCACCTTTAGGTTCCTGGTGGATAGGAAGCCTACTCTCCGACAATCTCTAAAGAACGAGTGCATCATCCATATGTTCCTAATAGAAAGAAGTCATATTCAAGGTCTGAACCACCATACGGATCAAAACCTTTGACAAGCCCTAAAGAACGGGTGCGTCGTCCATAGGTTCCTGTCAAATAGGAATCCCATTATGATTTGGTCTACCAGACGGGCAAGAACTTAACTGCCCTAGGAAGCTCAAGAGACGAGTTCCCTAGGTATTTACTTGAATCTGGCATATACCGCATATGCGGCGCGAGCATCAGGCAGATGAGTAACAAATGAGTATCTCTACTCCATCTCTCTCGCTTATATCAACAAAGATAGAATGAGATGAGCGTTTACCATTAGGACAAGAAAGATTGAACGTTAGGATTCATTTTTCTTATCCCTAGTTGAGCCAGTCTAGACTTAGGTGTCATACATGTCTTTGAGGGAAACTTCTCATGAGATTCCTGTAAAAAAGGGGCAGCTGTTGACACCTGATTTTTGTCTAGTTTTTTTAGTCTTATTATGAAAAATTATAAAAAAAATCCATAAAAAGTAAAAAAAAATTACAAATCAACTTTGGTGACCTTGGCCAAGCCCAAGGAACCATTGTTTTATCAAAAAATAATTTTTTTATATTTTTCATATTTTTTGGTATTTTTAGAAAATAGCAAAATATCCAAAAACTAAAAAAATAACATTTGAGGTCATAAAAATATGAAAAATAATCAATATTTTTATTTTTATTTCTTTGTATTCTTGACCTCATAAAAGGTTCAAATTCAAGTTCAATTTTAGGTTTTCCCTTGTTACACGTATGATTAAATTTGATTAAAAAAGTGTCAATTGGTTCTTTTAATTTGCAATTTTGGTGTTTTTAGGGTCTTGACATTCAATATAATTGTCCTCCATTGCAATTTAGCCCAATTATTTGCATAAATTGCTCGATTACATGAACTGAGTAAAATTGCATACTTTATTACAATTAAGTCCTTGAATTTGGGCATAATTGAAATTACTTTCAATTCAAGGGCTACATTTACCAATTGAAGCCACTATACAATGTTTTCATCATTCTGAGTCGATTGGCATAGGTGGTTTGATCCAATTTGACTATTTGAGCCTTCAATTCAGAATTTTTCGAATTGTAGTTAAGGACAAATTTGGCGCTTTTATAGAAATTGACGTGAACTTTTGGGCAAAAGTCACATTTTTAGATAATATTCATGCCTTAAGTTCGATTCTGAGGCTTAATTATGAAAATTCCCCATCGATTTTGGTTAATTTTGGAAATTACAATTTGGAACAGGTTCGGACCGGTCAGACCGCTCGGTCAGACCAGTCGAACCGGTCTACTACGGTGCATCTTCTTCCTACCATTCGCGCCATTTTTGCAGTCAAAGAGGGTGGATTCTGATCGAAAAATTGAAGGATCAATTGTCTTCAATTCTTGAAATTGTTGGAGGGGTTTTATTAACCATGAAGTCTGGCATCGATGACAACCAGTCCAATGACTTGGGTGTACCAGAGCCACGTCGATAAGGGTCAAATGTCCATCTAGTAAATTTGAGCCAAACACCGAACCAAATGCTGAGGAATTGCTTGAAATACGTTCACTGGAAGGCCTAAAAGGACTGGCCATCTCGTTCCTGGCGATTTCCAGTCGTTGGCGACCATTTGCACGTGATTGCACGTGCGGAGGCCACTAACTTGCCCGCTCCCATGCGGCCAAAATTTTAACGAGAGCTATATAATCAAAACGGACGGCTTCTTGTGGGGAGGTTGGAGAATTATATTCTGCATAGACAACAGAATTGAGAGAGAGAAAGAACGGGGGAAAGAGCTCGCCCTCCGACTGCCGTTGTCGAAGGCTTGAGGTCGACCTGCAAGTGATCGGCGATGACGATTCAGGTGGAATCGAGTTGCAATTCCACTTCGAAAACTCTAGCTCCAAAGAGTTGATCGCACCTACCTGCATAGCCTTTCATCCAGAGAAACGGTAAGGCAATCTTCGAGCTCCATTTCTGACCTTCAATGGTAGATCTTCATTTCGATCTCAATTCGTGCGATTGATGTGTGTGAAACGTCTCCAAGCCATCCCCAAGCATGATCCTGTGTTTCAATTGCATTGCAATCGAGTCAAACCGCGCATTCGAACTCCATTGCCATCGCCGATTTAGTCGAAGGTTGTCTAGGTTATCCTAGATTTTACTAGATGAATCTGACCTATGACATTCTGAAATCAGACCCTTTTTGAAGCATGAATGAATAGGATATCTCATCGGCGCGCTTTAGTTAAATCTCGTTCAGAGTTGGCCACTCTTAAGAAGACTAACCGGTGGGGAAAGACTAATTAGGAAATGGATACGTGGACCTAAGAACCTGACCATGGATCGACGCTTTGGTCATAAGGATTGTCAAGGTAAGGTTTAGAACCATTATAGACCGATCTTAAGAATGATTATGAAATGAATTGCTAGCATTATATAATTGGATCGCGGATGATTTCGTTTGACTATAGTATACTTTGCGAACTTTCGTAAATCAAATTCTGATGATCGCGTCATCCGAAACTAGTGATTGGCCTTCACAATTACATGACCACCAAAGATCGTCATGCGTCGAGCAAACGTGAATGTGACGTTAATCGCAGGTCGATACGCGTAGCTCCCAAAAGAGCCGCCCGTTAGTTTGAGATATATTGAAGTCGCAATCGATTGAGAATGGTCACGAACTGGACTTCGAACTTGGGCACCGGATATTCAAGGATGTTCAATATTAATAAATTTGACGTCACCTCATCCTGAGTAATTAAGATTATGTTTCGCCCTAAAATGATCGGAAAAGTGAAATCTAGATTGGAAATGGAAATCGATTGAGAATGGTCACGAACTGGACTTCGAACTTGGGCACCGGATATTCAAGGATGTTCAATATTAATAAATTTGACGTCACCTCATCCTGAGTAATTAAGATTATGTTTCGCCCAAAGAAATGCTCTTGCCTCTAGAAAATTAGTAGGGCATTCTTGTCCATTTGTAGCCTTGCTTATTGATGGAGAAGAAACAAAAGTGGCCCCAAAAGTCAAAACCCCAAAAAACAATCATCTTTCAAGCTAGTCAATCCATCGTGTCTTTCATTAGTCACTTCCTTGTCTCCCCCCCACTTGATTGAAGCTTCTTGGACAAGCTTGGAAGAGCTCAAGTCACTCTTCTTCTTCTTTTTCTTATTTGGGATTTCATTCTTCTCTCATCCTCTCCCTCTCATTTCCCCTCCTTGTCCATGAAGCACCGAACCCACGCCACTCGCCCCTCGACGACGAAACCGTGAGCTTTAGAGGCTGATTAAGAGGCTTGCCTCGCTTGTTTCCTTTGGAACTGGATCAGCCGTTGCAAACCGGTTCTGGCCGTGAACCTCGAGGCTAGTTTTGTGGGTTTTCCTCGCTTGAAACTCTTGATAAGTTACTCTTAAACTTAGCCTAGGACTCTAGGTTACTAATGGATGGCTTAGAGTTTGATTTGGTAGAGCTTTACGGGCTGTTTTTGTGAGAAAAACGTTAATGACCCGAGAGCCCGTATAATCTCGTTTTCAGCGCGCGTCGAAATTAGAATGGCTTGTTCTAGGTCGTTCGGAGTCCAAATTGTGCCCCGTTTTCTCCCATGCGACAGTAAGATCATGAAGAATATGATTATGAAGTTATGGTCCCAAAAAATTAAACTAGATTGTGTCAGTTTTGATAGAAGTAAGCCTGGTCAAGGGAAAACGAACCTGCCATGAGATGGACAAACCATACTTGGTCGCTTCTTGGTTTAAAAATGGAGAAATCTAGGTTAAATGATGAATTTTGAATCTGGTCATGAAATATCATTAGGTCTCGGATATACCTTGAAGTTGTTCAAACTTGAATTGAGTGAGTTAAGTGGCATAAATGACTAAACCGAGTCTTGAATTGAACTTGAGAGGCCGTGAGCTTGTGAATGAATCTAAATCGAGAATATGTGGTTGACCTTGTGCCTAAAATTTCATGTCAAAATGAATTAATTGCTTGGTTAAGCTAGCTAGTCGCAACTGGATGAATTATGGATGTTCGGCCTAGAGGTGCCAATGTGGATTGATTGATTGAATTGCTCCATTTGCCTCCGTGATGCTTGGCCATGGATTATGATGTGAGATTTAATATCTTGACGTAGAGGCCGAACTATGGGAATGCCTATTAGGACTCGAGAGCCATTATTGCGGGGGGTCTATGAAATCACATATTAACCTATTAAGGTTAAAGCATGACCCGAGAGCCGTTTTTATGGCGGGTCTTGGTAAACATATAATAGTCTGGACGTTACGACGAGGGCGTTTACCAAATGCAAGTATGACCTAGGAGCCATTTTTACTGGAGGTCCGGACAGATGAATTTATTTAACCTGGGTGTTACGATAAGGGTTCTGCCTAATATAATGTGATTATTAAGCTATGTCCCAGACGCTATGGCGAGGGCTGAATAGCTAAAATCAAGTTATTTGATGGAATGTCTTATTCGAGTAGTTGATTGTTTAAATGTCTAAAGTACGAAGCTTGACCTTAAATTGTGATTCATGACTTAATTTGTGAACTCTTGAGTTCGTGATTGCAATGTGTCCTTGCTATTTGGCTGGTTTAGCGAATTGTTTCATTTGAAGGATATATGCATGATAAGGAACGACCTAGAGAGTGACTTTAAAGGATAGAAGGCATGATAAGGAATGATTCGAAGGAAGGCCTTGATGGATAGAACAACTTGATAGGAATCGAATTGAAGAATGGCCTTGGTGACTTGAATTGCATGATAAGAAATGATCTAATGATTAATTTAGAACGTGAGCGCTGTATGTTTAGGATTTGTTTAGAGGTACTATTAGCCTAGCCTAGGTTTAGGAGTTTACTTGCTGAGATTTATTCTCACGCCGTCATGGGATCACATTTTCAGGTCCCGAATGATGGAATCCCGAGAACGCCGAGGTTTAGCTGCTGGAGGAACTCTTTTGAAGTAGTTGAATGTTTAGTCTCACTCGGCTTTTGTAACATTTGACGTCAAAATGATGTTTATAAGAAATGTACAAAGTTTAAGGGTCAAAATCTCTTTTCCATCATGAGTCATTATATTTATATTTATTTAGAAGTGGAGTTTAATTCCCGCTTTCGCATGTGCATGTCGTTGTATGTTAACTTGGTAAGTCGTTGAATCCTGGGACTCTAAAAGAAAGAAACGGCTAATGTGGGATGTTGGCATGCTCGTAGAGGTCGGGGCATGACATCCCCCCTCAAGTGGTATCAGAGCAAGGTCAGCGCGATCCAAGTTGATTGAGATCTGGAGTAATAAGGAGCGATGACTCTAGGATGAGTAGATAGTGAGACTTTAAGGTTTTGCTAGAGTTAGTCACGTTCTGCATGTCATGTGAATTGGCGATTGTGATTGGTACACTTGTTTTACATTACATTGAGAAATTAAAGGTGGTTAATGCTTTCATACTGGGCATCGTATGTTGTTTGTGATTGGCATTTGTGATTGGCCTACTCGGCAAGCTGTGTACTAGGCATTGAGTGTTGTTTGGCTGAGGCCCGTTTGAGTTAAATAACATGTTGTGATTTTGCTAAGTTGCAGGTGCGGCATGACTTAAGGTACAAGCGAGTATCTAGTTGAATTGATGCATTGAGTGTTTATTTGATGTTCACTTAGTTGAGGCTTGTTTGGTAACTGACTACTAGTTGAGGATTGCTTGGTAGTTGATTGCTAGCTTATGATTGCTATCGTGGGGGGCAGTTTAGAACTGCTAGACTTGATTAGATGGCTTAGGTCTTTAATTCCTGGATAGAATTGTAGTGGTTCAAGTGCCAAGAGAATTGAGTAAAGATAAACAACATGAGTATGAACACTGAAAGTGTATTTGATTTGGAGTTTGTAAAGTACGTGAGACCCAAGAGTTGAAGGGGTCATGAGAACTTTGAATGGAAATGGGAAAAAAAATAGATGGGTAGGCAGGCTCAAGAAGGAGCTGCCAATGTTACCCAAGTCGTTCGAATTGCTATTGCTATTGCTAGTGAAGTAAATGGTAGAGGTCGTGGGAAAGCCTATAGAAAATGCGAATGAGAACCGTTAATTGGAAAGCTTGTGGAACGATAAATAAGGCTGAGATCGACTAAGTTCGATGGAGAAGACAATCTTGAAACTGTCTTCCATGGATTGAGAATTTGGAAAGAAACTTTAGAGATTTTGGGTACGCTGAAGAAGACAAGTGGCCTTGGCAATTACTAGCCTTAAGAGGCTATCGATGATTAGTGAAAGGCCACCAAAGGAGGAGTTTTCCTTGAAGGCATGTAATCTAACGGGATTGTCTTCATTGAGCTATTTAATGGAAAATATCTTTTTGAGGTTACTCGAGAGCAAATATTGCTTGAATTTGAGGACGATTGGCCAATGTGAGACAAAGTTCTCGATGTCGCCTAAGTGCACTAATGGTGGCCAAGGACCCTTTGAATACGACAAATAAGTCCCGGAGTGGATTGAAAATTTGAAAGCCTTGTGGTTCGTTGCTATTTTTGAATCTGAGGAATTGTAATAGATCTTAATAAAAGAAGTGGATGATCGGAAGAGGTATAAGTAAGAGGATTTACACTCATGGATTACGAGTAAAAGAGAATTTCACTTGTGGAACATAGAATGTGCCTGTAAGGAATGGCCGTTACCGTAGCATAGGACTTCTGGTGATTAACCTTTTGCTGTCATGAAAGATATTTTGGAAACTCACGTGTCAATTTGTCGAATCTCGTTGATTCTATGAGACTGGTTGAGATTGAACTGGAACTATCATCAATAGAGTCATAAGTTGTTGCCCCTAAAGGATTTGACACCGTCCTTAAAGGTAATTGGACCATGAGATGGTCGTCGATTGAAAGAAAAGGGAATGGAGTTGATAGTCTTAGCCACTCATAAGCCTAATGTAATGGATGAACAAGCAAAATGACTGCTTGGATTATAATCGTAAAGTGACTCGACTTAATCGATCTGAATATCCAAAGTGTGGATTCGTGGAGACCAAGGAGGAACCTCAATTCCTTGGAACCTTGTCACTTGAGGTGACCGAGTTGTTGGAAGAAGAATGTCAAGTATGACAACATCTGAATCCTAGAGTAAAGACACTGTAGTTGGCACAGACTCCAAGTTTAGTGTCCTCTGGAGCTCAAAGGACGGAGTGGATTCGAAGTAAGAGAATGCCACTGAAGTGTATAGTTTCTTCATATGTTATGAAGCCTTAGTATGGAAGGAATGGAAGATTCAGACCGTCTTGGTATTGAGATTGAGCATGAAAGGAAGAGGAAAATGCAAGGTTCAACTGATCCACAGAAAATGACTATGAGAACTTGCTTGGTAGGCAATGTTGAATTCTAGAATGTGGTCGACGTTCATCCGGAAAGAAGGGATTGGAACAAGTCGCCGATTGATCATGGATCCTATAGTCGGATGTTAATGCTTCCGAAGAAAAGCGTGCCAAAAATGAACAAAATGCTACTTGGTCTAATTGGAGATCTAGGAAAATAGAGAACCAAGTTATAGACCCCCAAATGAGTGATGCCAAGAACAACAAGGAGCGTTCGAATTCTAGTAATAAAGAAATGGAGGATAACTAGATCGAGTATCCGAAGAGTATTCAGATTTGTTGTTATCATTTTCACAAGAGATGTTTGGATTTACCCAAATAGCCATGAGGGACATGAATGGAAATTGATAATTATTCCACGAACATTAAGAGAATGCTTGCTGTATGCTAAGTGTAGTAAGCATGAGTTTTGACTCAACAAGATAGCCTTTCTTGATTAGACAGTTTCCGGGAAATGGAAATTCCCGTGGAACCCTCGAGAATTGAGACAAATAATGAGTTGACTAAAGTTGATGTGAACGGGATATGAAGTTTTCTAAGTCTGGTAGATTATTACAGACGATTCGTGGGAAGGTTCGTCGTGATAATTACTCCATCGGTGAGACTGACTGAGAAGGAAACACGTTTTAGATGGACGAATAAGTGTGAGATAAATTCTAAGGAGCCTAAGTATAGGCTAACAACCGCGTCAATATTGACGATTCCTTTGGACATGAAGGTTATAAGAATTACAGTGACGTATCGCTGAAAAGATTAAGATTCATAGTAATGCGACATGGAAGGGTTATTACCTATGGGTCGCATCAGTAAGGCATAACGAGATGAATGCCCCAAGATGTAATTTAGACTTGATAGCTATCGTCCTTATGTCGGAAATTCGAGACATTACTGATGTGGTAAGAAAGATTTCAGATCGATGAGGATCATCGAAATTTGAAGTACCTATTGTCCCAAGGAAGATTGAATGCATGAAGAAATGTTGATGGAAGAAGTTGCTTAAGGAATTAAAATACGGTGTCCTACCTCACTGTGAGAAAGGATAAGGATAGCGGATGCATATAGTTGGGGATCGAGTATCACCCAATTAGTGGGTAAGGGACGGACTTCACTTAAGAAAATAAGAAATTCAACTTCTGAATTGGAAATGCGCCGATAGGCTAGCTGGACGACTACCATGAGCGTCGAACCTAGAAGTCAGAAGGGACTAAAAAGCATTGTAACCTACAGACCTTGATATCCAAGAGATCATGGAAATGAGTACAACAAGGAGAAAATCTAGATTTTTAAGTACCTAAGAATGGAAACCTCAAAGTTTCATGGACAGCTGTACGTATCCAATGATGGAGGACATAAAGGAAAAGATTACGTTAGAAACTCATCGGAATAACTATAGCGGTCATTGGATAGTACAAAGAAGTATCAGGACTTGCATCGGTACTATTGATGGATTAGAATGAAAGTAGAAATAGGCAAGCTCATGGCCAAGAATCGAGCATGACAACAAGAGAAGACCATGACTCAATTGTATAGTCATGGATGAGCTGAATAAGCCAGCGCTTTTCCTGACAAACGCTCAAGGACTTCACAATGAATGAATACACCAAATTGCATAGGCATCAAATAGATCGTCTGTGTAGAGTTCCGATGACGATTATGGCAGATAGAAATCCTAAGTTTACCATAACTTTTGGAAGAGTCTTTAAGACGTCATGAGGATGAAGTCATGATACAACACGCCCTATTTTGCGCAGACAAATGAACGGTTTGAAAGGATGATCCAGACACTCGAGAATATGTTGCAAGTATGTGTTACAGATTTTAGAAGAAGTTGAGAAGGGCAGTTACACTTGGTCAAGTTGCCCAAGGAAACAAATACCTTAATCGTGGAAGATTGAGTGAGGACTTATTGCGAATGATCTATCTTGGTTTAAAATGACTTCAATAGGGACTAACTAAAGGTGGCATCGGATTGTATTAAGCTTTTTGGATAGCATGGGTGGGTCCTTAGTTTATCATATGGACCAAATTGCTTGCACTTATGTGTATGTCGTCACACAATATCCCGAAGCATGATAACACGGGGATTTGTATTCATCTTGATGCGTTGCTACGCGAGATGTTGACCTAAAGTGTTGAGACACAGGTTTCGAGAGGTACTTTAACCTGACGCGAATTTCACGGATCTTTGATAAGTACGATGGCCCGAGGCGTCGTTATAGAGACCTAGGTATTAATAATTGAGTCACATGGATAAGCGACATGGACCTCTAGAACTTCAAGTGGGAGATAATGTCTCCCTCAAGGTATCACCGATGCAAGGCTCGTCTCGATTTGGAAAGTCGAGTCCGAGGTATGTAGGCTTTGTTTGAGATTTTGGAACTAAAGGGAACCATCGAGGAAGTTGAAGAAGCGATGAGTCATAAGCAACCCAGTTGTTCGATGTAGTGGTGGTTTATGGTAAATTTCGCGAATGAAATTTTTATAAGGAGGGAAGAGTTGTGACATTCTGAAATCCGACCCTTTTTGAAGTATGAATGAATAAAATTTCTTATCAGCGCGCTTCAGTTAAACATATAATAGCCTGGATGTTACAACGATGGCGTTTACCAAATGCAAGTATGACCTAAGAGCCGTTTTTGCGGGGGGGTCCGGGTATATGAATTTTTTTATCCTAGGCGTTACGACGAGGTCCTGCCTAATACAATGTGATTATTAAGCTAGAATCAAGTTATTTAATGAAATGCCTTATTCGAGTAGTTGATAGTTTAAATGTCTAAAGTACGAAGCTTGACCTTAAATTGTGATTCATGACTTAATTTGTGAACTCTTGAGTTTGTGATTGCAACGTGTCCTTGCTATTTGTCTGGTTTAACGAATTCTCTCATTTGAAGGATTGATGCATGATAAGGAATGACCTGGAGAGTGACTTTAAAGGATAGAAGGCATGATAAGGAATGATCCGAATGAAAGCCTTGATGGATAGAACAGATTGATAGGAATCGAATTGAAGAATGGCCTTGGTGACTAGAATTGCATGATAAGAAATGATCTGATGATTAATTTAGAACATGAACACTGTATGTTTAGGATTTGTTGGGAGGTACTATTGGCCTAGCCTAGGTTTAGGAGTTTACTCACCGAGATTTTTTATCACGTCGTCGTGGGATCAACTTTTCAGGTCCCAAATGATGGAATCCCGAGAATGCCAAGGTTTAGCTGCTGGTGGAACCCTTTTGAAGTAGTTGAATTTTTAGTCTCACTCGGCTTTTGTAACTTTTGAAGTCAAACTGATGTTTATAAGAAATGTACGAAGTTTAAGTGTCAAAATCTCTTTTCCATCCTAAGTCATTGTATTTATATTTATTTAAAAGTGGAGTTTAATTCCCACTTCCGCATGTGCATGTTGTTGTATGTTAACTTGGTAAGTCATTGGATCCTAGGACTCTGAAAGAAAGAAACGGCTAATATGAAATGTTGGCATGCTCGTAGAGCTCGAGGTGTGACATGACCTGTAGGTAAATCTTCTGAACTCATTTAGAAGCGATCATGTGAATAAATTAGTTTGGTGCTCTCTTTTGCTTGATTAGCATAGCCATGGCTGAATTGGTTATAACTTGATTAATCTAGTTATCTTAGATAATCACGTTTAATTATAAGATATGTTACTCACGACGTCGAGACGAGTCGATTGGTGCCGGTCCTGTTCGATTCTGTCGATATTTCATTGTTGGATCACCGACGGAGGCTGTCGGCTGTCCTTACAGATAAATAATGCTCGAGGAAGAAGACGATGCCGTGGCGGTCAATCGATCAAAGGTGCTTACATGGCGCTCACGTGGCATGCCATGTGGCAGCCACGTCAATTAAGTTGTTAGAGTCGGTATATTTCTGTTAGATGATCGGACGGTCTAGGTTTCGTCACGTGTTGGCTTGGTGACGGTTGGATCAGTTTTATAAATTATGTTAATAAAAATCGAATTTTTAAAAATAAAAATATAATAGTTTGACTGAACGGTCGAGGATTAGTCGGGTCGTTCGATCTTGGCCACAGATCTAAGTAATTAGATCTGGGCCGTAGATTTTAGTCAGCCAATCCGGTGGCCATGGAGTAATCATGTGGTTAAATAGGGACCATTGAATTAAATCCGAATAATATAAAAATGAAAAACGCGAAACAACGTCGTTTTGAGGAAGAGTTGTGCAGGTTCGGGCTTGGGCCGAGTTCCGATCATAGTGGGTCCGGTCAACCCGGTCTAAATTATTTTTAATAAAAAAATCAGAAAAATCCTAGGAAATTCCAAAAAAAAAATTGTAGGAAAATGGTGAAGAATTCCTAGACACTCTGAAAATTTCCTAAAATTGAGGATTGACCCGAGACAATTGGTCGATCATATTTTTGGGATTTCTTATCTGTTCTCCTGAAGATTGACGGTATTATCCTCTAGGGGTAAATCGCCTCTGCTCGGTATTTGAGGTAGGTTGAGAATGCCAATGAAAGAATTAGGGTTGGCTAGATGACCAATTCTTATGCTTTGGTTTTCGAATCTCGTCCTTTTTCTGAAAATGACACTTTTACCCCTCAAAGGGTAAAGTCACTTCTAAAATTCCAGAAACATTCTTAAAATTCCCGAAAAATAGGAAATGGGTTGGTTTGGTGACCAATCCTATTTGCACCATCTTTTGACTCCATATTTCATCTTAAATGACAAATTTACCATTCTTGGGCAAATTTTCTCAAAATTATTCAAAATTATGATTTTGTCCATCAAGAGCAAATTATGTCAAAAACATTCCTAAGTCTTGATTGACATTTCTCTAGGCTAATAGGGCCCTACCAGAGATGCCACGTTGCGTTCATGTGATTTATCCTTACGTTTTGGACATTTTTGATTTGCACACTTATTTTATTGACTATGTTTGTTAGGATAGTCATTCCTATTTGCATGAACTCTTCGATGTGGGGTTCGCACCTCACTCATCTGCATGAAATCTTAGGTTAGATAAATCAGTCAACTTAGATGCCAAAAGGGCGTCAACTTTGACAGTTGGAGTAACAAAGTCCCCAATCCCATTTCTCTTGTTTCCGCAGAATTAAATAGAATCCTCCCAGCTATTCGATAGGGTTTCCAATTGTACCTTCCACAAAACCATTGGTGGCGACTCCTTGGCATGCACACGTATCACATGACATCAGATTATACCGAAGGTCGACCACATCGGAGGTCGGCCATGTATACCGCTGTTGCGATGTGGGTAACGAGCCTTGGGAGAAGCCCGCGTCTGACCAGATGGAAGGGCCTAATAAACCACCATGATCTCGAAAGGGTCTCGAGATTCGGGTCGCGATAGTCCTTTCGGTTCGAAGAAATATCGAAAAGCCGTCAAATAAGTCAAATTAGTCTTGCCGCTTTTGTGGCAGAAGGCATGGAAGTGGTATTTGCCCTATTAAGATGGGCACATGTTTTAGATGTGGTCAGTTGGGCCACTAGTTGAAGAATTGTCCGAGCCAAGCTCTAAGGAACCGTGCTCAAGGACAGAAACCGCAGGCCGGAAAGCCAATTGTAGCCCCACAGAATGAACAAAATCGACACCAGCTCAAGAAAGATTGTATGCTGTGGCAAGTAGAAAGGCGGAGGAAGCGCCTAGCGTAGTCACAGGTACGATCTATTAATGTGGTCAAGCTGCCTATGCTTTTTTTGATCCCGAGGCTTCGTATTCGTTTATATCTGCTCAGTTTGCTGACTTGATAGGTGTGGAGTTCAAATCGCTGAATATGTTGTTTAATGTCACCACACCATTAAATGATAATGTGCTAGTCTCGCTAGGTTGTGTGGACTGTAAGTTAGTGAATGGTGGTAGCGAAGAAAGGATAGACTCGACCATGCTACCTATGTATGATTTTGACGTGATTATTGGAATAGACAGGTTAGGAAAACAAAGGGCTGTAGTTGATTGCGATAACAGGGTAATTCGTTTTTACTTGGATGGTTGCCCTAGTTTTGAATTTGCAAGAAGTCAAGGAGAAGAAGTCAAGGAGGAACCTCGATTCCTTTAGTTTCGTTGCTAGAGGTGACTAAGCTGTTGAATGAAGGGTGTCAAGCTTATTTAGCTTTTGCAATTGACACAACGGTCGAGGAACCGAAGTTGGAAAGTATATCGGTGGTACATGAATTTACTAATGTCTTTCCTAAGGAAGTGCCAGGATTACCACTTGAGAGAGAAAGATTGAGTTCATGATTGAGTTAGATTCTGGAACAGAGCCAATCTCGAAGGCACCGTATAGAACGTCATTGTAAGAATTGAAAGAACTAAAGGTACAAATGCAGGAGTTACTAGATAAAGGGTTAATTAGACCGAGCGCGTCGCCATTGGGAGCGTCGATGCTGTTTGTAAGGAAGAAGGATGGGTCTTTGCGTTTGTATATAGATTACAAGCAGTTGAACCAAGTAACCATCAAGAACAAGTATTCGTAAACGAGGATAGATGATTTGTTTGATCAGCTGCAAGGCGCATCGGTATTTTCTAAAATAGACTTGAGGACTGGTTATCACTAGTTGAAGATTAAGACAAAGGACATACGAAAGGTTGCCTTTAGAACGAGATGTGGGCATTATGAAGTTACAGTTATGCCTTTTGATTTGACTAATGCCCATGTTGCATTCATGGACCTGATGCATCGAGTATTTAAGGAGTACTTGGATCAATTTGTCATTATTTTTATAGAAGACATCTTGATTTACTCAAGGAGTAATGAAGAACATGAGAAACATTTGAGAGTTGTTCTACAGACTTTGAGGGAGCATTCGCTTTACGCCAAGTTTAGTAAATGCAAATTCTGGTTGAGTAAAGTAGCATTTCTTAATCATGTGATTTCTGGAGAAGGAATTTCTGTGAATCCTTCAAAGATTGGGGCAGTGATGAAATGGCCCAAACCCATGACTATTACTGAGGTTAGAAGTTTTTTGGTATTGACAGGCTACTATAGGTAATTTGTGGAGAAGATTTCATCTATAGTCACTCCGTTGACGAGATTAACAAAGAAGGATGAGAAGTTCGAATGGATTGATAAGTGTGAAAGAAATTTCCAATAACTTAAGCACCGACTGATGACCACACCAGTGTTAACTATTCCTTTTGGACCTGGAGGTTATGAGATATATAGTGATGCTTCACTAAAGGGATTAGGGTGTATGTTAATACAATATGGAAAAGTGGTCGCTTATGCCTCGCGACAATTGAGACCGCATGAGATGAACTATCCGACACATGACTTGGAGCTACTGCCATCATTTTCGCCCTAAAGATTTGGAGACATTACTTGTGTGGAGAAAGGTTTCAGATTATGCAGATCATCAGAGTTTGAAGTATATGTTTTCGCAGAAAGAATTGAATATGAGACAATGTCAATGGATGGAGTTACTCAAAAATTATGACTACGATATTTTGTATCACCCTTAAAAGGTGTGACATTTCGAATTCTGATCCTCTCGAGGCTGTGGAATGGAAGGTATCAATCGGTGTATTTAAATTGTAAGTCACTTGGAGTTGGCCACTCCCGAGTTAACTGACTAAAAGGTAAAGACTGACGAGGAGTCGGGTACGTGAACTTGGGGAATTTGAATGAGAAATGACACTTTGACCATAAAGATTGTCAAGGGAATATTTTGAGCCAGTAGAGATCGATCTAGGAATGATCGTGGAATGCCTTGCTAGTATTATACGTTTTGGGATCGGATGATTCGGTTTAACCAATATGTAATTTGCGAGAATTTCCTAAATAGGATTCTGATGATCAGGACCGCAGGAGCCAGGATATACCATCGCAATTACATGAAAACCAAAGTCGCCACAGCTTAAGAAAGAAACCCTAAGGTCGATACGCGTAGCGCCTGCAAGAGTCGCCCGTCAGTTTGAGATAAACTGAAATTACAGTCGACGAAAGCTCGGCATGAAATTGGACCTCAAAATTGGGTATCAGACAATGAGGAATTCCAACATTGGAAATGAATTAGATGCCGCCCCATCAAAGGTAATTTAAATCTAAAAAGTGAAGTTTCGAATGGTAAGTGACAAATGACCATTTTGCCCCTCGACCCTTGCCCTTGCCTTAAGAAGTTTAGAAGGACAATTTGGTCATTTAGACTCCTCAGGGCTGCCGAAAATGAGAAGGAAGTCAATGCAAGCTTTGATATTTTGCTAAGTGACAAGTGTCACTCATTGAGGGAAGACAAGTATCATCATTTGAGAGATTAAGCATTAATTACTCTCACCTACCTATCTTATCATTGACCAAGTGAATTATTGGTGGGAATACTCTCTCTCTCTTCATTTGGTCGGCCAAAACTCTCTTCTTCTTCTTCTTCTTCTTCTTCTTCTTCTTCTTCTTCTTCTTCCTCTTTCTCGGCCGAACAGACCTAGCTCGACCAATCCCGACCACATCCCTTCCTCCAGTCATAACTTTATCTTCCAACATCAGATTGAGGTAAACCACTGTCATCTAAAAACTTATCGTCTTGTTATTCCAACAAAGTATTATGAGCTCAATTTGGCCCAGTGTCCCGTGGGCCTGTTTGAGTGGGCAAAGGTCAGGATGAGGTCAGATTCTGACCGGTTTGAGAGAAAGATCTGTTTTATTGGTTTCAAGACTTCAAATGGTTCCAAATTTTCGGTGAGGTCTTATACACTTATAGTATTAAAGTTGGTTGAGTTATGGTTGTAATTTTATTTGGTTTTTGATGGGTTTCATGGCTGATTGGGGGCGGTTTGCCTGCGTATCGAAGAGAATCAGACCTATTGGAAGCCTTTGTGATGTCGTTTTGCTTCCAGATCTTCGATGAGTTTTCTAAACATGTAGATTAAGGTCATAGCAAGTGGGTTTCGTAATGGAATGAAGTTTGAAATTAATTTATGGACTGATTTGTGCGGTTTGAAGCAGAACCAATTCTGCCCTGCTTTGAGGTTGTTGGAACCGAACCTTTTAGAGGTTCTTGGGGGTATCGTCTTGCTATAAAATTATTGTTAAGGCATATTAGGATGTTAATTGATATGTTAGCAAAGTATTTACTCGATGGATTTGTAATTGGAAGAGTTTTATTGATGGAATCATAAATCTTTCCTAAGATCGTGCATAACCATTATGTGGCCATGAGTTCGCTGATCTAGGGGGATCATTTGGCTAGGAATTGCTAGCTTGATCAAGGGTAAGTGTCCCTTAAACCTTTTCTCGCACGTTAGGACACTGCTGGAATGAATTGGTTGAATGAATTGATTTGTTGGTGAAGCCTATGGCTTGAATTATTTGATGCGATTGTATGATGTTTATATTGTGATTGATAAATTGTGATATCAAATGGCTAGAATGCCCCAGTAATATTTGATTAGCTACGAGCCCCAATGATTAATTGGCTATGAGCCCCAATGGTACCGATTGGCTGTGAGCCTCGGTGGTATCGATTGGTTGTGAGCCCCAGTGATATCAATTGGCTTTGAGCCTCGGTGATATCAATTGACCAGAGTGCCCAGAGAAGTATATCGCGACCTGAGAGCTTAGGCGATGAATGACTATGATAACTTTTAAAGTTATGTGTGCTTCCTTATATGCCATGTGCTTGAAGTTTGAACCCATAAGGTTGAGTATGTTTGACTGCGATTCTTGCTCATGCTTGATTTATGAATGCCATGTGATATTGACTGGCTGAACATTTGCTTATCGTTTATTGTGTAGTTTGGGGGGGACTGGCGGTCTGGTTTAGGTTTAGGATTTGCTTGCTGAGATTTATATTTCACCCCGTTAGGGATTAACATTTTCAAGTCCCAGGCGAAGAAAACCCGAACTTGTCATGGGTTCGCATTTGAGGAAGTCGTTGGAGGAAGTCACAATGAATTTAATTGAGACCTTAGGAATTGTATACTGCTTGGGGTTAAATTTGTAACTGACTTTGACATTAGGCGAAGAAAACCCGAACTTGTCATAGGTTGGCATTTGAGGAAGTCGTTGGAGGAAGTCATAATGAATTTAATTGAGACCTTAGGAACTGTATATTGCTTGGGGTTAAATTTGTAACTAACTTTGACATATATGAGAAGTATACCCCTTTTTGCCCTAAGTCATCTTGCGTTGTTTTATTTGTACGGAGTTGTTGCTCGCTTTCGCATATTGATGGATTTATTGAGTTTTGGGCCGAAGGATCCTAGATTTATTGAGTTATGACCTTGTGGGATGTTTGCATGCTTGCCGGGTTTGGGGCGTAACATCCCCGTTTAAGTGGTATCAGAGTAAGGTTAGCTCGATCCAGTTTGATTGAGGTTTGGAGTGATAAGGAGAGATGATTTGGGGACAATTAGATAGTGAAACGTTTAAAATTAAGCATTGATCACTAAATCTTGAGGATTATAGGCTTGAACTTGTGTTGTATACTAATGGTTCTAAAGTTGATTTTGATTGATGATCTTGGGCGATACTATGATTGAGGCTCATAAGGAAGCAAGCAAAAAATTGAAGAGTCATAAGCATTAATTTTGAGGTTGAAAATGTGCTTGGGGTTGCTAGAGAATTGCTTATGAATGAAGGGTCAATTAGAGTATATGATTGTGATTGCGGTTTGTCAATGACCCAACTTGAGGATTATGAGTTACAAAAAGACGACTAGCATTAGTAGATTCAGGCTTGAATGGCGTTATATCTTGATGGTTTAGTTATCGATTGATATTGACAACCTTGGATGGTATGAGACGAGGTGTATACAAAGAAGCGGACAATGAATATTTTGATTAAAGGCCAGTTGTGATCAAATGCATATGGATTTGGCTTGAATAGTGACCAAACTTGGGGTATATGGTTGACCATACGTGATTAATCTACAAGATGTGATGGTCCTTGATGGAATTAGAAATCTTCGATGGATAAGAATCGATTTGAAGATGATGGTGGTATGACAGGTAGTGAAAACAAACATGCTGTGCATGTGCTTGCGGTTATGAAATGAAAGTTGATGAGGGTGTATGAATGAGCTTATCATTATTGAACTTAATAAATTATCGCTTGGTGTGGGTTGATGAGATACCTATGAACCGTAATGAAGCATGTTATGGTACGCGTGGAATAGGGCTTCCTCCATAGATGTATGACTTGGGACAACATGGAACAACCAAGTCTGACGAGGGCGGAGAGTGATCGCTTATGAAATTCTGAATTCTGATCCTCTCGAGGCCATTTAATGGAAGGATATCGATCGATGTATTTTAGTTGTGCACTCTTGAGTTATCTGACCAAGAGGGAAAGATTCACGCAGAGTCGGGTACGTTGTGACATTCTGATGTCCTAGTTAATTTCAGACTCATTAATGAGAAGTATATCTAGCGATGTGTTTCAGTCATATCTCGCTCGAATCTGATCAATTTGAGTAGACTGACAAAAATGGAAAGTCTAACACGAGACCAGGTACGTGGACCTAGGGAATTCGAATAGGAAATGACGCTTTGACCATAAGGATTATCGAGGGGACATTTAGAACCACAAAAGGCCGATCTAAGAACGATTAAGGAATGCCTTGCTGGCATTACACGATTGAAGCGCGGATGATGCCACTTAACCAACGTATAATTTGTAAAATTTTCCTAAATCGGACAGTTACGATCGAAACCATAGAAACTAGTAATAGACCCTCACAATTACATGACAACCAAAATCGCCATGAATTGACGAGCCCTAAATGTGATATGAATCATAGGGTTGATACGCGTAAAGTCTGTAAAAGCCGCCTGTCGGTTCGGGATAGGCTGGAACCACGTCTGATAGAGAAAACAATCAAAAATGAGTCTTGAAAATTGAAAATGTAGAATCAAGAATTCCAACGTCATATTTGGATTGGCCGTCGCCATGTCGAAGAATATTGAAACGAGAAAAATGACATTCCGGACGTCAGGGTGAAATAGCCATTTTGCCCCTCAAAACTTTAGCCTTGCCTATGTAATTGAAGGAGGGCATTTTGGTCTTTCAACCACCCCAAGAGCCACCGAAAATTTGAATATATTATGGCCATTGGATCACCTTGATTGACACTTAGGACAAGTATCATTAGATTAGCTAAAGAGCGGTGATGTCCACTTTTTGCCAACTACCATTCAACCTTTGACTTTGAGGATTGAATATAACCCTCTTCTCTTTCCTCTTAGCCGGCCATGCACCCCCTAAATCACCGAGAGCTTCATTTTCTTCCTTCTTTCTGCCTGCTGCTGCCCGACCAGCTTCTGCCCTCTCCGTTCGCCGCCACCGATGACCACTTCCGGTGACCTTCAGCCGACGAGTCGACCATCCCCTCCTAGCTTAGCCTCTTACTGACACCCTCGAAGTGGAAGCACATCAATTTGACCCACCGAAGAGCTCCAGCCAGCCATTCTCCCGGAAGCCGAGGGAAACTGACACAATTTGAGGTAGACAGCGATTCTGACCTCTTAGAACCTCGAAATGTTGGAGTCTTGCGACCATATTTTGTGGAGGTCTAGGGGACTTGTAGAGTGATCTGTGGTAAAAAGTTAAGGTCAATTTGATGAAGTTTTGACCCCAAATGTGTCTTGTGATTGTTGGACAGAAACTACCTATTTAAGGACTTGAAGGTATAAAATGACTAAATCGAATTTCGATGATCAAGATCGCAAGAGCTAGCAATAAACCCTCGCAATTATATGACAATTAAAGTCACCACGGCTTGAGAAAATTCCAAGGTCGATACGCGTAGAGCCTACAAGAGTCGCCCGTTAGTTTGAGATGAACTGGAATTACAGTCGATGATGGCTCAACATTTGGATCTTAAGATTTGGGTATTAGACATTTAGAAATTTCAACATTTGAATTGAAATGGACATTGCCTCATCGAGGGCAATTTGAATTGAAAAAACGAAATTTCGGACGGAAAGTGTAAAATGACCATTTTGCCCTTCGACCTTTGGCCTTGCCTTAAGAAGTTTAGAAGGTTATTTTAGTCATTTATACCCTTTATATGCTGCCGAAAATGATAAGATCAAGTGGTCAAAGAAAGTTAATGGTGGGCCAAGGTCTTCTAGAAGCTTACCAAGTGTGAACCAAGAAGAGGCCATGCATTAATTATCAATCTTGTCAAATTAACACCTTAATTATTTGAGAAAAGCTTCATATTCCTTTCTCATCAGCCGTGACCTTCTCTCTGTCCTCTTCCTCTTCATTTTTTTTGTCTTCTTCCTCCTTTTCTATTTCGGCCGAGCAGTTTTCTCGCTGACAGAAAAAAACTGCTTCACTTTTTCGGCCATAACTTTTTCATCCGACTTCAAATTGAGATAAACCATCGCCATCTAAACGTTTATCGTCTTGTCATTCCAAAAAGGTATTATAAGCTAAATTTGGCCAATTCGTTTGTCCTGTAGATCTATTTGAGTGGGCAAAGGTCAAAATTTGACCCGATTTTGGACAGAATCCGTTATGGGGTTTTCGGACTTCAAATTACTCCAAATTTTCAGTGAGATCCTCTACACTCATAGTATTAAAGTTGGCTGAGTTTTGGTTACAATTTTAGTTGACTTTTGATGGGTGTACATGGCTGATTTTTGGAGGTTTTTACCGAGCAGATTTTGCCTCGTTTGAGGACAGTTGAGGAAAATCGGTTGGTTTGAAGGTTTTGTGGTATGTTTTCACTCCAAAACACTCGGTAAGGTTCCCAGACATGTATATTAAGGTCTTGGCAAGTTAAATTCATGAGGAATTGAAGCTTGAGATTGATCTGTGGACTGATTTGAATGGGTGAAGTAGGAACCGATTCTGCCCTGTTAAAGGGACGTGTGAATCGAACTCTTAGGGGGTTCTTTGAGGTGTCACCATGTCTTTAATTGATCGTTGAGACATCCTAAGTTACTAATTGACTAATTATTGAGGTATTGGTGTGGTGAAATCAAAAGAACGAACGGATTATGACATGGTTTTGATGGAATTTCTCTAGGAACGTCGTTTGGCCATGAGCTTACTGACCTAGGAGGGTCGTTTGGATTGAATTTTCTAGCTTGATCGAAAGGTAAGTGTCTCTTAAACTTTGCTCGTACGTTAGGACACTACTAGATGAGTTTGGATGGTGAATTGATGAAATTGCGCACCTAAGGTGTTTGAATTGTTAGTGGTTGTATGAAATGTGGGGGGACCGAACCATACATGCTTGCCTGGAGTGAAATTGTGATTTTCCATTATTAAATTGATCACTTGCTACTCGAATGACATGGATGTTTGCATGGTAGTGTGGTATTTCACATTGAGTGGCGATTGTGTGAGAAATTCGTTTGGAATGGCAACAAAACTAATTGTGGGATTGATTGTTTTATGATGTAAGTGGCTATTGAGCCCTTGGTGATATAGTTCAGCTATTAATCCCTGGATTTATATGAATTGGCTATGAAGCCCTACTAGTGAATTAATTATAATGTCTATGTTACATAGATAGTTATAATGCATGTGCTGTATAAATGGCTATAGTGTCGATGCTATATGAATGGATTATAGTGCCACAACGATCGCTGTCTTGTAGCCCCAGAGATCGCTTTGGCTTGGAGCCCTGATAATATCGATTGGCCTATGGCCTTGGTGATATCAATTGACTTAGTGCCCTAGTGATACTGATTGACCTGTGGCCCCGGTGGTATAGATTGATTGTAAGCCTCAGTAACATTAATTGGCTATGAGCCCTAGAGGTATTGATTGCCCTGTGGCCCCAATGGTACCAATTGGCTATGAACCTTGATGATATCGATTGGCCTGTGGCCCGGTGATATCAATCGGCCGGTGTACCAGAGAAATACATCGCGGCTAAGAGCCCAAGCGATGGCTGATTGTGAAAGCAATGTGCATTTGTTTATATGCCTTGTGCTTGAGCTTGAACCCCTGAGGTTGAGTGTGGTTGATTGTGATGTCTATCCATGCTTGGGTTATTGATATGTCTGACTTATCGATGCCTTATGCCATTACATCGATGATTGCTTGCGTTTGGTAACATTGTGTGTGGTCTGGGGAATTGGTGGTCAGGTCTAAATTTAGGGTTCACTTGTTGAGATTTTATATTTCACCCCGTAGGGGATTAACTTTTTCAAGTCCCAGGCGAAGGAAGCCTAAACTTGTCAAAGATTGGCATTTGAGGAAGTAGTTGATCAAACGCATTTAAGACGATGGGCAAGCTTAGAGATTGTATATTATTTGGTGAATGTAGAAATTAAACCATTAGTGATTGACCTTTGAAACGAATTGAGGTGTATCTTATATATATGAGAAGTGTACTAGTTTTTCGTTCTAAGTCATCTTGATTTTATTTTTAAATGGAGTAGTTTCTTACTTCCGCATGTATACGATATGGAACATAAGGGTAGACGGATCCTAGATGGCACCGCTTGATTTTGGCCAGTGGGGTGTTCGTGAACTCGTCGGGTTCGGGGCATAACATCCCCGTTTAAATGGTATCAAAGAAAGGTCAGCTCGATCCAATGTGATTGAGGTTTGGATTGATAAGGAGCAATGACTCGAGGACAATTAAGTAGTGAGACCTTTAGGGTTAAGCATGGATTGTTGATCTTTTGGTCAGTTTACTTTGAATTGATCAGATCCAAATGAAATAAAACTGAAATGCATCGATAGACACTTCTCATTCAATAGCCTCAAAATGGCAGGAAATTCAGAATGTCACAACTCTTCCCCCTTACAGAAATTTCGTCCTCGAAATTTACAGCAATCCCAACTTTTCAAACAAATGGGGTATTGACGTCTCATAACTTTTTCGCTTTCCCATGTAGAGCATTCAATTCCGAGGTGCCCCCAAAATACTTTGACTAGTGGAATGTCTTATCCTTCAAGACTTGCACCTTTCGATTCTCGATTCTGATTGGCTTTTCCACATACGATATCTTGCCATCTACCTCAATAGTCTCATAGACTAAAACGTGAGTCGGATCTAGCTCGAACTTCCTTAACATTGACACATGAATCACATTTTATACTTGCGACAAGTTCGGCGGCAAGACGAGTCGGTAGGCCAAAGTCCCAATTTATTCCAAAATTTCAAAGAGACCTACGTACCTCGGACTCAACTTTCCCTTTTTCCTGAATTGAGATAATCCGAGCATCGGTGATACCTTCAGGAAAACGTGGTCACCAACTTGGAACTCCAAGGACTTGCGTCTTTTATCGGCATAGCTTTTCTGATGACTTTGTACCGTTCTCAGTCTTTCTCTAATAACCTTAACCACCTCAACTGACTATTCTACCAACTTAGGACCTGCTACGCTCCTTTCTGCAACTTCGTCCCAACATACAGGAGTTCTGTAGGCTCTACCATAAAGCGCTTCAAATGGTGTCATTCGTACGCTCTGCTGATTATAAGCAAACTTCACTAAATGTAATTGGTCCTCCCATCAACCTTTAAAATCTATTACACAAGATCGTAACATGTCCTCGAGCATCTGAATCGTCCTTTCTGACTGTCCATCAGTCTATGGATGATATGCTGTACAAAACTGTAATCTAGTCCCCAAGGCCTTCTGAAGACTCTTCCAGAAATTCGCTGTAAATTTAAGATTATGTTCGATGTAATGTGACTGCAATTCCATGCAATCGTACAATATGACGCATATACAGTTCGACGTACTTATCCATCGCGAAATCCTTTCGCACGGGTATGAAATGTGCAGACATGGTCAATCTATCCACGACTACCCAACTCGAGTCATAACCTCTTTGACTTCTCGACAATCCCATCACAAAATCCATTGTCACATACTATCATTTCCACTCAGGGATTTCTAACGGTTGTAGCAATCCTCCAGGCTTGCAATGTTGAGCTTTTTCTTGTTGACAGGTCAAACACTTTGCCACGTACTTAGCCACATCCACTTTCATTCCATTCCACCAGTAGTGTTGACGCGGATTCTGATACATCTTCGTGCTACCTAGGTGAATACTGTAATTGCTCATATGAGCTTCGAACAAGATCTTTTCTTTTAGCTCCTCATCACCAGGTACGCATAAACATCCGCGGAATTTCAGAATCCCATCTCCTGACACCCGAAACTCGGGTTTCTTTTTCGCCACATTCATCTCGAGAATCTTCTGTTCGGATCCGTAGACTACAAGGCCTTTACTCGTTCTTGAATTTCAGGCTCAATCCTCAATGTTGCAACTAGACTTAACAGTTGGCAAACTTCCAGCTTAAACTCGAAATCTCTCAATTCCTCTAGTAAGGATCATCCCTTAACCAATAAAAGCATAATGCTAGATTTTCGATTTAGTGCATCTGCGACTCTATTCACCTTTATAGGGTGATACAGATTGTCGCAGTCATAATACTTGAGCAACTCCATCCATCGACGATGTTTCATATTCAATTCCTTTTGTGAAAACAGATACTTAAAACTCTGGTGATTTGTATAAATCTAAAATTTTTCGCCACACAAATAATTCCTCCAAATCTTTAAGGCAAAGATAATGGTGGCTAACTCCAAATCATGTTTCAAATAGTTCATCTCATGAGGTCTCAGCTGTCGTGAAGCATAAGCGACTACTTTCCCATGTTGCATCAACACACACCCTAATCCCTTTAGCGAAGCATCGTTATATATCTCATAACCTTTAGGTCCATAAGGGATAGTTAACACTGGTGTGGTCGTCAAATGGTGGTTAAATTCTTGGAAACTTCTTTCACACTTATCAGTCCACTCGAATTTCACATCCTTTTTGTTAACCTCGTCAACAGAGTGGCTATAGATAAAAACCTCTCCACATATCACCTATAGTAGCCTGCCAATCCCAGAAAACTTCGAACCTCAGTAACTGAATTCATCACTGCCTCAATCTTTAAAAGGATCTACAAAAATTCCTTCTTCAGAAATCACATGACCAAGGAATGTAACTTTACTCAACTAGAGTTCATATTTACTAAACTTGGCATAAAGTGCATGCTCCCTCAAGGTCTGCAAGACAACTCTCAAATATTTCTCATGTTCCTCACTGCTTCTCGAGAAAATCAAGATGTCGTATATAAAAATAATCACGAATCGATCCAAGTACTCCTTAAATACTCGATGCATCAAGTCCATGAATGCAGCATGGGCATTAGTCAAACCAAAAGGTATAACCGTAAACTCATATTGCCCATACCTCGGTCTAAAGGCAGTCTTTGGTATATCATCTTTCTTAATCCTCAGCTAGTGATAACCAGTCCTCAAATCTATTTTTGAAAACACATATGCTCCTTGTAGCTGATCAAACAAATCATCTATCCTTGGCAACGGATACTTATTCTTAATGGTTACTTGGTTCGACTGCTTGTAATCAATACACAAACGTAAAGACCCGCCCTTTTTCTTCACAAACAGCTACAGCGCTCCCCACGGTTGTGGCATCCTAAGTACCTCCTGGCCTCCAGCTTCGATACCTATCACGCCCCGAACCCGGGAAGCGTGCAAACATCCCACCAAGCCGTACTTTTCTGAAAACTCTAGGATCCAACGGTCAGTATTCTAAGTACTGAAAGAAACACGCATGCGGAAGTGATGCCAACCCCAAACATATAAATACAACAACACTCGATGACTTAGGACAGGTACATCAAAATTACATTAATTCATTCTTGATGGTTCCATTCAATAATCCACCAATCAGAAGGACAATCCCTAATCTCACAAATGTAAATCCATATCTTAAAACTCTCTTAAATATACTCGATCAGATATCTCTTCAAATGCCAGTCCTTGGCAAGTTCGCGCCTCCTTCTCTTGGAACCTGAAAAATGAAAGTCCCCACTGGGGTGAGATATAAATCTTAGTAAGGTGGGTCCTAACCCTAGGTTAGGCCGACTGTCCACTCAGTCAGTTATCTATCCCGATATTTCAAACTCATAACCATATAGGCGTATTAAGCATAAATCGATAAAACAACAACATGCAGGCGATAGGCATGCAATGATGACCTTACGTCAAACTCAAGCGCACATGCACACTCAGCCTGTCACTTCACCATATCCACAAATACTGGCCTGCCTCAATGTCTAGCCCGCGATTAAATCGTATCAGGCTCGGTCCGTATAAGCGCATCAGACCGTCATCGATGACCCGCGTAAACGCATCAGGTCCCGATGAATCTCCAAGCAAATCTCATTATCTCATGCTCCATCCCGCGAATAGTTCGCATTAAGACACTGGCTATCTCAACCCTGCGATTTCGTCGCATCAAGGCCCCACACAATATCAACTTCACCCCGCGATCTAGTCGTATTAGGGTATACATCTCCTGCCCTGCGTCTCATATGCCTCAGGGCCTCCCCGTTCTGCGAATAATTCGCGTCAGGACCGTGGCTAACTTAACCCCGCGATGTCGTCGCATTAGGGCGCCACACGTCATCAACTCCACTCCACGATCTTGTCGCATCAGGGTGTTCATCTCCCGCCCCGTGTCTCGTACACCTCAGGGCCTCGCCATGTCATGTTTATGTCATATCATCTCAAGTTGATCTACATGCACACAACGAGTGCAACTCATACACGATTCGAACACTCATGGCATACAAAGCAATTCATGTAATACCCAGACATGGCCAACGACTCAAGCATAGCCAATGTCACATACATACGTCCTCTAACATTTTAGGACATAATATAAGCTATCCCTATTGAAATTTCCACATGAATCAATTCAATAAATCTCGACTCACCCAATTGAGTTCAATCTTCCTAGCATAAGGTTAGGAATCCCCTTACCTTAGCTTGACAACACAAATTTCTTCTTCTTGGACCACCTATGTTTCGACCAACCAATGTCCACACCCGAACTTGTCGCGCAACCTAGAATTTCAACCAATTCATCAAATTTCCGAACATAAATCCTCAATCCATCAATCCCAATCATCCATAACTTAACCCTCAACAACACCTCATCACATCTTAAACATCAAATTGCAGTTCAAAATCTTCGTCCATAGCCCTCAAGAAAATCGAATTGGCCGGGCACAGAACCGGTTCCACTCGGTTTTGTGCTAGCCGGGTCCAACCTGTCCTACTCTACTCCAAATCCAACATTTACACACTATCCTACCTCTTAGGATGTCTACCTAAGGGTTTGGGAGGCTCACCATGAGTTTCGAGTCAAATGGCAGTCGAATTCTCGTTGAAACTCGCCGGAACACCTAAGGTCAGATTACCAGCAGATTTTGGGCAAAATGTACAAGGTCGGTTCATGGTCAAAATCTTGTCAAATCATGCTCCAATTTTTACCATAGAATCATACACATCTCGGCTAGATCTCCACAAAATTTGAGCCCTAAATTCCAAGATTTCGACCATCAAAAGGGCTGAGAACCGGACCTACCTCAGTTTGAGTCCGAATCTGTCGGCTCTTGGGAGAATCTCCGCTTGGGACTCCTTGGTGCTTCAATTGACCTGATTCTTGTTCGAGGACGTCGGTAAGACGTAAAGCTTTGTCAGTGTGGTTGCCCAGTAGCTGAATGGTGGCCAAAAGGGGCAGTTGTGGCCGGCAAACAGGAGGCTTTGGTCTGGTTGGGCGGGCGACAGAAACAGAAGAAGAGGACAAGGGGTGATCGGTGGTTGACGGAGATGGTCTGGTCGAATGAGGGTGAGGAGAGAGAGTGAAAATAGTTATACACAAAGCTTGGTTAATGGTTTGAAAGTTAGGCGTGGAATAGTAGATTTGACCACTCTTTTGCCCATCCATTGACACATGTCCCACTTGTCATTCCAATTGATCCAATGGCCTCAATTAATCCACTTTTTCGGCAGCCATAGGGGAGGATTAAAAGATCAAAATGTCCTTCTTGAATTGTATAGGTAAGGTTCTAGGCTTGAAGGGTAAAAGGGTAATTTTACCCCCGACGTCCGGAAAGTCGTTTTTCTCATTTCAATTATCTCCGATAGCGCGACAGCCAATCCAAATAACGTTGGAATTCTTGATTTTCCATTTCAAACTTTTCAGGACTTGTCTCTGATAGTTTTTTCTATCAGACGTGGTTCCAACCTATCCCGAACCGACGGGTGGCTTTTACAAACATTTCGCGTATCGACCCCGTGATTCATATCATGTTTAGGGCTCGTTAATTCATGGCAGCTTTGGTTGTCATGTAATTGTGAGGGTCTATCGCTACTTTCCTCGACAATCCTTATGGCCAAAGCGCCGCTTCCTATCCGAGTTCCCTAGTTCCACGTACCTCGTCTCGCATTAGCCTTTCCCTATTGGTCAGTCCACTCGAATTGATCAGATTTGTGCGGAATACGACTGAAATACATCTCTAGATATACACTTCTCATTAATGAGCCTGAAATTGACTGGAAATCAGAATGTCACAACTCTTCATCCTTAAAGGAATTTTGTCGTCGAAATTCGCAATCCTTCTACCCATCCAATCCTTTGGGGTATTGGCGCATTGTCGCCTACTCACTCTTCCGGATAATCGTTTCTATGGCTTGACGATCTTGCTTGTCCTTTTCAACCCAACTATCTTTCCTCTAGGACTTGCCTCCTTCAATACTCAATCCAATGGGCTTCTCTCCATTCTCTTTTGGTATTCACATTATTTGTCAGCGGCTCTTCCTCGAGTGTTCACTTTATATTTTTCGTTTGTCCATAACCATTATTACCAAATCCTCGCCAGAATGCACTCTTATTGTCCATACCCTTCGGCGTATTACTCCTTTCGAGCTCCCTTTCTCGCTAATAAAGATTCAAGGGCTTTATCAATTTACTCTCCATTAATCAAATCGAGTTATGGCCCTCTCGACTCTTTAAACATTTACATGGTTGCTTCCGTAGCAATCCATTCTCGACTCCATCCGAAAATTCCCTTGAATCAAAGTGGTCCTTCAACTTTCATCGTCATGTCCTTCCCTTCCGTCGACACGTCTAGTGTTCGACTACAAGATAGACAATTTTAACTTTCAATCTTATCACCAATATATATATATATATATATACACACACACACACACACATCTTGGCACATCTTTGTGTCATCTCCAAGAAACACCATAATTCTCCCTTTGAATTTCAATGAGGTCATCTCCTTAAGTTTCTCTTCAATGCTGGACTCGTACTTCCGTCCATGACCTCAAGGGTTCCATCCATGTCTGTAATCCCTCCAGTATCGGTGTCTAATCATGGCACACCTCAATTTCCTTCTGGTCTTCTGGCTAGGTGTTCCAATAGCCATCACGCTAGTCATTAGTGAACTTCCCATTTAGGAGTTGAATTTCTTATTTCTTGAGGGAAGATCTGTCCCTTCATTGCCAATTTAAACCATGCTCAATTCTTACTGTAGGCATCCGCTAAATGATTCACCCTTCCTTATCTATATGAATATTGCTGTAAAAACACTTGGGTGATTACTTCGTTCCACATGCCTCTCCTTCAATTCCCTTTTAGACAATCCATGTTCTCAATCTCTTATAATTCACATAATTCGAGGTCTTTTCTTTATCTAAACAACGCTCTCATATCCACAAGCAATTCTACACATCTGTGTTGCCTCTTATTCAATTCCCCTCAGAAATCTACCACTTGATATCTTTTGGAGTAGATATAAACTTGAAATCTTCTTCCACCCAAGTAAGATTCTTCCAAACCTTGTTGCGAGGATATTCGCAAACCAATTCCAATCATGCTCTAAGCATGCCAATTCATATGGCCTTACTGTCACGACGTACAAGCAGTATCCATTTCAAATCGCCTTGTTATGCCTCAAGTTCCATTTTGCGTCGTGTCATTACGATCTTCATAAGCTTTTCAATTTCCAACTGGAATTGTCACAAATAGCATAGTCATCAACTTAACTCGAGTCCTCGAAAACTCTTTTCACGTTCATTCACCCATTTGTGTCACTTCTCGTCCTTAGTCCATATCACCAGTGGAATAGCTCTTGTAGGGAATCTTTCAACGGTCCATCTATTGCCACTCATCGATCTTAGTAAATCTCAACTTCCAGCAACTCACATCAACTATGGTCGATTCATCACTTATTCCAATCCTCAAAGGATTTATCACTTATTCCAATGCGTGAATTTTCCTTCATCAGGCCCACAATTTGCGCTCTTCACATTTAACATGCAATAGACATTTCCTTAGAGCCCATATGACGCTCTAAAAAACTGTTCATGTTTCTCATGTCTCCTTCTTACATGAGTTCAACCATCGCCTATTAAGACGTTAACGACCAATTCAACCATTCCTTGGGCACTTAGTTTGGCAATTATCAACTTTTTTCTGCCAGATGTCGAATCTTCCAAACTATTCCTCGTACTTCTCACTTGAGAGCTCAAACCTCGGTTCTCTGTCATCACGGGTCTCCTATGACGTTTTATTTATTCTTGTCCCTCTTCTCTCGAGAAGCATTAGTGCTTTAGCCTCTGAGTTCCATACTCACTAAGGTGACCTTATCCCAATTCCGTTCGTTCCACTGAACATCAACATCATCCTTAAATTCAACATCGTCTACAAGATTGTCTCTTTGATTTCACTTCCAGGAGTCATTCAAGTTCTGCGTCCCCTTTCTCAGTCTAGACGCTCCATCTTAATACTAAGACAATTTAGAGTTTTTCTTCCTATCACAATAGGGTCTCTTACCCTACAGAAGAAACTACACAACTCCGTGGCATTTTCTGACTTCAAATTCACCTCGTCCTTCCCATTTCATAGGACAGCAACCTTGGAGTCTGCGTCGATGGCGATACCTTTACTTCAGGATTCCAAATGCCACCCTGCTTTCACATTCTTTTTCCCATTGCTCAGTTACCTCAAGTGACAATATCTGTTCGTCCTTGGGTCTTCACCAGTTCACTTGTCGAATTGTTAATTAGATTGCCTCAAATCACTTTGCAAATATTCTCTAAGCGCTCTTTTCATTTACTAAATCATTCACCAGGATCACAACCAGTCAGGACTATCTAGTCCGTTCACTTTTCTTTTCGTCAATAACCAATTCATGGTCCAATCGCCCTTTAAGAGCAATGCCCTATTCTTTAGAGAATAGCAACTCATGATTTCATCTCTCATGGTTCCATTTCAATCAACCGATCCCAGGAAATCATTAAGTCCAGGCAAACTAGCATGTCGATTCTTTCTTGACCTCATCCATAACAGAATAGGCTTACTACTCACTTTCCACCATGTGTTTTACGCCCAGGTAATCAATCATTTTCAGTAGGCACGCTCCATATTCGAAACGAACATCTCTCTGCTCGTAGTCCATGAGTAGCTGTTCTCTTACTCATAAGTCTTTCGACTATTCTCCTCTTTTATTGAGTTCCACCACCATTCCTCAAAATTAGGAATAATAGCTAGTCACGTGATTTTCAAGTTCCAATCCACTCAGGGACTTACTCATCTTATTCAAGGTTCCTTGACCACTTTTACCATGTGCTTAAACGACCTTGAGAACTCTGTCTCGTACAGGTCGATCATCTTATGATCCTTGCTAAAGTATCAGGATCCAAACAATCTTTGTTCTCAAGCAACCCCAGGACGATACTTTCTATCGAACAACTCAACAGAGGTAGTCTAGGTCGATCTCGTGCCTCCAAGGAAACCCATCCTTAGTGATCTTTCACTAATCCTCAATAGCCTCTTAGGGCTATTTCTGCCAGGGTCACTTTCTTTCTTCAGTGTACCCAAAACCTCCAAGGTTTTCTTATCCAGATCCTCAATTCAGAGGAGGCAATTTCGAATCTCATCCCTCTGCCTGACTCAATCTATTTCAGCCTCATTCATGATCTTACAAGCTTTTCCAAGATCTCATGGTCCTACCCACACATTCCATTTCGAAAAGAAGTACTCAGAGTCACCTTCTTCGGGACTTCCATCACTTTAACTCCTCAGTACTAGTTGTCTCAGCGACTTGGGTAATAATGGCAGCCCCTTTTTGAGCTCGCCTACCCATAAAAATTTCTCATTTCTATTCAAGGTTCTCGTGACCCACTCAACTCTTGGGTCCCACATGGTTCACAAACTCGAGTCAATTGTTCTACTAGTTTTCGTGTTCTAGTTACTCATCTTTACTTAGTTCTCATGATCCATCTTAGTCCTTGGATCTTTTTGTATCCCACATACGCAAGCCAATTGCTACTCTAGCGACCATACCTTGGTCCTTCAGTTTTATCAGGTTCTCATGTCACTTGGACCACCATGATTCCCTCCAGAAATCCAAGACTGAAGTCATCTACTTAAGTCCATCAATCTCAGGCTGCTCATCTCAATATATTTCACCATCAACCAACCCTCTAATGGTTCTTAAGCAATTCACAATTAATTGCCAATTATTCAAGGATCCCAAATCATCCTTGATCAGCAATCCTTCCTCAAGTCAGCCTCAACGAGGTAACTTCTCAACTGACAGCTATTACTAGCTTAGCCTCAACTAGGTAACTGTCAAACAAGCACTGAAGACAGCGATTCATTGGGTCAAAAGCCCAAAACTCTAGGCCTAAAGGCATCTGCCACTCTAGCATAGTCACAACAGACTATCTCATCTCAATATGCCTCGATTCAACGGGTATAAACCCCTTACGTCATCTAACCTCTCAATTATACCTTGGCTAAGTCAATCACATGAGGCTAATCATCAAACATGCCTAACAGGTCCATCACAAGCATCACTTTTTCTTTGTCAAACGGCATCCCTACCAAACATAGGGCTTTTAACCATGCCATTCTTAGGTGCCATTACACAGGTCATGCCACTTTCAATCATCCTTGATGAGAGTCAATCTCGTGCCGCACATCCCTTATCCACAATTGGACTAAACCTGATACCTAGATTTTCCCCGATGACTTGGGTCATTCTTGTCTCTTGCCATCTTAGAAGCCTGCCAAGAGCCGCTTCTTGTCCGGACCTCTCTGTCCCGGCGATCACTCCCCGCCCTCATCAGTCCTGGCCGTTGCAGGTTGTCCTAAGTCATATAGCTATGGAGAAAGCCCCGTTCCACATGTCCCATACCATGTTTCATTATAATTTATAGGTATCCCATCAACTCGTCCCAAACCAAGCGATGGTTTATTAAGTCCAGCAGCGATAAGTTCATGCATGCACCCTCATCGACTTTCGTTTCAAAGCCATAAACATAAGCATAGCTTGACCATCCTCATCACTTGTCCTGTCAAAACTACCTTCAGATCAATTCCTATCTATTCAAGAGCTCTAATTCCACCAATGACCGTCATATCTCACTGATCAATTGCCGATATTCCATTATCTATCTCAAGTCTAGCCAACATTCAAATCAAATCTCTATGAATTCGATCACAACTGATCTTCAATTCAAATACTCATTGTATTCATATCATCTCATATCATCCAAGGCTGACAATAACAATTGATAGCTAGATCACCAAGGTACCACTCAATTCATGCATGAATCCACTAATGTCAGCCGCTTCTTTATAACTCGTACTTCTCGAGTTGGGGTCATTGACAAATCAAGATCACAATCATACCCTCAATTGACCCTTCATTCACAAGCAATTCTCCACTATCCTCGAGCACAATTACTACCTCAAAATCCATGTTTATGACTCTCCAATCCTAGCTTGCTTCCACTTAAACTTTAATCACCACATAACTTGAGATCATCCCTTATAGTCAACTCTAGGACCATTAAAGTGTACACAAGTTTAAGCCTACCATTCTCAAGACTCAACAATCCATGCCTAGTCCTATAGGCCTCAATATCTAATTGTCCTCAAGTCATCGCTTCTTATCATTCTAAGCCTCAATCACATTGGATCGCGCTGAACTTGTTTTGATACCAAATCGAACGTGGATGTCACGCCCCGAACCTGGCGAGCGCGCGAACATCCCACCAAACCGTACTTTTCTGAAAACTCTAGGATCCAACGGCCAGTATTCTAAGCATTGAAAGAAACACGCATGCGGAAGCAATGCGAACTCCAAGCATATAAATTCAACAACACCCGATGACTTAGGATAGGTACATCAAAATTACATTAATTCATTCTTGATTGTTCTATTCAATAATCCACCAATCAGAAGGACAATCCCTAATCTCACAGATGTAAATCCATATCTTAAAACTCTCTTAAATACAGTCGATCAGATATCTCTTCAAATGCCAGTCCTTGGCAAGTTTGCGCCTCCTTTGCTTGGAATCTGAAAAATGTAAGCCCCCACTGGGGTGAGATATAAATCTCAGTAAGGTGGGTCCTAACCCTAGGTTAGCCCGACCGTTCACTCAAGTAGTCATCTATCCCGATATTTCAAACTCATAACCATACAGGCGTATTAAGCGCAAATCGATAAAACAACAACATGCAGGCGATAGGCATGCAATGATGACCTTATGTCAAACTTAGGCGCACATACACACTCGGCCGGTCACTTCACCATATCCAACTATATTGGCATGCATCAATGTCTAGCCCGCGATTAAATTGCATTAGGCTTAGTCCGCGTAAACGCATCAGACCGTCATTGGTGACCCGCGTAAACGCATCAGGTCCTGATGAATCTCTAAGCGAATCTCATAATCTCATGCTCCGTCCCACGAATAGTTCGCATTAGGACCGTGGCTATCTCAACCCAGCGATTTTGTCACATCAGGGCGCCACAAAATATCAACTCCACCCTCCAATCTAGTTGCATCAAGGTATACATCTCCTGCCCTCCCTGCATCTCATACACTCAGGGCCTCCCCGTCTCGCGAATAATTCGCGTCAGGATAGTGGCTAACTCAACCTTGCGATCTCGTCGCATCAAGGCGCCACACGTCATCAACTCCACCCTGCGTTCTTGTTGCATCAGGGTATTCATCTTCCGCCCCGCGTCTCGTACGCTTCAAGGCTTCGCCATGTCATGTTTATGCCATATCATCTCAAGTTGATCCACATGCAAACAATGGGTGCAACTCATGCATGATTCGAACACTCACGGCATACAAAGCAATTCATATAATGCCTAGACATGGCCAACGACTCAAGCATAGTCAATGTCACATACAAACGTCCTATAATATTTTAGGACATAATATAAGCTATCCCTATTGAAATTTCCACATGAATCAATTCAATAAAACTTCGACTCACCCAATTGAGTCCAATCTTCCTAGCATAAGATTAGGAATCCCCTTACCTTAGCTTGACAACACAAATTTCTTCTTCTTGGACCACCTAGGTTTCGACCAACCAATGTCCACACCCGAACTTGTCGCGCAATCTAGAATTTCAATCAATTCGTCAAATTTCCATACCCAAATCCTCAATCCATCAATCCCAATCATCCATAACTTAACCCTCAACACCTCATCACACCTTAAACATCCAATTACAGTTCAAAATCATCATCCACAGCTCTCAACAGAATCGGTTTGGCCCGGCACCGAACCGATTCCACTCAGTTCTGTGCTAGCCGTGTCCAACTGGTCCTAAACTACTCCAAATTTAACATTTATACACTATCCTACCTCTTAGGATGTCTACCTAAGGGTTTGGGAGGCTCACCGTGAGTTTCGAGTCAAATGGTTGCCGGATTCTCGTTGAAACCCGCCGGAACACCCAAGGTCAGATTACCGGCAGATTCTAGCCAAAATGTACAAGGCCGGTTCATGGTCAAAATCTTATCAAATCAAGGTCCAATTTTTACCACATAATCATACACATCTCAGCTAGATCTCCACAAAATTTGAGCCCTAAATTTCAAGATTTCGAACATCAAAAGGGCTGAGAACTGGACCTACCTCAATTTGAGTCATAATTTGTCGGCTCTCGGGAGAATCTCTGTTCGGGATTCCTCGGTGCTCCAATTGACCTGATTCTTGTTTGAGGACATCAGCAAGACGTAAAACTTCATCGATAAGGTCGGCCGGTGGCCGAATGGTGGCCGGAAGGGTCGGTCGTGGCCGGCGAACAGGAGGCTCCGGTTTGGTCGAGCAGGCGGCAAAAACAGAAGAAGAGGAAGAGGGGTGATCGGTGGTTGAGGGAGATGGTCTGGCCGAATGAGGGTGAGGAGAAAGAGAGAAAATAGTTATACACAAAGCTTGGTCAATGGTTTGAATATCAGATGTGGTATAGTGGATTTGACCACTCTTTTGCCCATCCATTGATACATGTCCCACTTGTCATTCCAATTGATCCAATGGCGTCAATTAGTCCACTTTTTTTGTGGCCATAGGGGAGGATTAAAAGACCAAAATGTACTTCTTGAATTGTATAGGTAAGGTTCTAGGCCTGAGGGGTAAAAGGGTATTTTTACCCTCGACGTCTGGAATTTCGTTTTTCTCAATCCAATTATCTCCGATAGGGCGATGGCCAATCCAAATAACGTTGGAACTCTTAATTTTCCCTTTCAAACTTTTTAGGACTCGTCTTTGATAGTTTTCTCTATCAGACGTGGTTCCAGCCTATCCCAAATCGATGGGTGGCTTTTGCAGACATTATGCGTATTAATCCCGTGATTCATATCACGTTTAGGGCTCGTCAATTCGTGGCGGCTTTGGTTGCCATGTAATTGTGAGGGTCTATCGCTAGTTCCCTCGACAATCCTTGTGGCCAAAGCGCCGCTTCCTATTCAAGTTCCCTAGGTCCACGTACCTTGTCTCGCGTTAGCCTTTCCCTTTTGGTCAGTCTACTCGAATTGATCAGATTCGAGCGGAATACGACTGAAATACATCTCTAGATATACATTTCTCATTAATGAGCCTAAAATTGACTAGAAATCAGAATGTTACAATACTAATCCAAAGCCTAGCTGTCATATCTCCCAATCTGAAAAATGTTCTCACAACGTGGGTTAGCACAACGGCTAGCAAGAAAAATATTCAACCCCTCATGGTGGTCCTAAGACTCCTTAAACCAAACTATAAAGACAATTACATAGTCAGGACATCAAGTCATATAATGACATCAATTCAAATCATTAGATAGTAACAATTTAAAACAGTGACGATGCCAATGCAATATGTAATGACATGCTCTTCATTCATCTCACCATCGCCAAGGCAATTGACTTGCGACGCCTACTCCAGGGCATCCATGACCACTGGTACGACTCTCCCCGCACATAGCACATGATCCACAAGTACGTACAAATCCCCGCACAAAGCCAAGGGGCGTCAACTCGATTCAGTGCACTGAAGAGAAATAACTCCACATATCTCATCGTTATCGTTCCATGTACAATGTATGCTTGGCTGTGAATTTTTGTAATTCACAATCTCAATTCTCACAAGCAATATCTCAATTGCAAAGCCAACATACCAATGTCAATACCCATAATGACAAGTACATGGAAAATGAAAACATTGAATTTAATCAAGCAAAGCACATGAGAATTGAATCATCAAGACCAAGAGAATATCCAATTGAAGCTCTCAGGTCAACCATGTTCTTGATCCATAAATTGACAATTTCATCAAGGAAATTCATCACAACTTAGTCTTAAGATCCACGAGAGATATTCCTTAAATTCTCCATTTCATTTTCTCATAATTTTAATAGACAATTTCCAAAACTATTTCAGGCCCGAATATCTGGTCAACATTAGTCCCAAATAGAATCAGTTTCCCTCTTTAAAACCAACATGAATTCTTTTCATTTCACTAACCGTTCGACCATCTATATATGTAACATCATTCTGCAACTTCTAAGTCAAATAAACATCATGTGATTCGATTTTAGTATCAAAACAGTGCATAAACATCATATCAGTTTCTGATTGAACCGAGCCAATTTCCGACCTTAAAACAATTCCAGATTTCCCCAATTTAGCTAGCCATTCACGTCCCTGCTTGACTTCAGCATAACTCTATAATTTCCATAGCAAAAGGGGATGATATAGCTCGATTTTTGTATCAAAATCGCATCAAAATCGAAACCAAATCAGAGCTATTTCCGCACTGAAAACCGAACACCATCTCAGTTCTAATCTCGCAAATCAATCCACATTGTCTTGATTCAGCAAGCCATTCGACTACCATTGATATCTTAGCCTAGCTCACCAACATTAAGCTCAAGATCACAGAATGTAGCTAGATCACAACCCCATTTCCGTGTCCAAACCAGAACCAAACAGTAGTAGCAACATCTTAGTCCACATAAATCATTTTCTATCCTAATTACTTTGTTTCAACTCCCTATCATGATAAGTACTCAGTAAACATCTATCCTGCGGTAAGATTGAAGGAATCTCTTGCCTTTTCACCCTAAGAGAGTTGTCGGTGAAGAGCGTTTCACTTCCAATCGACCGCTAGACCATCATCGGTCTACCTCAAGTTGTTGTCCACCATGGGAGTTGTTCGGAGCCGCAAGAGCTGCTGATTGCTGAGGGAAAATGGAGCGAAAATGAGGGAGAGCAAAAGCTCTTCTTAATCTCATGCAAGTCCTTTTATAGAGGGGAAAACTTGAGGACTAAGTCGTGCGACACTTGTCTAATAGGCTTTGACACTTGACCGGCATGCAATTTTAGCCTCATGCATGCGTGCCACCTGTTAGCTATGAGATGCCATTTGTCTCACATGCAATCCTTGGCTTGCCACTTGGTGAACATGCATCAAGCTAAGTTGCCATTTGGTCTAGGTGTCTTGCATGTACGCCACTTCTTTCTCATGCATGCTTGAACTTGTTCCTTCATGCCACATGTTTCTCTTCATCTTCGCCATTTGACTTCACGAGATTCCCTTACTTGACACTTGTTACACATGCAATAAGATAAGCCTTCATATCGGCACTTGGAAAATATGCAATTGCCTTTGAATCTGCTCCTCTAATCATGTTCAGGTTCACTATCGTATAAAATGATAATTTTTTGCTATCTTATTAGGCAATCAGACCTCATATTCTTGTTCCTCATCGTCTTACGGTCGTATGGGAGAAAACGGTGCTCAAATTGCCCTCCGAACGACTTTGAATGAGCCGTTTTACTTTCGACGCGCGCTGAAATCCGAAAATGCAGGTTCTCGGATCGTGGTCATTTTTCTTGTAAATCCACCTTGTAATAAATCCAATGAAGCTCCTACAAATGTCCTCTTGCATGTCTTAAGAAGCTCTTCATTTGACACTTGTCTCATATCTCATGATACAAGGATTTCTTTCTTAAATTTACTCCAAGTGTTTATGCCCCCAATGGTGATAAGTCATTCTAATATAATCTTGATGGGACCATGAACGAATGATTTTCTTGCATCTTCCCAAGGTATAATCGGCCAATGCCCTTCATGCATAAGGGGACAATGGCGCCACTTGTCATTACCCTTAATGGTTTGTTATCCATCACAAGATCTTGATTGTACATTGGACCAATGATTGAGCTACATTCTCTTGCCACTTCCCAATGTTGCTCGGCCATTAGAAATTCATGCACATGGATTAATTTCGTCACATGTTCTTACCCCCTATTGATCCAAATTTACTTGTCTTCCAAGTTTAGGGGAAAGTGAATCCTATAATGATGCACATCATAATCTCCATAAGTCCTTGATCCATCGAGCACTTATTGATTTCCTTGGTCCCAAAATTTAATCCAATGGTGGTACCACTTCCCACATTCTCGGTCATGAACAAAAATTATGTTAATTAGAAACTCTTCAATTAGGTTTCTAACTTCTCATCAATCGGACTTAATAGCATTCTAATCTTAGGATCATAATTTTGACTAATGTATTGTAACCTTTTAACTTGGAGCTCCTCAATTAATTCTTCAATATCTCATCAATTCCATTTGATGGAAAATTGGTCAATGGAACACGAATTTCTATCCATCATATTCCTCAGTGTTCACAGTCATTTCCTCATAATATCACTTGAGCCACGAAAATCCTAAATTAATAAGTTCCTTGATAATTTCCTAACTTGTTTTCACATATGCCACCTTGACATATCTTGGCCTCTTTGCTTAATCCAGTATAATGAGGTCTTGAATCGTTATTCTTAAAGTCAACTCTCTAATCCCTTTCGAATATCTTTCCTCATCAGGAATCTATCAAACGGGGGATTTCACAAAAGCGACAGTACCAACTTGACTGGTTCAACGGCTTTCCAATATTCTTTCGCACAGGAGGGAGAAAACGTCGGTCATCACCATCGGCCTCTTACCCAACTGTGGATTGTCTCTCTCGAGAGTGAACCGCGATTCAAAAGCAGCGGCTCCTTCTTTTATGTCCCTTTCAATCATTTGACTTCTTTCATAAATCTCTCAGCACGTTCTCAAATTTACCGTTATTATCCGGCTTCAAATCTCTGGTCTCAAACCATCCCGTAACCTCTGTGCTTTCTCAAGCAGATCTTCCACCGATCTCGGTATATACCTTGACAATCTTGCGAACTCAGCTTCGTGCTGATCTATAGTCAGCTAATTTTGTAGCAACTGCTGGAATTCCATTCATTTCCTCTCATGTATCGTCTCCGAAAAGTACTTATTGTTAAAAGCGGCAGTGAAGGCAGTCCACATCAAGGCTGTACCTTCAGGAAACACTCCTTCTTTCAAGGCACTCCACCAGTCATTCGCAGTTCCTTCTAACTTATTACATAGCTAACATACTTTCTCTTCATTGATGCACCTCAGCACCCCAAAAGCTTTATCGAGCTTTTCAATCCATCTCGGGGCTAGCTCAGGATCTGTAGTGCCATCGAATTAGGTCGATTTCAGCTTTATAAACTGCTCAACCAACTGACCCATCTATCTGTTGGCATTAACATCACCTTGGGCATTACCAGCTTTAGTGCCCTGAACATTGTTTCCATTTGCCATATTCACAACTGCTACTGCAACTTCAGCAGCCTGGCAATAATCTCGGCTTTTTCTTCAGCCTGTCGAAGAGCTGCAGCAACCCTATATTGAGCTTCCTTTCCCATTGGCTCTCTAATCTGTTTTAGGGCTCTCAGGACTCTATCCACTCTTGGATCCTTGGCCGCTGGTGCTCTCGAGCCAAAAGTTTCGCCTTTCGACCTTCCAAGTCCATTGCTCATACTTGCCCAAACTTAGTCTACCCGAGTCACTATAATTCCACCACAGAATTAGGGACCTAAGTCACTTACTCAAGTCTAGTGATTCTATGCTACTCAACAAGGTAGCAATGACAACATAATAACCAATCACTCAGGCATTCTTATGAGCACAACAATCAGGGATGCATAACCATACCTCAAGTCCAGGCGCATCTACAACTTAGTATAATCAGAGATAATAACTCACTCATCAAACCAGCATCCACAACAATTCATAATGCTACGTGCAAAGCTTGATCCCCATAGGTTCATTACAATCATACCAATTCAGCATGCCAAACACATGCGCCAATCATCTGCCATGCATTCGTGCTTGACTCTAATGAATCCCCTAGGGTCTCACTACCCCATTATCCTATTTCCTTTACTCCTTATCACTCCCATCATCAAGCAATTTGGATCGAGCTGACCTTGCTCTAATACAACTCGAACGGGGATGTGACACCCCGCGTTCTTCACATGCTGGTCACATCCGCCACAGGCTAACAATAAATATAAATTCCTAGTAACAACACACGGCCTAAAAGTGAAGTGAAACATGTATGCAGAAGGAAAGATAACAACCCTGACAAATAAAAAGAAACAAAAAGAAAATTTGAAATGCCATACAAGCACACACATATATATACATAACATAGGCATTCGGTTACATACGACGGAAGGGGAAAAGACATAAGGAAATCACACGCCAAGATGGGTTAGGAAGGCTACTCCTTCACCTCACCAAACCTAACAACAAAATCATTTCTACCCCCTAATAGAAACCACTGTAGCCAGATTACTCTGAAGAGCTACTCGTCTCATCATCGTCCTCAGCTTCAGCTTCATTTGGAACATAGTAGAAAATGTCTCAGATCGTACCTCCACAGTGTCCTCCTCTAAATCTTCCTCATCAGTAGATAATTCGATCACCTCCAAGTATTCTTCTATCATCGGGGAATTGAACTTCTCAGAGATGTTTCTTGAAGTGACTGCTGATGTCTTGATATTAACATCAAAACAGGTTGGATGACACCAAGGTGGCATTACCCTCAAGGGTACCTCAGCAAGATTCATCGGTCCATAAACACTGGTATCACTAACACAGTTAAACCATGCCTCGTAGCAGTGAGGCTCCAAACTATCAGCTCCAAACCTATCTACCCATACTGTGGTGTATTTCCTAATACATACTATGCCCTTGCCGTCAGGAAACTAGTCAAAAGTAGATGTCATCTCCTCCGGATCGCCCATGCACAAAGGCCACATAGCTTAGGGTTTGGGGTCTGAAAAACACATCCCACTACGGGTGAGATTTACATCTCAGCAAATGAAACCTAATCCTCAACCTTAACTGGATCACTAGTCTCCCCAGACCACAAACAATACAAGAAGTAGAAATTCATCAATGTAATGGCACAAAGTAATCATAAATCAAGCATCTCAGTGAGTTAGGCATAAACAAAAGTCACAGTTGTGACATTCTAATTTTTCCTATCATTTCAAGACTCAGTAATGAGGAATAATCTAATGATGTATTTTAGTCGTATTTCGCTTGGATCTGATCAATCTCGAGTTGACTGACCAAAAGAGAAAGGCTAACGCAAGACGATGTACGTGGACCTAGGGAATTCGAATAGGAAATGGCACTTCAATCATGAGTATCGAGGGGACATTACCATAAAAGGCCCGATCTAAGAACGATTAAGGTATGCATTACTAGTGTTAAATGATTGGAGCGCGAGTGATGCTGCTTAACCAATATTTAATTTGCAAAATTTTTCTAAATCGAACAGTGACGATCGAACCCATCGGAACTAGTGATAGATCCTCACAAATACATGACAACCAAAGTCGCCATGAATTGATGAGCCCTAATTGTGATATGAATCATAGGGTCGATAGGCGTAACGTTTACAAAAGCCGCATATCAGTTCGGGATAGGCTGGAATCGCATTGGATAGAGAAATGATTCAGAAACAAGTCTTGAAATTCGAAAATGGAGAATCAAGAATTTCAACATTACAATTGGATTGGCCGTCGCCTTAACGAAGAAATTGGAATCAGAAAAACAACGTTTCGGACGTCGGGGGTAAAATTACCATTTTGCCCCTCAAGCCTTGGCCTTGCTTTGATGATTGGGTAAGGCCATTTTGGTCATAAACCACACACAATAGCTGCAGAAAATTTGAAGAAACCATGGCCATTGGATGACCTTTGATTGACACTATGGACAGGTGTCAATGGATGAAGCCTTGAGTTGATGTATTCACCTTTAACCTACCATTTAACTCAAATTGACCAAGCCAATTGAAGTATAAACCCTCTCTCTCTCTTGTCGCCAAACACCGCCCTCCATCTGCCGTTTCTTTTTCTCCTTCTTCTTCTTCCTTCTTGTCGACCGCCTGCCTTTGATTGGTTCTGACCGCCGGCTTCGCCACTTCCGACCACCACTTCTGGCAATCCCAACCCGCCGAGCTGATCACCTACTCCTTTCTCATCCTCTTGCCGATGTTCTCGAAGTGGAAGCTAGTCGTTTGACCTATCGAGGAGCTCCAACCGGCCAATCTCCCGAAAGTCGATGGAAATCGTCGCAACCAGAAGTAAGCCACGTTTTATGCCTCTTAGGACCCCGAAATCTTGGATTTTTCCGACCAAATTTTGTGGACATTAAGGGGACGCATAGAGTGAACTGTGGTAAAAATTTTGGATGAATTTGACGGAGTTTTGACCCCAAATGGGCCTTGTGTTTGAAAGGCCAGAATTGACCGGTTAAGGACTTGAGAAGACCGGCGCCGTTCAAGGACTTTCCGGCCTCGCCTTGGCTCCAAATTTTCGGTGAAGCTCTCCAACCCTTAGAACTACATGTTAGCAAGTAGATTAGTGATTAAATAGAGGATTTACAATAGTTTAAGGGCTGTTAGGTTGGGATATGCACAGAACCGAGTATGCCCAGTTCGGTTCTATGCATACCGGTTCTATGGGGGCCATTGGTGGTTGTAATTGAGCTCCAAATTCATCGTTGAGAAGTGTTAGAATGTTAATTGATTCATGAGGTGTATGATTAGTGGGGTGGTGATTTTGCGCGAGGAAATTAACGATTTGATGAAATTTCCTTAGGTTGTGCGGTCGAGTTGCTTTTGGGCTAGTAGGGCCGAACCCTTGAGGTGCTTGAAAGAAGAATTGCATTGCATTAAGCTTGAGGTAAGGGGATTTTAAACCTTTTATAGGAGGATTGGACTTAATTGGGCAAATTGAGTGTCAGTTTAATTGATTCTTGGAAGATTATCAAATGCTTGTCCATTATACATCATAGAAAGATATAGATGACTCGAATGCTTGGCCATGCTTGTGCCTTTAGTTGATTATCGCATTTAAGTGTTGAACTTAATTGCCTCGTATGCCATAAGTGTGTTGTTCGTGCATTAGTTACACTTGATTGTATGTGTTATGCATTAAAATGAACTTATGGCTTATTTAAGAGGTTGTGACACCCTGAGGCGTATGAGACGCGGGATTGTGTGGATGAATACCCTGAGATGCTGAGACGCGGGGTTCGAATTAAATGGCACCTTGAGACTAACGAGACGCGGGATTGAGAAGGCCATAGTCCTAATGCGTTGAAACACGAGATGGATTTGAGATGTGTCGACACAGACCTGGAGTGACATTGAAAACCTGATGCATTTATGCGGGTTTGTCAATGAGACGGTCTAATGCGTTTACGTGGACTGAGCCTGAGGCGTTACAAACGCGGGCATGAAAGTGAGGTAGATTGGAAAGGGGTAGAAGTTGTAATTTGACTTGGCATAAAGTGCTTATTTCTAATGACATTGTATGATGCTATGATTGCTTACTTGTCATCTGTGTGTTAATTCGTGCAAGTTCAATGGCCCTTGTGTTTTTATACGAATTGTCTATGATTGCAACTGTTTGAGTGGACGGTCAGCCTAACCTAGGGTTAGGACCTACCTTACTAAGATGTATATCTCACCTTGTTGTGGGATCCCATTTCTTTTCAGATCCTAGACCTTGAGGACGTGGCCAATCCGTTTTAGAGATCCTAAAGAGATGTCAGCATATTTTGATGAGTTACCCGACGGATAGCGAACCGTTTATGTTATAGTAAGTGTACGGTCGTCTGGGTAGATAAGGGTGGTAGTAGCTGAAAGCTTCATTGATATGAGGCCTGGTTTAGGAAGGTAGGAGACGTTTCCACGGGGCCACCGAAGCCCACTGAGGTACCCGTGGGGTGATACCCAGTTGGTGCAATCCCGCTCGGGATTCAGTGGAAAGCGAGAGGTTTGTCACTGACTCGAGGATTGGTCCTGAGAGGACTCTGACTCTACAGGACACCGAGGAGGTTATAGTGGTCGAGGACACCGAGGACGACCTGGTGGAGCCGTCAGTGGACGAGACGCTCGAGGATACGATGGAGATTTACTCTGAGACTTTCTTGGAGTATGAGCCTACTGAGGAGGCGGAGGAGACTGATGACTCTAGTAGCACGACTTAGGTGTCCTGCTTTCCTCGTCTGATGTTTTGATGGTGACCCAGATATCTGTTCCTTTTGAGATGATGATAGACCTCTTTTGCACTCATCCTGTTAACCCTATTGACTAGCAAATGTAGTTTACTACGTTGTTGCATGAACATTTGGATCTTGTGTATCAATGGTATTCTCGTTACCCAGGTCCCTTTTATATCTATACTGCGGAGGAGTTTTATATCGTCGCTTCCGCGTGCTTTTTATTGATGATATATCTCTCGACCTATATGTGCATTCTGGGACCTCGAGAGATAGTTTGTGCTTGTAGGGAGTCGCGCGCTCATGCCCAAGACGTGGGATGTGATATCCCCGTTTGCTTGGTATCAGACCAAGATCAGCTCGATCCAAAATTGTTTGATGATTAGAGTAATAAGGAGAATTAAGTTGGGACAAGGACGGGTAGCAAGACCTTAGGAAACTGGTCAGAGTAAGGCACGAGATGTTTGGCATATAGCTTGGCACATATGATTAGCACTTGGCTTTGGTAGGGTTGTGGTAACGTATGAGGATTAAGTTCCATGCTTAGCATTGAAGGTCATTTTTGGACTATCGCATGTTAAGCGAAAGAACATGGCTTATTTTGGTGAACCGTTGGGGTGAACGGAATTGAGGAATGGCTATGAACTGCGTATTGAAGAATCTGTGGAATTTGTTGTGTAGTAGGTTGTTGTATTGTAACTGTTTCTATTAAGGCATAGTTAGTAGCTCTGGACTTGGTTGAATGAACGAGTTACTAACTCCTTGATGAAATTGCGGTGGTCCAAGCTTAGTATAAGCATACAAGGATGAGTAATCCATCTAGGAGACTTAGAAGGCCTAGGAATGGAGCCTCAAGCTTGAGGCTGCCTATGGCAGAAGACCCGAGGGTGGACGGAGTACTGAGGATGCTCGAAAGGATTGTCGACCTCATCAACAGGTAGACCCAGGATAAGGATGCTGCCATAGCCCAAGCGGTAGGAGCCGCAATAGCTGCCGTCAACGCCAACAACGGCATCAATGGGGGTAACGGAAACAATGGCGACCACTACCAGGGCAATGAGACAATGAATGCCCAAGAAGAAGTTGTCGTGGCCAGGCAGATGGGCCAGCTGGTCGAACAGTTCATCAAATTGAAGTCGACCCAGTTTGAAGGGACTGGAGATCTTGAACTAGCACCGCGATAGATCGAGAAGTTGGAAAAGGCCTTTGGAGTCTTGATGTGCATGGACGAAGAGAAAGTATTATTGGCAGTGTACCAGTTGGAAGGGACCGCAAATGAGTGGTAGGCTACCACCAAGAATGGAGTCTTTTCAAAATGAACGGCCTTGACCTGGAATGCCTTTACTACGGCATTCAATGATAAGTATTTCTCGGAAACAGCTCGGGAAAGGAAGCAGGTGGAATTCTTACAGCTGCGTCAGAATTAGCTGACTGTGAACCAGTATGAAGCTGAGTTCTCCAGATTATCGAGGTACGCACCCCGATCGGTAGAAGATCCCCTGGAGAAGGCGCAGAGATTTTGGGACGGACTGAGGCCTGAACTTTGCAGTCAGATGATAGCCCTGAACTTGAGGACTTACAAGGAAATCTTTGAACGGGGGCAAATGATTGAGAGGGATTTGAAAGAGAGGAGTGACGCATCTGGATCGCGGTTTAACCCATTCAGAGACAATTGCCAGATAGGTAAGAGACTAGTGACTGGTAACAAGCGTTTTGTCTCTCCGATGAGGAAGAACATTGTGAAGCCGCAGACTCCCATGAACTGGAACTGACATCTCTGTGGCAGAAGGCTTGCACCATGCTCTGCAAGAACTGGAGCGTGCTTCAAGTGTGGTCAAATGACCACCAGACGAGGAATTGTCCGAACCAAGCTCTAGTAAATCGATCCCAAGGGCAGCGACCACAAGCTGGACCGTCAGCTGCCACTCCTCAAAACGATCAGAATCGACCCCCAACTCAGGAGAGAGTTTATGCAGTCGCCCGCAGGGAGGCAGAAGAAACGCCAGGCGTGGTCACAGGTACGATTTATTTGTGTGATCAAGTTGCATATGCTTTGTTTGATCCTAGCGCAACACACTCGTTTGTATCTGCCTAGTTTGCTGATTTGGTTGATGTGGAGTTAGAACCGTTAAGTGTGATTTTGCCTGTTGCCACCCCATTGAAAGATAGTGTGCTGGTTTCGTTGGGTTGTGCGAATTGTAAAATTGTAATTGGTAGTAGTAAGGAGAGTATTGATTTAGCTGTGTTGCCTATGTATGATTTCGATGTGATCATAGGAATGGACTGGTTGGTTAAACAGGGGGCTATAGTGGATTGTGGTCGTAGGATAATCCGTTTCAATCCAGAAGGCCGCCCTAGTTTTGAATTTGTGGGAAGTCGAGGAGGAACCTCGATTCCTTTAGTCTCGTCTCTTGAAGTAACAAAGTTGATGACTGAAGTATGTTAGGCATACTTAGTCGCAGTTATGGACACGACTACTGAGGAACCTAAACTAGAAAGTATTCTGATAGTACGTGAGTTTCCTGACACTTTTCCTCAAGAGTTATCAGGGTTGCCACTAGAGCGAGTAATATAATTCGTAATCGAGTTAGCTCCCGGAACGGAACCGATCTAGAAGGCACCCTATAGGATGTCCTTATCGAAACTGAAGGAGCTAAAGGTGCAGATGCAGGAGTTACTAGATAAGGAATTTATTCAACCGAGTGCTTCATCGTGGGGAGCACCGGTGTTGTTTGTAAGGAAAAAGGATAGGTCCTTGCATCTATGCATCGACTATAGACAGTTGAACCAAGTGACAGTGAAGAATAAGTACCCTTTACCGAGGATTGATGATTTATTTAATCAATTGCAAGGAGTTGCGGTATTCTCTAAGATTGACCTGAGAATCGGATATCACCAGTTGAGAATTAAGAAAGAAGATATACCTAAGACCGCTTTTAGGACAAGGTATGGTCATTACGAATTCACTGTGATGCCTTTTGGATTAACCAATGCTCCAGCCACATTCATGGACCTGATGCATCGGGTGTTCAAGGAATTCTTAGATAGATTCGTCATAGTCTTTATCGACGATATCCTAATTTACTCAAGGAGTAACAAGGAACACGAAGAGCACCTGAGGATTGTTTTGCAGACCCTGAGGGAGCACTCGCTTTACGCTAAGCTCAGTAAATGCGAGTCTTGACTGAACAAAGTGGCATTTCTTGGCCATGTGGTGTCTGGAGAAGCAATTATTGTAGATCCTACGAAGATTGAAACCGTAACAAATTGGCCTAGACCTACTACGGTCAAGGAAGTCCGAAGTTTCTTGGGATTGGATACTATAAACGTTTTGTGGAGAAGTTGTTGTCCATAGCCGTCGCACTGACGAGGTTGACAAAGAAAGAAACGAGGTTTGATAGACGGATAAGTGCGAAAGGAGTTTCCAAGAGCTCAAGCATCGATTGACAATCGCAGCAACATTGACGATTCCAACAGGATCGAGAGACTATGAGATATATAGCGATGCTTCGCTAATGGGACTAGACTGTGTGTTAATGCAGCATGGAAGAGTAGTTGCCTACGCGTCCCGACAGCTAAGGCTACACGAGATGAATTACCCAACCTACGACTCGGAATTGGCAGCGATTATTTTTGCTCTAAAGATCTGGAGATATTATCTGTGTGGCGAGAAGTTCCAGATTTACACTGACCACTAGAGCCTAAAGTATCTACTTTCCCAGAAGGAACTGAATATGAGACAGCATCGATGGATGGAACTGCTTAAGGATTATGATTGTGACATACTATATCACCTTGAGAAGGCAAATAGAGTCGCGGATACGCTCAGCCGGAAATCGAGCATCGTTTGTCTGCTAGTAAAAGGATGGTCGATAATCGAGGATTTGAGAGATTCTGAGCTCAGACTAGAAGTCTGCCAACTGTCCAATTTGATGGCTACACTGAGGGTAGAACTGAGGTCTAAGAAAGGATAAAAGCCTTGTAGCATACGGATCCAGAAATTCAGAAGATCCTTGAGATGGACGTGACAAAGAGAAAATCGAAATTCCAAGTGTTAGAGGACATAATCTTGAAATTTCGAGGACGTCTATGTGTGCCAAAGGACGAAGAACTTAGAGAAAGGATTCTATCAGAAGCTCATAGGAGCAACTACAGTATCTACCTAGGAAGTGCAAAGATGTATCAGAACTTGCGTCAACATTATTGGTGGAATGGGATGAAAATTGATGTAGCAAAGTATGTGGCAAAGTGTTTGACATGCCAGCAGGTGAAGGCCCAACACTGTAAGCCTGGAGGATTGTTACAGCCACTGGAGATTCCTGAATGGAAGTGAGAGCACGTAACGATGGACTTTTTAATGGGACACCTGAGGACCCAAAAAGGCCACGATTCCATTTGGGTAGTGATAGACAGATTGACCAAGTCTGCACACTTCATCCATGTGCGAAAGGATTTCGCAATGGACCAATATGCCGAGTTATACATGAGGCAGATAGTAAAGCCGCATGGAGTACCCGTGACAATTACCTTAGATAGAGATCCCAAATTCACATCGAACTTATGAAAAAGTCTTCATGACGCCATGGGAACTCAATTGCAATTTAGCACGGCTTACCATCGACAAACGGACGGACAATCGGAGAGGACAATTCAGACGCTCGAGGATATGTTGCGAGTGTGCGTAATAAATTTCAAAGGTCGATGGAAAGATCAACTATATTTGGTAGAATTCGCATATAATAACAGCTACCAACAGAGCATTTGAATGGCACTGTTTGAGGCGCTATATGGAAGAGCTTGTAGAACACCGATTTGCTGGGGCGGGGTTGGAGAAAGAAGTATTACAGGCCCAGAATTAGTAGAGCAATCGGTGGAAGATATAATTCGGGATAGATTGAAGACGGCACAGAGTCGCCGAAGAGTTATGCAGATAAATGGCGAAAGCCTTTGGAATTTCAAGTAGTCGTTCATGTTTTCCTTAAGGTGTCGCCAATGAGAGGATTATCCCGATTTGGAAAGAAAGGAAAACTGAGCCCAAGGTACGTAGGTTCATTTGAAATTCTGGAGCAGATTGGGACCTTGGCCTACAGGCTTGCCTTACCGCCTAATCTATCCCAAATGCACAACGTCTTCCATGTGTCCATGCCACGGAAGTACGAATCGGACCCAACGCATGTACTGGACTACGAGGTTATTGAAATGGATGAAAGAGTATCCTACGTGGAAAAATCGATTAGAATCGAAGACTGGAAGGAGCAAATTCTGAGGAATAAAATGATTCCATTGGTCAAGGTTATTTGAGAGCACCATGGGACCGAAGGCGCTACGTGAGAAAGCAAAAAAATGATAAAGCGTCAGTACCCCCATTTATTTGAGTAACGGGTGTAATGTAAATTTCGAGGATGAAATTTTTGTAAGAGGGGAAGAGTTGTAACATTCTGATTTTTCCTGTCATTTCAAGACTCAATAATGAGGAATAATCTAACAATGTATCTAAGTTGTATTTCGCTCGGATCTGATCAATTTTGAGTTGATTGACCAAAAGGAAAAGACTAACGCGAGACGAGGTACGTGGACCTAGGGAATTGAATAGAAAATGACACTTCGACCATAAGGATTGTCGATGGGACATTTAGAACTATAAAATGCCGATCTAAGAACTATTAAGGAATGCATTGCTAGCGTTATATGATTAGAGCGCGGGTGATGTCGCTCAACCAATATATAATTGTAAAATTTTCCTAAACTGAATAGTGATGATCGAACCCATCGAAACTAGTGATAGATTCTCAAAATTACATGACAACCAAAGTCGCCATGAATTGACGAGCCCTAATTGTGATATGAATCACAAGGTCGATACGCGTAACGTCTGCAAAAACCGTCTATCAGTTCGGGATAGGCTGGAATCGCATTGGATAGAGAAATGATTCAGAAACAAGTCTTGAAATTCGAAAATGGATAATCAAGAATTCCAACATTACAATTGGATTGGCCGTCGCCTTAACGAAGAAATTGGAATCAGAAAAACGATGTTTCGGACGTCGGGAGTAAAATTATTATTTTGCCCCTCAAGCCTTAGCCTTGCTTTGATGATTGGACAAGGGCATTTTGGTCATAAACCACACTCAATGGCTACCGAAAATTTGAAAAAACCATGGCCATTGGATGAGCTTTGATTGACACCATGGACAAGTGTCAATGGATGAAGCCTTGAGTTGATGTATTCACTTTTAACCTACCATTCAACTTATATTGACCAAGCCAATTGAAGTATAAACCCTCTCTCTCTCTTGTGGCCGAACACCCCACTCCATTTGCCATTTCTTCTTCTTCTTCTTCTTCTTCTTCTTCTTCTTCCTTCTTGCCGACCGCCTGCCGCCGATCGGTTATGACCGTCGGCTTCGCCACTTTCGACCACCACTTTCAGCAATCTCCAGCCACTGAGTCGACCACCTACTCCTTCCTCATCCTCTTGCCAACGTTCTCGAAGTGGAAGCAAGTCGTTTGACCTACCAAGCAGCTCTGACAGGCCAATCTCCCGAAAGTTGACGGAAATCATCGCAACTAGGGGTAGGCCACGTTTTATGCCTCTTAGGGCCCCGAAATCTTGGATTTTTCCGACCAAATTTTGTGGACATTTAGGGGACACGTAGAGTGAGTTGTGGTAAAAAGTTTGAATGAATTTGATGGAGTTTTGACCCCAAATGGGTCTTGTGTTTGAAGGGCCAGAATTGACTAGTTGAGGACTTGGGAAGACCGGCATCGTTTAAGGACTTTTCGCCGTCGCCTTGGCTCTAAATTTTCGGTGAGGCTCCCCAAAATTTAGAACTACATGTTAGCAAGTAGATTAGGGATTAAATAGAGGATTTGAGATAGTTTAAGGGCTGTTAGGTTGGGATATGCACAGAACCGAGTATGCCCGATTCGGTTCTGTGCATATCGATTCTGTAGGGGCCGTTGATGGTTGTAATTGAGCTCCAAATTCATCGTTGAGAATTGTTAGAATGTTAATTGATTGGCCCATGAGGTGTATAATTAGTGGGGTGGTAATTTGAGTGAGGAAATTAACGATTGGATGAAATTTCCTTAGGTTGCACGGTTGAGTTGCTCTTGGGCTAGTAGGGCCAAACCCTTGAGGTGCATGAAAGAGGAATTGCATTGCATTAAGCTTGAGGTAAGGGGATTCTAAACCTTTGATGGGAGGATTAGACTCAATTGGGCGAATTGAGTGTGAGTTTGATTGATTCTTGGAAGAATATCGAATGCTTGTCCATTGTACGTCCTAGAAAGATCGAATGCCTTGAGTTGATCATCGCATTTGACTGTTGAACTTGATTGCCTCGCATGCCATAAGTGTGTTGTTCGTGCATGAGTTGCACTTGATTGTATGTGTTATGCATTAAAATGAACTTATGGCTTATTTAAGAGGTTGTGACACCCTGAGGCGCATTAGACGCAAGGTTGTATGGATGAATACCCTGAGACGCTGAGGGGCGGAATTCGAATTGAATGGCACCCTAAGGCGTACGAGGCGCGGGGTTGAGAAGGCCATAGTCCTGATGCGTTGAAACGCGGGACGGAGTTGAGATGTGTTGACACCGGCCTGGAGTGACATTAAAAACCGATGCATTTACGCAGGTTAGTCAATGAGACGGTCTGATGCGTTTACGCGGACCGAGCCTAAGGCGTTATAAGCGCGGGCATGAAAGTGAGGCAGATTGGAAAGGGGTGGAAGGTGTAATTTGACTTGGCATAAAGTGCTTTGTTTCTAATGACATTTTATGATGCCATGATTGCTTTCTTGTCATCCGTGTGTTAATTCGTGCAAGTTCAATGCTTCTTGTGTTTTTATACGAATTATCTATGATTGTAATTGCCTGAGTGGACGGTCAGCCTAACCTAAGGTTAGGACTTACCTTACTGAGATGTATATCTCACCCCGTTGTGGGATCTCCTTTCTTTTCAGATCCTAGTCCTTGAGGATGTGGCCAATCCGTTTTGGATATCTTAAAGAGATGTCAGCTTATTTTGATGAGTCGCCCGACGAATAGGGGTCCGTTTATATCAGGAAGTGTACGGTCGTCTAGGTAGATGAAGGTGGTAGTAGCTGGAAGCTTCATAAATATGAGGCCTGGTTTAGGAAGGTAGGATCCGTTTCCACAGGGCCAGTGAAGTCCACGGAGGTACCCCGTGGGGTGATACCCAGCTGGTGCCATCCCACTCGGGATTCAGTGGAGGGTGAGGGGTCTATCACTGGCTCGAGGATTGGTCCTAAGAGAACTCCGACTCCGGAGAACACCGAGGAGGTTATAGTGGTCGAGGCTACCGAGGACGACTTGGTAGAGCCATCAGCGGATGAGACGCTCGAGGATACGATGGAGGTTTGCTTTGAGACTTTCTCTGAGTATAAGCCTATTGAGGAGGCGAAGGAGACTAATGACTCCAGTAGCATGACCTAGGTGTCCTACTTTCCTCGTCTGATATTTTGATGGTAACCCTGATGTCCATTCCTTTTAAGATGATGATAGACCTCTTTTGTACTCACCTTGTCACCACACTGACTAGCAGATCTGGTTGACTACATTCTTGTATAAACATTTGGATCTTATGTATCAATGGTATTCTCGTTACCTAGATCCCTTTCTATATATATACGAAGGAGTTTTATATTGTCGCTTCCGCTTGCTTTTTATTGATGATATATCTCTCGACCTATACGTGCATCCTAGGATCTCGAGAGATAGTTTGTGTTTGCAGGGAGTTGCGCACTTGTGCTCGAGGCGCAGGGCGTGACAATAGTCAAACATACTCAATCTCATGGGATCAAGTTTCACACATTTAGCTTATAAATAAACACATAACTAAAAGTCATCACAATAACATCTCATGAACTCATCGCCTGGGCTCCCGGGCAGCAATGTATTTCTCTGCGGCACTCTGGCCATTTGATATCACTGGGGCTCTCTAGCCATTTACGTCTCAATTTTCAATCACAATCTAATCATCACACGATCGCATCAAGCAATTTAAGTCACAAGACTCACCAATCATTTAATTCATCCGACCAACTTATCTAGTAGTGTCCTAGTGTTCGAATAAAGGTTTAAGGAACACTTACCCTTTCATCAAGCTAGCAAATTTAATCACAAACGGCCCTCCTAGCATGGCAACCTCAAGGCCAAAGGAGCGCACACGCAATGCTAGAGAAATCCATCAAAATCATGTCATAACTCACTCATTCTTCAATTCCATCACACCAATACTTGAATAACTAATCATTAACAACCTAGGATGTCTCAACGACCATTTAAAGATATGGCGACATTCCAACGAACCCTCAAAATGTTCGGTTCAAACAGTCCTTTAACAAGGCAAAATATAACTTACGTTTCGTGCACAATTCAGCCCTTAAATCACCTCTAATCTCCAATCCAATTCACATACTCCTCAATAACATCTCATATAATGTCTTATGATGTCTCACTAATCATTTCAAAGCCAAAACACCCCTTATTTAACCCCCAACAGGTTCGGTTCTATCGGAGTACCAATAGGGCAGAATCGATTTTAGCCAAACTCGCACAAATCAATCCATAACTCAACCTTAGTTTTCCATTCCTCACAAACTTAACTTGCTAAACCTTAATCCATGTGTGTAGAAAGCTCACCATGAGTTTTGAAATGAAATAACACCACAAAATCGTCGAACTACTCGATTTTCCCACAGTCCTCAAGCGGTCAGAATCTGCTCGATAGAAATCACTACAATTCAGCCATAAAAACACCATAAATCTTCAACAAACGTGCAATCAAAGCTCAGCCAATGTGAGTACTATGTGTTATGAAGATCCCACGGAAAGTTTAAAACTAATCGAAGCCTCTAAAGGGGTGAGCGGAAGCTTTACCTCAACTCGCTTAGAATCTGTTCAGTTTTGGTCTCGGGGCTGGATGGGAAAACCTACACCACCAAATGACGATCTACCACTTGAAACTTGTAGAGATTGAGGAAGGTTCTGGTGGTGGGTGCTCGGCTAAGGGGTTGCCGGAGGGGGCGATCGAATCGGGCGAAGCGAGTGGACAGAACCGGTCGGGCTGGGAGCTCTCAAGTGGAAGAAAGAAGAAAAAGAAAATGGAGGGAAGAGAGAGAGAGAGGGTTCATGGCAGAAGAAGGCAGGAGAGAGAGAGCTTCCACAGAAATAATTAGATGGATAAGTGATGGGATTGGTTAGTGGGGTAATTAAAGCTTAATCCTTCATTGGTTGACACTTGTCAAGGCTTAAATAATATCATCTTTGGTTTTGACTTCCTTTAACCTCATCTCCATCAATTTTCAGCCCACCTTGAAAGGTCAAAATGACCATTTTGTCCTTTTGTCCTTCTATCCTTCTCAAGGCAAGGGCAAATGATCGAGGGGCAAAATGGTAATTTTGCACTTTTCATCATAAACTTCACTTTTTCAATTTTAAATTAGCAATAGCAGGACGACGCCAAATCCTTTTCTAACTTTGGAATTCTTCATTTCTTTCCATTTGCTAATTTTGAGCTTTCATTTCGGGATCTGTCTTCCGTCAATTGTATCTTCAGTTTATCTCGAACTAGCAGGTAGCTTTTGTAGACGTTACGCGTATCAATTCTGTGATTCTCATCACACTTATGACGGCTCAAGTTATGACAGCTTTGATTGTCATGTAATTGCGAGGGTTCATTGCTAGTTCTGACAGTCTTGATCGTTGTAGTTCTATTTAGGGAAAGTTTTACAAATTATACATTGGTTAAACGGCATTACCCGCGCTCCAATCATATAACGCTAGCATTAGATTTCTTAATCATTATTGGATCGGTCTTTATTGGTTCTAAATGTTCCATCGACAATCTATATGGTTAAAGTGTCATTTCTTTTTTCGAGCTTCTTAGGTCCTCGTACCTTGTCATACGTTAGTCTTTTCCTTTTGGTAAATTTACTCTGGATTGATCAGATCCGAGCGAAATAAAACTGAAATACATTAATAGATACTTCTCATTCAATAGCCTCAAAATGATAAGAAATTTAGAATGTCAAAAGAACGATCACTACTAAGGCTTAAAGATATCACCGGCCAAGGAAGAAAATCAGAATTAATAGAAAGCTCACCACCAAGGTTTAAAGGCTACGCCACCAACGAAGGATAAAGGGCTTTCGACTCACCACCGACGAGTATCCACTTTCTAAGGATAAAGATGCCGAAGTGTATAAACTCAATACTCAAGAGGAATTATCATTCATTAATAATCAACGTCGTCCTTTACAATAGAGAATACTCCTTCTTTATATAGAGGGATGAAGATAACGTAAAGAAAGGAAACAAATAATCCTAAACCTAAATTATCATTCATCAATAATCAACGTCGTCCTTTACAATAGAGAATACTCCTTCTTTATATAGAGGGATGAAGATAACGTAAAGAAAGGAAACAAATAATCCTAAACCTATTCAGATACAAGAAAGGAAACTAGATAATCTCGTCCACCAGCCTAGCACTTCAACTATTATCCCTAAAAGATATTGAGAATCAAAAGTATATATCTCTAAATAATCTTCTATGGATATATATTTGATTGGCCTTCAAATCAGAGACTAATTAGGAAAGCCGCATTAAGATTATGCCATCTTCTGAATAAGCTATCTTCTAAGCACACTATCTTTTGAACTGCTAACATCTGAGATTGTGCCGCATCATCTAAGCTCCTCATCAACTAAATACGTCTTCAGATTTCAAGTCGATGAATCCATTGTAGCAAGTTGTGACCAAACTCAGCCTTAGTCTGAATAAATAATGACTATGTAGAACTTGTGGGTGGAGTCAAGGATTGCACATTAACATCGGGTATATCATTGGTGACATAATCGGATGCTCCCGCATCATACTCCCCAAGTTGTTTGAAATTTGACCTCAAATCTGAAAAGTCATCATCCTTCAAATAAAGAGATAGATCCCCTACAATAAAGGTCACCAAAACTCCAAATTCTTAAGGGAGTTCAACTTTATACGCATTATCGCTAATCCTTTCCAAAACTTTAAATGGTCCATCAGCTCTCGGCATTAGCTTATTCTTTAGCTTGGAGGGAAATCTTTCTTTTTGTCAATGAATCCACACCAAATCACCTGGTTGGAAATAAGTCTTCTTTCTATGCCGATTGTCACGCCCCAAACCCGTCGACCACGCGAACATCCCTGCAAGCAAACAGCACATATCTCGTGGTCCCAAGATCCACAAACAAGTCGAGAGATAATATATATACACAACAAGCATGCGGAAGCGATACTCAAATAAATCCCTGTACAAAATGTAAGTTAAGTGAGACTTGGATAGCATAGGTACTGTTACACATAACAACCATCGGTTCATACAGATAAGGCACTACTAGAATCTGCTAACAAACTGGATAACGGGGTAGTACACAAGAGATTTCCTCACAACTTCCAAAAGAGACAGGGTCGGGTCGCTTCTAAAAGCATCAAACCAACGAACTAGAACCCTAAGATGAACTGCTGGAATCCTCGGTGTCCTCGGCATCCTCCATCGGCTCATACTCAGATAAGGTCTCTGATGGGACCTCAATGGTATCCTCCATGGTCTCCTCCACCGATGGCTCAGCGAGATCCTTCTCAGTCGCCTTCAAGACATTAACCACCTCCTCCACAGTAAAATCCAGCATCGGGGTCCTCTTCGGCCCATTTCTAGAACCAACTACAGACGCCTCTGGCAGCTCCTGCTCCTCGGCGGTCTAACACCAATTAGGTATAACTCCTTGGGGTACCTCGTGGGGTTTTAGCGGCTCAATCAACTCATCTCCGATCTTCTTAAACGATGCCTCGAATCTATGAGGCTTCCAGTCAGGACTACCCTCGTCAACCCATATGACCGTATACTTTCTCACATAAATGTTTCCCTGACTATTCGGAAACTCGTCAAAATATGCCGTTATCTCCTTGGGATCCTCAAAACGAATAGGCCACATACCAAAGGCTTAGGATCTGTAAAAATAAGGATTCTCTAAAGGGGTGAGATACACATCTCAATAAAAGAGTCCTAACCTTAGGCACGCTGATCGTCCACTCAAGCAGTCATCTATCCTAAAATTCCAAACTCATAATCATACAAGCACATACAAATAAAGATAGTGACACACAGATGATGGGCATGCAACTATGACACCATGTCACACTCAGATAATTATGTACACCTCATCCTGCCACTTCATCACAACCACCTCTTCCTGCCTTCCTCATTCTCCACCTCACGATTAGATTGCATCAGGCTTGGTCCGCGTAAACGCATCAGACCGTCATTGGCAACCCGCTTAAACACATCTGGTTCCAATGAATCTCCAGGCCAATATCATCACTCCATACCTTCATCCCGCGATTAGATCGCATCAGGACCGTGGCCATCTCAACCCCGTGATTAGATCGCATCAGGGCGCCACATAACATCAACACCACCCTGCGATTACATCGCATCGGGGTATCCATCTCCCGCCCCACGTCTCATACGCCTTAGGGCCTCGACATGTCAAGCTCATGTTATGATTTTCAATTCGTTTTCCATTCATGACGACACGTGCAATTCAGGCACAATTCAAAGACTCATGGCATGCAAGACAATCAAGTGACACACACACATGGCGGTCAATTCAAGCACAAGTAATGGCACACATAAATCCCTTATACAATCTTAGGACATTTCAAGAACAATCCTCTTGAAAACCCTCACAAATCATTCAATTTATCGCTTGACTCGCCCAATCGAGTCCAATCTTCTTATCCTAAGTTTAGGATTCCCTTAACTTGCGCTTGATACCACCAAAATTCTCTTCTTGGGCCTTCACCAATTCGGTCCCAAGGGTTCAAAGTCGTACTCACCACGCAACCTAGAATTTCCAATCAATTCGTCAATTTTCTTTGCCCAATTCCTCAATCCATGATTCACAATCATCTATAGCATAACCCTTATCATCTTAACATGTTTTAAACATCAATTTGGGACTCGAAATCAACTGCTCTTCACTCCAACAGAACCGGTCTTGCACAGAACCGAACCCATTCATTTCGATTCTGTGCAAACTGTGCCCAATCCTAAATTAACTCCAAATCCATCATCTACTCACTACCCTACCTCTTAACATGTATATCTAAGGGTCTATGAGGCTCCCCGTGAGTTTGAGGTTGAATGGTCACCGGAATCCCGTTGAAAGTTGAATGGTCATAGAAGAGGAGGTTTCGGTGGTTCTTAGGGTTCTATGGCCGGTCAAGTGAGGTGAGGAGAGAGAGAAAAAGACTATATATCCAAGCTTTAGTCAATGGGTTGAATGATAGGTGCATAAAGTTGGATTTGACTAGTCTTTACCCCATCTATTGACACTTGTCCCTCATGTCAATCAAGCTTGATCTAATGGCCAATATCTCTCCTAGTGTTCGGTAGCCTTGAGGGGTTTAAAGTCGAAAATGCCCTTCTTCAAATGTATGGGCAAGGCTTTAAGCTTGAGAGGAAAAGGGTAATTTTACTCCCGACATTCAAAATGTCGTTTTTCTCGCTCCAAAATTCTTCGATAGGGCGACAGTTAATCCGAATAATGTTGCAATTCTTGATTCTCCATTTCAAATTTTTCAAGACTCGTTTCTAATGGTTTCCTCTATTAGACGTGGTTCCAGCCTATCTCGAATCGACGGGTGGCTTTTGCAGACTTTATGCGTATCGACCCTGTGATTCTCATCACATTTAGGGCTCGTCAATTCGTGGTGGCTTTGGGTGTCGATCTTCACTGTTTGATTTAGGAAAATTTTGCAAATTATACGTTGGTTAAGCGGCATCATCCGTACTCCAATCGTATGACACTCGCAAGGCATTCCCTAATCGTTCTTGGATCAGCCTTTTGTGGCTCTAAATATCCCCTCGACAATCCTTATGGTTAACGCATCATTTCTTATTCGAATTCCCTGGGTCCACGTACCATGTCTCGTGTTAGCCTTTTCCTTTTGGTCAGTCTACTCAAATTGATCAGATTCAAGTGAGATATGTCTGAAATACATCTCTAGATTCATTTCTCATTAATGAGTCCGAAATTGACTGAAAATCAGAATATCACACCGATTAGCCTTCTTCTTGCAAGACTCGTTGGCCTTCTCAATCTTGGAACGAATCTACTCATGAAGCTTCTTCATCAGTTGAGCTGTTTCTTTTCCATCGAAGTTGAGTTGAGAGTTGGATGGAATCGGAATCAAATTGATCGGCGTGAGAGGATTCAGTCCATACACAACTTCAAAAGGTGATTGACCAGTAGTATAATTTGGTGAACAATTATAAGCAAATTCAACATGAGCAAGCTTCAAATCCCAATCTTTGAAGGATTTACTCACCATTCCTCAAAGTAGAATAGTAATATAAGGATTTACTCACCATTCCTCAAACCGATGGCCAAATTGAGGTAACAAATCGTACTCTCAAGAGCTTTGAGTTACGATATGATACAATTGTCTTCAATACTCCATGGAGTCGAATGATCTCTTTAAAATATAGATCAGCAATATAAGAGGCATCATTCGTCTTATGACAAGGAATAAAATGTGCCATTTTAGACAACTGATCAACAACCACCATAATGGCGTCTTTTCCCCTCTGAGTTCTCGAAAGAGCCACAATAAAATCCATGCTCATATCTTCCCAAGGCCGCAATGGAACTAGAAGTGGAGTATATAAACTTTCATGAAAATGGCTCTTGACTCTTTTGCAAGTTGCACATCTTGTGATAATTGCATGTACATCTCCACTCATCTTTGGCTAGTAGAAATGCTCGTGAAGAATCTCAAGATTTTTGTTGATGCCAAAATGACCTGCTAATCCTCATCCAAGTACTTCACGAATTAGCAATTCTCTAAACGAGCTCATTAGAATACATAGCCGGTTTGTGAAAATAAAACCATCTTGGACAGCATAATTGCCCTGAACTCCATGTTTACAAACGATCATGATGGATGAGAAATCAGGATCATCATCATAAAACTCTTTCATAGTCTGAAAAATAAGGATTCTCGAATCCAAAATAACAAACATAGAATATCTTCTCGATAAAGCATCAGCTACCACATTAATATGGCCAGGTTTATACTTTGAAACAAAAGAAAAGGATTGAAGGAATTCTACCCATTTAGCATATCTCGAGTTTAGCTTATGTTGGCCACTAATAACTTGAGGGCCTCATGATCTGAATGAAGTACGAACTGCTTTGGCCTTAAATAATGAAACCAGTGATCTAGAGCTCTGACAATGGTGTAGAACTCTTTATCATACGTCGAATAGTTCTTCTTGGAGTCGGTTAGCTTCTCACTAAAATGCGCCAATGACTTTTGATCTTGGACAAGAACAGCCCTAATGCCAACTCCGCTTGCATCACATTCAACTTCAAATACTTTGTCAAAATCAGCAAGTGCAAGAATATGAGACTCACAAAGTTTATGCTTTATTGATTCAAAAGCATTGTGAACATCCTTTGTCCATTCAAAAGAACCTTTCTTCGTACATTCAGTCATGGGAGCCATAAGAGTACCGAAGTTCTTCACAAATCTGCGATAGAAAGATGCAAGACTGTGAAAGCTTCTTATATCAGTGATAGACTTCGGTGTTGGCCCTGATCTTGTCGCTTCCACTTTGGAATAATCAACGAAAATTCCATCCTTAGAAACCACATAACCAAGGAATATAATGCTGGAAGAAAGGAATTCACACTTCTCCATCTTTGCGTAGAGCTTATGCTGTCTTAGAACATCGAACACGCGTTTCAAGTGAGAAACATGTTCCTTTTCACTTTTGCTGCACACAAGAATATCATCAAAGTATACAACAACAGAGTGAGCTATAAAAGGTCGAAGGACCTCATTTATAAGCCTCATGAATGTACTCGGAGCATTAGAAAGTCCGAATGGCATAAGCAGCCACTCATAAAGTCCTCCTTTCATCTTAAAAGCTATTTTCCATTCACCACCTTCTCGATGTACACAAGAATATCATCAAAGTATTCAACAAAGTGGCCTATAAAAGGATGAAGGACCTCATTCATAAGCCTCATCAATGTACTCGGAGCATTAGAATGTCTGAATGGCATAACCAGCCACTCATAAATTCCTCCTTTCCTCTTAAAAGCTGTTTTCCATTCATCACCTTTTGGCATTTATCTTTGAAAACACAGTTGAACCATATAATTCATCAAATATATCATCAAGTCTAGGTATAAGGTACCTATACTTAATGGTGATGTTGTTGATGGCTTGGCTATCTACACACATTCTGAATGAACCGTCTTTCTTTGGCACAAGTCGGGCTGGAGCAGAACGTGGGCTCATACTTTCTCAAACATATCCCTTCTCGATAAGCTCATTAACTTGCCGTTGTAACTTCTTCGTTTTTTTTTTTCGGATTACATCGATACGCTATTTTGTTTGGTAGAGAATCTCCAGGCGACAAATCAATAGGATGCTCAATTCCCCTCAATAGAGGTAATCCAACCGGTAACTACTCTGGAAATATATATGCAAATTCTTTAAACAAACGATGCATATTTGAGTGCAAGGGTTTCTTAATCTCGTTCTTTTTCTCAATCATGAGCAAATCATATACATTCTTTTGTTTGCTGATGGTTCTCTCAACCCGAGTTTCATTCAAGAATAACATACCCCTTAACTATAGATCGGATCCATCGGACGAGAAAGTCAATTCCGCACTGCTGCTGAGTCGTCGGATTTATCCACCAAGGGATTCATCGAATTTCAAGGAGTGAAATAGAACATGAAACCGTAAGCTCCCAAGTAGTGGGAGGAGATTGCTAGGACTCTAACCGCGTGCCTTTTGAAGGCTCTCCTTTCTAGTGTTTCCCTCCCTAGGTGGGTTTTTCGGTATAAAGAGTGGACTCAAGGGAATAAGAGTAATGTGCTTATGTTCCTTATGAAACAAATATGTGTTTTTGCACCCATCATGCACTACCTTCCTATCATACAACCAAGGTCTTCCCAATAACAAGTGAAATGCATCCATGGGAATAACATCACAAAATCCGATCTTGATAACTTTTACCAATAGAAAACGAGATCAAGGCTCATTTAGTTACCTTAAGATCACTTCCTTTGCTAAGCCATTGGAGTTTGTATGGTTGAGGACGTTTTGTAGTGGGAAACTTCAGTTTTTTGACCAAAGTTATTGAGGCAACGTTGGTGCAGCTCTCTCCATCAATGATCATAGAACACATCTTCCCGTTACTGGTGCAACGAGTGTGGAAGATGTTTTCCCTTTGCTCATCATCTTCTGAGGAAATGTTGGAGTGTATGGCTCTCCGGATAACTAAACAATCACCATTGTCGGCTTCCTCCTCGATTTCTTCTCGTTTCTCAGATTCAGAATGGTTATGTTTAGATTCATCCTCTTTCTCTTGAATCTCCAACTCGATCTTCACAACTTCTTTAAGAGTCATAACTCTTCAGTTAGGACAATTTGCTTGAAAATGCCCATAGCCAAGGCATTTAAAGCACTTTCGACTGTCTCCATTGGGCTTCTTGTTCAGCTCTTTGACGGTTCAGTCGCCTTTGCTTTATCTTTATCTTTAGCCGACGAATTTTGAACGTTCCCATAAGAAGCACCCTTGAAAAAGTATGTCCCCTTTGTTGAGGTCTTGGAAGAAATCTTCTTGTTCTTCACTTGCTTTTCAACCTTCATGGCTCGCTTACATACATCTTCAAATGACCAATAAGGTTGAAGGTCAACCAAATCAGTAATATCTCTGTTCAAGCCACCAAAGAAACGAGCAATGGTTTGGTCTTGTGATTTTGGAACATTGCATCTCATCATGAGTTGCTCATATTCCCGAATTTATTCTTCTATGTTCATTCTGTATTGCTTGAGAGAATTCAGCTTTAAGAATAAATCTTGCTTATAATTCGTAGGCAAGAATCTCTTCTTCATCCACTTCTTGAGTTTTTCCCGCGAACAGATCTTTCTTTTTTCATCCCGGACTCATTGATTTTTCAGATTCTCCCACCATAAAAAGTATACTTTTTAAACTTAAGAACAACAACCTTGGATCGCTTTTCATTTAAGTAAGATTTAAATTCAAATACTCGCTCTATAATATGCAGCTAATCAATAAAATCATCGAGATTAGGGCTACCTACAAATTCAGATACCTCTACTTTCACATCATGATCGTTGTCGTGCCTTCCTTTTCTCCTCCTATTCGATAATCCGAGTCACTAGAATCACCTCCTGTGTTGCTGGGTTCATCATCGAAATTTGAACAAGGATCGTCATGGTGCTTGTGATTATTGCAAGGTTCTTGAGATGGCGGATCTTGTCCCGGTCGGTCCTCCAATAAGGTATGAACTCGCTTCATTTGTTGTTGCAAAGTGTTGATTGCACGATCTCGCCTTTTCTGTATAAGCTTGCTACCAAAGTCAAGCCTCTTGTAACGTGACCATCTCCCATGGTAGAAAGATATTGATAGCAGAAAAGGAATCACTTAAAGACAATCAACCTAGAGCTTTGATACCAACTTGATACAAAACGAAGGATAGAACGGTCACTACCAAGGCCTAAAGATATCACTAGCAAAGGAAGAAAATCAGGACTGATAGAAAGCCCATCACCAAGGTCTTAAGGCTACGCCATTAACCAAGGATAAAGGGCTTTTGGCCCACCACCGACGAGTATCCACTTTCCATGGATAAAGATGCCGAAGTGTATAAACTCAACACTCAAGAGGAATTCTCATTCATCAATAATCAACGTCGTCCTTTATAATAGAGTATACTCCTCCTTTATATAGAGGAACGAAGATAACGTAAAGAAAGGAAATAAATAATCCTAAACCTATTCAGATACGGAAAGGAAATAAGATAATCTCGTCCATTAGCCTAGCACTTCAAATATTATCCCTAAAAGATATTGTGAATTGAATTAAATATCTCTAGATAAACTTCTATGGATATATATTTGATTGGCCTTCAAATTAGCAACTAATTAAGAAAATCACATTAAGATTGTGCCATCTTCTGAGTGAGCTATCTTTTGAGCATGCTATCTTTTGAACCGCTAACATCTGAGACTATGTCGCATCATCTGAGCTCCTCATCATCTAAGAACGTCCTTAGACTTCAAGTTGACGCAATCCCATTGTAGCACGTTGCGACCAAATTCAGCCTTGGTCTGAATAAATAATGATTGAGTCGAACTTGTGGGTAAAGTCAAGGATTGCACATTAACGTCGGGTATATCATTGGTGACGTCGTCGGATGCTCCCGCACCACCATGCGGATGTGAAATTGTTTAATATGGGATGCAAACCATAGGTACAAGAGACCACTAGAGGCTCTAAAGAGTCCTTTATTATTTTTTCGAAAATAATTCAGGGAGAGGAAGGTCTCAGCAAGGATAAGGCTCGGGTAATCCCACCTATAACAGACTTCTTTGACTACTATGGTCATGATAGGGTCAAGGGTAACAGATAAAACGGGGAATAGCACAAAGTTAAAGAATGCCAAGATAAAAACTTTACCAGATTTGGTTCCTTTGCGAGCAGAGAGGTTAGGAAACCTATTCAGAAAAAAAGATAGGAAAAGCCGTTCAAATTTGCTCTTGGCATATGCTTTTATTTCAATAAGGCTTGTATCAAGAAATTCAGCCAAGTGGCTAAGGGACTCGAATCTTATCAAATGTTGAATTAGGAGATGATTGAACTCAACTCCAATGACGGCACTCTACTCTTCCAGTGTAGGAGTAATCTCCAATCTCTCCATGCATAACATAGCTATGGTGTGGTCCCAATCAAGTGTTATGGCTTGGATGAAAGCAGGTGGGCATTCAATCTTTAGTATATCCAGCAAATAACCTAGTTACGATTTGGCGTACGTCTAACTGGCCTCACCTATGTTGTTCCACCAAGCAAGGAGCTCAGCTTGAGGAATTTTGAACACTTGGATGTCATCTTTCCCCATCAAGTCTAGAATATGCATGTTATTTTGAAAAATTAATCACAATAGGTTACTCTAAAATGCGAGTATGCAAAATACCATGAAATATGCATGAACCGATTCAATTACATATTTTAATTAGTGAAATGGAAATTAAAATTTCCATTAGGTCTGAAGACCCAACCTGAAGTCTAATTTAAATTTCATGTAAGTGAAGTATGCCATTGATCGGGGTCATCGCCGCTGCTGAAGAAGATAACAATCTCACATTTCATTGACCAAAACATCAAATTGACTAAAGAAATGTAATGAAATTGATCATTATTACGTGAGATGAATCGTCAAGTAGGAAACTCAAAGAGGGGTATCTAATAGTCTTATTCTTCAAGCAAGAAAGTCATAAAAGACCAATGGAATGTGGGGTCTATGCTACCCAAATCTTAATATCCCTATGATCCAGTTCTCTTCGCAAGAGTAGCAACTGAAGGTTCCTCCTCAATGGTATCCTCATCTTTCTTTTCTTTAGGATATGGTCCAATGATTAGGACTTCCTTCCTAACTGTCCGTCCTTCAGCATCTTTTTCTTTGAGGGGTTCTCCGTATGGACCTTTTTTGGAAAATTGATCTTCAAGAGGTTGTTCAAGATGGTTCAGCTCTTATGGCCATTCTTTGGTCTAGGATATGAATATTTCAGGGGATTTCTCAATCTCCTTAAGCTTGATCCTTTTAAGAATGATGCGTTTTGTTCTAGTCTTAATGGCAGAGAGCCTCCTCTTTTTCTAAAGAGTTAACATTGGCCTACTCTCTTTAGCTTGTCACTCAGCTGTTCGACAAACGTATGCTTCTCTAGCCAGGCGGTTGCGGTATTTCCTTTTCATCTCCATATAATCCTTGAACATTTCGTCGGATTGTTGCTTGAATATGAGGTTATCAACGTAATAACGAGTTTAACAATCTTCAGCATATCGCAGCTTATGCCCTGTCAGTTCTCGGCCGTGTACAAACCTTGTCAAATGCAGCTTTGTGTTCGGGCTAGGACGAGTTACTTTTCCTCAGGTACTTGAAGGTCACCAACTCAAATGAACACTTAGGAAATAGTGACATTCTATCCCCATCATTGTTATTTTAATCAGTCCCATGGATAATTCCAAAATGTATGTCAAGCATGTAGATGCAAATTATATGCAACATATGAACATACTATGTAAAAGGAATAAGAAAATCCCACCAGGGCCGTCTTGTCTTTCGGCGGTACCGAGGATCCATCGGTCAACAATTAATAACTTCTAAATGGTACAAACATGCGGAAGCAATGAAACTTCTCCATTCAATTCAACCATAAGATTACTTAGGACATAGGGTGCATCTTCTCATAAACACCGACTACGGGTTCAGAGGATACAACTCTAACTTCAAGGTAACATGAAATCTCTAAATTCACAAAAGTATAAATCCATTTCATATAATTACTTCTTCAAACACCGATCATTGGCAAGCACAGATTTTCATCACTTGGGACCTGAAAAAGTTAATCCCACGACGGAGTAAGATATACATCTCAGCAAGGTGGGTCCTAACCCTAGGTTAGGCTGACTGTCCACTCAAGCAATTACAGTCACAAACAGTTCATACAAAATCCCAAGAGGCATTCAACTACCATGAAATAACACATGAACAATAAGCATGCACTCCAGGCATCTTGCCATGTCATTTAGTCCAAGCATGTATAAACAAGCCATGTTACGCCTTCCACCCTTTCCACCCTCTTCACTTTCATGCCCGTGTTTAGAATGCCTCAAGCTCGATCCGCGTAAACGCATCAGACCGTCTCATTGACAAACCTGCATAAACGCATCAGGTTTTCAATGTCACTCCAAGCCTATGTCGACACATCACAACTCCGTTCCGCGTTTCAACGCATCAGGACTATGGCCTTCTCAACCCCGCGTCTCATACGCCTTAGGGTGTCATTCAATTCAAACCTCGCGCCTCAGCGCCTTAGGGCATTCATCCACACCACCGCGTCTCATATGCCTCAGGTGTCACAACATCTCAGACATGCTATAATTTCATAGCACACGTTCGAATGCAACTCATGCGACGAACGACTCACCCATGGCATGCGAGACAATTACATTTGACATACAAATGAAACAACCAATTCATGACACAAGCATCATCAATCAATCAAGCCCTCAATAGCTTTCTAGGACATACATTGGGCAACCACATAACAACTTCCAAAAATCGATTGATATGTATCCAAAAATCACCCGATCGAGTCCAATCTTCCTATCAAAGATTTGGACCCATAAAACTTGTTAGAACAGCAAGATGATTTGATTTCTATTGCCGGTGATTTTATCTCAGTCGACCATCGGATGAAAAAGTTATGGCCGAAATAGTGAGTCGGTCGGAACTAGGCAATGAGCTGGCGAGCAAGAGAAGAATAAGAAGAAGAAGAAGACATGCATTTGAGGGGGTATTCGGCCAAGCGAGAGAGAGAATGAGAGCTTTATTCAATTATCAAGAGTCAACTTGAGTTGAATGGTAGGTTAAAAGTCAAGACATCAACTCAAGGCCTAATCTCTTGACACTTGTCAAATGTATCAATCAAAGCTCATCCAATGGCCATGGTTTCTTCCAATTTTTGGCAGCTATTGGGGGTTTAAATGACCAAAATGCCCTTGTCCAATTATTAAAGCAAAGCTAAGGCTTGAGGGGTAAAATGGTAATTTTACGTCCGGAACATCATTTTTCTCATTTCAATTTTCTTCAATAAGGCGACGACCAATCCAATTATAATGTTGGAATTCTTAATTCTCCATTTTCAAATTCCAAAACTCGTTTCTAAATCAATTCTCTATCAGACGTAGTTCCAGCCTATCTCGAACTGACGGGCGACTTTTGCAGACGTTACGCGTATCGACCCTATTATTCATATAACAATTAGGGCTCGTCAATTCATGGCGACTTTGGTTGTCATGTAATTGTGAGGGTTTATCTCTAGTTCCGATGGTCTCGATCATCACTGTTCAATTTAAGAAAATTTTGCAAATTATACATTGGCTAAGCGGCATCACCCTGCTCCAATCGTATAACACCTGCAATGCCTTCCTTAATCGTTTTTAGATCGACCTTTTCTAGCTCTAAATCTCCATTCGATAATCCTTATGGGCAAAGCGTCATTTCCTATTCAAGTTCCCTAGGTCCACGTACCTTGTTTCGCGTTAGCCTTTCCCTTTTGGTCAATCAACTCGAGATTAATCAGATATGAGCGAGATACGACTGAAATACATTGCTAGATATAATTCTCATTAATGAGTCTGAAAATAACAGGAGAATCATAATGTCTCAACTCTTCCCCTCTTAAAGAATTTCATCCTCGAAATTTGCAACCTTCTAGCCATCCAATCCTTTGGGGTATCAATGTCTCATCGCATACTCACTCTTCCGGATAATTCCTTTCATGACTCGACCATATGGGGTATCGACGTCTCATCGCATCCTCACTCTTTCAAATAATTCCTTTCATGACTCGATCATATCATCGATATGGTCGAGTCATGAAATGATAGATTAATTTCAACCTCAAATCCTTATCATCGATAGCATATTTATATATCTTGGCACATCTTTATGCCATCCCAAGGAACACCATAATTCTCCCTTCGAATCTCGATGAGGTCATCTCCTTAAGTTCCCCTAAATATTAGACTCGTATTTTTGTCCATGGGGCCTCAAGGGTTCCATCTATTTCCATAACCTCTCAAGTATCGATGTTCGATCATGGCAACACCTCAATTCTCTTCTGGCCTTCAGGCTAGGTGTTTCCGGTAGCCGTCAACCAGTCATTTGACAAACTTCCAATTTAGAGGTTGAATCTCTTATTTCTCAAGGGAAGATCTGTCCCTCTATCACCAATTACACAATACTCAATTCTCAACCTCTTATAGTTCACATAACTTCAAGGTTTTTCTTTATAAAAGCGACGCTCTCATTTTATAAGCAATTTCACCCATCGGCGTTGTCTTCTCATTCAATCCCCCATAAGAAACTACTACCTTATTTTCTTGTGGTAGGCATAGACTCAAACCTCTTTCCACCCAAACAATGTTTCCCAATTTTGTCATAAGGATATTCACAATCCAACTCCAATTATACACTAGGTGTTCTCACTCATGTGGTCTTATTGTCACGGCACATTCATACGGTCTGCTTTAGTTGGCCTTGCTACGCCTCAAATTTCTCTCATGTATCACTTCATTATGGTTTTCTCGACCCCTTTCGATTCCAAACGAGAATGCCATTATTAGTATAGTCATCATTTGACTTAAGTCATCGAAAACTCTTTTTGTATTCATTCATCAATTGAATTGCTTTTGTGAGAAATCTTCCTCCGATCCATCCATAACAATTCACCAATTCCAAGAACTTTCAATTTTCGCAACTCACATCGATCTTAGTCGATTCATCACTTATTCCATTCCTCAAGGGCTCCATGGGAAACACTTATTCCATTCCTCAAAGGCTCCATGGGAATTTCATTTCCCAGAAATTTCACTACTGAGGAATCTTATCTCATCAGGCCCACAACTCGTGCTCTTCACAATTAGCAGCACACAACGAGCATCTCCTTAGAGTCCGTAGGATATTCTCGAAAGTTATTCATGTTTCTCTTGACTCCTTAAATGAGTCTATTCATCGTCTCTAAAGACAGTAGCAATCAATCCAATTATTTCTTAGATACTAAATCTGACTTTTGTCAATTTCTTTCTACCAGGTGACGAATTTTCAAACTGTTCCTCATACTTTGTACTTGAGAGCTCAACCCTTGGCCCTCTACTCTCATAAGTCCCCACTTGAACTACGCAATATTCTGTTCATTTTTGCCACTCTTTTCTCCGGAAGCATTAGTGCCTTGACCTCTTGGTTTCACAACTAGCTAATGCGACGTTATGTCAATTTTGTCGTTTTAACTCAACATTGACATCATCCTGGAATTCAACGTTGTTCACAGGATAGCTTCTCGGATTTGATTTCCAAAAAAAAAAATCATTCAAGCTTGCATCCTCCTCGTTAGTCTAAGCGTTTCATTTTAGCACCAAGACGATTGTCATTTTTTTTTCCTTCCACACTAAGATCTCTTACCCTATGAAGGAAACCATATACTTCAGTGGCATTCTTTTACTGTGAATCCACCTTGTCTTTCTTATCCTATAGGACATCCATCTTGGAGTCTCGCCAACAGTAGTTCCTTTACTTCCAGATTCTAATGCCACGACACTTTAACATTCTCCTTCTAATAGTTCAGCCGCCTCAAGTGACAAGTTTCATTCTTCCTTGGTCTCCACAAATTCATATTTTGGATATTCTATTTGATTTCCTCAAGTTGCTTTGCGATTACAATCTAAGCATCATTCTTGCTTATTCACCCATTCATTAAAATCGCAAGTAACTAGGACTATTAAGTCCATTCACCTTTCTTTCCATCAATGATCATGTCATGATCCAATCGTCCTTAAGGACAACACCCTATTCTCTAGGGGTGATAACTCGCAATGTCACTTTTAGTGGTTTCGATTCAACCTCAATCAATCTCATAAAATCCACAGGGTCTGACAGACTGTCACTTAGTCTCCTTATTATTCCTCACGATAACAAAAAGTTAATCACCATAAGCCTTATGTCATAGTAACGACATTTCCTTACAAGCACATTCTATATTCCATAAGTGAAGTTCTCTTTTCTCACAATCCATGAACATAAATTCTCTTACTTATTCCTCTCTCGATCATCCACTTCTTTCCTTGATGTCCATTATGGTTCATTATATTCAGGAATAGCAATTAGCATAAGGCCTTCAAATCCCAATCCACTCAGAGACTTCACATCTCATTTAAAGGGTCCTTGACCAACTTTGTCATATGCTTAAATGACCTTGAGAATTCTGTATCACACTAGTCGATCGTCCTTGGATCTTTTCAAGATTATTCGGATCCAAACAACCTTTGCTCTCGAGCAATTCAAAGAGAATATTTTTCATCGAACAACTCAACAAGGGTAGTTCTGGCACATATCATGCCCTTGAAGAAGCCTTTCCTCTAGTGACCTTTCACCAATTACTAACAGCCTCTTAAGGCTAAAATTGCCAGGGTCACTTTTCTTAGTGTACCCAAACCTCTAAGGTTTCCTTATCAAGATCCCCAATCCAGAGGGAGACAACTTCAAATCTCATCTCTCCTTCAAATTTAGTCAATCTCAACCTTATACATAGTTTCACAAGCTTTTCAAACTCTCGTGGTTCTTCCCACACATTCAATTTAAAAAGGATTAACTCGGAGTCACCTCTCTCGTGACTTATATCATTTAACTCATCAGTACTAACTTCAATCGTCTCAGGGACTTGGGTATAATGACAGCTCCTTCTCGAGTCTGTCTACCCATCCACTTTTCTCATTTTCGTTTAAAGTTCTCGCAGCCCCTTATCACACTTGGATCTCGCACGCATGATTAAGAAATCGAGCCATATTCTCTTATAGTACTCATACTGTACTCATACTTCAGTCGCTCATCTTTACTCAATTCTATGATCCATCTCAATCCTTGAATTTTCTCGTATCTTACATACTCGAGCCAATGCTTCTCTAGTGACCATTCTCTTGTCATTCAACCTCATAGGTTCTTATGGCACTCGAACCACTATAATTTCCTCTAGGAATTAAAGACTTAAGTCATCTACTCGTGTCTAGTAGTCTCAGGCTGCTCATCTCATCATCTGTCACCATCAAACAACCATCCAGTGGCAATTCTCAACTAATTGCCAATTATCTGAGGGTTCTAAATCATTCTTAAGCAGCAGCCACATATCAAACCAGCCTCAACTAGGCAATTTCTCAATTAACAGTCAACTACTAAGCAAGCCTTGGCTAGGCCAAAACTCAACTAGGTTAACACTAAGCAAGTACTCAAAGGCATCAATTCAATGAATCAATTGATCATGCTACAAGTCTAAGGTATCTGCCACACTGTCACAAACACGACACGCTACCTCATTCTCAACAGGCCAATCATAAACATCAATTTTTTTCTTTTCAAACGGCACCTACCGCCAAGCACAAAGTTTTTAATTATGCCAATCACAGGCATCATTTTACATGTCATGCCACTTTTGAACATCTTCTTCGAGGATCAATCTTGTGCCATACATCTAACTACAGTTGGACTCAACTTGATACCTAGACTTCCCCTTTCAAGTTATCATTTGGGTCATTCCTGCCTCTTGCCATCTGAGAAGCCTGCCAAGAGCCGCTCCTTGTCCGGACCTCTCTGTCCCTGCTATCACTCCCCCGCCCTCATCAGACTTGGCCGTTGCAGGTTGTCGCAAGTCATACATCTACGGAAAAAGCCCCGTTCCACACATCCCATACCATTCTTCATTACGGTTTATAGGTATCCCATCAACTTGTCCTATATCAAGCGACAGTTTATTAAGTCCAATAATGATAAGCTCATGCACACACCTTCCTCGACTTTCATTTTAATGCCACAAACACATACATGTCCTGATTGTCCTCGCCATTCATCATACCATAATCATCTCCATATCCATTCTTATCCAGTGAAGATTTCTAATTCCATCAATGACCATCACATCTCATAGATTAATTGCCTATATTCAACCATAAATCCCAAGTTTAGTCACTATTGAAGCCAAATTCATATGCATTCAATCACAAATGACCTTTAATCCAATATTTCTTGTGTACACCTCACCTTATTTCATTCAAAGCTGACAATAGCAATTGATAGCTAAACCATCAAGATATCACGCAATTCAAACCCGAATCCACTAACATCGGTCACCTCTTTATAACTCGTACTCCTCAAGTTGGGTCATTGACAAATCAAGATCACAATCATACACTTCAATTGACCCTTCATTCATAATTTACTCTTTAGCAACCTCAAATCCAGGCTTATGACTCCTCAATTTCTATTCACTTCCTTGTGAGGCTTATTCATAAATCACTCAAGATCATCCCTTAAATCAGCACTAGGACCATTAGAATACTACATAAGTTCAAACTTATAGTCCTCAAGATTTAGCAATCCATGCTTATCCCTCAAGATCTCAATACCTAATTGTCCTTAAGTCATCGCTCCTTATCACTCCAAGTCTCAATCATATTGGATCGAGCTGACCTTGCTCTGATACCACTTAAACGGGGATGTCACGCCCCAAACCTATCAGACATGCAAAATCCCACCAGGGCCGTCTTGTCTTTCGGTGGTACCTAGGATCCGTCGGCCAACAATTAATAACTTCTAAATGGTACAAACATACGGAAGAGATGAAACTTCTCCATTCAATTTAACCATAAGATGACTTAGGACATAGGGTACGTCTTCTCATAAACACCGACTACAAGTTCAGAGAATACAACTCTAACTTCAAGGTAACATGAAATCTCTAGATTCACCAAAGTATAAATACATTTAATATAATTACTTATTCAAACACCAATCATTGGCAAGCTCAAATTTCCTTGCTTAAGACCTGAAAAAGTTAATCCCACGACGGGGTGAGATATAGATCTCAGTAAGGTGGGTCCTAACTCTAGGTTAGGATGACCGTCAACTCAGGCAATTACAATAACAAACAATTCATGCAAAATCCCAAGAGGCATTCAACTATCACGAAATAACACATGAACAACAAGCATGCACTCTAGGCATATTATCTCGTCATTTAGTCCAAGCATGCATAAACAAGCCATGTTACGCCTTCCACCCTTTCCTGCCTCTTCACTTTCAGGCTCGCGTTTAGAAAGCCTCAGGCTTAGTTCGCGTAAACGCATCAGACTATCTCATTGACAAACCCACGTAAACGCATCAGGTTTTCAATGTCACTTCAGGCCTATGTCGACACATTACAACTCCGTCCCGCGTTTCAATGCATCAGGACTATGGCCTTCTCAACCCTGCGCCTCATAGGCCTTAGGGTGCCATTCAATTCAAATCCCGTGCCTCAGCGTCTCAGGGCATTCATCCACACCACTCCTCGTCTCATACGCCTCAGGTGTCATAACATCTTAAACATGCCATAAATTTCAAAGCACACGTTCGAATGCAACTCATGCGACGAACGACACATCCATGGCGTGCGAGATAATTACATTTGACATACAAATGCAACAATCAATTCATGACACAAACATCATCAATCAATCAAGCCCTCAATAGCTTTCTAGGACATACATTGGGCAACCACATAACAACTTCCAAAAATCAATCTATTCGTATCCAAAAATCACCCAATCGAGTCCAATCTTCCTATCAAAGGTTTAGAATCACCTTACCTCAAGCTTAATGCAATGCAATTCCATTCCAAACACTTCAAAGGTTCGGCTCTAAGGATCCAAGGTTAAGTCCGCCGCGCAACCTAAGAAAATTCATCCAATCATTAACTTTTCTTGCTCAAATCACCACCCCACTAATCATACACCTCATGAGAAAATCAATTAACATCCTCCCACTTCTCAACGAAGAATTTGGAGCCCAATTACAACTACCAACAACTCTCATAGAACCGGTATGCACAGAACCGAACCAGGCGAATTTTGGTTCTGTGTATACCTCAACTTACCAGCCTTTAAACCACTCAAATCCTCAATTTAATCATTAATCTACTTGTTAACATGTAGTTCTAAGGGTTGGGAAGCCTCAACGAAAATTTAAGCTCAAGGCGATGTCAAATGATCCAAGAATGGCGCCGATTCCTACAAGCTTACCGTCGGTCAGTTTTGGCCCTTCAAACACAAGACCCATTTGGGGTCAAAACTCCATCAAATTCATCCCAAATTTTTATCCAATCTCCTCCAACTTTAATACTATAAGTTTAGAAAACCTCACCAAAAATTTGGAGCAATTTGAAGTCCGGAAGACCCCGGACAGGTCTTTCCCCAAAACCAGTCAAAATCTGACCTCGCCTGACCTTTGTCCACTCAAATCGAACTACAGGAAGATCTATAGAGTCAAATTGAGCTTATAATATGTCTATAGAAAGATAAAACAATATGCTTTCATTTGGCGATGTTTTACCTTGATCCGGTATAGGACGAAGAAGATACGGCCAGAATAGTGAGACGATATGGCTGGATGGATTTGGACTGGTCGGCTGGGAGCTCCCAGCTGAAGATATGGACTGGTCGTCTGGGAGCTCTCGGATTCAAAACTGACCAACCTGACCTTTGCTCCTTTAAACGGTTCTATGGGACAAATGGCTGGATGGATTTAGACCCATAATAACTTGTTAGAACAGCAAGACGATATGATTTCTATTGCCGGTGATTTTATCTCAGTCGACCATCGGATGAAAAAGTTATGGCCGAAATAGTGAGTCGGTCGGAACTAGGCAATGAGCTGGCGAGCAAGAGAAGAATAAGAAGAAGAAGAAGACATGCATTTGAGGGGGTATTCGGCCAAGCGAGAGAGAGAATGAGAGCTTTATTCAATTATCAAGAGTCAACTTGAGTTGAATGGTAGGTTAAAAGTCAAGACATCAACTCAAGGCTAAATCTCGTGACACTTGTCAAATGTGTCAATCAAAGCTCATCCAATGGCCATGGTTTCTTCCAATTTTTGGCAGCTATTGGGGGGTTTAAATGACCAAAATGCCCTTGTCCAATTACTAAGCAAAGCTAAAGCTTGAGAGGTAAAATGGTAATTTTACGTCTGAAACATCGTTTTTCTCATTCCAATTTTCTTCGATAAGGCGACGGTCAATCCAATTATAATGTTGGAATTCTTGATTTTCCATTTTCAAATTCCAAGACTCGTTTCTAAATCAAATTCTCTATCAGATGTGGTTCCAACCTATCTCGAATTGACGGGCGGCTTTTACAGATGTTACGCATATCAACCTTGTGATTCACATCACAATTAGCGCTCGTCAATTCATGACGACTTTGGTTGTCATGTAATTATGAAGGTCTATCTCTAGTTCCGATGGTCTCGATCATCACTGTTCAATCTAGTAAAATTTTACAAATTATACATTGGCTAAGTGGCATCACCCTCTTTCTAATCGTATAACGCTGACAATGCCTTCCTTAATCGTTCTTAGATCAGCATTTTATGGCTCTAAATCTCCCCTCGACAATCCTTATGGGCAAAGCGTCATTTCCTATTCGAGTTCCCTAGGTCCACGTACCTTGTCTCGCGTTAGCCTTTCCCTTTTGGTCAGTCAACTCGAGATTGATCAGATCTGAGCGAGATACAACTGAAATACATCGCTAGATATAATTCTCATTAATGAGTCCGAAAATGGTAGGAGAATCTGAATGTCACACCTTACCAACCCAAAACCGAAGAAATGTTAGACGATCCCTTGTAACGATGCGTGGTTTTAGGTATACCAACCATTCAGAGACACGCACATGAGACAAGTAGGAGTTATAATCTAAAAATAGAAAATCAAGTGAGGAACTTAGGCTCCCACGATCCAAATATGGTAGATTCCTCCCAAGGAGTACCCACTCAAGAGGGCTAAATATCACTAATATGGATTGTGAGCGGGAACGAATGTGAAAGACTTAAGTGCCATCAAACACGAGATCATTTTGCACCATTTCCCTATCTAAGCTAACCTAGGAGTGGTTGCAATTGAGATTTGATCGTCAGTGTGTGAGATGTGTCGTGATCATCACAATGCAAGGTCATGCACAGCAGTTTGTCTCAAACACCGCTTCAATATGTATGTAAGATAAACATACATTCCCAAGTCTAATATTCAGGAAAGATGTCAGCAAACACTCTATCACATCCCGAATCCGGCGAGCATGTGAACATCCCACAAGGCCGTAATCAAGCTATATCATCTAGGATCCTTCGGCCCTTATGTTCTTAAATCTTATAAATGCGAAAGCAAGAAACCCTCCATAAACAAATAAAATCATGATGACTTAAGACAAATCGTATAAAACACACCTCAATTCGTAGTCAGAGATCAAAATTAATCCACCAAATAATATACAATTTCTAAGTTCATCCAACATCCTAAAAACATTTGATCAACCACTACCTCCAATGCCAGTCCTTGGAAAATTCGAGCTTCCTCTACTTAGGACCTGCGAAAGTTAAGCCCCTACTGGGTGAGATATAAATTTCAATAAGCAAAACCTAAACCTAGATCTGATCCTCAGTCCCTCCAGATCACACAACTCCAAATGTAGGCATTCATCAATACCATGGCATAAGGCATCAATGATTCTAATACGGCATCAACTAACAGCAATATCAATAGCCAAATATGGACAAGAAAGACACTCAACTTCAGGGTCTCAAGCCCATTGCGTTAGCAACATGCAATTCGATACACAATTGCCTCAACTTTCTCATCCACTCACGTACTCCTCTGGCACTCTTACCACTTGACATCACTAGGGCCACTGGCCAATCCATATCCTCGTACCACAAGGGCCACAGGCCAATCGATACTTTCATTCTTATTCGAGTTCACCATTATTTATGACAAAATAATTGGCATATCAAATTATTAACGAACACACCTCATGCTATAGGACCCATGCTTCACACATTAGCCTAAAACAAACATATGTCTTCAATGTGACAAACCATTTAATTATCGCCAGGGCCCACAATCGAGATGTATCGCCAGGGCTCACAACCGAGATGTATCGCCAAGGCTCCAAGCCGCGATATAATTTCATAGGGCTCCAAGCCAAATCATCGCCGGGGCCCATGGCCGCGATGTCATCACTAATCATCGCCAGGACCCACGATCGCGATGTCATCACCAATCATCGCTAGGGCCTATGTCCGCATTGTCATCACCAGGGCACACGACAAATTCACTACGAAAGCATCTCAGCCAATTCAATATCATACTATCAATCATCATGCTTTTATCGCACGGTCACGCTACACAAAACAACTATCCTGTAGCGTCCTAGGTTTCAAGTAAGGGTTTAGGAACCACTTACCTCGATTGATTAGCAATAGTTCACACCAAATAACTCCCCACAATGCCACAAGTATGCAATTCATCAAGAATTCCTCATCAACATAGAAAGATTTACCAATCTTGAATCAAACTCATGGAATGCTTACTTCCATTAACACAATCCTTCCTTAGCCACACCATTGGCAATTCAAGCCACCTTATTGATCAATTGAACAAATATTAACAGTCCCACAAACCCTCAATGGGTTCGGTTCACACGGCCACATACAAGGCAAAACTTAGCTTAGGGGTTCATGCATTAATTTTGCTCATAATTCACTTCTAAACCCCAATCCACTTCACCCACTTCCTATTAACACCTCATATCACATTTAATAGGACATTATGAGTCGATTTGAAGTCTAATTACTCCTTAATCAGCCCTAAACAGAACCGGCCAGCAAGGATTCACCCACAAAACAGAATCGGTTTCCGATTCAAACCACTCAATCAAGCCATATATCAATTTCAAACTTCAATCCATCACAAAATCAACTTGCCACAACCTTAATCTACATGTTAAAGGATCTCAGCGAAGATTTGGAAGTAAAATAACACATCAAAGACCTTTGAACGGCCTAGTTTCCACATGGTACTCAAACGGGCAAAATCTGTCCAAGTATAATCACCTATGTTCAGCCAAGAAAATACCCTAAATCCTTAAGAAAATAATCATACTTTCTCAGCTAGCTCAAGTTCTAGATTTTATGAAGATCTCACCGAAAATTTGAGGTCGTTTGGAGTCCGAAACCTCCCAAAAACCCAGCCTCTCCAAAACCGGGTCAGATTTTGACCTTTGTCCATTCAAACAGACCTACGGGACAAAAGGATGAGCTAAATTAGGCTCATAATATATTCATAGAATGGAAAGACGATAAGCTTTAAGATGACAATGTTTTTATCTCAATCCGAAATTGGACGACTAAGTTATGGCCAAAATAGTGAGCCAGTTTTTCCCTGTCCGCGAGAAATTCTGTTCAGCCGAGAGGAAAATGGAAGAGGAAGAAGAAAGGGAGAGGGTGGCTGGCCAAAATGAACAAAGAGAGAGGATATTCCATCTCAATTGTGCACTTTGGTCAAATAGATTAGATGTGTAATTAATAGGCATTTAATGCTTGGCCTTCTCTTTGATTGATACTTGGCAAGCTCTTATTAGTTGCTCCATTGACTTTGACTTCCTTTGGCTCATTCTCATCCAATTTTTAGCAGCCATATAGAGGAGGGAAATGACCAAAGTGACCTTCTAAGCTTCGTAAGGTAAGGCCAAAGGTCGAAGGCCAAAATGGTCATTTGGCACTCTTCGTCCAAAATTCCTTTTTTCCAGTCTAAACCACCCTCGATGCGGCGACGTCCATCTCAATTCCAATATTTAAATTCCCCAATGTCTAATTCCCAAATCTAGAGGTCCAATTTCATGTCGAACTCTTGTCGACTGTAATTTCATTTTATCTCAAACTGACGGGCGACTCTTGCAGGCGCTATGCATATCGACTTTGGGATTGTCTCAAGCCGTGGCGATTTTGATTGTAATTGCGAGGGTTTATCATTCATTTTTTCGATCCTTATCATCGGAATCTGATTTAAGAAATGCTCGCAAATTACACATTGGTTATGCGGAATCACTGGCGTCTCAATATATAATGCCAGCAAGACATTCCATGATTTTTCCTAGATCAATTTCTGCCGGCCCAAGATATTTCCTTGACAATCCTTATGGTCAAAATGTCATTTCTCATTCAAATTTCTTTGGTTTACGTACCCGACTCCGCGTCAGTCGTTCCCTTTTGGTCTGATAACTCAAGAGTGGCCAACTTCGAGCGAGTTACGATTAAAATACACCGATCAATATCCTTCCATTCATTAGCCTCGAGAGTCAGAATTCGGAATGTCACAACTATACCCCCTTAAAGAAATTTCATCCTCGAATTTACAATCTTCTCAATTGTCTGATCTCATGGGGTATAAACGCCTCATCGCATTCTCATTCTTCAGGATAATTTCTTTCATGACTTGACGTTCTTCTTTGTCCTTTCCAACAAAAGCTATCTTTCCCCAGTACTTGTTTCCTTCAGTTCTCAATCTGTATTTGCCTTTCTATATTCTCTTCTGACATTCGTAATATATGTCAGTGATACACCTTTGAGCATTTGAATATTCCTTTCAATTTGCCTATTGGTTCGAGTACAATACGTGCATCACACTGCAACCGTACTTTTGAAATTCCCAATAGAAAAGCTTCTCCAAAACGTCGCCTTTCATGTTCCTTTCTTGCCGCGATCATTACCAAACCATCATGAAGACATATCCTTGGTGCCTTTATCATTTGGCATAATCATCCAATTCAAATGTCCTTTCGGATCGTCGGGGACGTACAAATTCCATTAACTCATTCTCGATTGTCCAAATCGAACCATAGTCTTCCCAACTTCTCCTGCAAACTCATGATTGAGTCCTTAACAGCTCTTCCTCGATTACATTCGAGATCCTCCAAAGACCAATTTAATCCACAAACTTGCAATGGTTATGCTTTTCCTTCAATTCCTTTAAAGCAGTCAATATTTCCAACTCCTATAGTTCACACAGTTGCGAGGTCTTTCCTAACAGAGCAATACTGCCGTATCTGTAAGTAATTTCATCATCGATGTTGCTTCTCATCAATTCCTCTAGGAAAACTATTACTCGATATCTTTCGGAGTAGATATAAACTTGAAATCTTCTTCCACATAAACAATGATTCCCAACTTTGTCGCGAGGACATCTACAAACCAACTCCAATCATGCTCTAAGCACTCCAACTCATATAGCCTTATCCTTACGATTTATATGCACCGCCCACTTCCGGTTGCCTTGTTATGTCTCAAATATTCTTTTCGCGTCACGCCATCGTAATTCTTGACATCCTTTACTTTTCAATGAAATCACCATCATCGGTGTAGTCGCCAACTAGACTTAAGTCCTTGGGACTCCTTTTTACATTCGTTTGTCCACTCGCGCCACACCTCATCCTCAGTCCATTCCCTTAATGAAACAGCTCCTCTGGGAAATCTTCCCACCGTCCGTCTTTTGCAATTCATCAATCTCAGGAAATTTCAACTTCCAGCAACTCACATCGACACTAGTCGATTCATCTCTAATTTCAATTCTTATGTGCTCCACAGAAATTTCATTTTCCCGAAACTTCACAGCTAGGGAATCTTACCTTATCAGGTCCGCAACTCGTACGCTTCACATGTAGCATACATCGAGCATCTCCTTAGAATCCATAGGATCCTCTCAAAGTTTTTCATATTTCTCATGACTCCTTAAATGAGTCCAATTATTTCCTCGGATGTTCAACCCGACTATTATCAACTTCTTTCTACCATGTGTCGAATCTTCCAAACTGTTCCTCACACTTTTCACTTGAGAGCTCAAATCTAGGCCCTCTGTTGCCACAAGTCTCCACGAGGACCACACATCATTTTGTTTATTTTTGTCACTCTTCCTTGAGGAAACACTCTTATCTTAACCGCTGATTTCCATAACCAATCAATGCGACTTTATCCCAATTCTATCCGGTCCACTAAATGTCGGCATTATCTTGGAATTCAATATCGTCTACACTATAGTCTCTTGAACTTAACTTCCTTTACAGGAATCATTCAAGTTCTGCGTCATCTTTCTCAGTCTAGACGCTCCATCTTAATATCAAGATAGTTAGGATTTTCTCTCCCTTCCATACTAGGGTCTTTTATCTTACCATGTGAAGGAAACTATACACTTCAGTGGCATTCTCTTATTTCGAATCCACCATGTACTTCCTATACCATAGGACGTCAATCTTGGAGTCTGCGCCAACGACGGTGTTTTACTCCAGAATGTAGATGCCACCATACGCCCTTTGTCTCCATCAGTTCATATATCGAATACTCGATTCGACCACCTCAAATCACTCTGTAATAACTCTCTAAGCGCTCTTTTCGCTTGCTCAACCGTTCACTAGAATTACAAACAACCAGGACTATCCAGTCTATTCACTTTTCTTTTCATCAACAACCATCTCATTGTCCAACCATCCTTTAAGAATGATGCCCTACCCTTTAGGGGCGATACCACACAATACCACTTCTAGTGATCTAAATTTATGCTCAATCAATCTCATAAAATCATCAATGTCAGACAACTGACAAATCTCTTTCCTCAACTTTTCCAAAGACGGAAAGAATGACGTGTCAGTCTCTCATTACGAGACTTGTGACAAGGTAACAACCATCTCTCGTAAGTACGTTTCATGTTCCAAAATGAACATCTCTTTGCTCGTAATCCATGAGTAGGAGTTCTCTTCTTTTACTGAGTCCCATTACCATTCCTCAAAATCAGGAAGAATAACTAGCCATAAGGCTTTCAAACTCCAATCCACTTAGGGATTTACTTATCTTATTCAAGGGTCCTTCACCAACTTTACCATATGCTTAAACGACCTTGAAAACTATGTCTCACACTAGTCGATAATCCTCTAATCCTTGCAAAAATTTCAGGATCCAAACAACCGTTGTTCTCAAGCAATCTTAGGAAAGCACTTCCATCAAACAATTCAATAAAGGCAGTCCAGGCAAATATCATGCCTTTGAGGAAACCCTTCCTCTGGTGACCTTTCACCAATTATCAATAGCCTCTTAAGGCAACAATCTGCTAAGGTCACTTTCTTTCCTTAGTGTACCCAAAACCTCTAATGTTTCCTTACCAAGATCCCCAATCCAAATGGAGACAACTTCAAATATCATCCCTCCTTTAAACTTGATCAATCTCAACCTTATACATGGCTTCACAAGCTTTTCAATACTATCGTGGTTCTTCGTACGCATTCAATTTAGAAAGGATTAACTCGAAGTCACCTTTCTCGTAACTTCCATCATTTAACTCATCCGCACTAGCTTCAATTGTCTCAACGACTTGGGTATAATGACAGTTCCTTCTCAAGTCTGTCTACCCATCCACTTTTCTCATTTCCGTTTAAAATTCTCACGACCCCTTATCACACTGGGGTCTCGTATGATTAACAAATCGAGCCATATTCTCTTATAGTACTCATACTCCAGCTACTCATCTTTACTCAATTCTACGATCCATCTCAATTCTTGGATCTTCTCATATCTTACATACTCGAGCCCAATGCTCTTCTACGACCATACTGTGGTCATTCAACGTCATTAGGCGATCATACTTTGAACCACTATGATTCCCTCGATGAATCAAAAACTTAATTTAGCCAAGTCTAGCAGTCTCAAACTGCTCATCTCATTATCTTTCACCATCAACCATCAATGGTTTCCAAACAATTCTCAACTTGTTGCTCATTATACAAGAATTCCAAATCATCCTTAAGCAGCAACCATTCATCAAGCCAGCCTCAATAAGGCAAATTCTCACTTAATAGCTAAATGTCAGGTAAGCCTCAACTAGGCTAAAACTCAACTAGGTCAACACCCAGCAAATACTCAAAGCATCACTTCTATAAGTCAATCGCTCATACCATAAGCATATAGCATTTGCCACTCTGTGATAAACGCGACAGGCTATCTCATTTTTAACATACATCAGTTCAATGGGTATAAGCCCCACAAGTCGTCTAACCTCTCAGTTATACCTTGGTCAAGCCAATCACATGATGCCAATCATAAAACATGCCTAATAGGCCCATCACAAACATCACTTTCCTTTTTCGAAAGGCATCCACTGTCAAGCACGAAACTTTTAACCATACCACTCATAGGCGCCATTACACATGCCATGCCACTTTCGATCATTCTTTTCGAGAATCAATCTCGTGCTACACATCTCTTAACCACAATTGGACTCAACCCGATACCTAGATTTTCCCTTTCAAGTTATGATTCGGTCATTCCTGCCTCTTGGCATCCTAGAAGCCTGCCAAGAGCCTTTCCTTGTCCGAATCTCTATGTCCCGGCGATCACTCCCCGCCCTCAACAGTCTTGGCCGTTGCCGGTTGTCCCAAGTCATATATCAACGAAGAAAGCCCCGTTCCACATGTCCCATACCATGTTTCATTACAATTTATAGGTATCCCATCCACTTGTCTCAAACCAAGCGATAGTTTATTAAGTCTAACAACACTAAGCTCATGCATGCACCCTCGTCAGCTTTCGTTTCAAAGTTACAAACACATGCATAACATGTTCGTTCTCACCACTTGTCACGCCACAATCGTTTTCACATCAAATCTCTATTATAGAAAACCTCTGGTTCCACCAATGACCATCGCCTCCCACAAATCAATTGCCTATATTCAACTATATACCTCAAGTCTAGTTGCTATTCAAGTCAAATCCTTGTGCATTCGACCACAACTGATCTTTAATCCAAATATTCCATCCTCGCTTTTCTGTACACACCTCATGTCATACCATCTAGGTTCGTCAATAGTAATCAACAACTAAACCATCAGGACACAACGGAATTCAAGCTTGAATCCACTAATGCAATCGTCTCTTTATAACTCAAACTCCTCAAGTTGGGTCATCGACAGGCCACGATCACAAGTATATACCCCAATCAACCCCTTATTCATAAGCTTATAACTCTTCAATCTCTAGCAACCTAAAATCCAGGCTTATAACTCTTCAATCTCTACTCACTTCCATGTGAACCTTAGTCATGAAATCACTCAAGATCATCCATTAAATCGACATTAGAACCATTAGTGTAACTCACAAGTTCAAGCTTATAGTCCCCAAGATTCAGTAATCCATACATAATCCTAAAGGTCTCAGTAGCTAATTGACCCTAAGTCATCGCTCCTTATCACCCCAAACCTCAATCACATTGGATCGAGCTAACATTGCTCTGATACCACTAAAACGGGGTTGTCACATCCCGAACCCGGCGAGCACGTGAACATCCCACCAGGCCGCAATCAAGCTATACCATCCAGAATCCTTCGGCCTTCATGTTCTTAAATCTTATAAATGCATAAGCAAGAAACTACCCCATACACAAATAAAAAGATGACTTAGGACAAATTGTATAAAATACACCTCAATTCATAGTCAGAGATCAAAACTAATCCACCAAACAATATACAATCTCTAAGGTCATCCAACGTCTTAAATATATTTGATCAACCACTACATCCAATGACAGTCCTTGGCAAATTTCGGCTTCCTTCACCTTGGACTTGAAAAAGTTAAGCCCTTACTAGGGTGAGATATAAATCTCAATAAGCGAAATCTAAACCTAGATCTGAACCCTTAGTCCCCCCAGATCACACAACAACTCCAAATGCATGCATTCATCAATGTCATGTCACAAGGCATCAATAATTCAAATACGGCATCAACCAACAGCAATATGAATAGCCAAATATGGACAAGAAAGACAATCAAACACACACAACTTCAGGGTCTTAAGCCCATTGTGCTAGCAACATGCAATTCAATACACAATTGCCTCAACTTTCTCATCCACCCACGTACTCCTCTAGCACTCTTGTCATCCGACATCACTGGGGCCACAGGCCAATCAATGTCCTCGTACCACGGGGCCACAGGCTAATCGGTACTTTCATTTTTATTCGAGTTCACTAACATTTATCAAAGAATAATTGGCATATCAAATCATTAACAAACACACCACATGTTGTAGGACACATACTTCACACATTAGCCTAAAACAAACATATTGTCTTCAATGTGATAAATCATTTAATCATAACCAAGGCCTATGGCCGTGATGTATCACCAAGGCTCCAAGCCGCGATATAATTTCGTAGAGCTCCAAGCAAAATCAACACCAAGGCCCATGGCCCCGATGTCATCACTAATCATCGCCAGGGCCCACAGTCGCGATGTCATCACCAGTCATCGTCAAGGCCCACGGCCACGATATCATCACCAGGGCCCACGGCTAATTCACTATCAAGGCATCTAAGCCAATTCAATATCATACAATCAATCACCATGCTTTTATCGCACAGTTACGCCACACAAAACAACTATCAAGTAGCGTCCTAGGGTTCAAGTAAGGGTTTAGTAACCACTTACCTCGATTGATTAGCAATACTTCACACTAAGTAACTCCCCTCAATGCCACAAGTATGCAATCCACCAAGAATTCCTCACCAACCTAGAAAGATTTACTAATCTTGAATCAAAATCATGGAATGCTTACTTCCATTAACCCAATCCTTCCTTAGCCATACCAATCGCAATTCAAGTCACCTTATTGATCAATTGAACACATATTAACACTTCCACAAGCCCTCAATGGGTTCGGTTCATACGGCCACATACAAGGTAAAACTTAGCTTAGGGGTTCACGCATCAATTTTGTTCATAATTCACTCCTAAACCCCATTTGACTTCACACACTTCCTATTAACACCTCATATCACATCTTATAGAACATCATGAGTCAATTTGAAGTCCAATTACTCCTTAATCAGCCCTATACAGACCGACCAACAAAGATTCACCCACAAAACAGAACCGATTTTCGGTTCAAACCGCTCAATCAAGCCATATATCAATTTCAAACTTTAATCCATCAGAAAACCAATTTGTCACAACCTTAATCTATATGTTAAGGGAGCTCACCGAAGATTTGGAAGCAAAATCACACCTCAAAGACCTTTGAATAGCTTGGTTTCCACACGGTACTCAAATAGGCAAAATCTGTCCAAGTATAATCAACTATGTTCAACCATGAAAACACCATAAATCCCCAAGAAAATAATCATACTTTCTTAGCCAACTCAATTACTAGATGTTATGAAGATCTCACCGAAAATTTGAGGTCGTTTGGAGTCCGAAAGCGCCCAAAAATACAGCCTCTCCAAAACCGGGTTAGATTTTAACCTTTATTCACTCAAACAGGCCTACGGGATAAACGGCTGTGCCACACTAAGCTCATAATACCTTCTTAGATTGGAAAGACGATAATATTTACGATGACAGTGGTTTTACCTTAATCCGAAATAGGACGACCAAGTTATGGCTAAAATAGTGAGCCGATTTTTCCCTGTCCGCTATTAATTACGTTCGGCTGAGAGGAAAATGGAAGAGAAAAAAGAAAGGGAGAGGGTGGCCGGCTAAAATGAACAGAGAGAGAGGATATTCCATCTCAATTATGCACTTTGGTCACTTAAATTAGACGAGTAATTAATGGGCATTTAATGCTTGGCCTTCTTTTTGATTGACACTTGGCAAGCTCCCATTAGTTGCTCCATTGACTTTGACTTCCTTTGACTCATCCTCATCCAATTTTCAGTAGGCATATAGAGGAGGTAAATGATCAAAATGACCTTCTAAACTTCTTAAGGCAAGTCCAAAGGTCAAGCAGCAAAATGGTCATTTGGCACTCTTCGTCCGAAATTTCATTTTTCCAATATAAACCACCCTCGATGAGGTGGCGTCCATCTCAATTCCAATATTGAATTCCCCAATATCAATACCCAAATCTCGAGGTCAAATTTCATGTCGAACTCTCGTCGACTGTAATTCCAGTTTATCTCACACTGACGGGTAACTTTTGCAGGCGTTACACGTATTGACCTTGAGATTGTCTCAAGCCGTGGAAACTTTGATTGTCATGTAATTGCGAGGGTTTATCATTCGTTCCTTCGATCCTGATCATCGGAATCCGATTTAAAAAATTCTCGCAAATTACACTTTGGTTAAACGGAATCACCCACGTCCCAACGTATAACGCTAACAAGGCATTCCATGACCGTTCTAGATCGATCTCTGCCAGCCCAAAATATTCCCTCAACAATCCTTATGGTCAAAATGCTATTTTTCATTCAAATTTCCTAGGTCTATGTGCCCGACTCCGCATCAGTCTTTCCCTTTTGGTCAGATAACTCAAGAGTGGCCAACTCCGAGCGAGTTATAATTGAAATACACCGATATCCTTCCATTCAATAGCCTCGAGAGGCATCAATGATTTTAATATGGCATCAACCAACAGCAATATCAATAGCCAAATACGGACAAGAAAGACAATCAAACACACTCAACTTCAAGGTCTCCAGCCCATTGCGCTAGCAACAAGCATTTCGACACACAATTGCCTCAACTTTCTCATCCACCTACGTACTCCTCTAGCACTCTTGTCATCCGACATCACTGGGGCCATAGGCCAATCGATGTCCTCTTACCACTGGGGTCATAGCCAATCGATACTTTCATTCTTATTCGAGTTCACCATCATTTATCATAGAATAAATGGCATATCATATCATTAACGAACATACCACATGCTATAGGACCCATGCTTCACACATTAGCCTAAAACAAACATATTATCTTCAATGTGACAAACCATTTGATCATCGCCAGAGCCCATGGCCGCGACGTATCACTAAGGCTCCAAGCCGCGATATAATTTGATAGGACTCCAAGCCAAATTATCGCCACGGCGCACGGCTGCGATATAATTTCATAGGGCTCCAAGCCAAATTATCGCCACGGCCCACGGCTGCGATGTAATTTCATAGGGCTCAAAGCCAAATAATCGCCAGGGCCCACGGCGGCGATATCATCACCAAGCCCCACGCCAATTCACTACCAGGTTATCTCAGCCAATTCCTTAATAGTGACAAGGCTCACAGCCAATTCAATAACAAGAACAGGGCTCACAGCCATTTCAATAATAAGAACAGGGCTCACAGACATTTTAATAATAAACTATCAATCATCATGCTTTTATCGCACATTCACGCTGCACGAGACAACTATCCAGTAGCATCCCATGGTTCAAATAAAGGTTTAGGAACCATTTACCTCGATTGATTCGCAATACTTCACACCAAGTAACTCCCCTCGATACCACAAGTATGTAATCCACCAAGAATTCTTCGTCAACCAAGAAAGATTTATCAATCTTGAATCAAAAACATGGAATAGATTTATCAATCTTGAATCAAAAACATGGAATGCTTACTTTCATTAACCCAATTCTTTCTTAGCCATACCATTGACAATTCAAGTCACCTTATTGATTAATTGAACACATATTAACACTCCCACAAACCCTCAATGGGTTTTGTTCACAAAATGCAAAACTTAACATAGGGGTTCATGCATCAATTTTTCTCATAATTCACTTCTAAACCTCAATCCACTTCATGCACTTAACACCTCATATCACATCTTATAGGATATTATGTGTCAATTTAAAGTCTAATTACTCCTTAATCAGCCCTAACCAGCAAGGATTCACCCACAAAACAAAATCGGTTACCGATTCAAACCGCTCAATCAAGCCATATATCAATTTCAAACTTCAATCCATCACAAAACCAATTCGCCACAACCTTAATCTTCATGTTACGGGAGCTCACTAAAGATTTGGAAGTAAAATAACAACTCAAAGACCTTTGAACAGCCCGATTTCCACATGGTACTCAAACGGGCAGAATCTGCCCAAGTATAATTACCAATGTTCAGTCATGAACACACCCTAAATCCTCAAGAAAATAATCATACTTTCTCAGTCAACTCAAGTAATAAATATTATGAAGATCTCACCAAAAATTTGTGGACATTTGGAGTCCGGAAGCTCCTAAAAACGTCCAAAACATGGTAAGATTTTGATCTTTTTCCACTCAAACACACCTACGGGACAAACGGCTTGACCAAATTAAGCTTATAATACATTCCTAGAACAACAAGACGATAAACTTAAAGATGGAGGCAGTTTTACCTCATTCCGAAATTGGATGACCGTGTTATGGCTAAAACAGTGAGCGAGTGTTTCCCTGTCCGCGAGAAATTATGTTCGGCCGAGAGGAAAATGGAAGAGGAAGAAGAAAGGGAGAGGGTGGCCAGCCAAAATGAAGAGAGAGAGAAGATATTCCATCTCAATTATGCACTTTGGTCAAATAGATTAGATGGGTATTTAATGTTTGGCCTTCTCTTTGATTGACAATTGGCAAGCTCCCATTAGTTGCTCATTGACTTTGACTTCCTTTGACTTATCCTCATCCAATTTTCAGTAGTGATATAGAGGAGGGAAATGATCTTTGACCTTCTAAACTTCTTAAGGCAAGGCCAAAGGTCGAGAGGCAAAATGGTCATTTGGCACTCTTCGTCCGAAATTCTATTTTTTCAATATAAACCACCCTCAATGAGGCGACATCCATCTCAATTTCAATATTTGAATTCCCCAATGTCCAATACTCAAATCTCGAGATCCAATTTTATGTCGAACTTTCTTCGATTGTAATTCCAGTTTATCTAAAACTGACAGGTGATTCTTGCAGACGCTACGCGTATCGACCTTGGGATTGTCTCAAGCCGTGGCGACTTTGATTGCCATGTAATGAGAGGGTTTATCGTTCGTTCCTTCGATCCTGATTATCGGAATCCGATTTAGGAAATTCTCGCAGATTACACATTGGTTAAGCGGAATCACCCGCGTCCCAACGTATAATGCTAGCAAGGCATTCTATATTCGTTCCTAGATCGATCTCTGCCAGCCCAAGATATTTCCTCGACAATCTTTATAGTCAAAATGTCATTTCTCATTCAAATTCCCTAGGACCATGTACTCAACTCCGCGTCAGTCTTTCCCTTTTGGTCAGATAACTCAAGAGTGGCCAACTATGAGCGAGTTACAACTGAAATACACCGATCGATGTCCTTCCATTCAATAACCTCGAGAGGGTCGAAATTTAGGATGTTACAATGGATGTTGGGTTATCCCTTTCAATACCAAGTCGGGACGGATGACACCAGGTTGGAATCACTTTCCATGGAACATCCTCAGGCAATAGAGGTCCCATCAAGTTACTGTCTCTCACTTGACAAAACCATGCCTCAAAACGGTGGGGTTGTAGTTCTAGCTTTCCTTCATCTACCCAGACAGTTGTGCGCTTCTTGACATACGTGATACCCTTTCGATAAGGAAACTCATCAAAAAGGGAGGTCATCTCTTTTGGATCGCCCTGGCGGATTGACAATATGGCTAAGGTTTGGGGTCTGAAAAGTTTGTCCTACTACGGGGTGAGATCGACATCTTAGAAAATGAAACCTAACCTTATACCTCAATACCTTTTCTACCAGACCACACACAAATGCCTTTCAAAATGCAAAATAACAAACAATTTAATGGCACAAGGCATCACACGACAACAATATCAATTATCATGTATGGATAATTAGTACAAACAATCTGCTTAATTTGAGGGTCCCAATATATCAGCACATGCACTTGATACACCACTACCACCACTTTCTCATCAACCCACATACTCCTCTAGCACTCTTACCACCTGACATCTCTAGGGTCACAGACCAAAAGATGTCCACGTACCACTAGGGCCACAGGCCAATCGGTACTCTCCAGGCTCACAGCCATTCTATGCCACCGGGGTCACAGACCAATCGGCATTCTTATTCTCATTTTCATTCAAGTTCACCACCCTCCGATACCACCGAGGTCATAGACCAATCGGTATCCTCCACATTTCCTTCATTGGATCCACAATGCCATCACAACAAGCACAATTCAATTCATAAAATTCTCCAATCATTCAAATCATTCAATAACCAATCCTGAGTCACGAACCATGGAATACTCACTTCCATTAACTCAATCTTTCCCTAGCCACACCATTGGTAATTCAAGACACATTTTCTAACAATTGAACACATGACAATGCTTTCCCCCGATATCATGTGTTCGGTTTACTCAGCCATACACATGGCAAGACACAATTTAGAGTTTCATGCACCAATTTTGCCATAAATCACTTCCAAACCTCAATCCACTTCTCACACTTCACATTGACACCTCACATGATATCATATAAGACATTATAAGTCCATTTAAGTTCAAATGCTCCTCATTTAGCTTCTAAACAGAACTGGCCAACGTGTAGTCATCCTCAAAACAGAACCGATTTTTGGGTTCCAACCGTTTAATGGAGCCACAATTCAATTCTAATCCTCAATTCTTCAACAACCAACTTTGCTAAGACCTTCCTTTATGGGTTTAGAAAGCTCACGATGAGATTTGAAGTGCATTGACACCCCCAAAAACTTCGGAACAACCTGGTCTCTACTTGATCTGAATCTGTCCAAATTTTAATATCAATGTTCAGCCATGAAAACCTATAGTACTAGATGTTATGAAGGTCTCCAAAATAATTTGAGGCCAATCGGAGTCTCTAAGAGGTAGAACGAAGACCTTACCTCAGCTCGCGCGATTTCCGTTCAGTTTTGGTTTAAGGGCTGGTCGGGAAAAACCGTTCAACGAAACTTTGAACTACCACTTGGAACGTGTTAAGGACACGTCAAGCTTGCTCCTGGTGGTCGGAGCTCAACTAGGTGGTTCCAAAAAGGGGGGCTCGAGTAGGCCGAACATCAAGGCAGAAAATTGCCTTCTGTGCAGTTTTCGGTGATGGAGTAAATGGAGAGGAAAATGCAAGGGAATTGAGGGGAATGGTATACATAGTTGATTAGGGTCTTTGGTATGTTATTTCACACAAATTATTGGCTTGAAATTGGTTAGACTTGGTTAGGTAGGTAATAAATGATTGAGACTTCCATTTCTTGACATGTGGCATATAACCAATAATACAACTCAAGCTTTAACTCATCCTTTGACTCCTTGTGTATGAATTTCGGCAGCCATTGATGGAGAGAGGGATTGACCATTTTGTCATACTTGCATTTCTTAAGGCAAGGCAAATGATTGAGGGGCAAAATGATAATTTTGTACTTTCAGTCCAAACTTCACTTTTCCAATTCGATATTACCATTTGGAGAAACAACGTCGAATTCCTATCCAGAATTGAGATTATGCAAAATGTTTACGATGCAAGAGGTTATCCAAGACATCTTAAAGCATGCAAAGATGATCAGAAATCTTTGTAAGGAAAATCCTGGATCAAACAATTTGAAGTTTCCAACAAAGCTTACTTTTAAGCATTCTATTGGAATGTCTTCGTCAAAAAGGGTTTCTTGCCGATTCTTCGACTTTTGATCTTTTATAAAGAAAGCATTCAAATTTTCTAATAACCTGCACCCGGGTTTTTGGAGCCATTTGTAGCGCATACATTTCGATCAATCGGGAAGTCTTTATGGGACCGTAATGTTGGGCCAGGACACGGTTTTCAAGGGTGACTCACTCTCTAGGTCTTGTGAATGAAAATTTTCTTCATCTGCTCCGTGTTTACAAGTCAAGAACCCTGCAAAATGAGAAAAAAATAATCTTGCTCGTACCTCTTCAAGTTAAGGTACACACATTAACCTAGGAGTCTTATTTGGAAAAAACTGCAAAGGGTTGTAATGTCGGTAGGATTAGGGACTGAAAAAGCTTATTTTTGGCCCAAAATCGCGAAGGGTTTGACTTTGGTGATCATTGCTTATCAGTCTTCTGTTTTGTCTCTAGTTGATGACTCTTTGAAGAACATCTTTAATCTTCTTGAAGATGGGTTTAATCTTTGACAGATATTATTTATCTTTTGGCAGTTGGCTATGATTCCATTCGAGGGATAGCCGTTCGTTACACAATTCATGAGGATTATTCTTTACTTCAGAATTTGTTGGGGCTGAGGCATTCAGTAATCCTTTGGTGTCCCCAAAATCAGCCTTATGATTTTTCAGCATTTCAATAAGGGTCAACCCTGTTCTTGCCGGGCTTTTTGTCTATTCTATTCTAATGCATAGAGATTCGGCTCTTTCTCTTTTTCGATCTCGCCTTTTTCTTTTCCTTTTTCTAGGAACAAGGATTTTTTATGATTACGAAAGGTATGTGATTTGAGTCTCATCCTGTTTGAGCATTTTACTTTGAAAGTCTCATATAGCTCCTACTTCTTGAACTTCTCTGTCAGCGAGTGTCTTTGCCACCTTCACATTGGTGCTGTGCAATGATCACCGATGAGGGTACATGAAACGAATATATAGGCTCAAATTGGCTATGTAATGGGTATAAGTGTATAGGATAGAGAAATGAACATCTCTTTGTCATCCTATGGCGCCTGGATTAATGCATATCAACACACAAAGATTGATATTAGACCAAGTAAAAAGATTTCTAACCATTTACCTTTCCATGCTACTGGACTACTTCTTTATAACCCTAATGTGGGGTGGCTCTTGATAGGGTTAAGAAATGAAGACCGCCGTTCAATGGGGTTTGCCAATGGTTACCTGTAGTGTTTTTGGTGAAGAATGAATGCCTCCATCATCCCAATCCATGTAATCGATACGAATAGCCTTTACATCCTCGGTTCAGGCTCATCTATCACTACACTCCTCTTATCTCTTCGGTGTGTATAGAATATGTTTGGATTAGGCTTGCCTCTTATTTGAAGAAATTATTCTGCTAGATAGCCTAAACAACTCCATTCTGGAAAAATCATTTCGTTTTTCTCCATACATTTCACCCCATAGGGATTTAATGATGCACCATGTATGTTTCAACCATGTCTGGATAATCTCTAATCCTAATATGTGTACCACAAGTGTTACATCTTTTGAAAGCACTTGTGGTACAATCCTAATATGTGTACCACATGTATGTTTCATCTTTTGAAAGCACGGTTCATTCCTTAGTTTGATCACATGCATGTTCATCTTTGGCCTCTTCTCTCTGACAGGAAAGTGAGAAATTGTACGGTGTTTCTCCGTTGCTATCTTCTGTCTTCATATGGAATTCTTGTATGAAGAGAATAGAAACTCCAATGAGTGAAATATATTTTAACACTTGATGGAACAGATACATATCACCTGGTCCTATGTGTCAAGCGCCATTCTGTTCTTGATTCTGAGTTCATTTCTTAAAATCCTGCAAAACATAACACATGTCATGTATGTATGGATGCAGGTTATGCTTATGTGATGACCGCTACGGCGACTTGGATTGTTTCGAAGAAAGTCAAGTGATTATCATCTGATTTCATTTCAAGGATAATACCTTTTCACGGTATCTGAATTTACAAGATATCCCAATTCTTCTCCTTTAGAATTTACAAGAATTAATTCTCCTCCCATGAGGACTTTCTTGACAACATAAAGGGGCATTCGTAATTCAGAGTAAACTTGCCTCCCGGAAGAGCAGCATTCGGCTGAGTCTTCTTTATCACCATGTCGTCCACCTCGAAACTTCTGAGTTTAATTTTTCGGTTAAATGACTTAGCCACCTCTCCTAGCAACTCTAGCCATGATAGATTGCTCTAAGATGCTTCTCATCTATGAAATTTATCTGTTCACAGTTGTGTTTATTCCATTTTGCCTCAGAGAGTTTAACTTCTAATAATATTCTTAAAGATAGAACCTCAATCTCTACAGGCAGAATAGCTTCCATCCCATACACCAGAGTATAAGGAGTTGCCCTTGTAGAAGCTTTAATCGAAGTTTGATATGCCATTAAGCCACCTTTCATGCCAATCCCTATAACTTTCGGCAGTCCTAGCCAAAATCCTTTTTATATTCTTGTTTGCCACTTCAATAGCTCCATTCATTTGTGGGCAGTAAGGGGAAGAATTAAGGTGTCGAATACTAAAGTGATCTAGTAGATCGTCGACAATTCTATTGTTTAAGTTGGACCCATTATTTGTGATATCGCTCGGGGATACCATATCGAGAAATTATATCCATTTTGATAATCCTTGCTATACTCCTCGCAATGACATTTGTGTAAGAATTGCCTTCTATCCATTTCATGAAGTAATCAATTGCAACCAAGATGAAGCGATGACCATTCGAAACTTTTGGATTAATAGGCCCCATCGTGTCTATTTCCCACGTAGAAAAAGGCCAGGCTTCAGACATTTGATGAAGTTCATTCAGGGGCGCATTAATCTTATCACCATATACTTAGCATTGGTAGCATGACCTGACATATTGACTACAATCTGATTTAATGGTCATCCAATAATAACCAAGCTGCATGATCTTTCTAGTTAGGAGATTGTCATTCATGTGTGGCCCGCATATACCTTCATGGATCTCCCTCATGAGAGTATTTGCTTCTTTAGCATCTACACACCTTAACAGAATAGAGTCAAATGACCTTTTGTATAAAGTTTGTCCACTGAGGAAGAATTTGCTAGCCATCTTGACATATCTTCGGTTTCATGCTTGACATTCTTCAGGAAACTCTCTCTTCAAGAGATAATTTTTTATATCATGGTACCACGGTTCTCCGTCAAATTATGCTTCAACCAGCATACAATAAGCTGGTTTTCTAATTATGTCAATCCTCACTTACTCTATTTCTAATCCATCAGTTATTTGCAACATTGAGGATAACGTGGCCAACGCGTCTGCAAACTGGTTATGCGATCTTGGCAAGTATTCCAATGACACATCTTCGAACTTAAGTGTCAATTCTTCAAGATACTCATGATAAGGGATGAGTTTTGCGTCCTTTATTTTCCATTCTCTCTATATTTGAAAAACAATGAGCATAAAATTGCCACAAACCTGCAGCTTAGGCACCTCCATGGAGATGGCCAACTGTAGGCCTAGAATGCATGCTTCGTATTCTGAAATATTATTGGTGCAAAGAAAAGTCAGTTTTGCTGTAAGAGGATAATGTTGACCATCAGGGGATATTAGCTCTGCCCCGATGCCAGCTCTAGACAGACTGACGGCACCATCAAAATACATGATCCATCTATCTTCTGCCATATTCAAAATTTGATCTTCCGCTTTTGCCTTTCCAGAAGATGTGCAATTTTGAGAATTCTCTCCCAACACATCAGTTATGGCTCTCCCTTTCAAAAATTTTTACGGAGAACTATTGATGTCAAATTCAGACAACATTACTTGCCAGTTTGGTAACTTCACAATCAAAGCAGGTTTCTCCAAGAGATATTTGATAGGGTCATTTTCTGTCACCAGTTGAATATGGTGGTGTAGGGTATATTGCCTCAATCTGCAAATTACCCACATTGTTGCTACGCAAGCCCTCTCGACAGGCACATAATTCGTTTCAGATGAGGTGAATTTCTTGCTCAGATAGTAGATGGCTCTTTCCTTGCCATCCATAGGGCTTGTTTGAGCAAGTAAGCACCCAAAGATTCTTGATGTATAGTCAAATACAAGGTCAAGAGATGACTTGAGATGGGCGACACAAGTACTGGTGGAGTGACTAGATAGGTTTTGATCTTTTGGAAAGCCTGACTGCATTCTGTATCCCAAGTCACTTTCGCACCTTTCTTGAGCAGTTTGAAAATCGGTTTAGCCATATCTGATAATTGATTGATGAATAGGATGATGTAATTTAATGTCCTTAGAAGACTTCTTACTTCTTTCACCATCGAGGGAGTTGCTAGGTCACGAATAGCTTGAATTTTCGAAGGGTCAATTTCAATGCCCTTGCTACTGACCATGAATCCGAGAAATTTCTCAGATTTTACTCCGAACACACATTTGTTAGGGTTTAGCTTCAACTTGTATTTTTGAAGTCGCTCAAACGACTTCCTTAACTCTTGGATGTGATCTTGTCCTTTCTCGAACTTGGCAATCATGTCATCGATATATACCTCGATCTCCTTATAGATCATGTCATGAAATAGGGTGACCATCGCCTTCTAATAAGTTGTCCCAGCATTCTTTAGTCCAAAAGGCATAACCTTATAACAAAAATTTCCCAAGAGGTGGTAAATGCAGTTTTCGGCTTGTCCTCCATTTTCATAAGGATCTGGTTATAACCGAAGAATCCTTCCATGAATGAGAATAATTCATACCCTACCATACTATCTACCAGCACATCAATATGGGGAAGTGGAAAATCATTTTTTGGGCTTGCTCTATTCAAGTCCCGATAATCCACACAGATCCAGACTTTGCCATCTTTTTTCATAACCGACACTATATTTGCAATCCAATCTGAATATGGGATAAGTTCAATAAAGCTTACTCTAAGAAGTTTCATCACTTCTTCTTTAATCTTGTCTCCTAATTCAGCTTTCATCCATCTTCTACCTTGTCTCACCGGTTTAACACTGAGATCTGTAGGTAACGCATGTTCCACAATTCTAAGATCCAAACCCGGCTTATCCGCGTATGACCACGTAAAAATATCCTGATATTCTTTAAATAATTTTGTGAATCTGAGCCCTTCAGCTTGGGATAGAAGTCCCCCAATCTTGACTTCTTTGATATCTGTAGCATCGCCCAAGTTAATGAAAACTGGCTCTTCTGAAGTGGGAGGCATCGACTTTTCGAAAGCACTCCATGCTCTACGGATAGAAGCATAACCCTCATTTTTGTCTTCTTCAATATCGCAGGAGTAATCATCTTGGTGATCTGATTCGCACAATAACCTAGTATGCATGTTTGAGATGATATGCTTGAAATGTCATGAGAATGGTTAATCTCTATTTCATATAGAAATGCAATGCATGAGTGTGAAAAATCTTTTCAAAAGAGATTTCAGATAAGTGTAGACATAAACAAAACTAGTCCTCATATCCTCAGACATCCTTGTTCCTTAGAAATCTTTTGAAAATTAAGAATCATACGGCAAACCAGGCATCAAGCTTCCTATATGGAAGGCTAAAGTCATCATTGGACTGATTTGTGGTTCCATACGTCCTTAATAAAACCTATGCGCTTTATTGAATGCAAAAATGGACCGTATTACAAGTTATGCTATTTGGACCAACGGTTGAAGATCCAAAGGCGTTTTTCGGCACTTGCTTCAAACAAAAAAAACGAAAAGTGTCAAAAAAATGCAGGAATTTAAGTGCGGTATTAAAAGCATGGGAGGGTTTCTTTACTCAAAAGTAGTAACTTCATCATCAAGCCACTCTATGATGACGTTCACAGTGTCATCTCCCATAAAAGGGTTTGTCAGATTTGGTTCCATTGACAGAGTTATCCCTTCTTCTGACAACCACTTAGAGTCTTTGCTGAAATACTCGTTTAAAGGGATGTTGAACATCTTATATTTGTCTTTCTAGGCGGGAGAACCCATGAAGGGATCCATCTGGTTTTCCTGGCATCCATGGCGTCTACGGCTCTTGCCTCAACCTCAGCCTACTATCTTAGAGGTGAAATAACTTATACGAGTGTTCTGATATCCTAGCCTATCTTATGTTCGTTGAATTTTAATTGTAGAGGAGCGTTAATTCCTTGAACATGCTTGCCAAGACCTTTTCCTGGTTTGAACCCTTGAACTAGCAGCATCTTAACTGGTAAAAAGTTAGCTTCAGGGATAAAAGGAACCTTCAGTTTCGCCCCATAGGAGTGTGGATCACTACCACCAGCTCCAGGGAATGGTAGTTCGCCCCTTGTTTAACTTCTGGCCTAATATAGGGGATAACACTATTCTGATATGCAAGGAGATCAACTTCTCCATGGACGGTAACTACTCTTCCATCAACCACGAATCATACCTTTTAATGCAGACTTGAAGGTATGGCTCCAGCTATGTGAATCTAGGGTCTCCCTAACAGGAATCTAAATGCGCTCGGCAAATCCATTACTTGGAAGTTTATGGAGAATTTGGTTGGGCCAATGAGCACATCTAGCTCGATTTCGCCTACTACTGTCTTTCTCATCCCATCAAAAGCTCTAACTGCTGCCTTGGAAGTACGAATGATTTCCTATTTAATGCCCAAACTTATTAATGTAGCTTAAGGGCAGATGTTAAAAGTAGTTTCGTTGTCGATTAACACATGTGCTACTCTCTTCCTATTGCAGTGTGCAGTGATGTATAAGGCCTTGTTATGTCATCTTCCTTCCATGAGAAAATCTTCATCTGAGAAGGTGAATTGGTCCTTTAGAAGGATTACCCCCACAAAGTCTCCCAACTACACGTCATTGATAGTTTAAGGGACATGCACTTCATTTAGTATCTTCAACAACGAGTCTTTATGTTTCTCTGAGTTGATGAACAAATCTAACAAAGATTTTTGGGCCGACATTTTCCTTAACTACTCTATCACCTTGAACTCGCTGGTTTTAACGATGGATAGGAAATTTTCTGTATCTTCTTTCGAAACTTCCTTCCTTTCAGATTCGCCTTCTCTCGAGGCGTAAAATCGTCTAGACCTCATTATAGTAGCTATTTCTCCCGTCCCATAGTTCCAGTGAACTGCTTTAGGGTCATAATCTTATATCGGCGAGACTTTTATGGTTACCGTCATCAAGCAGGATGTCTCTGATTCAGAATCATCGTCTGTTTCATTTCTTGGTAGGAGAATCACAACAGGTTTAACCGGACAATCATCCTCTTGGCTTAGGCTATCAAGTTCACCTAATTTGATCACCTCAATTGTAGTAGTTTCAACCATTGCTACAGTGTTACCAAAGTCTTCTGGAAAGTTTTCGTATGCCGACTGGTGATACCTATCAGTATCACTTGACTTTGCTGAAATTGCCGATTACAAATGTTTTCTCACTCCCTAGCATAGCTCGATCAAACTTTTCCACTGAGTTTTTAATTTCTCCAACCTGACATATTACTTTGTGTCAAGCTTATCATCTGTCGTCTACGAGCAGCTGCGTGTTGCCAATCAAAGTGATATATCCTCCATCTCACACGAGAGATCATTCATTTGCTCTTCCATGTGCAGGAAAAATTTTGACATCATTTGATTGAGTGACGATTCAGGTCCTTCTGCAAGAGGTTCTCTAGTTGAACAGGATCATCCATACCTCCCCACCCATCGGGTATAATATTCTCTATTTTCTAAAAGAAACTAGGAAGAGCAGAGTATTTCACTTTAAAGTTGTATCCCCCAGAATTCTTGTTCAAATTATCTCTAACTTCGCCCCTTTCTAGTGCTTTAGTTACAAATCTACGATCAGCCAGCTTTCGCTTAGTGATTTCCAGTTCGACTTCGTTAAGCTTTTATTCTGGTTTGGTAATGAATTCTACATCGCCTACCAAACTTTCGCGAGGGACATTCCACCTATTTCGTCACTTAGTTTCAACCATAAATTGATTCCATTCTAGGTTCACTAAGGCCTTAATCCCTTCAAACCTTTCATCAGCTACGTTCGACATTATCCCTAGGCTCATCATCTTAGCGATACATAACTTCTTTCTCTCAATCGACACTTCTCCCTCCTTTGGGTACAACGAAGCAATCGCTAGAATATCTATTAATTTGGATACATTCGCCTTCAGCTTTAGGGGGTTTTCTTCCTCATCGTCAAAGATTACATCAACTGCTTGGTAGCCAGGAAGTGGATTTTCTTGCACGTTTGGAGCTTCATCATCAAACTTCAAAATCTGATTGTCAATGAGAGCTTGAACCTTCAACTTTAGGGTGTAGCGGTTATCTACATTGTGTCCTCTTTCACCTATATGATAGATGCAAGTTTTGGCTTTCATCAAAACTAGATATTTCGTCGAATTCGCCCTAGGAGGCTCCTTTGCCACCAAATGTTGCTACAATAGCATCAAGAGCAATTTGGATAACGATCTCAGGAATTAGGAAAATTGCTTCTGAGGCTGCCTCTTCCTAGGCTCTTGTCCCTTAGACATTGACCATGATGATCCTCCTTAGGTCTGATTGAAGTTACTGAACACTTTAGGTTTATCGAAATCTGGTACAAAGTCCATATCAACTCCCGCCTCTCTTTCTTTTCTCGGGGGATATTATTTTATCGTAGAAATTTCATGCGGCCTCCTTTCTCTTAAAGCTCACTCCAATCTCTCGACCACCTTTATCAAATGTGTAAAGGTTTGGCATCCTGAGATGTTTAATCTATCAAAATATTCATATGGAAGTGCTTTCAAGAACAGGTCAATCAAATCATCTTCTAAAATCGGTGGTTTTACTTGGGTTGCCAAAGCCTACCATCTTTGAGCATATGTTCTGATTATTTCGCTTCTTCCTTTCACAGTTCGTAATAAGTCTTCTCCCGTCGGTGCCGAAGCTGTGTTAAACTTATATTGCCTAAGGAAATCTTCAGCGAGATCTTCCCATCCATCGTAATCATCCAAGTCTAACTCAATAAACCAAACCAGAACGGTGCCAGCCAAACTCTCTTGAAACGTATTCATCAGCAGGGGAATGTAGCCATAATAATGCGCCATCTTACGTAGATAATATTTGAGGTGAGCACGCGGACAGCCTGTTCCATAATATTTTCTCATAAAGTCTGGTTCTTTATAGTTAGGGGGAGTCTCCACTTTGGCGTAAGGAGATATCTTGTCAAAATAAATTAACTCATAGCCCTGACTACTCAAGCATTCCTTAATTTTGGCTATTCTCTTAACATCAGCTTCAGTTTTCACAGTCTGTTTCCCCTTTTCATCTTTCTCGAGGTTAATGATAACATGAGGTGTCTTTGGTTGTGCCTGGACATTCAGCATACGAGCATCTTCTACAGTGTGTTGGGCACCTTCAACTGTCCCTTTGTCGGTCGTATTGGTTATTGAGGGTTGACCTGAGTCATTCAGGTTAGGTACTGCTGTCTATCTAGCTTGGGAGGCTTCCAACATTGCCTTAATCTCGGCCATCATAGTAGTCATGGTAGTCATTTGGGTTTCCAGCATACCTACTCATGGAGTCAACATATGCTGTTCCATTCTCGTCTTAAGACGAGTACGAAAATGATGTCTTAGTAATTTCGTGATTAGAGAGTACCTATTTATTTGAAAATAACAAGTAAGTATCTCTTTATGACAGATAAGATAAGTACTGGATTCCTTCAATTGCATGTTTCTATTATTGATGAATGTGAAAAAGGACTACTTGTGAGCCTTAGTCTCACGTGAGCAGTTCTTTCACTCATTTGTCAAGAGAATTCATGAAATTAAAGGAAATGCAATCTTTGATGATAGTTTTTTACGCATCGACAAAACATGCTTATGCTCATATACATGTGCCAGAAGTAACATTTAATACAAATGAGTATTCAAATGTCAAGAAAACATTATGATGTTCACACATTTTATACTTGACAGAATAGTCTTATCCTAGCCTAGGGCGCTTAGGGTCCAAGGCACCCTCATCGTCCCAGTAGAGATCGAGTCCTTCATATGAGATTCCTCATCCCCCGAATATAACGGTGATCTCATATCTTCAGGTATATACGGCTCCACTCCAAGCACGTATGGCACAATATATTCAGGCACAAAAGGCTCGACAAAGCTACGTCTGGTTGCTTCAAAGTATCGAATGTATTCTGTAGAAGCCCTATGAGTATTCATCTCGTGAGTCATATCATTTGATCATTCTACGTCTTTTGTCTGGGAGTCTTTTAAAAAATGTATGATGAATTCCACATCGGCTTTAACTTGCTTCTTCTTTTCCCCTGTGAGGGTCTCTCTTGGCATATCAAATAAGAAGACACCTGATCGTGGCAATGAAGGGATCTCTTGCAATGCTACAAACTGTCGAATAACCCTTCTTTGATAATATGCGGTGGCACCTGTGAATCTTAACAGGGGGACTGGGTCTTTGCCATTGCATGAAAGTATGACTTTATCCAATGTTGGTAATCTAAGCCGCCATCGGAGTTGTTCTGGTTTTAGAGTTCTAAGAAATTCCCTCAGTTCTTTAAAGTTGAACTTAGGAATATGGGTATGAGTTTTGATGAAAGTTATAAGAGGATGGGTATCGGAACTAATTTCGGTGAAACCCATGCGGATACGAAATTATTTGATATGAGATGTGAACCACTGATATAGAAGACCACTAGAGGCTCTGCAAATTCCCTTCTTGCTTTTTCTAAAGTGGTTCAGGGAGAGGAAGGTTTCGGCAAGAATAAAATTCGAATAGTCCCACCCATAACAGACTTGTTTAACCACTATAGCCATGATAGGGTCAAAAGTAACATACAAGATCGAAAATAGCACAAATCTAAAGAAAGCCAAGATAAAAGCTCTACTAGATTTAGTTCCTTTGCTAGCAAAGAGGTTGGGAAATCCATCTAGAAGAAAAGATAGGGAGACTTGTCCAGAATTACTTTTGACATCTGCTTTGATTTCATTGAGATTGGTGTCAAGGAATTCAGCTAGTTGACTCAAATGCTCAAACCCTATAGGAGTTTGGACCAATTAGTGAGTAAACTCAACTCCAATGGCAGCGCTATATTCTTCAAAAGTAAGGGTAACCTCCAGTCTTTCCATGTAGAATGAGAACGATGCGGTGGTAGGATCTCAATAGAGCGTCATGGCTTGGATAAAGGCAGATAGACATTCAATCTTTAGCAGCTCCAATAGATATCCTAATTGCGATCTGGCATGCTTGTCACATCTCGAATCCCGCGAGCTCGTGAACACCCATTTGGCCATTGACTTTAGAATATCTCCCAAGATCCAATGGCCAATAACATAAAACTTCAAAATAATAAACGCATGCCGAAGTGAGAAAATATCCCATGCAATAAAAATACAAGATGACCTAGGATAAAAGGGTATACCTCTCAGTATAGTCAATCACACTTCAAAGGTTATAATTCTAAATCCCCAAATTCAATAAGCAATCCCTAAGGTTTCAAAGGGTTAATATGCAATTCCTCAAGTGCCTTCATCGTATGCCCATCCATGACAAGCTGGGGTTTTCATTGTTCGAGACTTGAAAATATTGGTCCCATAACGGGGTGAGATAACAATTTCAGTAAGTTAACCTTAACCCTAAGCTAGACTATTGGTACCTCCAGGCTCGTTTGAAAATATGCAAGTTTTGGAAAATGCATTTCATACATGACGTTCAAGCAATTGGCATAACAAGGCAACTTAGGCATATCAGGCAAACAGGTTCATGTCCTTCACACTTTCCCTTTCAAATCTGAAATTCTCAAGCCATTCGGGTATAATAGATATCTCATGCACTTTAGGCATCCCAGGCATTCCAGTCAATTCAAGCATTTCAATCACACAGACTCGGAAACACATCAAGATCGTGTTTTAGTCTTTTATCTTCATTATACCCATCAAGGGCCGCCCTCCTTAGGCCGCGAGATGATTCGGTCTCTATAGCGACTCTCGACACTCCGCGCCATAGAGATGATTTGATCGACTATAGGATTCTTGCGTTCGGACCTAGAGATGATTCGGTCACTACCCAACTCTCGATTCTTACAGCCTTCGAGATGAATCGATCAAGGTAGGACTCTCTAACTGCACGACCTCGTCAAGTCAATCGGGATCAAACACCCGCGGGGCAATGCATTGGCCAAAATGACCTCATTTGTGATCCGTCTCATTAGTTCCATTTCCATATCCACAAACAGATTCATCTCATCGCCATTCAAGGCGCATCAGTCAAGCACATCAGGATCACAAATCCAAGCATGTCATTCGCTTATCATGCATATGCACGTCATCACACCTAACAACACTCGGCATCCATTGCACAACTGAGCATTAAATCCCTCAATTGAATCCTCAATAATTGTCACATGCCCAAATTCACACACGAAATAACCTCACCAAACATTCATAGCTTTGATTCATTGCTCCCTAAGCATGAAAACATGGTATTCAATCAAAGACAAGTCATAAAAACCTCAATTCACAATCTGCCCACTCACGACCAGGTTCAGTCTCATGAAAACTGAAATTTTTCTACTTACTTTCTGAGGAAAAACAATTTCATGGTCTTAACCTTCAAGATCTTACGGACATGTGGGAGAAAACGGGGCACAATTTGGATATCGGATGACTTAGAACGGGCCGTTTTAAAATTGGTGTGCGCAGAAAACTGGATTTGGCAGCTTTCGGGTCTCTCACGTTTTTGACACCAAAACCACTCTTTAAACCCTTTCAATTCCCAAATGATGACACTTGTGAAATTCTAATTTCCAGTCAATTTCAGATTCATTAATGAGACATGAATCTAGAGATGTATTTCAATCATATCTCGCTCGAATCTGATCAATTCGAGTAGACTAACCAAAAGAGAAAGGCTAACACGAGACATGGTACGTGGACCTAGGGAATTCGGCTAAGAAATGGCGCATTAATTATAAGGATTGTCAAGGGGATATTTAGAGCCACAAAAGGCATATCCAAGAACGATTAGGAAATGCCTTGCAAGTGTCGTATGATTGGAACGCGGGTGATGCCGCTTAACCAATATATGATTTGCAAAATTTTCCTAAATCAGATAGTGAAGATCGAAACCATAGGAGCTAGTGATAGACCCTCTCAATTACATGACAACCAAAGCCGCCACAAATTGACGAGCCCTAAATGTGACGAGAATCATAGGGTTGATACGCATAAAGTCTGCAAAAGCCTCCCATCAGTTCGGGATAGGCTGGAACAACGTCTGATAGAGAAAATCATCAGAAACGAGTCTTGAAAATTGAAAATGGAGAATCAAGAATTCCAACGTCACATTCGAATTGGCCGTCGCCCTACCGAAGAATTTTGGAGCGAGAAAAACGACATTTTAAACGTCGGGAGTAAAATTACCCTTTTGCCCCCTCAAGCTTAGAACCTAGCCCAAGCATTTGAAGAAGGTCATTTTAGACATTAAAATCTCCTAAGAGCTGCTGAAAAAGAGGGTGAATGAGGGCCATTGGATCACCTTGAAAATACAACTGGACAAGTGTCAAGTGATGGCTTAAAGAGTAGTCAAGTCTACTATTACAAACCTACCATTCAACATCTTTGACCAAGCCTTGTATATAGCCAATTTTCTCCCTCTTCTCACCTCACTTGACAGGCCAAAGCTCCCCCTAGACTCCCGAAACTTCCTCTTCCTCTTCCTTCTTCATTCTGCCACCGGCGACCAGCCCTTGCCACCTTGTTCAGCCGTTCCGACGACCACCTCCGACCATTAATTGGACGCTGGCCGATCACACCAACCAAGCCCCACGTCTTGCCGACCTTCTCAAACAAGAAGCGAGCCATTTGGAGCACCGAGGAGTCCCGAGCAAGGGTTTTCCCGAGAGCCGACAGGATCAAGCTCAACTTGAGGCAAGTCCGATTTCTAGAAGGCAGAAACGTTGGAGTTTTGAAGTCAAATTTTATGAAAGTCTAGAAGACACATATATGAATCTGTGGTAAAAAGTTGAGAGTGATTTGATGAAGTTTTGACCGCGAATCGATCTTGTAAATCTTGGACAGAAACTGCCGATTACTGACCTTGGACGATCCGGCGACTTCCGAAGGGATTCCGGCGACCATTCGACTTCAAACTCACGGTGAGCCTCAAGAACCCTTAGGTAGACATGTTAAGTGGTAGGATGAGGATTAAATATGGGATTTGGAGTAGATGTAGGACCGGTTGTGCCCGATTTGCACAGAACCGAGAGGAACCGGTTTGATTCTGTGCAAGGCCGAGGCTGTTGGGAGCTGATGATGGATGATTTGAGATTCAAATTGATGATTTAGGAATGTTTAGATGATTAGTTATGATTGTGGCACGAACATGATATGGCAAGGCCTTGAGGCGTGTGAGAAGCGAGGCGAGAGGTGGATACCCTGATGCAACCAGATCGCGGGGTGGAGTTGATATTGTGTGGCGCCCTGACGCGATGTAATCGCGGGGTTAAGATGGTCACGGTCCTGATGCGAACTATTCGCGGGACAGAGGTATGTGGTGATGATATTGGCCTGGAGATTTATCGAAACCTGATGCATTTACGCTGGTTGCTGATGACGATCTGATGCGTCTACGCAGACCAAGCGTGATGCGATCTAATCGCGGGCTGGAGATTGAGGCAGGCAGGAAGAGGTGATTGTGGTGAGATGGCAAGAGAAATTGTGCATTATCATCTGAGTGTGGCATGTTGTCATGGTTGCATGCCTGTCATCTATATGTTGTTGTTTTATTGATTTGTGCTTGATATGCATGTGAGTGGAATTATTGGGATGTACGACAACTTGAGTGGACGATCGACCTAACCTAGGGTTAGGACTCTTTTACTGAGATGAGTATCTCACCCCTTTTGGGGACCCTTATTTTCATAGATCCTAAGCCTTAGATATGTGACCCATACGTTTTGGGAACCCCAAGAAGATGACAGCTTATTTTGACGAGTTCCCGGATAGTCAGGGGAACATTTATGTGAGAAAATGTACAGTTGTTTGGGTCGACGAGGGTAGCCCGGATTGGAAGCCTCATAGGTTCAAGGCATGGTTTAAGAAGGTCAGAGACGTGACGATCAGGCCGCTGAACCCTCACGAGGTACCCTAGAAAGTTATCCCTGATTGGTGTCAGACTGTCGGGAAGCAAGAGTTGCCAAAGGGGTCTGTAATTGGTTCTAGGAGCGGGCCGGAGAAGACCCCGATGCTGGACTTTACTGTAGAAGAGTACGAGGTCATTGTCTTGGAGGCGACCGAGGAGCACCTTGCGGAGTCGTCGCACGAGGAGACCATGGAGGACACCGTTGAAGTTCTATCAAAGACTTTCTCCGAGTCTAAGCTGACGGAGGATGCCGAGGATACCGAAGATTCCAGCAATTCGTCCTAGATGTCCTAGTTTATTGGCTCGATGTTATGATGGCGACCCCCGATCATTACCAGTTTGGATGTCGTTGATGGTCATACTTTTTTATGTGTTTACCCCATCGCCCTTGCCTAGCGGATTGTAGTAGTCGGAATTTGTATGAATAGAATGTTATGATGTATGAAAGTTATTATGCTATCCAGGCCCCACTTAACTTATATTTTGTACAGGGATTTAATTGAGTATCGCTTCCACATGCTTAAGGTTTATATATTATCTCTCAACTTGTTCGTGGATCTTGGGACCACGAGAGATGCGTTGTTTGCTTGTAGGGATGTTCGCATGCTCGACGGATTCGGGGCGTGACATCTCCGTCCGATTTGGTATCAGAGCAAGCTCAGGTCGATCAAAAGTTGGTTGAGGACTGGAGTAATAAGGAGGATTAAGTTGGGACAATGACGGATAGCAAGACCTTAGGAGACTGATTAAAGTAAGGCATGGGGTGTATAGCTTGTAACCTAGTACTTAAGGTTGACAATGGACTCTGATAGGATTGTGGTAATGCAGGAGGATTAAGTTCCATGCTTAGAGTCGAAGGTCATTACTGGATTTTGGCCTGATAACTGAATGAGTATGGCCAGATAAGTGAATGAGTACGGCCTGTTTCAGTGAACTGTTGGATTGAACAGGACTGAGGAATAATCATGAGCTATTTGTTATAGTATCTAAGAAAGTTATTATGTGAAAAGGGTGTTGCAATATAACTGTTTCCGTTAAAGAGTAGTTAGTAGCACTGGATTTGGATGATTGAGTAAGTTACTAACTCCTTGCTGAACTTGTGATGGACCAGGTTCAGTAGAAAGTGATAAAGATGAGTAACCTGTCCAGAAGGTCGGGAAGAACCAGAGGCGGAGCCTCTGGCTCAAGACCACCTATAGCTGAGAACCCAAGAATGGATGGCGTGCTGAGCACTAGAAAGAATTAGCGACATGATCGATAGGCAGGCTCAAGATCGGGACGCTGCCATCGCCGAGGCAGTAGGAGCTGCCATAGCAGCCGTCAATGCCAATAATGGCAACAACGGTGGAAATGGAAGCCAGAATGAACCTGACCAGGGCAATGAAGCTGTGAATGCCCAAGAGGAAATCGTCGTGGCCAAACAGATGGGCCAGTTGGTGGAGCAGTTCATAAAGCTGAAGCCGACATAGTTCGACGGAACTGGAGATCCCGAGCTAGCACCTAAACGGATAGAAAAGTTAGAGAAAGCTTTCGGAGTGCTGAGGTGCACAGACGAGGAGAAAGTACTGCTAGCAGTGTACCAACCGGAGGGTACGGCGAATGATAGGTGGGTTGCCACCAAGAATGGAGTTTTCCTAGAGGGAGCAGCTATGAATTAGGAAGCCTTTAAGATGGCCTTCAATGATAAATATTTCTCAGAAACGGTTAGGGAAAGGAAGCAGGTAGAATTCCTACAGTTACGTCAGAACTAGCTGACAATAGACCAGTAAGAGGCCGAGTTCTCGAGGCTGTCGAGATATGCTCCACGATCCGTGGAGGACCCTCAAGAGAAAGCGAGGAGATTTAAGGACGGATTGAGGCCCGAGCTCCGTAGCCAGATGATTGCGCTGAATTTGAGGACCTACAAGGAGATCTACGAGCGAGGCTAGACGATTGAAAGAGACTTGAAGGAGAGAAACGCTGCAACTGGATCGCGGTCTACGTCCTTTAGAGATAACCGCCAAATGGGCAAGAGGTTGATTGCGGGAAATAGGCATTTTGTGCCTCCAATGCGGAAGAATATCACGAAGCCACCGAATCCTGCAAATTAGAATTGCCGCCTTTGTGGCAGGAGGCATGGGAATGGGCCATGCCTGGTAAGGACAGGAGTTTACTTTAAGTGTGGTCAATTGGGCCACCAGATGAGGTTGTGTCCAAACCAAGCTCCGACAAGTCGACCTCAAGGGCAGAGGCCGCAGGCTGGACCATCAACTGTAACGCCCCAAATTGAGCAGAACCGACCACGAGTCCAGGGCAGAGTGTATGCAGTAGCCCGCAGAGGAAGCACCAGGTATGGTTTACTTGTGTAATCAAGCTGCTTGGGCATTGTTTGACCCTGGTGCCACGCATTCGTTTGTGTTTGCACAGTTTACTGAATTACAGGGTATGAAATTGCAACCCTTGAGCATAACTCTACATGTTGCCACTCCCTTAAAAGATAACATAATGGTTTTCAATGGGCCGTGCTAATTGTGAAATTGTGCTTGGAAGGAGTAAAGAAAGTATTGACCTAGCTGTCTTACCCATGCATGACCTTGATGTAATAATAGGAATGGATTGGTTGGGTAGGTAGGGAGCAGTAATGGACTGTAGTAGTAGAATAATTCGGTTTTATCCGAGAGGCCGCCCTAGCTTTGAATTGGTGAGAAGTTGAGGAGGAATCTCGATTCCCTTAATATCATCTTTGGAAGTAACTAAGTTGATGTTTGAAGGAGGTCAGGCATACTTAGTGGCAGTAATGGACACGACTATCGAATAGCCAAAGTTAGAGAATATCTCGATAGTGCGTGAATTTCCCGATGTGTTTTCCCAAGAGTTGTCAGGGTTACCACCGGAACAGGAAATAGAATTTGTGATTGAGTTAGCCCCTGGGATGAAGCCAATATCGAAAGCACCTTACAGGATGTCCCTGTCAGAACTAAAGGAGTTAAAGGTGCAGATGCAGGAACTGTTAGACAAAGGATTTATCCGACCTAGTGCTTCGCCGCGGGGAGCACCAGTGTTATTCGTAAGGAAGAAGGATGGGTCTTTGCGTTTATGCATTGACTATCGGCAACTAAACCAAGTGACAGTGAAGAACAAGTATCCGCTACCGAGGATTGACAATCTGTTTGATCAGTTGCAAGGAGCAGCAGTGTTTTCAAAGATTAACTTGAAAACTGGGTATCACCAGCTGAAGATCAAGAAGGAAGACATACCTGAGACTACTTTCAGGACGAGGTATGGTCATTATGAATTTACGGCGATGCCGTTTGGATTGACTAACGCTCCAGCTACATTCATGGATCTGATACATCGAGTGTTTAAGGAGTTTCTAGACAGATTCGCCATAGTCTTTATTGGCGACATCTTGATTTACTCAAGGAATGGTGCCGAACATGAGGAGCACTTGAAAATTGTATTGAAGACCATGATGGAGCATTCATTGTATGCAAAGTTGAGTAAATGCGAGTTTTGGCTAAACAGGGTAGCATTTCTAGACCATGTAGTGTCTAGTGGAGGAATCGCAGTGGATCCTGCGAAGATCGACGCTGTGACGAATTGGCCTAGACCCATTACGGTCACTGAAGTCAGAAGTTTTTTAGGATTGGCAGGATACTATAGACGTTTTGTGGAGAAATTCTCATCCATAGCCATCCCATTGACGTGGTTGACGAAGAAGGAAACGAGGTTTGAATGGACTGATAAATGTGAGTAGAGTTTCCAAGAGCTTAAGCATAGATTGACAACCGCACCAGTGTTGACCATTCCGTCGAGACTAGGAGGTTATGAAATATACAGCGATGCTTCGCTAAGAGACTGGGCTGTGTGTTGATGCAGCATGGAAAAAATAGTAGCCTATGCGTCCAGACAATTGAGGCCACACGAGATGAATTATTCAACTCATGACCTAGAGTTAGCGGCGATTATATTCGCTTTGAAAATTTGGAGACACTACCTTTGTGGCGAGAAGTTTCAGATCTATACCGATCACCAAAGCTTAAAGTATCTGTTTTTCTAGAAAGAGCTGAATATAAGGCAGCGTATGTGGATGGAGCTACTCAAGGACTATGATTGTGATATCCTATATCACCCTGGGAAAGCAAACAGAGTAGTAGATGCGCTGAGTCGAAAGTCAAGCATCGCATGTTTGTTAGTAAGGAGTTGGTCGGTGAAAAAAGATTTGAGAGACTCCGAGTTCAGAGTCGATCAGTTGTCCAGTCTGATAGCTACGCTGAGGGTGGAACCTGAGGTCCAAGAAGAGGTAAAGGCATTACAATCTACAGACCCGGAGATTTAGAAAATTGTAGAGATGGATGCGAGGAAGAGAAAGCCGAAATTTCAGGTGTCCGAGGACGGAATTTTAAAGTTTCGAGGACGATTGTGTGTGCCAAGGGATGAAGAACTTAGGGAAAAGATTTTATCAGAGGCTCATAGGAGCAACTATAGTGTCCACCTTGGAAGTACAAAGATGTACCAGAATTTGCGACAGCATTATTGATGGAACGGAATGAAGGTGGACGTAGCAAAATACATGGCTAAATGTTTGACATGCCAGCAAGTGAAAACACAGCACGGTAAGCCTGGAGAACTATTGCAGCCATTGGAGATTCCGGAATGGAAGTTGGAGCACATAACTATGGATTTTGTGATGGGACTCCCAAGGAGTTAGAGAGGTCACGACTCTATATGGGTAGTCGTGGACCGATTGACCAAGTCCGCCCACTTCATTCTTGTGCGAAAAGACTTCGCTATGGATAATTATGTAGAGTTGTACATGAGGCAAGTCGTGAGACTGCACGGAGTGCTGGTGACGATCACTTCGGATAGAGATCCCAAGTTCACGGCAAATTTTTGAAAGAGTCTGCAAGAAGCCATAGGAACCGGTTGCAGTTCAGTACGACATACCATCCATAGATAGATGAACAATTAGAAAGGACGATCCAGACGCTCGAGGACATGTTGAGAGCGTGTGTCATTGATTTCAAAGGTGGATGGGAAGAGCAATTACACCTGATAGAGTTTGCTTACAATAATAGTTACCAGCAGAGTATATAAATGGCACCATTCGAAGCACTCTATGGTAGAGCCTACAAAACCCCGATTTGTTGGGATGAGGTTGGAGAAAGGAGTATCACAAGCTCGAAATTGGTAGAGCAATTGGTGAAAGCAGTGAAGATAATCCGGGATAGACTGAGGACGACATGGAGTCATCAGAAGAGCTATGCAGATAAGCGGCGCAAGCCCTTGCAATTTCAAGTAGGTGATCACGTCTTCCTCAAGGTGTCACTGATGAGAGGACTATCGCGATTTGGGAAAAAGGGGAAACTGAGCCAAAGATATATAGGCCCATTTGAGATATGGAGCGGATTGGAACCTTGGCCTACCAGCTTGCCCTACCGCCCAATCTATCCCAAGTGCACAACGTTTTCTATGTGTCGATGCTGCGAAAGTATTAACCTAATCCGACACATGTGCTGGACTACGAAGCCATAGAAGTGGACGACAAAGTGTCTTACATGGAAAAGCCGATAAGGATCGAGGATCGGAAGGAGCAAATCCTCAGGAATAAAAAGATCTCACTGGTCAAAGTAGTGTGGAAGCACCATGGAACTGAAGGTACCACATGGGAGAATGAAGAGACGATGAGGCGACAACGCCCCCGTTTATTTGAGTAATTAAGTGTAATGTAAATTTCGGGTACGAAATTTTTGTAAGGGGGGAAGAGTTGTGACATTCTGATTTCCAATCAATTTCAGACTCATTAATGAGAAATGAATCTAGAGATGTATTTTAGTCATATCTTGCTCAAATCTGATCAATTCGAGTAGATTGACCAAAAGGAAAAGGCTAGCGCTCATGATACGTGGACATAGGGAATTCGAATAAGAAATGGCGTTTTGACCATAAGGATTGTCGAGGGGATATTTAGAGCTACAAAAGGCCGATCCAAGAACGATTAGAGAATGCCTTGCGAGTGTCGTACGATTGGAGCACGGGTGATGCCGCTTAACCAACGTATGATTTGCAAAATTTTCCTGAATCGAACAGTGAAGATAGAGACCGTAGGAGCAAGTGAAAGACCCTCTCAATTACATGACAACCAAAGCTGCCACGAATTGACGAGCCCTAAAGGTGACGAGAATCACATGGTCGATACGCGTAAAGTCTGCAAAAGCAGCCCGTCAGTTCGGGATAGGCTGGAACCACGTCTGATAGAGAAAACCATCAGAAACGAGTCTTGAAAATTGAAAATGGAGAATCAAGAATTCCAACATCACATTCGAATTGGTCGTCGCCCTATCGAAGAATTTTGGAGCAAGAAAAACGACGTTCTGAACGTCGATGGTAAATTACCCTTTTACCCCTCAAGCTTAGAACCTTGCCCAAGCATTTGAAGAAGTGAATTTTGGACATCAAACCCTCCCAAGAGCTGCCGAAAAAGAGGGTGAATGAGGGGCCATTGGATCACCTTGGAAAGACAAGTGGACAAGTGTCAAGTGATGGCTTAAAGAGTAGTCAAGTCTACTATTACAAACCTTCCGTTCAACCTCTTTGACCAAACCTTGTATATAGCCAATTTTCTCTCTCGTCGCACCTCACTTAACCAGCCAAAGCTCCCCCTAGACTCTCGAAACTTCCTCTTCCTCTTCCTTCTTCATTCTTCCGCCGGCGACAAGCCCCTACCGCCTTGTTCGGCCGTTCCGACGACTACCTCCGGCCATCACTTGGACGTTGGCCAACCACACCAACCAAGCCCCACGTCTTGTCGACCTCCTCAAACAAGAAGCAAGCCATTTGGAGTACCGAGGAGTCCCGACCAAGGGTTTTCCCGATAGCCGACAGAATCGAGCTCAACTTGAGGTAGGTTCGGTTTCTAACCCTTTTGAAGGAAAAAATGTTGGATTTTTGAAGTCAAATTTTATGGAGGTCTAGAAGACACATATATGAATCTGTGATAAAAAAACTGAGAGTGATTTGATGAAGTTTTGACCTCGAACCGGTCTTATAAATTTTTGACAGAAACTGTCGGTTACTGACCTTGGACGATCTGGCGACTTCTAAAGGGATTCCAACGACCATTCGACTTCAAACTCACGGTGAGCCTCAAGAACCCTTAGGTAGACATGTTAAGAGGAAGGATGAGGATTAAATATTGGATTTGGAGTAGATTTAGGACCGATTGTGCCCGATTTGCAAGAACAGAGAGGAACCGATTTGGTTCTATGTAAGGCCAGGGCTGTTGGGGGCTGATGATGGATGATTTGAGTTTCAAATTGATGATTTACGTATGTTTGGATGATGGGGGTGGTGTTATGGAGGATTATGGTTCATGGATTGAGAAATTGGGCAAAGAAAATTGACGGATTGGTTGAATATTCTAGGTTGCGCAGTGAATCGAACCTTGGGACCGTTTGGCTAAGACTTTAAGGCTTGCAAGAAGGAAATTTGTGGTATTAAATGCAAGGTAAGGGAATCCTAAACTTAGGATAGGGAGATTGGATTCAATTGAGTGAATCGGAGGTTGAATTGATCGGTTTATGATGATTTTCCAAAGGAATAGCTCTTATTATATCCTAAGATGTTATAGGATGATTATGTGAGACATTTTTTATGCTTGAGTCGTTTGCCAGGTCCGGGTATCATTTGATTTTGCTTTACATCCACAGGATTTACGATTCGCACTTGAATTTGCACTTAGCATTGTGTGTGCAAATGAATTGAAAATCATGACATGAGTTATGATTGTGGTATGAGCAAGACATGGCAAGGCCCTGAGGTGTATGAGACGCGGGACGGGAGGTGGATACCTTGATGCGACGAGATCGCGGGGTGGAGTTGATATTGTGTGGCGCCTTGATGCAATGTAATCACGGGGTTAAGATGGACACGGTCCTGATGCGAGCCATTCGCGGGACAGAGGTATGTAGTGGTGACATTGGTTTGGAGATTCATTGGAACCTGATGCGTTTATGCGGACCAAGCCTCATGCGATCTAATCGCGGGCTAGAGCTTGAGGTAGGCAAGAAGAGGTGGTTGTGATGAGATGGCAGGAGAAATTGTGCATTATCATCTAAGTGTGGCATGTTGTCATAGTTGCATGTCTATCATTTGTATGTTATTATTTTATTGATTTATGCTTGATATGCTTGTGAATGGAATTATTGGGGTGTACGACTACCTGAGTGGACAGTCGACATAACCTAGGGTTAGGACTCTTTTACTAAGATGAGTATCTCACCCCTTTTGGGGACCCTTATTTTTCCAGATCCTAGGCCTTAGATATGTGGCCCATACATTTTTGGGACCCCAAGGAGATAACGACTTATTTTGACGAGTTCCCGAATAGTGAGGGGAACATTTATGTGAGAAAATGTACAATTGTATGGGTCGACGAGGGTAGCCCGGATTGGAAGCCTCATAGGTTCGAGGCATGGTTTAAGAAGGTCGGAGACACGACGATTGAGCCGCTGAAGCCCCACGAGGTACCTCTGGGAGTTATCCCTGATTTGTGCCAGACTGTCGAGGGGCAGGAGTTGCCAGAAGGGTCTGTAGTTGGTTCTAGGAATGGGTCGGAGAAGACCCCAACTCTGGACTTTACTGTAGAGGAGGACGAGGTCATTGTCCTGGAGGTGACGGAGGAGGACCTTGCAGAGCCGTTGTGTGAGGAGACCATGGAGGACACCGTTGAGATTCCATCAGAGACCTTCTCCGAGTATGAGCCGACGGAGGATGCCGAGGATACCGAAGATTCCAGCAGTTCGTCCTAGATGTCTCAGTTTATTGGCTCGATGTTATGATAGCGACCTCCGATCATTACCAGTTTGGATGTCGTTGATGGTCATACTTTTTTATGTGCTTACCCCGTCGCCCTTGTCTAGCAGACTATAGTAGTCGAAATTTGTATGAATAGTATATTATGATGTATGACAGTTATTTTGCTTTTCAAGTCCCACTTAACTTATATTTTGTACGGAATTTAATTGAGTACCGCTTCCACATGCTTAAGGTTTATATATTATCTCTCGACTTGTTCGTGGATCTTGGGACAACGAGAGATGCATTGTTTGCTTGCAGGGATGTTTGCGTGCTCGACGGATTCGAGGCGTAACAACACTTGTCCCATCCACATAAAAATCTTGGACTAAATTAACTAATATACCCTCAAATTTTCGACCACTATAGGGAGAGAGCAAATGACTATAATGCCCTTGCTTGTTCTAAAGAGAAAGAATGTCCTTGAGGGCAAAACGGTAAATTTACACCTTCAGTCTAAATTTCGCTTTTCTCGATTTTTATTACTCTCGATGAGGCGACTTCCAATTCCTTTTGAATTGTTGGAATTCTTCTTTATCCAATATCCAATTTCAAGATCTAAATCATGATATATTTTCCGTCAATCTTAATTCCAGCTTATCTCAAACCGACGGGCGGCTTTTGGCAGATGTTCACGTGTATCGACTCAGTGATTCTCATCACACTTAGGATGACTCAAGTCACAGCAACTTTGATTGTCATGTAATTGTGAGGGTTTATGGCTAGCTCCGACGGTCACGATTGCGAGAATTTGATTTAGAAAAGGTTTGCAAATCATACGTCGATTAAGTGAAATCACCCGTGCTCCAATCGTATAACGCCAAACATAAATTCCTTAATCGTTCCTAGATCGGCCCTTATTGGTTCTAAATATTTCCTCGACAATCCTTATGATCAAAGTGTCGTTCCTTATTCGAGTTCCTAGGTCCACGTACTTGTCATACATTAACCTTTCCCTTTATGGTCAGTTAACTCGAATTGATCAGGTCCGAGCGAGATAAAACTGAAATGCATCGATAGATATATTCTTATTCATACATCTCGAAATAGTTAGAAATTCAGAATGTCACAATACTTCTAACGGCTTCACCCATGATGTCCCACCAGATTAGGAGCTCAGCTCGAGGGACTTTGAACATATGGACGTCACTCTTTCCCATCAAGCCTAAAATATGCAAATGACTTTAAAAAATCAATTGCCAAAAATTACTTTAAACATGATTATGCAAATGTCATGGAATATGCGTGGACTGATTTAATAGCATACTCCAGTTAATGAAATGGAAATTAGAATCCCTTTTTAGGCATGAAAAACCCGATCGAAGGTCTAATTTGAATTTCAAACAAGTGAATTATGTAATTAGTCAAGATCATTTCGGTGACTAAAAGAAATAACAACGTCACATTCCATTGGTCAACATCAACTGTGAGCATAGAAGAGTGAATTCCTTATTATAAAAAGGATACACAATGAAAGAGAGATAGAGAGGAGCCTCGAGAAGGGAGAGACATCAATTTTAAAACAAGAAAGCCATAAAAGGCCAATGAAATGTGTGATCTAAACTATCCCTCCCCAAGATCTAATCTTATTAGGGGAGATGGTTTTTCAGGGTTTCCTCCTTGATCGCATCTTTGTCTTGTCCATCTTCAGGACATGGCTGAGTGATCAGGACTTCTTCCCCGATTGAGCGTCCCTCAGAATGTGAAGAATAGTCTTTGGTAGGTCGGTTGAGATACTTTAGCTCCTCTGGCCATTCTCCGATCCATGGTATAATGACTTTATGGGTCTTTTTGGGTTTTGTCTTTTTGAGTAGAATGCGCTTTGGCTTCGTCTTGATTGCAGGATACCCTTTCTTTCCCCAAAGAGCGATCATCGGTCTGTCCTCATTGACTTGATGTTCAGCTTTTCGGCGGGCATACGCTTCTCTGGCTAAGCTATTTCGATACTGTCTTTTCATCTCTAGATAATGCTTGAACATCTCGTCTGTCTGCCGCTTAAACCTAAGGTTATCGACATAGTAACTAGTCTGGCAATCTTCGACATATCCCAGCCTACGCCCAGTCAATTCTTGGCCATGCATAAATCTAGTAAAGTGTAATCTTATGTTCCGCCTAGGACGAGTGACTTTCCTTAAATATTTGAAGGTCACTAACTCCGTCAAACTTCTAGGAAACAGCGACATCCTATCTCCTTATCATCGTTATTTCAATCAATCACTTAAATGATTTCAGAATGTATGCAATGCATGTAGATGTAAATAATATGCAATATATGAACATACTATGAAATAGGAAGTAAGTAAATATATCAAAAGTAAATATATCAAAAGTAAATGCCTTACCAAGCAAAACCAAGGGAACATCCAATATTCCCTTGAAACAATGGGTGATTTTAGGTATACCAACCTTCCACAAACATGCGCATGAGACAAGTGGAAATATACTCTGAAAATAAAATCAGGTGAACAACCTATGGCTTAGGCTCTCACAATCCAAATATGGCATATTCTTCCCTAGGAGTACCCAACTAAAAGGGCTAGTATCACCAATTTAGATTGTGAGCTGGAACGAACACGAAAGTCTCAAGTACCATCAAACACGAGATCCTTTTGTACCTTTCCCTATCTAAGGTAACCTAGAGATGATTTGCAGTCGAGGTTTGACCGCCAGTATGTAAAATGTGTCATGATCATCACGATGCAATGTCATACATAGTAGTTTGTATCAAACACCGTTTCAATATATGCGTCAAGATAAACATACAATCCTAATCCAATCTGCAAGAAAGATGTCAGCAAATATTCCACCCCTTATTTTTTCAATCTGCAAAAACATCGAACACAATAGTTAGGGTACGTACCTCATCTTCACGAGCATCTGCAGAAAATAGGGTTAGATAAAACAATCAACCTTTTAATAAACTCAAGTCCTCTAAACTTCCTGACCAGAGATTATGTGTTGGAAGTCATCCCCAGTGGAGTCGCTAGTCTATCGCGACCCCCTCTCGCGCACGCCGAGGCAAAGGGGGTTAATGGGTTGTCCTATCTGGTCGGACGCGGGCCTCTCCCAAGGCCCATTACCCAAGTCGTAGCGATGGAATACGTGATTGACCTTCGGTGCGGTCTGGGGACATGTGATACGTGTACATGTCAAGGAGTCGCCACCAATCATTTTGCGGAGGGTACGATCGGAAATCCTATCGAATAGTTGGGAGATTCTATTCAATTCTACGATAACCAGAGAAATGGGATTATGGACTTAGTTACGCCAACTATTAGAGTTGACGCCCTTTCGCTACCTCAATTGAATAACTTATCTAACCCTAAATTCATGCAAATGAGTGAGGTATGAACCCTAAATCTAGGAGTTCATGCAGATAGGAGTAACTATCCTAGCAAACACAGTCAATAATTAAGTAACGAAAGTGCGCAAATCAAGGATCCAAAACATGCGGATAAATCACATGAACGCAACGTGGCATCCCTAGTAAAGCCCTATTAGCTTAGAGAAACGTCAATCAAGGATCATGAGTGTTCTTGACACGATTTTCCCTTGAGGGGTAAAATTATAATTTTGAAGAATTTTGGGACAATTTACCCAAGAAATGCAAATTTGTCATTTCAGATGAAATATAAAGTCAAAAGGTGGTGGAAATAAGATTGTTCACCAAGCCAATCCATTTTCTATTTTTTAAGAATTTTCAAAATTTTTCGAAAATTTTGGAAGCGATTTACCCTTTAGGTGGCAAAATCATAATTTCAGAGAAAAATGAGAAGTGAAAATCTCAAACAAAAGGATTGATCGATCACTAGACGCAAATCTTAATTTTGAGCAATTTTCACAACTCAATCGGGTTAAGAAAGACGATTTACCCTTAAAACGATCAAATCGTCATTTCTAGAAAAATGGGTGAGATTCGATGACTCAAACAAAAGAATTGATCACCTGACTAACCCTAATTCTTATCTTGACATTCTCGACCTATCTCGTGTACAAGACAGAGGCAATTTACCCCTAAAGAGTAGTATTGTTAATTTCCAGAAGAATATATAAGAAATCCCAAAAATAAGATTGACGAGTTGTCTATGGTCATTCCTCAATTTTTGGAAATTTCTAAAATGTCTAGGAATTTTTCATAATTTTTCTTCATATTTTGGATTTTCTAGGATTTTCTAACATTTTTTAGAATTTTCTAGAATTTTCTTTTCTAAAAAAATTATTTTTCAAATTTTTTATTAAAAAATGATTACCACCAGGTTGACACGACCCACTCGGATTGAACAACCTGGCCCAGACCAGGACTCATGCGACCCACCGCACCGAAACTACGCCGTTCCATTTTTTGTTTTTCGGTTATTCGGTTTTAATCCAATGGTTCTTATTGAAATACTTAGCTGCTCCGCGGCCTCAGGATCAGCTGACTAAAACCTACGGCTCAGATCAAAAGTCGACTACTCCTAGACTGTCAGATCTGATTACTTAAACATACGGCCACTATTAAAAGCTAAGACTCGATCTGGACCGTCCGTCCTCGCTAATCTAAACGACGCCGCTCCACCACTAACCTTGGCATCGTTTCAACATGTTATGATTTTCTTATTTTAAAACCATTTTCAAATATTACTAATTACTAATCGAACGGCCTTTAAAAATGAGACTCGATTAACCACGACCGTCGGATCAAAATTGACTCAGCCCAACAGACTAACGATCGAGCTGACTCAACATCCATGTGGACCACTCACTCGTCACCACCTAGACCTTTGGCTCGTTGAATCTCCACATCAACTTTGTCTTCAACCTCTCGACCCCGATGAAATGGACAGTTGGGACTTCTCCGACGTCGATAGAAGACTAAACCTAGACTAATTGACGCAAAACCGGTGCCATTCAACTCGTACTAATCTCTAATTTAACATATCTGAGAATCATAACATTCATCCATTGAATCGCGTACAGTATGCAAAATGTCGAGTACGGCCATGGAAGTTCAATCAAGCAACAGAAAGCAAGTCGAGCCAATTCCTTCACACAATCACATCTATATAAGTTCAAAATACTTACCTGCAGGTCCGATTAACCTGGTTTAGGCTAGCTTGAGTTAGGAAAGCTTCCACAGGGTCGGTCATGGCAACAAGATTTTCGAGGTTCAGACACGAGGGTTTATGCAAATTCAACACAAAAGAAGAGTGCGACCATGCTCAGTAATGTTCAGGAAGTAAAATGCACAGAAGAAATGTAAGAATGATCGAGTGTAAGGCAAGTCGCCATTGATGCATAGTGAAGAGCTCGAAACTACGTCTTACCTATTCTTGCAGTTTCAAGCATTGCGGCCGACGACGATCACTTCCTCAAAGCTCGGGCGACCTCCTGACGATCTTTAGAAGCTTCGGTTTGGCCTCAAAAAGCCTAACCAGCGCTCTACAAATTAGAGCTCAAGCCCTCAATAATGGCGATAGAAGGCGAGCTTTTTTTTTCTCTCTCTCTCTCTCTCTCTTCTCTTTCTCTTTACTATTCTCCTCAGGAAACAGAATAAACGACCTCTTCCTTCTAGAAAGCCCGTTCAGACTATGTACGATTTTCATAATTTTAGCGCCAAACGGGAAACGTCAATTTGTCCCACTCACGTGCCTCCCATGCAACATTTGGTCACGGGACGATAATGGAATCCATTGGATTTCCGTCCATGTCCGTCAAGGTCTCCGACATTCTCCATTTGGTGCGAATTTGGACAAATTTTAATCGAGTTTGCTTCTATTGACTTTTGCAGGTACCGCAACCTTGACCGGTTGATTACTCTCTGTCTCGGCGACATCAGGTGGTGTCTCTGGTGTTGATCGACATGGGACAACAAGAGAAACAAAACGCCTACCATTTCCCTTCCAATTATTCGCGAATTGATCTTCAATTTGACGATCAAAATAAACCCAGGAACTGTTCATTCACGCGGGAGCTCGAGGGAGAAGACGACTTTGTAGCGGACCGGTTTAACCGGTTTGACCGGTCAAAACCGGTTCTAACTTGATTTTTCCAAAATTAGTCACAATTTTATGAAAATTTTCATAATTAAATCTCATAATCGAACTTAGCACATGGATATTATCTAAAAATGTGTTTTTGCCCAAAAGTTCTAGCCAATTTTTATTAAAAAAAATCCTGAATTTTTATTTAATTGCAAATTGGAAAGTTGTGCAATTGAAGGCTCAAACAGTCAAATTGGACCAAATTACCTATGCTAATCAACTCAGAATGATGAAAAAACATTGGGTAACGACTTCAATTGGTAAAGGTAGCCCTTAAATTGAAAGTAATTTTAATTATACTCAAATTCAAGGATTAAATTACAATTAAGTATGCAATTTTGCTCAATTCATGTAATTGAGCAATTTGTGCAAATAATTGGGCTAAATTGCAATGAAGGACAATCAGATTGAATGTCAAGATCCTAAACATACCAAAATTACAAATTAAAATGCTCCATTGATATTTTTTACCAAATTCAATCAAAGGTGTGACAAAGGAACACATAAAATTAAACTTGAATTTGGACTTTTTATGAGGTCAAGAGGACAAGAGAATTAAAATAAAAATATTGACTATTTTTTCATATTTTTGTCTCCACGAATGCTATGTTTCCTGATTTTTTAAGTAGTTTTCTATTTTTTAGAAATATTAAAAAATACGAAAAATTATATAAAATTATTTTTTGGTCAAAAATGGTTCCTTGTGTTTGGCTAAGGCCATCAAAGTTTATTTTGCAATGTTTCAATTCTTTATGGATTTTTTTATGAATTTTTCAAAAATAAACTGAAAAATAATAATCAAAAATCATGTATCAACACTAAGCCTACGGCTGAGATCGAACGACTCAGCTAACTCTCAGTCGTCCGATCAAACCGTTTATTATTTTTTATTTTTGAAAATTTTAATTTTGTTAACTGGAGATTCAAAACTAATCCAACGGTTACCGAGTCAATACATGGCATAACCTAGACTGTCGGATCGCCTAACAGCCTACCTCCCGACTCCAACGACTCGGCTGACTAAGCTCACACGTGGACCTATCACCAGACGCCAACTCAGCCTTTGACCTGTTGACTTTGACACATCATCTTCTTCTTCCTTGAGCACTTTCATCCTGCAATGGACGGCTGAAGGTTTCCGGCGACGATCTAACAGTGAAAGCTCGACATAATCAAGCAAGACCAACACAATTCGACTCACCTCAACATCGCACGTAACATATCTCAATATCAGGCATGATTATCCACAGAAGCTTGGCTAATCAAGCTTGAATCAATGCGGCAATGGCTACTCTAATCAGGCAACAGAAAGCATATTTGACTAATTCCTTCACATGATCGCATCTAGATAAGTTGAGAACACTTACCTACAGGTCAGATTGACCTGGTAAGATCTAGGATAACCTAAACAAGCTTCGACTGAATCGACGATGGCAATGGGGTTCGAATGTGAGGTTTGACTCGATTTCAATACAATCAAAACATAGAGCAGTGCTTTGTGATGTCTCAGATATAATATGCACACACCAATTATAAGAATCGAAGCCAGAATGGAGCTTTGCCTTTAAAGATTAGAAGTTAAGCTCAAAGGTCGACTTACCATTTTTCTGCGGAGCTCAAGCAAGCTTCTCGAAGTAGAATTGTGGTACGGTTCAGCTTGAATCACCGCCACCAACCACTCACAGGCCAAACTCAAGCTCTCGACGATGGGGTTGGAGAGCTCTCTCTCTCTCTCTCTCTCTCTCGATTCTGTTATTCTCCCCTCAACATAATGAGACCCTCCTCTCTCAAAATGCGTGAATTTTTTGTTACATCCACTCTTCAAAAAATTGGCCGCACGGGAGATATCAAGCGATGAATATTTTGCATGTGCAATCACGTGCGAAATGGTCATTGGATACCGATGAACGTTCGGGACGAATTGTTCATCAATTCTAGCCATCTGGCAACTCCAATTTCGCTCGAATTCCACCTGCATTTGGTTCTGCGTTTGGCTCGAAAACAACCGCTGAACATTTGACCTTCGTCGGCACGACTCCGGTGGACTCAAGTCGTCGAACTGGTCATGATCGACGCCAGACTTCGTGGCCAAGCCAATTGATCCTCCAATTTTGTGATTGAAATCCACTTGTAATCAATCGAATTTCGCACGGATACCCAAGGTTGAAGAAGGTATTATTTGGACCGGTTCGATCGATCTGACCGGTCAAAACCGGTTGAACTTGGTTTTTCACAAAACTAATCATAATTCGTGGGAAATTTTCGTAATTAAGCCTCAAAATCGAACTTAAGGGATGAATATTGTCCAAAAATATGGTTTTACTCAAAAGTTATTGTCAATTTATATGAAAACCCCAAATTTATTTTTAATTGCAATTCAAGAAATTGTGAAATTGAGAGCTCAAACAGTCAAATTAGACCAAATCACCCACGCCAATCGATTCATAATGGTGCAAAACATTGGGCACTAGTTTTAATTTGTGATAGAGTTATTAAAAGTAATTTCAATTCTACCTATTTCAAGGACTAAATTGCAATAAAATGTACAATTTTACCCAAATCATGCGATTGAGCAATTTAAGCAAACAATTGAACTAAATTGCAAATGAAGGAAATCAAATTGAATGACAGGACTCTTAAAATGCCAAAATTACAAATGAAAATACCTAAATAACATTTTTTAACCAAGTTCAATTATATGTATAACAAAGGAACACAAAAAATGAAACTTGAATTTTGAATTTTTATGAAGTCAAGAAGACAAAGGAATTAAAAGAAAAATAATGACTATTTGTTCATATTTTTGTGACCTTGAATGCTATTTTTCTTGATTTTTCATGCATTTTCCTATTTTTCGAAAATACTAAAAAAATAAGAAAAAAATGAAAACTTATTTTTTGATCAAAAATGGTTCCTTGAGTGTCGTCAAGTTCACCAAAGTTGATTTTATAATTTTTCAATTTTTTATGAATTTTTCATGAATTTTTCAAAAATAAACTAACAAAAACTGATTCAAAATCAAGTGTCAATAGAGAGAGAGTTAGAAAGGTTCATCTGATACTTATCTGTGGGTGGTCTGCTTATTCTAAAGTAAAGAGGCGAGCCTGAAGATTGATTGTAAAGAAAACCTAAGATAAACTATAAAATTGACTTGTATGGTGGGTCTGACACTTTGTATTGGATCCCTTTAAGGACAGAGTCTAACCTATGGGATTGTCTTTTTAGGGACAACCTGTGAAACTCTTTAAGGGCAGAGTCTGACCAATTGGCGATCCTGTAGGAAGGAGTTCACCAAAACTACCCTAATGTGACCTTGTTGGGGTTGGCAAAAGAGATAGGGATTAAAAGTTGGCTACCCTGTAGGAAGGAGTTCACCAGAATGTGCCATTATGAGGTCATAAGGATATTAGAAATCCTGCAGAAACTTAAACCCTATTTCAAAAAATTCGGCTATCCTACAGGAAGGAGTTCACCAGAGGGTGCCATTCTAAGGACCTAGGGATACTAGGAAACCTGTATAAGGTCAAACCCCATTCAAATTTTTCAAAGGAGGATGTCATTCTAAGGACCCAAGGATGCTAAGAAACCTATAGAAGCTCAAACATTATTCAAATTTTTCAAAGTAAGGCGCCATTCTAAAGACCTAGGGATACTAGGAAACCTATAGAAGCTCAAACCCACATTCAAATTTTTCGAAGGAGAGGGTCATTCTAAGGATCTAGGGATATTAGGGAACCTATATAAGCTCAAACCCTATTCAAATTTTTTCAAAGGAGGGTGCCATTCTAAGGACCTAGGAATACTAGGGAGCCTAAAGAAGCTCAAATCCTATTCAAATTTTTCAAAAGAGTTGTTATGATCCTAAGGCTTGTAGGACTAGGATTCACATTAGGATATTAAGAAGAGATTGTGAAGGAAACACGTCTCACTTTGTAAAGCATTGAGAATATCTTTATGATTGGTGGTCAATCAATATGACTTAGGAACGAAATCTTGATCAGATCATTAACCGTTAGTGGGGAAACGGCTCTGTTTGATTCAGCATTTGGCTAAGGGATTTTAAGTAAATGCAAATACCTTTAGCCTAACGGCGTTTTCTAAAATGCAAGTAGTGTTTGATAAATATTTAAAAATAAATATATTGAAAAGAAACATTGATGTAAATATTGTTACGTGAAAAATACACTTTATAAAGTATTTTCATTTTTTTAAAAAAAATGGTGGTCGACGGGCAGCGATCGGTGGTGGCGACATTCGTTGGCCGCGACGAGTGACGACGGGCGGTGGCAGCGACAATCGACAAAGGTCATCGGCAGTTGGCGGAGGTCGCTGGCTGTGGTCGGCGAGTGGTGAAGGCGATTAGTGGGGGCGGCAGGTGGCGTCAGTAGTGGTCGATGATTGGCGGCAATTGACGGGTGGCATTGGGCGGCGGCGGTGTGCGGTGGCGGTTGGCGGTCGACGAGCGGCGGAGGTCCTCAACGACATCCTGTGGCGGCTGTGGGAGGCAACAGTAGTTGGTGGCGACGAGCGACGGGTGGCGACAAGTAGTGGTCGGCGAGCGGCGGCTGCGATAGTGGGCAGCGGTCGGTGGTGGTTGGCGGCCAACGGTGGGCGACAGCAACGATTAGCGGTGGCCAGCGAGCGAGTGGCGGCGGGTAGAGGTGACAGAGCTAAAAGAAAAAAATTAGTTGTATTTGAGATGCAACTTCCTAGGTAATTTGGGCTAAAAGCTTTTGGAGAGCATTTAAGATGCAATTGCATGTTTCCAAAGTGAGCAAAAAAATAAATCAAACACTATTTTCATTTGGCCAAAGGACTTTAGAGTCCAATGGTGAACCAACCAGTGTCGAAGTATCAACGAGTGCGTAATAGATCAACATGTAATATTGTCCTATGACCCGTGCAACTCTCGGGAATTTTTTGCTAGCGTAGGTAACGTGCAAATGCAATACCCATTAAATTTTCCATCTTTATCACGCAGGATCAAAGAGCAAAAATACACAGACGTCGAAACAACACCATATCTATTTTCATTTATGACGATACATCTTTACGAATTCGAATCTCCTAATCTGCCAACTATGCAGTATGAGTATAAGAATTAGTGGGCGCCAACAAATTGAAATGCAGTGCTTTTAACTTCTAATTTGACCAATAAAGTGAATTTAGTTCCCTTTTTTTTTTTTTGTCATTCGAAAATATGAGATTAAATTAAGGGGTCGGTTTTCTTCTCAGCCACCCTTGTCCTCCAATCAAAGCCTTCGTCAAGAAAGGGGCCGCTTCGCTGTCTGATAAGCTCCTTGACCAGTCAACTCTCTCCGACCGATTAGCTCCTGGACCAAAACACTTGTATTCTCCGTAGTACACGTTACTGCAACAATATAACAGTCACCCAACAAAAGCAAAAGAGGCAAACAGATGGAAAAAAGTGCTCAATTGTGATATTTCAGAACATTCTTGTTTAATTGTTCCGCTGTTGGTCAAGCCAATTGAAGAGATAGACTACATACTGTGCAAAGACATCAAATTCTCCTACCATTACCTAGTGAAAAGATCACGGAAAAACAAATTTATGCCAAGTTAGTCTTAGATATTTCACATTTGTGTTAATGCAGTTCATTCCGTCAATTAAATATAAATTGACTTGACACAATTGCAAAATGTTTATAACTGAATTGACACAATTGCAATAGATTTATGACATTTTTGTCAATTCTTTCGTTAACGAGACCACTAATTCAATTGATTTTGATTGTATGACATCAAAGATCACAACACCAGCATTTAATAATATGCACTCCAAAAGGTATATGGATGTGTAGAGGTACAAATAGGAACCTGTGCCTTTTCTGGTCATCCCAATCCTCCCAGCCTTGGGGCAATATGGCACTAGACAAGTAGGAGAGGGCAAACACAACCCGCGAGTAATCACCCCATGGCCTTCCCAGAAACGAACCATTCACTCCAGAGATCTTGCATCCCAGGAACACGTAGCCCGTGTCGTCCGTCCCCGATTGCCGGTGCTGCGCCGTGATTGCCCCGTTCTCTTGTGAAATTGAGTGCACGTGGCATTTCTACGTGATCCACATAATCATTACGCCATCCATCGGCAATTTCAAATCCATGCATCAGTGTTAGGTTAAGTGCATATGCACATAGTTCTAATTTAAATTAGAGCTATAGTCAACATAGTGATTCCATTATAATTAACACATCCCACTTCTGTGTCATAACTCTCAATTCCACTACCGTATCTTAGGGGCTGACAAGCCCTAGACCATTCAATAGCTATACACAAGTGAAGCTCAAACTACTTATAAAATATGGACCCAATCTTTAATAGTACTCTGGTGGCAGGGAGGGGCTACCCGAGCTCGTCGGGGATTAGGACCCCGTGCCTTCTGTTGACGGAGAGTATGAACCACACCCAACAATGTTAATTAATATGCTGATGATTAGTAATTGCACTTAATTAAATCGCACTCACTTCGAACAGTGAAGCCGCGTCCCCGCAAATGAAGTCGGTCCCGCCCTCGATGTAGCAGTTCCTGTAGTAGTGTCGCCCGGCGTCGTCCAGGAGAGTGTCCTGGTAAGACAGGAACCGGCACCTGTAGAACGCAACCTGGTCTCCAGCCACCCTCAGCGCAACTGCTCTCTCACCCACCCCGAACGTGTTCTGTATGGTTCGACAAGTTCATGAGCCCGACTTGAATGAACAGTTTGCTTATTACGAGAAATGGTCAAAGGTTCACTTTGGCTTGCGTGTTTGAAATTCTCAAATCGCATAGAACGGTCGCAATAATTTGCACCAATGACTAAATTACGAAATAACATAAAATTGAAAATGTTATCAAATCTATGTCTATGTCGTTCTTTTTAAGGCCTTAAAAGGGAATATATAGATGGAATGAACCTGAATAGTGAGATCTCTTCCGACGAAATCAGAAGCCAAGATCGAAACCGTGGGGGAGTCGAATATCCCTCCGCTGTCGCTCCAAGTAATTATGGTGTTCGAAGATTTCGTGCCGCTTAAGGTGATGAAGGGCTTGTTCTCTGGCACAACTATCTTCTCTCTGCAACATTGTCCTCGTGAAGATTAATTATAAGAATCCGAATAAATAAGAAACTTCAATTTTGTGTCGAGCAACTCCCATTAGGTACAGTTTTCACGCTTCGCCGTCGTGCAAGATATAGAACATCTTGCTTATTAGTCCCCAAGATTCACATCAACATGAGAAAGTGTGGACAACTTCCTAACGCAAGTATTGAACCAACCTGTATGTCCCGGGCTTGATTGATATGACGACCTGCCGAGCATTAGTGAAAGGAACGGCGTCAATCGCGTCCTGTATCCTCCAAAAATCTCCGTTCCCCGACTGGTCCACCACCACATGAGTCGCCGCCGAGCCATCATCGGCTCTAGATATTGACAGACAAAGAAGGATGGTCAACCCCACCAACACAACCATAAAACCTTCGAGCATCTTCATCCTCCGTGCAAGCTGCGATCACTCCGGTGAACTAGGTGTGGCGATAGATAGAGTTGAAGAAGTCACGGTGGGTTTTTATATCAGACCAACCACTCGGAAAATTAAAACCAGGTGGACCAAACCTGCGTCACATGGTCGTGTTACGAACGAGTAACAACTTCCTGCCCCCTCCAAAGTTCAACGAATAGGTGACCCATCGCGGATGATCTCTTTCTGACCAAAGTTTCAAAAATTAGTGCCGACGTCATCGTCTTCATGCAATAGTGATCTGCGGAGAGGGAGTTCGAGCGGTTTAACTTCTAGCGACCGTCTATCGTCATCTATTTTCAATTGCAAATTGCATGCATGCGTTACCGTATCTTACGTTAATAATTTAATGCAAGGGTCTCGCTGCTCTTTTGATTGATCACCATCGGTTTTGGATTTACGTAAAGCTTAATGATTACTCTACCCACCAAACCACTTCTTTGGAATTTGATTCGTAGCTGTGCATTGTTGTGAGAATTAGTTTGGTAGTGAAGAAGCTGTAGGGTTACGTGAGCGGGAGGGACGCAATTTTTCACTAAAATATGTTTTTGAGGGTTGTTACATTAGGTGTTCCAAGAAATTGAGACATATGCATCAAGTTATTGGCTTATTCGATCACCTCGTACGATGCATGTTGTTAATCATTTACTAAACATGTTGGAGATGGTAAGAAAGTTCACTTTTATGTGCTTAGTATTTCTCAAGCCTACAATTGAGAAATGACAGAATTGTCAAATTCTCATTAATTTACAACGCTTTGCCAAAAAGGGAGTTCGTTCTTTGACAATAAAACTTGTCTAAGAGCGCTATTGTATTATGATAATTCATATTTATTCGGTGCATGTTGGAAAGATTATGTACGATCTCGAATGGGACTGATCGATTTAGCAGTTAAGGAATGGATGCATGCATGTAGATGAGGGTTGGGCTAATATTAGTCACATAAGGTACTATAGATAGTGAAAAATATACCACTACAAAGTGAAAGAAATATATGAGACAATGCTTGATGGCCCAAACACTGTTGCATCATCAATTCATAGGGTGAGCACGTCTCGATTTGATAATAATTTGTGGTTGAACATACTAGGAGAGCACAACAGAAGTCCGATAGATTCGCTTGAGAGATTGCCAAGAGGGAGGCAAAGTCTCAGCTCGTCATTATATCTAATTGGACCTACTTTTACTCAAAAGTTAAGACAATAAATTATGGGCCAATTTGGATATATTAACTACTCTACATTACATTAATTCTCTAATGTAGAATTTCTCAAACACAATTCACACATGCATCCTAACAATCTCCAGCTCACGTGTTAGCTCCAACATTAGGTTTGCTTCCCCTTAATCCAAGTATCCTTCCACACCAACTTATGTCAACTTGAATCTCCATCACCGCACCAACTTATCTCAACATAAATCTCCATCAACATTCGTCAGGCTCACGTTGCTATACCATAACGTCACCAGCTCAGAAATCGTGTTGGCCACCAGATCCTTTCCTAGAGATTCATCTCAACTTTAATCTCCATTAATGCCCATCGAACCCGCGCTGCTACACTGCAATGCCTATCGAATCGAAAACCGCGTTGGCCACCAGATTATTTCTTTGAGATGTTCACCAAACACCGAATACATATTGGGAGTAAGCCACCAATTAACCATCAGTTCTAATACCCTTTGTTGGGAGAGCACAGTAGAAGTCCAATACATTCGTCTAGGAAGATCGCCAATAGGAAGCTCAAGTCCAAGCCCATCAATATATCCAATTAGACTTACCTTTACTCAAAAGCTTAAATATTAGGGTATGGTTCAGACTCCCACGCGACATAAAAGCACGTGGGTCCCGCTCCACGCTGAGTAGGCAGGGTTTTAAGGAAGCCGCCCCGGCGGAGGTCTCAAGGGGCAGCACCCCCTAGACACCGATTTAAGCCCGTAATTTTTCATTAGTAGTTTGGGCTTGGCATGAATAGCTACTGCTACTATATGCTCTTTTTCGCTTGTAAGTAAGTGTTGTAATGAGATGTGTGAAGTGCTAATTATGGTGAAATCATTTGCTGGACGTAGCCCTAGTTTAAGAGTGAACCATAATAAAATATCGTGTCTCAATTTTCTTTTTTTTGCTCGTCTTATTTCGATGCGATTGTAGGCTAATCATAGCATCTGGTATCGGAGCCTAAGTTTGACATCAGGATTTTCTTGGTTAAGAGAAATCCAAAAAATCGAATCTTGGAAAGATGTCGGCTGGTCAACTATGAATTGAAGTGGAGAAGTTTGGAAGAAAGAGTTTCGAGTTACCAAGAAGAAGCCGAAAGAGGAGGAGTTTGTCTCTTCATCAAATCAATTGAAGGCATGGACTAGCGCGATACAAAGGCGCGAAGTCTGATCTGGTTATGTCTCGCTAATAACGTCTTGGTGAATGTGACTTCTGAGAAGATGGCAAAAAATCTATAGATGCAGTTGGGAAGCCTTTATCAGAGGAAGCCGCTCATGAATAGGTTCTTTTTGCACAAGCGACCGTATAATCTTCGGATGAGTGAAGTGATTCTTTTTCTGCACACTTGAATGATTTTAATACTATATGTGGACAACTTGCATCAATTGATGTTAACTTGGATAAGGAAGATAAAGCATGTATTTTGCCCCGTTTATTACCAAATTCATGGGAACATATAATTGTTTTTATTGGCACTGGTGTTTGTGCGTTATCCTTTGAGAACATTGTATTTACATTATTGCTTGAGGAGATGAGGAGCAAGTTTTGATAATGCAACAAATGAGGCTTTTTTTGTAAGAGGAAGAAATAGTGAACGATCCAAATTCAAATCCAAATTTGTTGATAGAAAAAAGTCTAGAGGAAGGTCTAAAAGCCGTGATCAATTCAAAATTAAGTATTGGAAGTACGAAAAATCTGGACACTTGAAGAATGATTGCATAAGTAAAAGTGTGGGTCTAGAAAAGCGAGATAATGCACCATCTTCTAGTACAAAAAAAGATGATGACAATAATGCAGGAGACATATATCTCATTTGCAACTCATCTCGGGTTGACTGCGATACATGGATTATTGATACTGGAGCGTCTTTTCACGTGATGCCTCATAGAGGTTAGTTCTGCTATTATGAGCCATATCAAGGAGATACAGTGCGGTTGAAGATGATATGATGCTTGATATTGTCGGTCGTGGAAAGGTAAAGGTGAAGATGAAATATGGCACAGTCAAGAATCTTCTAGATATGATACACATTCTTGGTCTTACCAAAAATCTTATTATCATGGAAACTATGGCAAATACTGGTATTACTTTCACTAGTGATAAATACTCATGCAAGATAATTCGTCGCTCTATGGTAACTAAGAGCGGAGAATGGAAAGGAAAACTATGGAAATTATTGGGAAGCACAATAATCAATCGTAACAGGTATATCAAAGCATGTGGAAGAAGATCCTACGATATTGTGGCATCGAAGATTTGGTCATATCGGTGGGAAAGGACTACTGACCCTTACTTCAAAAGAGATGGTGGATGGAATCCTAAGCTAATTAATGGGTTTCGGATTTTGTGAACATTGTCTGCACGAAAAACAGAATCGAGTATCTTTTGAATTCATAGGAGGGAAAGCGAAAAAGATTCTAGATTTAATTCACAGTAACGTCTTTGATCCTACACTTGTAGCATTATTTGGAAAATCAAGGTATTATGCTTCTTTTATTAATGACTTCTCCAGACATGTTTTTCCAGACATGTGTGGATATATTTCTTGGAGAGAAAATATGATGTGTTTGAAAAAATTTGCGAGTTCAAAACCTTGGAGGAAAATCAGTTCGATAGGAAAATCAAAGTTTTGCAGGCTGACGACGGAGGAGAGTCTTGTTCAACGAAATTTGATCAATTATATACGACCAATGGCATTGCAAAGGCAGAAAACAATGTCGTATTCACCTCAGTAGAATGGTGTGGCAGAGAAGTTTAATCGGTCTCTCATGGAAAAGACAAGGAATATGCTAAGTGGTGCAGACTTAGCAGCTGAATTTTGGGCAAAAGCAGTGGCTAATGTGTTTTATTTGAAGAACATGTCTCCCACATCAGCTTTGAATGATTAGACACATTTAAGGCACTGTTCGGGAAGAAACCATGCATATCCCATGTTAGAGTTTTTGGTTGCAAAGCGTATGCACATGTGCCGAAGGAAAAAAGAAATAAGTTTGAGAGCAAATCAGAGAAGTGCATATTCATTGGTTACAATGATGGTATTAAAAAGGGTAGAAGCTGTGAATTCTGACACTAAACGTATTATCTACAACAAGGATGTCGTGTTCAGAGAATCTACGATAAATCAAATTGTTTCACATGCTCTTGAAAAATCACAAAAGGTTGAGTTAAATGTTGGTTTGCAGGAAGAGATAGAGGCTACGCAAGCTATCACTAAAAATTCAGATTCTGAAGTTGATGAGCTTGATGTTGAGAATGATATTGTAAATTCTAATACTGAGTTTGAAGTTGAAGCATCATCGAAACTGGTCTTAAGGAGATCCACACGTTAGAGAAGACCTCCTAAGAGGTATATCTTATTTGCCAACAATGAAAATTGTGCTCTAATTGTTATAGGTGATGATCCAAATATGGTAAGGAAGCATGAAGCATGGAAAATGCCAAACAGTAGGAAAAAGCCATGAAAGATGAGGTTGACTCATTCGATAAAAACATAACATAGAGTCTGGTGAAATTACCCACAAATCGGAAGACAACTGGTCACAAGTGGGTATTCAAGAAGAAGGTGTCTGTAGATGGAGATATAGAACAATACAAAACTCATTTGGTTAGGAAGGAGTACTCGCAGATAGAGGGTCGATTACGGTGAGATTTTTCTCTTGTTGCTAAATTAAAATCCATAAAACTTGTTTTATCTATAGCATTTGCCTACAATTTGGAAGTAGAGCAGTTTGATGTAAAAACAACATTCTTAAATGGTGATTTGAGAGATGATATTTACATGAAACAACCATATAGGTTTGTAGTCAGAGGAAAATAAGATTTGTTTGCAAATTAAACAATTCTTTATCTGGCCTGAAGCAATCTCAAAGAATGTAGTATCAGAAGTTCAACTCATATGCCTTGAATCTTGGCTTTGTTCTTTGTGATGTTGATCATTGTGTTTATGTGAATATGTCAGATGATGATTTTGCTATCTTAACCTTATATGTTGATAATATGCCACTAGTTGGGAATAACATGAGAATGGTTATCACTGTGAAAGGATTGTTAGTGAAACAATTTGAGATGAAAGATCTAAGCCTAACAAACTTCATCTTGGACATGTAGATAAAAAAGGAGCATGAGAATGGAAAGTTGTGGCTCAATCAGAAGAATAATGTTGAAAGTGTGTTGAATTCAACATGATATACTGTAGACCAGTAAAGAACCCTAGTCCACAAGTTTCCGAGTTATTAGTGCTCCAATGTCCCAAAATTGAAGAGAAAGTTGAAGAGATGGCAGTAGTTCCATGTGCAAGTGCAGTTGGGAGCTTGATGTATGTCATGGTGTGTACTCATCTAGATATTGCTCAAGCAGTGGAAATATTAAGCAGATATATGTCCAATTTGGGTAAAACGCATTGGATAGCAGCAAAGTAGGTTCTTTGTTATCTTCGCAGTCGTCTAACTTTTAATTATGTTATGAAAGCATGAAAAGCTCAAAGGAACAACAATCGTTAGAACTGAAGTGTTTTGTTGATACTGATTAGGTAGGTGACATTGAAAGCAGGAGGTCAACCCGCATTTATAATATTTCCTTATTCAGTGGAGCTGTGAGTTGGATAAGTAAGAGGCAAAGTACAATTGCTTGTATTTGAGTAATGTAACGAGATATATGCGAGATGCTAATTGTAGTGAAATTATTTGCCGACGTAACCCTAGTTTAAGGGTAAACTGGTATAAAATCTCATACCTCGATTTTCTCTTTTTTGATCATCTTGCTTCGATGTGATTTCGCACCGATCCCAACAGTACAGCAAGTGTGGATAATTATTTTTAATTGTGACACGTGATGAATATGTATGTTAGTATGCACACTCTCGCCTGCTTGTTCCAAACACAATCAGGTTAATCCATCAAGCACATCCAAGGGAAGAGAAGGTGAGGAAGACCTAGTTGCAACTTCATATGCGACTTCGTCCATATTGATCGGTTCAAATATGGTGACCCGCTAAAACCAGTTGCTTGATTTTGATTTAGACTTAGGTATTCTAAACGAGATCTTCAACGTAGGTTCCCCTGTGCTACAAAGTACAAAAAATGAGTCTCATATTTGGGCTATCCACCTCGGTTTTGTCTTAAATTTGATCCGATTCTTGATGTTAGAGGGTAATACACATAAATCCAAAAGGTAGATAGGTTTTCTTGTCATCAAGTATGCAATTACCTACAGATGGAGGTGAAGTCAAACATTCAACTGGAACTACTAGGATGATCAAAATGGCGTGTTAGCAAAAACCATGAAGGCATGCAATTTTGGTAGACGAGGGCTTGGGCAAGAAGTCAAAAGACAGATGTTCTGACTTCAGTGTTTGTCCCCACGAGGGGTTGGTTGCTCGGTTGTTGTCCAAAGAAGCAGAAGACCTGGATCCATTAAAGCTGGCGATTCCATGATAAACTAGTGTTTTTGCTCGTAGAAAGAGGTCGCGATTGCGTAATTTGTTCATAATCTGTACGCAAATGAAGGGAGATCTGCCACCAAAAACAGACACTCTCCAATGGAAACGGATGATTCAAAGCATGGAAATCTAGATATCAAGATCATGAGGGAAAAATTATCCAAAAAATCCTATACATGTTGCATTTTGGCCAATTCATTTTTAAACTTATCAATTTTGCTAGTTGACTCCTCAATCTTTTGAGACATTGTCAATTGAGTTCATCCCATCAATTTTAATTAAAAATCATTGATTTAAATGCCGGTTGTGCCAATTAGGACGGCGGCACTAACGTGAACAATTTTCATAATTTTTTTAAAAGAAGAAAACTTCAAATTTTTATGGTGTTTTTTTTTCTCTTTTTCATCCTTTCTTGTCCTTTTTTTTAATCAAGGTCGGCGAGGGCCATCCCTCGATAGGCTTCGCAGAAAAAAGGAAAAGAAAGAAAGAAAAAACTCAGAAAGTTTAAAAAAAATAAAAAAATTATCCATGTGAATTATTTCTGACTAAAATTGGTTGGATGGCCTTAATTGGTATAGTTTCAAAAGATTTGGGACTCGTTTGAGAAAAATTAAAAAGTCTAGGCTTGAATTGACCAAAATGCAATAGGTTTATGATTTTTTTGGACAAATTTTTCCTTTAAAAATATACCTAAATTTAGTATTGGATTATTTTTCATATAAGATCATTAAAAATGTTATGTTATAAGTCAGATTAAAATCTGTTTATAATCGATTACAAGCTTTTGTCCCTGTTCCTGTTGTTATAAGCCAAACCTAGAAAAAAATTAAAAAAAAACTCCTAGATCTATTGGAATTTTATCAATTTGGTTTTAAACTTTTTGCATTTGTGTTAATTCGGGTCTTTTGGGCCAAATTTCGCCAACCGACGCTGACGTGACAATTTTGAATAATATTTTAAATAATATCTTTCTAATTGCTTATCAAATATTGTCTGATAATCGAGTTCACTTGACTTTCTCGTCCAGATAATCGCAGTCAAAGATGTACCTAAAAGAGTAGCCGTTAGTGATTTATTATTTGATTTTAACCCGGGTGCTTTCAACTTTGAATCGGCCTGAACGAAGACGAATGGAAGTCGTTGACCCCATTTGATTTATGTTCCCCGTAGGGATGATCGGATCCCGCATGGTCCTGCCTCCACCCAAATGTTGGGAACCGCACTAGGTCAGTCTGTTTCCCGAATAGGCCAATGGGCAATGGCCAAATTACCGATCTGCCCATCCTCCATCCGGTGAACTTTCCCGTGCAATGATAATGTCATCAATCAAGTAGGGATAGTTTAGACCTCCCCCAAAAGAAAGTACGGATTGTCTTTTGGGCCTGTTTCGTGATATTTCATGGAATTTTTGCTGAGATTGAGGCCCTAAATTCTTGCTTCCTCAATATTGGGCTCTACATACCTATGGCCTAACAATTGGGTTTTTGTCTACGTCCCTGACAAGAAATACAATGGCGTTCTGTGTGTGTTTGTGTTTGTGTTTGTGTTTGTGAACCACAGTGACCTCGTTGTTGATTTGAGGCTGCTAGCATGAAGATCACCTGAAATTTGAGAGGAATCTTACATTCAGAAATACGTCGTTAGGCTGCTATTTTCGAACGTCAATAATGCATTAAAGTGTTACGCTGTAGAATATATAACCCTTCCATTTGCGACCATTTACCAAAAGTAGTAGGGTCCTGTATAGGATAAGTATGACAATGCGACTTGAGATCAAAAACCAACAACCATCTCAATTCAAACCCGCGGTTTTGCTGTCCATGCATTTGAACACTTGTTTCATTATTTCTAAATGGGATAATTACAAAGCGATCCTTAAGTTAGTCTACGAATGCCAATTCGATCTTAAAATAGTCAACATGTAACCGTAACAGTAGAGCACAATGAGAGCAATCTCTTCCTTCGGCTCAAGCCCTCCCACACAAGCCCGCTTGGGCCCGCCCAAGCCCGTATGCTATATAAGAGCAAGTTAATATTTTTCAATCCTGTCCGTTCCGGCTCACTCATTGATCAAGTCTAAACTGAACTAGTGATCTTATAATAAAAAAAATGAAGAATCCAAAATGAAATTTACGTGAAAATTGAGTAGTATTTTAGGTATTTTTATTAGAATTAATAAACCAGGAGAGGAAGGAAAGATATTGGAAAACTGTCTATCAAAAGAAGATACACTTGGGATTGAACGGAATAAGCTATTTTTGATCTTACGGTAGTGATCATCTAAGTAAGTGACAGCACAATCTCAAGAGTTTCGTTGGTTAAAGTCGACGAGGAGAAAAAAAAAACTGAACAAAATTTATGAAATTGGCAGCATTTAGAGTTTACTGAAAAGTACTCTTCGATCCCCCAGATTTTTGGGTGTTTAATTTGGCTCATTTGCCACTTCAAATCTATAGACTAGTAATTTTCCATAACTATTTAAGGCGAGAATTTAAAAAAAAAGTCATAAATCTATTGCAATTGTATCAATTGACTCATGAATCTTTTATATTCATGTCAATTCAGTATATTTGGCCTTTTTGACCGAGTCTTACGTGGTGCGGTTGGAGTTAACAAGGAGTGTTTTCATAATATTTTTTTCTAATTTATTTATTTATTTATTTATTTCTCTTTTTCTTTTTATTTCCTTCCTTCTTCCTCCAAATGATCTCTAAACCTCAACGACGGCCAAAGTTGAGGGCCTCGTGAGCCTTTGGTTAAGCTCGTCCGCCCCTTATGAGGCTCGACCTAGCTGACCCTCGCCGATCCTCGCCTTTTGGCCTATCGGCGAGGTTCGGTGACCATCTAGAGAAAGATGGAAGTAAAGGAAAAAAATATAAATAAAAAATAAAAAATATGAAAAATTTTAAAATATTATTAAAAATTATCCATGTCGGTATCTGCTATGTCATATAGAATGGTTGGCAAAAATCATTGACTGAATATGTACAAATGCATAATATTTAATACCCAATTGGTAAAAAAAAAAAAGACTGAATTGACACAGTTACAATAGATTTGTTATTTCTTGGTAATTTTCCGTCCATCCGAACTATATGGCCAAATTCAATTCAAAACTTGATGAAACAAATATAAAGTTCTAGGTTAACTCTGTGTATGCGATTATTAATATTAATTCACGTGATATGTCTTTGGTGGTGATTTAAGTACTTCATAACATTTTCATTCGAAATTTAGAGTGTGTTTATTTAGAAGAAAACTTAATAATAAAAAAAATTATATTTCTTTTTCAGGTTAGGAAATTCATTTTCCTAAATTTAAGTATGCATATTTTTTTTTTACAATAAATGGTTTTCCGTCGACTATTTACTTTCAGCAAAACTAAAAGTTCGAAAATCCATTATACTAATTTGCTGAAAATTCTTTCACTTCAACAATCACATCCTATATAGAAATGATCGGACTACATTGACTAACATAACATTTGTACAAAGATGAAATTCAGTATCTTATCAATAGTAATTCCTCTACATATGCAACGGGGCATCGAAGTCTTTGATAGCGGGCACATGAACCCTATGAGGATCTATAGGAACATTTGTAGCATTTAAAAAAAAAAAAAAAACCGTGCATATAGGCATCCGCATGGGACATTTAACAATCCGTGTGGACAAAAGCGTTTCTTTGGGTCTGGGAAAGATATACAGCGTTCAATTATGGTCTGAAAATATTACAACCGTGTAAGGACCAATATTATCAACTAGCAAAAATACGGTGGGCGTACTAAAATTGAGCAATGCCAACAGGATAAGGACATGAAAAGCACGATTTTTATTTTAGGCTCTGATTGTTTCGCAAAAAATGTAACTTTATGAAAATTGATATTTATTTTTTGGTCATTTGACTGAAATGTGACAATTAACGGGAAATTATTTTATGTTGTTTGGTACGAAAAACCTAAATAGATATACACTGTCCGGGCGCTAGTAACTTTCTCATTGGTAGCTAGGGAACTGGGTACGGGTGCTAGAGTCCCGAATCTGGCCACAATGGACCTCGGCCTAAAGCACGGGGATTGAGGCAGAGCCACGTGGGTCTCGAACCATGCCTCAACGGATTCAAGCATAGGCATCGATGAGAAAATATTAGGTAGTCCGGGGACAACATGTCACCGTGCGTCCGTACTAATAACATAGTGCCACGTTGCGCCACGCGAGAAATTGGTCCTCACCAGCATTTTTGTATAAAAATTTTAGTTTTCCCTTTTTCAATTGAGAAAAACCTTCTTTATATTATACCTGTGCACATTAAATGTACTAGTCTGCTTTTTCTCTCTCCTTTTTTTGCTATTTCTCAGGAACGAAGACGTACTCTCCTCCCTCTCTCTCTCGCTTTTGAAATTTTGGATATGCTTCTTCGCTCTCTTCTCTGCTTGCTCCAAGTCCATGCCCTCTGCTCCAGTGCTCATTCGGTTTTTGGTCATGCACTCTCTCCATTGCTCGCTCTCCCTCTCGCTCGGCGTTCCTTCAACGTTTGTCTCTCTCCCCTCCGACGCTCGCTCTCGGCTCCGACGCTCGCTCCGTCACTACTGCGCTCGCTCTCGGCTTTAGGGAAGAAAGCTGTGAAGAAGGTCGCCGCTGCGAAGTTGAAGAAGACGCCGGTGAAGAAGCCGAAGAAGTGAGCCGGTGTTGTGTTCTTCACTGGCGTAGGGGGTTGATTTTAGAAGGGAGGATTCGATTGTGTATGGAAGATGGTTTGGCAACATTTGACATAGCCTTTGCATTTTTTTTTTCTTGGCTTTTGAGTTGTGCTAACTCTATTCTTGTTAGTGCATGTTTCTATGTAAGATTTCTAAGAGGGAGACTATTAGATGGTTGTATTTGATAATGGGAAACCGAAAAGCTCTGAATTTGTGTGGTGCTCCGGTGGCGGTTTCTTTCATCTGGGTCTGGCGTTTTATTTCTGCGTAAAATTTCTAAGAGGGAGATTATTAGATGGTTATGTTCGATACTGGGGAATGGAAAAGCTCTGAACTAGTCCTGGTGCTTTAACGGCGGTTTCTTTCATTTGGATTTGGCTTTTTATCTTCCTTGCCGTACACTTACTATTCTGTGATTCTTTCGATGCAAAATAGAACTAAAGATGGAAAAAGCGAAATGGTGTATTGTTCTCTCATGGACCAAACAAAATTGGGTCCACACGTATGGTTCCTTTGTAGATACTCTCTTCCTCTTTTGCAGCAGTTTCTCCAAACTATAGAAACGAATGAATCATCGCTTTTGCGTCAGATTTTATAACAAAAAAGGGGAGGGGGGAATGGAAACTTTTCGGTGTCTCATTCGTTTTCAGATTGTTTGGAGCGAGAAATTGCTTTTCTGGAAGTTCATCTCCTTTTGAAGCTCCGGGATTTCATTTTAAACATTCGAAACTGCCTAGACATTGAAATGACTCAGATTAGGATAGCATGTATAAAGGTGGATTCTGTAACACTGACTCTTGATGTGGTTCTTCGTTAGGAATGATATCAAACGGGAAAAAATGACACTGAAGGAAAAGAAAAAAAATCCATAGTCGCCTGTATCTTTCCTTTTCGAAAGAGGAAAATTGGAATGGAAGTTCAATAGTCAAGTAAAAGCGATAGAACTGGATTTTATCCCATCATTTCTTGACTAGGATGAATGGGCATGTTCACGAAACTGAGACCGACGATAGCACAACACTTTGTTTACTTTTTCACAACCCGAACGTTAAACTATAGCATTTTGCACTGATTGATTGTTCATGTTCTCCTAGTAAATATTTTGCTAGTCTACTCAGTTAAACCCGATTGGAGACGATTGGAAAAGCACGGAACGATCAAATCGGACATATCATTCTGGTGAATCCTAACTCGAAGAGCGAGCAATGGAGTAGAGACGGAGCAAGCACCGGAGCCGAGATTGAAAGCTGGAGCAGTGACGGGGCAAGAGCCGAAGTCAAGAGTGAGCATCTGAGGAGAAAGCGACGGAGTCGAGAGCGAGCGTCAAAGAAGAGAGAGACACAAACGTTAAAGGAGCACCGAGCGAGAGGTAGAGCGAGAGTGTGCCGAAGCTAAGGGAGAGCAAGCGATGGACAGCGTACTTGAACAAAAACTGAACTGCTATCGGAGCAGAGAGCATGGAGCGAGCGGAGCAGAGAATAGAGCGAAGAAGCAGATCCAAAATTTCAAAAGCGAGAAAGAGAGGGACGAGAGTACGCCTTCGTTCTCGAGAAGTAGCAAAAAGTGGAGAGAGAAAAAACATACTAGGGCATTTAATGTGCACGGGTCTAATATAAAGAAGGTTTTTCCCAATTGAAAAAGGGAAAACTAAAATTTTTATACAGAAATGCTGGTGGGAACCACTTTCTTGCATGGGACAGCGTGACACCATATTATTGTCCGGAGCGCATGGTAATGTGTTGGCCCCGGCCCACCTAATATTTTCTCGAGCATCGAGGTCTCGGGTCCGTCATTAGTGGACATGGGACACATCTTTGTTGACTCAAACCCCGCGCTTGTGGACTCGTGGATCTGAGCTCGAAAATCGGGATCCTGAGCTCAGGCTTTGTGGACAGGCCTAGGTGTTAAGTCATTGGGCATGGGCACCAAGGTTACAGCCCCGACCTTAATGGACCAAGGGGAGGGCGCCAAGAGCCTAGGCTCGAGCACTGGAGTCACACGCTTTGTCTCGTTGGACCCAAGCGAGGGTGACAAGATTTGAGCATGAATGCCTTATCTTGGCCTAAGTGGACCCAAGCCCAGTGCCAAAGACCCAGTCATGGATATTGTGGATCCAGGAAAGAATATTGGAGTTTCCATACCCAAGCTCAGAGTTTCGAGTTGAAACGATGATATCTAGTCAAATTTTAGAAAATGATTTTCAATGTATGACTTAAAAACATTCTAAGCAAACCAAAAGCCAGAAAATGAGGAAAATGTTTTTCCGAAAATTATTACTTGCGAAATCAACGGAGCGTTAAAGGATATACAAATTATGACGTGGGCAACATTTCGTGCTGACTACCCAATGTCCGATAAACTTTAGAAGAGACTCAGTTGAAGGACACCGTCCGTCTGTTTCGCGAAAGACCAATTATTAGAACCAGAGAGAAATAAAACAAATGGGGTTATAATTCGACACACACAGCACGCGGACTGAAAGTGTACTATTATCTTTTCGCGAGGAGGGGGAGGCAAATTATTCTCGGAATCGTGACCACACAGAAAAACCAGCTTCGTCCCACTCTGTGGCTATATGAGGGCGAGGAAAGCGAGACCCAGAAACCCTAATTCGGCGATTTCGCAGGCGAGAGGGCGACGACACATTCGTGCTCGCTCATAGGCTGAGACACCGAGATGAGAGCACAAGCCCTGTTTTCTTCTGCGTGTGAGTTTGATTTGGGGAAGCGGAGGTGCGATGAGGATGAGATTCACATTATGATCTCGTTAATCCGATGGTTCTCTGTGAGGACAATCTCTCTATCCATTCAGTCATTTCGCTGAGCACCTTCATCTTCTTACAATTTTTTTTTAACTGATATTTGCGACTCTTTCCCTTATTTTTGCGATTTTGTCATCGGTACACGTTCATTTTCAAGATCTCTTGCCATTTTTAAGGTAATTAGTTCAGTTAATTTGGGGGAAAATTTCGTTTGCCATTTTTGAAAAGGAGGAGTTTCAAGAGAATCATTTGATAAACAGAGTCATTTTTTTGGGAAAAAAACGGTGTGAGTGAAGATTCATAATTGGCATTGAGTATTGCAAGATCTGTATCTGTAATGTTTAATTACTATTTTTCTTGATTGAAATAAATTACATACAATTAAGCCGAGTATTCGACTCATATAAGACTGAAATCAAAATAAGAAAATCCTAAGAATATCATCTAATGAGATGTGATTATTCAAGAAAGTCTATTCGTTGACCACTTCACCTCCACCGCCGGTTTTTTGTATAATATTGGGCTGGTCATATTGAGATTCGGAAGGGTATTTCAAGAAGTACCTTCTTTATTTGATCAGGAATAACTCGTTGGTCTTCGAAAAAAATAAAAAGTTGTTCTAATGGAAAATGGAAAAATATCCTTAAAAATACATGTATACAAGGTTCCTTATACATTTTCCTATCCTTAAAAGCATTAAACACGTTATATGAAAATAGTACAATGTAAAGCAAGATTGCACGAGCACAATGCCATCGACCACGTTCCCATTGGAACAAGTATGTGGCCTAAAGGCTCGGTGCATGAGAAATATTATGGCTAACATTATCACCTAGAGATAGGTGAATAGGTGATTTTAAGGATTTTAAGAAAATTAATATGGAATATAAACGAGCATGCTCGGAGTTTCGCTCAGATGATGGTAGCTGGTGAGTTTAGAGATATTCTCAGATGCATCACTTTACACAATTCAACTATCATAATAAGCAATTAGAGAGAGAAAGGGAATGTGCATAGAGTATTTATAGTGGTTTGATTTTGTTCAAGTCAATGTCCCCTTTTTCATGTCGATAGCCAATCAGCTAGATTATACAGCTTGGTGAGTAGACTTCTCGTTTACAATCTTACACTCGTATGTTCTCCTCTAAGTATTATAATGTGGGATCAAAGGTTCGTAAAGGATGTTAAGCTCTCTTGATATTGAAATTTTGAATTCTTTTCCCTCGTACATATGTTTTTCAGCCTTGAAGTGTCCTTTTATACTCCTCCATTTTCAGTTGCTCATTACAAGATATCCAGAATATCGCTCTCCAAAACTTCCTCGTCTGGTGAGACTGTATACAAAGCATTTTGTATTTGTAGAGGTCGATAAAGAAAATAACCTTCCTTTGGATCAAGACGCCTATACAATCGTGATCTTGAGTTTCCATATATAGATTACTTTATCAGGTGAGTCATCCTCATTTTCTTTAATCCGCATCTTTGAATGACCTTCCTGATTGAGAATATTCAAGTATGAATCCAAGTTGATTGTTAGCCATTGTGATGATATAACATGTCAATTAAATCATCTTGAAACTATGTCAATTAAATCATCTTGAAACTATCTCTTTATAATTTGGTCATCGCATGCGAAATACACCTCTCATAACTTTGATCATCATTCCAACATCTGTGCTCCTTGCTTAATGTTTGAGCTCAATACAACGTCTGAATCCCTTAGAACAACGTCTAAGCCTTTTCTTCCATATTCAATCCGATGTAACCCATAGATATGGATAATCTATAAATAAGTATTTCATTGCATTAACTCAGACTAAGAGATTATGGATTATTTTGTCGATTTCAAAATTAATTAGGAATTTTCTCAGTAATTTCTCCCTTTTTGATGGTGACAAAACAATGCACACAAATGTACCAAGTGTTATGTAAAAGAGGTCAGTCACATGATGATTTAGCTACTCAATGAAAGTTTTGCTAAATAAGGAAGTATCATTTGGCATTTTAGCAATAGATAAGTTTTGGGTTAAATATGAATTCAATGTTTGAATTTGTTCTAGAAAATGATTTCGCTTCGCTTCCAAAACTTGTAGAACCTGTAGCCGAGCATGTTGCAAGTAGAACATGAATAGGTGTAGAGTACAGATTTTAGAAATCAAGAAGTCTGTGTCAGAGAAAGTGAGACTTGTATTAGAGTATCCTAATGTAAGAGTAGATTTCTTATGAAAAAAGTGTATGATTCATTCATATAAACCTATATTAGAATAAAAGGCTCAAAAGATTTAGATCATAGCAATGTACATTTCATAGCATGAAACTTTAAGTTTAACCATTTTTGCACTAGAATATGTCACGACCCTCCCCTTGGAGGGGAGGCATCGCCCCGAGGGTTTCCATCTTTCGGGGACGGGTTAATGAGTTATCTCGTCCAATTCATAATGGATGGGTTTCGAACATAGGCCCCCCCAAGGCTATGATCTAAAACAAAGATTTGAACTAAAATAGAAACCGTGTTTGAATGGTTGAATGGTTTTGGACCAATTTTCCAAAAATAAAGATTTGAAAAGATATGAACTAAATAGTTTTGAAAATGAAATATCCAGACAATTCAATCACGGTAATCACATCAATAATGGATTTTCATAGAATATTAAAAAGATTGGGATCGTGCTACCTTATTTTTGCCTTATTTTTGCCAAAAATAACTACTTTCGCGCCAAAAATTTGAATGATCAAATATGATGTGATTATTGATCAGATGATGACATCTTCAAATGATAAATTAGTCTAGAGGTTCCTTTTGATCATCGTACCTCTTTAGATGATGCATTTTGCTTAGAGGCAGTATTAATCTGTCTAGAGGACAACACAAAGGAGTTCTTTTCAAAGAATTTTTTGAATATATCAGCTAATTGATGTTTCGAATCAACAAATTGAATATTAACATCACCATTGTGCATGTAATCACTAATGGAATGATGTTAATTTCAATATGTTTAGCTTGAGAGTGTAGAATTGGATTTTATGAGAGGTTGATTGCACAGGTGTTGTCGCACTTGATTACCACATTTGATGCTTCAACACCAAAATCCTTTAGTTGATACTTCATCCGTATGATCTAAGCACAACAATTCCCTAGCGTCACATACTTAGGTTTTGCAATTGTTAGTGCCATAGTGTTTTGTTTCTTTGAGAACCAAGACACTAGCATCGATCCCAGAAGTTAACGTGTTCACGAAGTGCTTTTCCTGTCTGATTTGCAACCTGTAAGATCAAAATCTGCATAGCCATATAATGTAAAATTTGAGATTTTAAATATCGCATTCGCAGATTAGGATTGGTTTCAATATATTTTATGATCCTTTTTACCGTAGAGAGGTGTGATTTCTTAAGATTTGAATGGAATATGGCGCACATATACACACTAAAAATGACGTTAGGTCTTGAAGCAGTAAGATATAATAAAGAGACAATCGCGCTTCTATATAGCTTTCAGTCAACCTGTTTGTATTGTTTATACTTGTCTAGTTTAGATGAAGAAGACATTAGTGAATTAATTTTCTTATAGTTGTCCCGACCAAACTTACTCGCAATTTCCTTGGCATACTTCTTTTGATGTATGAAAGTTTCTTATCTAGTTTGATTCACTTGTAGTTCAAGAAAGAAGGCGAGTTCTCCCATCATGCTCATTTCAAATTTGCGTTGCATGATTTGAGAGAAATTCTTGCACAGTTTTTCATTAGAAGAATCAAATATGATATCATCAATATATATTTGGATACAAGATATCCTTACCTTGTTGAAGTTAGCGATATCACATAGAGGGGGTAAATAGGTAATTTTATAGATTTTAAGAAAGTTAATGCGAAATGTAAACGAGAGATTTCAGAACTCAATTCAGATGATGATAACTAGTTTGTACATCAATATCCTAAGATGCAATTCTTTGCACAATATAGACATATCAACCAATCAAAGAGAGTAAGAGTAAGAGAATATGCACAGAGTATTTATAGTGGTTAAGCTTTGTTCAAGCCTAAGTCCACTTCTTCACACTGGCAGCTGATCGACTGAATTCCACTAATGAATAACTCAGAGATTTACAATATAATGAGTAGACTTCTCGTCTAACACTATTTTCATTCGTATGCTCTTCTCTAAGTATTATAGTGCAAGATCAAAGATACGTGAAGGATGTGAAGCTCTCTTAATCTTGGATTTTTTAATTCTTTTCCTTTGCTCTCTCACTTTTGAATCTTGAAGCATCCTTTTATACTCTTGCATCTCCAACTAACCATTGCAAGATCTCCAGAGGATCGCACCCCAAAACTTTCCCGTTTGGACGAGACTAAATACAAAGGATTTTGTAGCCGTTGCGGATGACAAAGGAAAGAAAACCTTTTTGGATCAAATCACTTACACAATCATGATCATGGGTTTTCATAAATAGATTAATTGATTTGGTGAATCATCCTGTCTCCATTAATCCACATTCTTGATTCTTCTTCGTGATTGAGAATCTTCAAGTAAGAATCCAGCAGAATCTGCTAGCCGTTGTGATGATCTTCAAGTAAGAATCTGACCTCTTTGTTAAGAGGATTATAAAATACACTGGAATAAATCCCAATGTGAGATTATGGTACTCTAAGACCTCATACTTTACATTACAAGGCCAATCAAATGCTGACATTGTAAGATACAAATTAGATAGGAAAAACACCTTAAGAACATGTCAACTTTTGGGATTGATGCTAATGTTTTGGTTCGCAAAGAAATAAAACATTGCGGCACTATCAAATGCAGAAGCTGAGTATGTGATTGGGGGTTTTTCGCTATTTTGGCGAATGTCAAAGTTGATGCTCAAATTGGATGCAGAATGGTTCGTAGATCGAATGCCGTAAAGAAAGCAAACCTAAAAACTGAAAAAATGAAGTAAATTGACTTTTGGTCCAATAGGAAGCAAAAGTGAAATTGGGAAAAAGTCGTTGCCTAAATGATTTTTCCAAAAAAAAAAAATTGTGCCAAAGTGAAATTGAACGTAACCTAACGTGATATTACAGTTTTGGATTTTTTCAATTTTTGGTCAGAGGTTGATCAAAATCCGTAATTCCGGCGACTTCGCCAGTGACCAGTGTAGAGCTACGACTCCTTTGGCTTCGTGATAGCAGAAGCCATCTTCATTGGCGGTTGTTCATTCTTCTGCTGCGTGCGTTTGAGCACCCTCCATCTTCTTCCAATTTTTTTTCAATTTTTTTGCGATTTGGTTAGTGTTGTTACACGTTCGTTTTCCAGATTTTAAGGGTAAAATCAGGGGGAAATTTCCGCTTGTCTTCAGTTTTCAAGTTATTGGGTATTGCTAAATTTTGATCAATAATTTTTTTGGTTGGGAGAAATTCCATCCAGCTGAAGCCAAGTTTTCGATTCTAAGATTGAAACCGACGTAAGAAAATGCCAGCGGCAATAGCATTGAATGAAGAAAATAAATCAAAAATTGCATTTAATGAGAAAGACAAAACAGTTCACGTTTTCAGATTACGACGTAAAACTAATTTCCTGGGTAATTGGTCTGTTTTTCTAAAGCAGATCCGACGGTCCTCCTTTTTTTTACCCCCCGACCGAATTAATCCAGCAGTGCATACAAGCTGCGGGACCGGTCCTGTGAATTCAGTCAGCTAAGGGGGCCATAGTATTTCCATGGGATAACTACAAAAAGAATTTCAAATTGGTTATTTCAGCTCTCATGACTATTCAAATTACATCCAAAGTGATAATTTATTCAAGCTTTATGCTAAATGGTTCTTTTAGGAGCATTAATACAAAATTCTCAAAGAAGTAGGCCCATAATTCGACCAAAATAAAAAGAGACCCATAATTTTATAAATAAATATTAAATTTAAAATGGGCTGCTAATTGCATAATCATTTCTTAATGGACTACCATTCAGGGCGGTAATGCAAAATGAAAATAAGAAAAAGGACATATTGACATATTAAGTGTTAATATTTGTGTACGGTGCATATTTTGAAGTCAATATTTTTTTTTGGACCACTTAAATGTCAATATCAAAGAAAAATGATCACTTTAGTGTGATAAATTCTAGCGATTTTACAAGGGTTGACACTTAAATAATTATTTTCGAAAAAATTAATAATTAAGTGATTCAAAGAATTATCACTTTAATGTCAAATTGAATAAAAAATGACTAATTTTGTGTCATTGACAATAAATTTCGACAACCTCACCGAATTTAACATTTAAATAATTTTGTTTTCAAAAAAAATGATAATTAATGATTCAAAAAATATCGACATCACGAAAAAGAATCAAGAAAAAGTTGAAAACTAGGGCGGCGGCGGTTAACGATTGTAACACGCAAGGAAAATGTTGGCCGTCATGCACCGTTTTCTTGAGGAAAGGGACCCCACCGTCGATCGAGACAGGACACCGTGCGAGTTGGAACGGTGAGTGGAACACAAAGGGTGATAAATCCGAAGGAGTCCCAATCAAGAGAGAAAGAGAGAGATGGAGACATTGGAGGAGGAGGAGGAGGAGTACAGCTGGAGAGAAGTGAAGCTGCCCAGCCTGGTCCAGGTGGTGGGGGAGGCGGAGCCTCCCGAGTTGGAGAGAGAGACGGGGGAGAGGAGGAGGGGCAGGGAGGTGCTGGTCGCCGTGGATCACGGGCCGAACAGCAAGCACGCCTTCGACTGGGCCCTTATCCACTTCTGCCACCTCGCCCACACTCTCCGCCTCGTCCACGCCGTCTCCAGTGAGTCCCCCGCCGTCTCCGCCCATACAGAAACGCTACATTGCGAAAACTGTATTACAAAAAATAAATAAAAATAAAATAAAATAAAATAAAACAATTAATTGACAGGCCACTCGCGGTAGTAAATCGATCTTTAAACCAGTCTCACTTGTTAAATGGAATCCTCAAACTCGGATGAGATGAGTTGTCTACCTGTGAGTGTGGCTTCTCTACCCTTTTATGGGAAAATGATTTTGGATATACATGAGGTTTGTAGGTTGCCTAATGCCTACTGCCTTGTCTGCTGAATTTCCCCTGATTCTTTAGCAATCTTAAGAGGTTGTCCCGTGGATTCTGAGCAACAGAGAACTGCTTGATTTAGCTATTTCTCTCGATGTTCATATTGAGATATGGAGAATAAAAGATGATACAAATTCGAAACTCGTTGCTTGTGAATCTGCAAAAGCTAAAAGTCTTGGTTTCTATAGCAAACTTGGCGATAATTGAGATTCGCATCAGTAGATGAATGTTGTTTTCCTGATGCGGCAGCATAATAATGGGTTTGTACGAAGATCTAGTCTTCTGCTGTATTGGTTTTGTTCAATAAATTTCTGAATTGTCATAGAAAGTATGATGACTAATTCATAAGAAAAATGCCCATCACAAAAACTTATGGTGGCAGGGTCGTTAGAAAGAATGCTGTTCGCAAATGTTACACATTGCTGCACAGTTTCTTAAGTTACATATTTCTACGAGGGAAATATGAAATGGGTGATAACTTCTCATGTTTACTTGGGATTGTTCTGGTTCCTAAGGTCATTCTTGATCCGGATAAGATGAACTCGGGTAGAAGTTACTGGCTGAGGGAAGAAGCAAAAGTCATTAGTCTTCTAGTGGATAAGAACTAAGAACTTCATGGTTGTGTTCTTCTTTGTTTTGTCCAATCTTAATGATCATATTTTGCACCAAGTTAATACTAGGATTTCAAATCTCTTTTAGTTCAAGTAACTTCAAGAAAAGCAAGGTAAATAACAACTTAACTGGTCAGTGGGCGGTTTGTAATTCACATCAATTCATGTAAGGGCTATATAATGCTTGAAACTTTATTAGACGCATCAGATGAATGGATACCACATGTAAGTTCATGTGAGTATGAGGATTTAAGTATATTGTATAGTGTTATGTCTCTGAACTTTAAGGTTCTTGTCTTGTAGTGTGACCTGATGCGTCCGATTATGCAAAACCTGAATCAAGACACTTGGTGTAGGTGTAAACAATGAGGTTATTTATGAACAGAGTCAGGTGCTGATGGAGAAGCTAGCCGTTGAGGCTTGTCAGGTTGCCATGGTCAGTGACTTGTCATTCTCCTGTCCTCTCTTTTCTTACCCCAAAATAAATTTTGTTAACATGGATCACATTTCAACATATGAGATCATTCAAGGATTGTTTATTTTTGTTAAGTTTAAGTTTAGCTTTAATTATAGTTTTAAGCTTTCATAATGGAATGTCGGAAATTGGACCACCCTCATTGTCTGACCTACCACAACCCTAGTTTGATGTATCTCCTAAAATGTGTAAAAATTGCGAAAAGTTCTTGCATAGCACCAATCCATGCAGGACTGATGAATCTGGATTCATCATGTTTGCCGTTGATCTTACCTATCTTTACAGGGAAATGAATGCATCGACTCGTTCTTTTGGCTCTGGTTGAAAAAGTAATCATAGTATAGTATTTGTGTTGAGTAATGTGTGGTCCATTCCGGTTCCACGCTTCCTTAACATATGACTGGCTGGCTTCACGCAGTAGAATTAGTTAGTCGATAATTTCCTGTGGTCCTGGTGAGCTAAGGATTATAAAAACTTGCTCGCTTTAGGCTTTTTTGTATTTGGACTGCTATTTTGAATCGTTGTAAACACAAATCGCTCAAGAAAGGAGGTGCAAGGTTTCAATCTTTGAGAGACGGCAGATTTCTCCTGTTAAATTCAGCATATGTGTTCTAGTCACATTTACCTAATTATTGACCGGGAGACAAGAAAAAATTAAAAATATGAGTGTGCCGGTCTCCATAAAGATGAAGAAAAGGCCACTGCATTGGTTTTCTAACTATTGGTTTCAGTTATGAGCTAAAAATAGACTTGTGTGTGTATTATCGGTTCTCTGTCCTTTTTTTTTTGGGTAAGGGTCGGTTCTCTGTCTTTCTTATGCATTTGGTACAATAATAGTACGTCCTATGACCATGCCGCATTTGGAACCTGAACGATGACACTTACTTTGTCCTGCCGTTGCATTTTGATGTTTGGCTAAAATCATCTTAGTGAAGCAGTCGCTTCTTTCTCGTGTGGAACTTCAATGATCACAATTATTCTAACACACTGTTGAATTTTGTCAGTCAAAACAAAAAAAAATGTCGTGGTGATTATTTGCTTCTTCCTAATTTTTGCGCATGGGGTACTTCAGCTATACATCAGTCTTTGCTTGAAAGTCGACTGCTAATAAATTGAATTCTATTCCATCCAGTATCAAATTTTGTGCCAGAAGATGCAGCTGAAGTTGTGACGGGCCATATCTGATTGTCTTAATCAAGAAGTAAATATAACCTGTGCCAAAGTGCTCTTAAATTTTGCTTTATTCAGGTGAGGACAGTCGCTAGGATTGTGGAAGGCGATCCAGGAAAGGTCATTTGCAGAGAGGCAAAAAAATTGAAACCTGCGGCTGTTGTAATGGGGGACAAGAGGAAGAAGCCTTGTTCAAAGGTCCATCCCAGTATTCAAGAGTTCAATCCCATTTGCTCTTGCTATATCCTAAATTTACCTTTTTTGCAGTGTACTTCAAGGAAGCGTCAGTGAGTGTTGCTTCCATAACTGCAAATGGGCACCTGTTATCGTAGTTCCGGGCAAAGGTACTACTTCTTTCTTTTTGGCTAATATGAGTAGGTCTTTCTGGGACTTATATTATTCCAGTGAAAAGTCTTTATGTGTGCATGAAATTGAACTGGCAAGCTATTATCATCTCTTTGCAGAAGCTGGGGATGAGTCGTTGGTATAGTCGAACTTGAAAAGCTGTTGGGGCGTGGATGTTGTCGAACCGGAAAAAATAGTGGATTTCTTGTACTAGAAAAGAGTAATTTTGGTTATGTAGATTAGGTCTTTATCATTAGTGATCGCGTGAATCGTACAAGATACGGAAATCTGGAGCACCTTTGTTCGGTTGTGCTTGCTTTGTCGGGATTGAAAAGGCCGTTGTTTGAGAGCAGTAGATTTGATGCTTTCATCAATGTTTTTGTCTCTAGAACGAGGTTGATATGGAGATCTCTGATAACCCCAAGGCAACGGAGACATCAATTCAGAAGAAATCTCGGTGCTTCTGTTAGAAAGTTCAAATCATTTTAGCTTTGATTCTGAAGATCATGCGAGCTCTTTTCCTTGAATGTGGTGGTCCTTCAAAAGAAACAAAAGACTCTCAAATGGGCTTGACATGTTTGTTCCAAAGTTCCTGTTTGTGTCTGAGTTGAGAAAGAATGTTTGGTTTCCTAGTTACTTTCTAGGATTCCCCCAGACAAAAGAAACGACGGAAACCTGAGAGGCTCAAAAGATAAAGAGAAAATTGCTCCCAACATAATCTTGAATGGGCGCTCTAAATACATGCATATCATATTGGAGAATCTGATTTCCTTGGATTTTGCTTTTATTCCTTGGAGCTGCACTATGTGAAATTGTAGAGATAGGGAATCTGAGAATGTTGTGAGGAATGGGATTAGTCAGGGCTGAATTGGGTCATCAAAAGAGGGGAGGCAAAGCCAAATCTCTCACACCATCCATTTGAGAGCAAAACAGTATCAAGGATATCTTTCCCAGTGGATAAGGAAGGACATCTTCTGTATGTATGTATGAAAATGGAGGAAAAAAAACAAGGCTATTCTTATCTCAAAGAATAGAAAGTGCGTTAAGAAGGAGGCAATCTAACTGGTCCCAACATTTCTTTTCTTTTATTTTTTTCCTGAAAGGCAAGAACGCCTCGCCGTACCCGCAAAGCGCTCTCATGTTAAGCAATACTAACTAGAAGGTCCTCGCAGAGAATATTCATTGGATTAGGGCATACTTATTATCTATCAATCTACATGATTTTTACTTTCATTTTGACAGACCAAAATTTTTGGTGATGTATGAGAAACCCATTACCTTCTCACTCCGGTGGAATTGGCACAACCTGATATCACGAGCTCGTTTATGTATTATATGTTGCTATATTCTGTCCTGAAATAAGCTTAACCAATTTCCGGGTCGATAATTGGATTGTGGATATTTGAGAGCCGAACCGGTAGTCGGATTCTTAGAATGCTAGTGGTCGATATTATTTTCCAGTCCAGAGCTTGTATCAAAGGATGAATTCAGTTTTCATTTCATCTGGAAACATACCATCTTTTTCTCACAATGCCTTTCTTGTTTGGTCCCCAAAATAACTTTAGCAGGTCTTTGCAATATAGAGAATTATGATTTTGGCTGTAACAACTACTGTTTAGTGGTTATGCTCTCTCTTAATATGAGATGAGAATTTCCCGGGTGTTTATTCCGTGTGAGAAGATAACATAAATGACAATTAGTCTTATGTGCTATGAAATTGATTAAGCTAGACAGCCAACACATCAGTAATGTGAGATGTTTTCTCCTGACAAGTAGTGGCATTTTCTCTTCTATTTTGGTTTTCTCTGCATTGTGTAACCATCAGAGTCCCCATCAGTCAGGTCCATCTGTTCGCAAGGGAAGCAGATAAGGTCCACCAGCTTAACTCATGTCCTCTTCCCTTAAACTAGAATGCTTGCAATTTGCCTGTCAATTTTGGCCCAGCAAACTGAGCGACTTGTTTCCTATAGCCTATAGGTATCCTATCGCCTGAAAAATCCCATAAACATACCACATTAAGTTATTGAACTGGTGTTGGTCAAAGTTAAAATTCCAGCATCTTGTCATATACGATTTATTTTCCTTGCAAATCCCGAGCTTTTTTGGTTCAGACAGATCCCACAAACGCAGACATCGTTGCTTTGTTCATGTTTATCGAATAATGCTTCTCTCGTAGAGTAGCCATTACGGCAGTAGCCTCCAAAAGTGAACCCTCAATTGAAAATGTCATGAGCTGAACATGGGACTTGCCGTATTCAAATCAAGTGCTTAATCACACACTTCATTTATTTTATATTGTTGTTGTAAGTTTTCGATTCATTATTTTTATTTTCAACTTCTTCGTTGTGGCTTGCTGTGGGTACTTGTCTCAATAATGCTAGGCCTCACCGTATTAGACACTGTATAATGGCCCAGGGGCTAATATCATAAACTTATAAAAGAGACATCTAGCCAGTGCAGGGTCCAGAAAAAGCTGTAACATGCATAAGATTAGGACAAGACAGGGCAATTCCTGATTTCCTTTTCCAATTTCTTCCAAAATTGGAGCCCCCACCAGTGCCTTCCCCATTTTTTTCCCATGATTTTCTTTTCTCTTTGATCTTTGCCTCCAAAAGCACCAGTACCTTTGCTTGGTCCCCCCTGTTCCATCACCATCCGACTTTTTCAAGAACCTTTAATGAAAGTTCCTCTCTTTTAATGTGCCTTACAGAGAGCAAAGGGCATATGTCAAGGTCACAGCAAAAACAGCAGGGAGCTGGGGCTTAAATGGGGTATTCATGATTCTTATTCATGCTTGGAGCAATATGGTATGATTACAAATACAATGTACATGCTATATACTTAGAAACAGAGAAAAGAATTTTGAGTCAGAGCATCTTTGGAATGAATTTCTTCTTAGTTTTATGAATGGTGTCATCAGGCTCATTACATCTCAATCTTCAGATTACTTGTCTCAACCGAACCTGCAAAAGTTTGACATTAGCCAATTAGATACCCGCCAACTCATTAAGTAGCTTTAGCTATTTCACAAAACTTCATGACATTTCTATAGAGAGAGGATCTGAAGATACACTTTCTCTTCGTTTCAAATCAAGAATCATCCGAATCTTTCCAAAGCAGGATACTTAAGATATGTTGGTCTCTCTGTCATCCTTATCATTGGTAGTTAGACTTGCTTTTCTTTCAATATCTAAATGCACCGATAAAGCCCTCAATCAGACAAAAGTAGGGTCAGATTAGGACATTTCACCACCAATTACCCGTGAACTGCTCGCGCAAAATTAGCACTTCTTCCTTGACATGTTTCCATATTAAATGTTCTGTACATCGAAGTTCCAAGCAGAGGAGGGCTGAAGTGGCTGCCGAATAATAAGCAGGACTGAAAATCAGAAGGCATGCAAAGAAATTTCACAAGAGAGGAGCAACAGGAGACAAGGGTTGGCTGGAATTACCGCAAAGGAAGACAGGTCGAAGAACGTCTCGGCCATCAGCGCGGGAGGGCCAATTGTCCTTTGGACATTCGCATTGGGAATAACCGCGGACTCCGTCACCGGACATGAAAGGACTTGATGTGCGGGATTAAACTGAAGATAGGCAGCAGCATTAATCATATCTGTTGGCATATCAATTGCCAGGAAGCCGGCTGTGCAGTTGGGAAGCATCTGTTGCCATCAAAGTCAAAATACAGAGCAACATCAGAAAATTGGCAATTTTGACCTTTCTTTGCTGTCGGTGTTAGCATTATTAACATAATGCTCCATTTTTTTTACTTTTTTTTGGTTCCAATGACCAAACTTGCGAGCATGTATTTGACTAAATGTAAACTTGCGAGCATGTATTTGATTAAATGTACTTTCAGTGACTGAAAGAATTACCTCTTTTGCAAATGAGGTGTCCATGTTGAAGTCAACTCTTGGAGTCACAGCAGCCAGTTTCATGGACAGGAACTGTGAATTGTCACAGCAAAAACAAACCCAGTTGAGCACACCCATGAGAGATCAAGCATTGTAAAAAACAAACAAACAAAGAACAATCTCAGATCCATATTTGAGAAACCATACGTTTCTATCTTTTTACCTCAACTTGCCGTTGAAGAGATTGAACATAATTGATGATTTCGTCGAGCATTCCCGCCTTCCCGGTTATCTTATTGCATCCTGGTACTAAATCCTGAAGGTACTTCATCCTCTCACTGATCTTTTCCCTCCTCGCCTAATTTGAACAGACATGGACAGAACAAATAATAAGTAACATGTAATTGCACAAGAAATAGATTAATCAGAAACCTTCCATCCTTTCACCATTCAACCGATCATCTGAACACACGAATGGAATTAAATCCGGGCTATCACGACTCACTCTCTCAGCTAAGCTGTGGCTATCCGTGGCTTGGCCTCGGCGGGCTCGGACATGGATATAATCAGGCTTTTGGACATCCGAAACTCTTGAATTTTCCTTTGAAGTGCTCGTAGAAGTTTCTCTTTTGTTGTTGTTGTTACTGCTCTTGTCATTAGTTTTTTCTGTTATCTTCGACTCCCCCTCTTCTATGGATCCTTTCAATTTCTTGTCTTTGAGATCATCCTCAACCTACACCCAATCAAGACAGGCTTTAATTATATGAAGTACCAACATTTTTAACTGTACATGAAATAAAGTAGTTATGGCATCGAAAAAGCAAATGACTGAAAAAGCAAAAAAATAAAATAAAATAGAAGAATCTTAGGCCAACCTTTGTGTTCTTTAATTTGTCATATTTCCTCTTCTTTGAGCTCTCCTTCCTGACTTGGGAGCCAACCTTCTCCGACAAGGCCAGCTCTCCACAGCCGGCGTCCATCGCAGCCTGCGGCGGCGGAGGGCAGCTAGAAGTCCGAGAAATAGAGCCGTTCATCTCCGAACAGGTTTCGTCCCCATACCCGCAAGCCCCGAAACCCAGACTCGGAATTTCATACCCGCCGGCGTCGGAACACCCGTTTTGGAAACCCGGGTCGGCCTTCAGATGGCGGTTCAGATTCACGACCTCGTCAAGCGCCGAGTCGCCGCCGCCGTCTCCCATCATCATGAGCCCATCACCATACCCGCCGGCAAACTCGTCCGAGCCGAAATGACCCTTGTGCACCAGCTGCAGCTGCTGCTGCGGTGGCTCCTCGTGGAGCCACTGGAAGCGAGCGCGCTGCCTCTCGAGCACCGTCATGTCCGCGCATTCGCCGGCGACGAATAGATTCACAGGCGGAGGGTTCAAGTGGCGGAGCATCTCCGGCAGAAGAGCTAGATTCATCAGCAGATACTAAAGAAAGAGACTCTCTCCTCACCCCTCCGGAAACAGAGTACAGTCGAGACGTCGTTGGTTGCCGCTTTGGAAGAGAGCACTCGCTATCACTGTCTCGCGGAACACACCCAGCAACTAGCAAGCATTTGACGAGAGAGAGGGGGAGAGTGAAAGAGAGAGAGAGAGAGAGAGGTGGGGAGGAATAATGAGTTGGGGGTTGTGGGGCTATATATAAAAGTGAGTAAATGGATGAGGGAAGAGGAGGCTGAATCGGAGAAAATGACAGCGTAACGCCGGAATCTGAGAACAGAGAAGGAGAGAGAGAGAGAGAGGAGTGGGCTTTGATAGATGATGAATGGGGATTGTGTTTTTTTTTTTTAGGAGGGGGGGAGGGAGGGAGGGAGGGAGGGAAATGATCCGCTAAGCAGGTGGAGAGGCGTGGGCGGTGGGCCTCCCCTGACATGACCACCATGTGGTAGTGTCCGGGCTGGGGCAGAACGGGGCTGATGCGGCGGTGCATGCATGGACGGACGGGGCCGTTTTCCTCCGATGAAAACAACGGCGTAGAGAAGAAGCAGGACTGATTCACTTCATTCGCTTCAATTCAGGGTCGATACACCGGGGGACACCACGGGGAAGAAAACGAAAACGCCGTTTTGCATATCGTTCCACGTTTTCGAGCTTGGCATTTTGGGAAAATCCAGAAAAGGGGTTGAGGGCCTAGCGGAAGGACATTGTTGTCCTTTGCTTTTTTGAGTTTTTATTTTTATTTTTATTTTTACCTTTTTCTTTCCTCCCCTCCCCTGCTCAGGCCACTACTGACATGTGTCGGGTGGCCTCGCCAACCTAAGCAGAGGGTGACCCTCCTTAGATCTGGCGGAGTAGCCGTCGCATCGCCTAGGTGAGTGAGGGACTGAGGGTAACCTTTGTGCCGGTGAGAGGGTTACTTGGGTAAGGGTAGCCTACAGGCAGCCAAGCAAGTGCAACCAAAGTCTTGCGTTGGCAGGGGAGGAGAGAAAAAACAAAAGGCAAAAGTAAAAAAAAAAAGGAAATGGAAAAGAGAAAATAGAAAAAGAAAAAACTAAATAAAGGATGAAAATGCCATTCGATCAGATATTTTTTGAAACAACTTGAGCATTTCAAACCTTTATTTAAAACAAAATCTAATTTGACCTCTTATTTGAAAAAAAAAAACAATGGCAGTTCAGGTCTTTATTTAAAATTTCCCTTGACATTTTTTAGTCTGACATGAGATTTGTTGGACATTTCATGAGTATTCAAATAGTTGTGTGTTCGCTTCCATGCCTCGTGATAATGAAAATAAAAATAAAAAATTGGATAATAATGCAAGGCTGAACACCATATTTGACTTCAAAGACCATTATAACTTCATCCGAAAATGATCTTTTAGGCTTTGAAGGTGAATGGCTCTGCTTCAGATAAGATATCTATTTGGTTCTTTGGATATAGACCAACGTTGGGTCATTTTTTCTTACTCTGGTTCAGATAAGATAGCTTTAACAGTCTTCTCTTTGGTGAATCCCTTTCCATCTTGTCTTAGGTGAATCCTCTTCCAACCGTAGTTCGGCTATTCCGTATTCAAAGTCAGTCCCTCTCTCCGTCCAGTACAGCGCCCCCTAGCTTGATTCCGAAATCCGTAAGCATTCCAAATAGCATACTCTACTTAGAGATTGGCTTTATCAAATCTTACAACAAATGAATAAACAGTTAGGAAGGAAGTGATTTAAAGCAAGCAATATTTTTCTCTTTCTAGAGAAGATATGTTACTTCATATAAAGCATGTAACATGTCAATTCTGGAGCAAAATTTTCCTTCAAGGAAGAAAGCCAGTTAGTGGTAGTCAATTTAGTCTGTGTGGCCAGTAACTTATCTTATTTTATCTTTAAGAGTGGAACTTTCTACTACTCGATAAGAAAATGATATAGCAAGTCTTAAACTTACGCTCATTTGGCCTTACGGACACTAAAATGATTTTTTTCTCTCTCTTGTGATTATGTTCTAAACGTCGTTTCCATTACTCACGGAAATTTCACTTTGGGACTAAAATGTGTGATGGAAGCAAATTTTAGATCTATTATGTTCCTAAAAAGTAATAAGATGCTATCATAATTGCTAATTACATAGAGTCTCATTCAGTTATCCTGAGGTGAATTCAAGTCAGTTGACCCCAGTTCAAATAAGTACCTCCCCCTCTAAGAGACTTTCATCTCGATAACAGTACAAGCGATGAAAAAGAATCGAGACGAAATGGATCTTGAGTCGAGTCAATAAGAAAGAGAACTCTAGAGGTGGCCACTAGCTAGACATTTAGTCCACTGCCATGACCGGAGTGCGACAAGGAGTTGAACCACGACACCGATCTTCTCATGCTCCCAACGTCACCAATTTGGGAAAATTCGAGCCGTCCATCCTTGATAAAAGATAAAAAATTTCGCCTTTGCCAGCAATTTTCCGGCGAGGGCGTGATCTTCCTTAGAAGTTGTCAACGAGGATGGCCACACATGCACACATGCTTGTGGGCAAAAGAAGAATTCAACTCCGTCCGAAGATTCAATGAAAATAACAAGTAAAATAAAAAACGAAGAGCACTTCGAAATGGGCTAATCAGGCCCGGAAATGATGGCAAGGAAGCTCGGTCTCTGCTCTGTTAAAATAAAAATAAAAAAAACGCCTAGAAGCGCACATGTATTTCTTTTTTTGGGTAGTTTGAGAGGATCGAGATTAATTTATATTGAGATTCCCGTGAAATAATTAACATTGCTCGAATCAAGCTGTCCAAAATAAAACGGATGATTAATGAGTCACGTCATTTGTTAAGGGAGAGAAGAAAAATTGGACAAGATTTTTTTTTTGTTTGAAAAATTTTAAATACCAACCTTCTTTCAAATCAGCCCGTCTATCCTGATTTGATTAATGGTAATCATGTTATAAAAACCTTAATATTATGTAATTCAAATCCAATTTGAGGAGTGATTTGGTGTGGCAGCTCGACTGGCTGCCATGTCAGATGGTGAGGCTCGGTGACGTGTGTGAACGGCTTCTGGTATCGGACATTACTGCGGCTAGGAAGGTGGTGCGGCCATCAAAGCTCCAGTACACGAAGGGACATATTTACGGCCAAAGAAACACGTACCCCAGGGGAAAAAAAAAACAAAAATGCAAAAAACCTATATAAAAACTTTACGTATATAATTGACAAAAAGCCACTAAAAGTTTCAAATTAAGCTCATTGTGACACATTTGCTCTAAATTTTTTTTTTTGAGATATTAAAAATATCCAAGATTGTACGCGTGTGATATCTTTACCTTTTATCAAGGTTCCAACAATGAGGATCGTTAAAAATATGACTACATAGATGCCAAAGAGCAAACGGTATTGACATGATGCAAACGTGACTTAAGTGAATAGAAATGACATTATTTTGGCTGAAATATAAGATATTCAGAATTTTGAGAGATAGTAAATGTGTAACATATGTACTAGTCTAGGGTTTGTTATGTCACAAGAAAAAATTTAAGATAAATATGTCACGGTGAGTATAATTTGCAGCTTTTGATGTCGCACAATAAAATTTAGGGTAACTATGTCAGAATGTGCATAATATGTGTGGTTTTGTGGTTTTTTCCCTTCTATAATTAGTGATAGGAGTTTCGGATAAAAACTTATTTTTGCAAAATAAAATTATCGATTCCCTTTCCCGCTTGGCTTTGACTCGAATATAAGCGAAGACAAGTCTCGAATATCAGCGAAGACATATCTGCTATGTTAATGGCAGGCGTGGTCGTAGTGGAACAGCTTATAAGATCAGTACAGTTACCTTCGTATGTGATATGATGCTATACTTATAAAAATCAGTTTTTCCTGATTCAATCAATCACTGAAAATGCAAATTTCTGATATAATCTAGCTCAAATAATTAACGTACCATCTTTTACGGGAAGTCTAAGGAAACCTAGTCCCCAATACCGACACACCTAAACTATCATCCCAAGTTTGCCTCCGGCGTTCTCCACTGCCCCGGATCGACTCGCTTATGCTGCTTTTGGAGCCTCAGCCTCCCTCTCTCTTCCCTAGTTTGGCTCACTCCCTCCGCGCACGCGCTCACTCACTCACACTCACTCACTCTCTCTCTCTCTGTGGCCATCGTGGCCCCTCATATTGAGGTCACAATGTCATGGATAACATTAATCGAGGTTGATATGACCAGGGGCAACTTCCATTGAGGTTGCAATTGGCAGTATTTATCGCAACCGAATCAGATAATCACACAGAGAATTAAAAAAAGTTGGATGACACACGAGATTACCCAGATTCACCCCAGAATAGGGCTACGTCATGCAAATAGATTTCACTATAATTATCGATTTACAGTCACTCAACTCATTACAATAATTAACAAAAATGAGCAAAATATATGTGCTCCAAACGGACCCAAAACTTAAACCTGTTTGAAACTCTTTAATTCCACAACGAACGGGCTGACTTAAACTAAAGCCCAAACCCATTGAGGTTTTGGGAGCGCTGCTCTCGAACCCTCGCATCCCGCGCGCATTGGTAACATGTCGTCGAATAATATTTTACTTTCCCTAAGCTTACGTGGCGTACTCGATGTGAGAAACAAGGGTCCCCGAAATATTCGTCAACTCCAACAACAATGATCGTGTGGGATGGTGACGACAACGTGAGAGAGAGAGAGTGCACTAGAGGAGCAAGGAGGCTTGAGACAAGCTCTCTAGATTTGATGCTTTGGTTTCAATGACTAGAGGTGAGCACTGATCACATTCCGATCCCGGAACCGAACTGAACTGGTTGGTTTTGATGCTTCCCAGCTCCTAGAATATGGAACCAACGATATTCAATCTGGTTCCCGGTTCTAAGTGCATATTGAATTGTCTGAACCGATCGACAGTAATTTTTTTTAATTACAATTCTTAATCCTACCATTACAATTCCCAATAGATGATTGGGGGGCATAGCAAAAGCCTAAAAAACCTTAATAGCCTCCCGCACCTCTCTCTTGCTTGCCGCCTTCCTCGTATTTTTTTTTTTTTGGGATGATGTTTTCAAATACTTCCTCATCGTTATTTGCGACTGTAATTATCTTAAGTTCATCTTTCTCGGCAGTGGAGGGGCCTGACGTTCTCTGGGTTTTCCTCGTGCTCGTGGGTTCTCTCAACTTCAAGTGAGCAGCTCTAAAGCTTTTTGGTTTCTTTGGTTGAGTTTTCAGAGTCAAGGTTCTTGATAACACCATTTGTCTGTTTCCCTTAACATTAACGCTCTGTTTTCTTGGTATAGTGCCTTAATGCTACATGAATGGCTTTTGCATTTACTCTTCTTGGATTGAAAGAAAAGAAGCACCAAAGCACGGGACTTTTTTGTTTGGGCATTCTTTTTTATTTTTTATTTTTCGCCGTGATTGGTTCGTTGGAGATTTTGGGAAGAACAGTTGTGCCATCCCAAATTCCAAGAATGACCTTAGATCTGAGCCGTGGAGAGAAGGAGATTGTTAACACCTAAAATTAATCGAGGAGTCACGTGATAGGCACGTGAGGAAGTTGTGATCGGCTGCAAATGAATGTACTGAAATCAGAGTGTGACATTCCGGACTCCGACCATTCTCGAGGCCATTAACAGGGAATGGAATATCGAAATTTGATACTAGACAATGAAGAATTGTGACATTTGAAAGGAATTGGACGTCATCTCATCGAAGATAATTTAAATTGAAAAAGTGAAATTTCAGACGAAAAGTGCAAAACTCCCATTTTACCCCCTGACCCTTTCCTTTGCCTTAAGAATGGATTAAAGGTATTTTAGTTATTTGGCAATCCCTCCTAGTGGCTGAAAATATGAGGACATAAGGGTTAATTGGCCTTGAGATATTATGAATGTCATGACAAGTGTCATTATGTGGAGGAAGCCTTCCACTTAGCATTTAATTCTTGTCTAATCCAACTAACTTTCAACCATTTAACCAAGGGGATTAGTGGAATACTCTCATATCTCTCTCTCCTCATTTGCTTCAGTCGAAACCCTCATTTTCCCTCACTCTCTCTTGCTTCTTCTTCTCTTGCTCCTCAACTCGTTGCCTTGTTTCGACAGTCCAACTGTTTTGGCCATAACTTCTTCGTCAAATATCGGATTGAGGTAAAACCACTGCCATTTGAAAGCTGATTATCTTTGATTTTAGGAACATATTATAAGCTTGATTTGGCCCAGTCGTATTTCTCGTAGGGCCATTTGAAAGGGAAAAGGTCAAGATAGGTCAGATTCTGACTCAGTTGAGAGAAGGTCTTTATTTGCGTGGTTCTAGAGCCCATTTGGCTTCCAATTTTTGGTGAGACCTCCTTAACACCTGGTACAAGAGTTTAGCAAGCTGAGGTTAGGGATTTGTTGGAATTAAAATGGATTTTGATAGAGTAAATGACTTAATCTTGTAAGGGCAGAATCTGCTCACTTGCTATTCGGGTGGAACCAAGCCATTGGGAGGCTCTTGGAGGTGCCATCTTGCTTCAAAATTCTTGGTAAGACGCCTAGGGATGCTAATTGATATGTTGGCAAGGTGTACACATGATGGAAGTAAATTTAAAAAGTAGATTGATGGCTGTTTTGTGTGAAAGTTTCCTAGGACTGCATTGTTCTACACTGGACTGAGTTGAACCAAAACCTTGGTGGCTTGCCGTGGTGTTGTCTTACTTCAAAACCTTTGGTAAGGCATTTTAGATCATAGAATCATATGTTAGCAAGATGTTTGTGGGGTGGAATGAAGTTTGGAAGAGTTATAATGGTGGAATTGTGAAATTTTCCTAGGGCTGCGCATTGTTCTGTTCTGGCCGATTGAAGATTGAGATTTGTGGTTGTCATTGATTGGAAATTCTAACTCAATTGAAGAGGTAAGCGACCTCTAAACCTTTAGTAGGACGTTAGGGTACTAAGAAATGGAATTGAGTAGAGAATTGATGGTTTTTGAGCTAATTATGCTTGACTTAGCCTATGCCGTTTGTGATTGGTGTCAACCGAGCCACGGTTATGTACTTTGGGATTCATTGGTGAAATCTTTGATTGAAATTGTCATGAGGATGTTCGGTTTGTGTGTGCCCTTCAGTGACCGTGTGATATGTAATTTTTGACCAATGAATGTGTAAAATCATGCTTGAAATGGCAAGTGGATGGCTTACTTGCTTGATTGCCTTGACACACAAATTGTGCCTTGTAATGAGAGTGCTCGGCCATGGTGGTTCCTTATGTGATGAGTTTAATGGCTTGCCTAGTTAAATTGTACTCGATCATGGAATCGTTTAAGGGAGAAGTTTTAGCTTGTGAGCCCTTGTTTAATGAGAAGAATGGCATATAATGGTTAAATTTGATTGATGAAACTATGAACCAGTGGCAATCGAACCTTGATGCGTCAGAATGCGAAGTTGATTGGTATCCTGATGTGTCAGAACACGGGATAGCCTTGTTACGAGTCGACGTAAGTGTTGAAATGGCTTTGGAACTTGATTTGTCAGAACACGGGTTGCCAATTGTTCTTAGCCTGATGCATGTTGACGCAAGCATAGCCATGGAAGTTGAAATTCTGAAGCGTGTTGACGCAGGTATAGCCATGGAAATTGAAATTGTAATGAGCCTAATGCGTGTTGACACGAGCGTAGCCATGGAAATTAAAATTGTGATGGGCATAACCATTAAAATGTGAAGTGGTGATGTAATTGAGAACAAAACCTCGCATTTGAACTTAATGTTGTACAAGTGCGAAGCTTGGTCTTGATATTATGTAGTTCCTTGATTTGTGTTTGTGTTATGCCAATTGTGATGCCTTATAATTGTGCATTGAATGCCTTGTGTTAAATTGCTTCATGAGTTATTGCATGTTGTTTATTTAAAGATGTATGGAGGTATTAATAGTCTAGTTTAGGTTTAGGGTGAACTTGCTGAGATTTATATCTCACCCCATCGTTGGATTAACATTTTCAAGTCCCAAACGATGGAAACTCAAGCGTGCCATGAATTGGCATTGGAAGACGACATCGAAGGAATAGATTTTAATCTTTTGATTGGGCCTTAGAGGTTGTATCTGCTATTGGTGTTGGATTTGTACTTGACTTTGGTTGAATAAAAAGATGTACATTCTTCGTCCTAAGTCATCCCGTTTGTATTGTTGAATGAAGATGTTTATCGCTTTCGCATGCTTATAGACTTTAGAAGTTTTAATTGTTGGCCGACGGATCCTGGGTATCATCGAAACAAGACGGCCGTGGTAGGATGTTTGCGTGCCCGCTGGGTTTGGGGCGTGACATCAGAGTCTGGTTAACCCTAAAAATGCCACATGTCAAGAATTAGTTTTGACGGCATTTCTCACAGAGCAAAGGAAAAAGGGCGCGTGAAGGAGGTCACGATCAAAGTAGTCACAAAAATGGGTGTAATCCTCAAAGGTGGAGAAAGAGTGGCACATAAAAAAGAAACCGTCGATGGTGTCGTCAGCCACTGAAAATATAATAAGAGAACGTGTTGAAAGTGGAGCAGGAGGTGGAAAACCAAGTGCAGTAATTGATCGACGGTTACTAAAGTGTCTCTATAAGTACCGTGAGACATCCAACTTAACCCCCCTAAAAAAACATATAAACACAACAAGTCTTTTATCTTTCATTATCTTAGCCTAGTCTAGTTATAGTTCCATATACCTGTCGGAGATTAAATTCCAGCAAGTCTCACACACAGGGTTGGTGTCATTGATTAAATTCTAGCGTCTACCCACTGTCTAGTGTCTTGATTAAATTTTGGTATTGTGTCATACATTGTTCAGTATCGTTGATTAAATTTCGACATTATGTCCTACATCCCGTCCAGCATTGTCGATTAGATTCCAGTGCCGTGTCATAAGTATTAGCACATCGTGGCCATCGCTCGCATCGGTCATTGATTATTTAAGAGTCTATATTGTGCAATTGATAGCAATATATCTTTTGTGTTTGATACTCTCTGTCCAAAACTGACCCGGAACTCCTTATTGAAAAACGAACCGCTTACGTTTGATAAAATATTTCACGTTAAAAGAGACGATACTTGATGATTGCATAGGTAGGATAACTACTCTGAGGATGACAACTTGTGATCTTACAAGAAATAGAAGGGAAAAAAAATCTTATCCACTTGCGAGCTGGATTGGATTGGTCGATCCAGTTCAGGACAAGGTGTACTGGTTCCCGATTCCACAACCTGCTCAATCTGGTTCCGTGGTAGGAACCAACCCATCATGGAGCTGTTCCCCAATAGTAGCGATCCTTGTAATTCTTGCAGCGGTAGTAAGCTTATGGCATGAAGGTGCAACCTATGGATATAACAATCCATAAAATTTTGGACACCTTGCAGTAGGACGACCGTGATTTGAAGATGTGATAGTGTAAGATCTAAGCGTTCAATTGAGGTACGGGTATTGTTAGAATGCCCTTGATGAGCACAACCCAATTGCACATTTCAATAATATGTTTAACAAGGTAATACTTTCGGTCAACTTATGTAAAAAGTTTAGATGTCCACATATGGCCTAACCGTTGAAAGTGATAATGAGTGATGTCAGGCATGCTAAGTAATGTGGAGTAAATTGCCGGAATATCTCTATTAGAGTTGGGATAATGGCACAAAATGATCCATGAACTTTGGGCCTAATACCCAAAAAAATTCCAACTTTAGCATTTGTGATAATTATATCCAATTTTTTTTTACCTCATAAAAACCTCAAACTTTTACATTTGTCCCAATTCTACACCAAACTTTTACTTTTGTCTCAATTTTACAAGTCTAATATATAAAAAACCCTCAACTTTAACATATGCCGCAATTATATCTAGAACTTTTTTTTGTCTCATAAATAACTTCAAATTTTTTATTTTTATCCCAATTCTACCACCGTTAAGCTTCTATCCATAATCGCCATTGGTTAATCCTATCTGGGAGCTTTCTCGCCGAAATCACTAATGAATCTTCGAAATTTAGAAACAATAGGTAGTGAGATTTTAGATCGTTAGTCCAAATATCTTCATGTCTAGCAGTTTTTGGGGCCGTTGAGTGCCAAAAAGAGTACGAAACGTGCTGTCTTTGAGTGACTTTGTATCTTCCGGCAATATTTAGGGGACTCAAACAATAGAAGAGAAGTTCAAGGATTTTTTCATGTCAGCTTTGCTAAATGCAATTCATTAGCAATGTGAAAATGCCGCATAGGTTTAACTGATGGTGATTATGGACGGAATGTTAACGGTGGTAGAATTGAGATAAAAGTAACAATTGAAGGTTTTTTATGAGATAAAAAATGTTATGGATATAATTGGGATATATATTAAAGTTGAGGTGTTTTTTTTTAATATACTAGACTGGTAAAATTTGAACAAAAGTAAAAGTTTTGGGTAGAATTGAGTCAAATGTAAAAGTTTGAGTTTTTAATGAGATAATTTTTTTTGGATATAATAGTCATAAATGCTAAAGTTGGAGTTTTTTTGGGTATTGGGTTATGAACTTTGACCCAATATGTAATGTGATCTCTCAAAATGATCCATAAACTTTAGCCTAATGTGTAATGTGTTTCATGAACTTTTAATTTGTTTAATGTGGACTTCAAACTTTTGAAATATATTCAACTTAGTATCTGAACAATAAGAAAATGGCCAAAGTCATCTGTCAACTTAATTAATGGAATGACTATATCGAACATCTTCATATAATTTATGAACTAAATTGAACATGTTCAAAAGTTCATTGACCATATTGGTCAAATTAAAAGTTAAGGGATCACATTACATATTAGGCTAAAATTTATGAATTATACTGGTCAAGTTAAAAGTTCAGGGACCACATTGCATATTGGATCAAAATTTAGGAAACTATCCCCTTAGCAATACACTCAAAAAGTTCAGTTGCCACTACATCAAAATTAAAATAATTCTATAATATCAAGGAAGGTGATATGATATTGGCCATCGTGACAATTGACTCCTTCAAGAAGACATCGATAAGGCTAGTATTTTCACATGCTTTTTTGATGGAAGAAGCATATTTTCAGTTTCACTTGTGTAAAAGGTGATTGGGGGTCCTTAGTCCAACCGTGTCAGGTTGAGTGATAAGTGTGTTTGTTCGTGCATGTACTGATGGAAGGCATCTACCTAAGGTGATCTATAGGTGCATAATATAAGCCTTACACCCCCCCCCCCCCCCCCCCCCCCTTTTTTTTTTGGTGGAAATCTAGGTTTTACTTTAAAATTACAGCTAATGCTCCGTTTGTTTAACGAAAAATGAATGATTTAAAAAAAATATTTTTTGAAAAATGATCGCTTATATTGCTTCATATAATTATTAAATGGAAAGTATTCCCATTATTCATGAAAATATTCAAACATAGATTGTCGTTGTACAATGAATATTTTCATTGACTAATTGTTTCAAATGATATAAGTGATTATTTTTTAGATTTTTTTTTCATGTCTTTCATTTTCCTTGAAGATGAATGATTCGAAAATCCTTACCAAAAAAAAAAAAAATGATTTGAAAATCATTTTCTTACAAACGATACATATATTGCTTATAGAAATGAATATTGCCCACGTAGATGTTTACACATAAATTTTAAGTGACATTAAATTTTTTTATTGATTAATTATTTCAAGTAATACAAGTGATCGTTTCCGAATTATTCTTGGTTGCGAAATAAACAAAGTCTAAATTCAAGATATATCATTGCTTATTGATTTTGTTTTACCTACATAGATATCTGCCTCGATAGCATAAAGAAAAGAAGTTTTCGGTCTCTAAAACATTCCGGTGTTTCCTCGCCAAACATCAAATCATACGAAATATAGAGGTGGACGATGAATGATATGTCCGCTTTCCAATCATTTGACTGGGAATCCCTTTGGGCCTTTATTGGGTGAACTTCTTGAAGAATTTGTGTCTAATGATGCTTCCTTGCCTTTGGACTGCAATGTTTCTTGTTGTTCAAGGATAACGTGCGTTTGAGATTCATAGATATGAATAAACCGACAGCCGAAGTCACAGCTCGAATGAAAAGACTGAATCTGGTGAGCAAAATTCACATCTTTTACATAAAATGAAAGAAGAATGACCAAAAAGTTACGGGACATAATGTAATTGTACCAATTCATTTCTACACTTTTTTTTTGTTAATTCAGCCACATACCCTTTTTCATTTGTGTTAATTCATTCCGTTCAACTGATTTTAGCCAAAAAACCTCGGGGACTGGCTCGAGGAAGAAGAGAGAGAAGGAAAAAAAAAGAGAAAGAAAAAAAGAAAAAAAGAAAAAAAGGAAAAATTCGAAAAAAAAAATATTATTAGAAAATGTCAATGTCAGCACCGACAGCTTTCAGCTTTCGACATAATTGATGCAATAGTTTAGGACTAAATTGACAAATAAAAATTTAAGATTAAATTGATATAATTGCAATAAGTTAAGCATTTTTTTTTAAATGAATGACGGGTACATGCTCACAAAAGATAAGTTCATGCCAAGAGAGTGACTGAAGGGTTTACATCAAATCGTAATGCAGAATAATAAACCAGCCAAAGCGACCCCTTCATGCTCATGAAATGACGCCAAATTCCCAAAAAGAACCATTCAAAGGAGATATTATTGCAAGAGTCTCTTACCACCACGAAAATAAAAACAGAAAAGACCCTTCTCTAAAATATATCTATTAAACCTATTAAAACGAGAGAGAAAAATCATTATCTCAAAAGATTTTCCGGCATCATGACCCGACAAATAAACAGGAAATCTTTGCGTGGATGGACACGGTGTTATTTGTGCACTGAATGTCGTAATAGTATTGCTTTCTTGGCCCCCCTTCCTTTTTGGAAAGTGGGCATACTTGACAAATGCACTTTCCCTTTGTGTTAGTATTTTGCTTCGAGGGACTTGTATAGAAGAGGTAAAACCATATATTCAGATACGTACGGGTAGGTAATATGAGAAATTTCGTGTATTATTCCACGTACCGGGATGATACAAGAAAGATGTGGATACACAGATGTGAAACTCCATAAGTATGCGATATTACGTGGAGCATGCGAGATAACATCCTCAACATTTCTAATGATATCTCTGACATAATTATTCCATTCAATTTAAAAAGGTTAAGTTGATAACTGGAGAGAGGCTATATGAACGTACTTTAATACTTCCTCTAACATGCAACGTTAAACGAACTAACGAGTGGAATCTGGCACCGATACCCTGTTAGATTATTCGATGGTAAAAGTTAAATTTAACCGTAATGTGTTATTAGATGAATATAAGATTGTCTGAAAACATAGGAATAAGGAACATGATATATTATAACAGCTACCATTGTGTATGAAATTTTTTGATGAGAAGATGAGCTCTACTTCACAATTATTTTTTTTTTTGGTCTCAGATGAAAAGAAAACGAACATAAGAGGAAAAGGTGACGGCTGGTTCAAAGTTTCACCCAACGACGGGCCTTCTTGTCATCTTCTTCCGTCACTTTCCTTCGAGGACTCCATCAACGTGTAATATGACCTCGTTGCCCCCTTCCTCTTCCGTATACATTCTCTATGCGTCACCATGTACACACGAGTAACTTAAAAGAAAATGAGGAAAAATTGTTCAAAAAATTATAGATTTATTGTGCTTGGCCAATTAAGTATTAAATATTTCATGTTTTGCCAATCAAGTACATCCGACTAATTTCGGCGGACAATCATTGACATGAACGCTGGTAGTGCAATGTAGGATGGCTAGCATAGTCGTGTATATATATTTTTTTTAAATTCAAATTTTTTATTAATTATGTTTATGTTTATTTTTCTTTCCTTATTTTTTTTCCGACCAGTTTTGGGGAGGGTGCATACCACAATGAGGGTTGGCGACCCTCGTTGACCATTGGGGGAGGATCGCGAAATCCTAGCCAATCATGGATGAGGCACGGTCCGTCCCTAGCCTAGATTGGTGAAGGTCAGCTGGCTACCTTCAATGAGACTTGGAAGGGGAAAAGAAGGAAAAAATTTCATAAATTTGTTTTAGAAAAACTATAATGTCCACATCAATATCGGCTTGGCACATAAAATGGTCGGCTAACACGTTAGTGATTTTTGGCTAAAATTAGCCAGAGGGGCTCAATTGGTGCAACATGAAAATGATTGGGATTTAATTGGTAAAATTGAAAGATTTAAGCCTGAATTGACCAAGTTATATTATATATACAATTTTTTATATGATTTTACTAAAAAAAAATGGTATGTTGGGCCACAAGTTTCCCGAATTCCTTTGGACTTCACTAAAAAACTAAAGAAGCAAATACCTATATTACGACTAGATGTGAGATTCTAATCTGGTTTTCGCTGTGTGCGTCTATGAATAATGCGAGAAATCTAATGGGTATCTGTCGCGACCTAAATTTTGAAAATATTAAGTTAATAGATTATCAAGTTAATTATTTAACCTAATTCGGACTCTCTTAATCCCATACCAAATAGCAATTTAGGTTCTATTTCATAAAAAAATTATTTAATTGGAGCTGCCACTAATCAATTGTGGAAGGTTGATTAGAAATCTTAATAAGATATTGGGAGGAATATCTTATTTATGCAAACCGGAGAAAATGAGTTCGGGGACTTGGTAACATTAATTTGAAAAAATTAATGCCATTTCGGTATCAATTTTATGAAAAAATTTCTTTCGATTGATTGATGTGAATTGAATGATTAATTGAGAAAATATGACCAGTAACCATATGATACGCGAAAAATGGGTATGATTTTTATTTTTTATTTTTGGTAACAATAAAAACAACCAAAAGATTGAACAAAAATAAACAAAAAGGACCATATTATACCTTTTAATTTCTGTTTTTTTTTTCTAAATTCACTCATTCCCAAATATTTACGCTAGAACATAATTTTATCCATTACATCTTCGAAGATTCGAGCAAATATGTGGATTGATGTATACAATAACATCATCCTTTTTCCCAAAGCGCAGAACACAAAAATTCTATACTAAATTATAATCTCATTCCCTAAAATCATGAGCTAGGAATATAATTTATCTCCGATGGGACAAGTCACATGAGAGCATATGTTATGAGCATGTTTGTTTACATTTTATAAGAATAAAATAAACAAACAAGATCAATTAAAAGCAATATGGACATTTATTTAAAATTTCGAAAATCCTTGTGGGCTGACCGAAAATGTGATGAGTGAGGTCCACTTTTCCTCGTCCAAAGTTCAATTTAATTTTGAGAAAAATTATTTTTAAGATTGGAAAAATTTAATTTCAGATAATTCTAAAAAATTGAATAAATATTCATTTGAACTCAAATTCTATCTCAAATCAAATAATTTCAATGAAATCCACAAGAGATAAGATAAGATAACAACCAGAAATAACAACCCAACCAACTCACATGGTATACATAATCATAAGATCAAAAAGGTTATCCATGACAAATCAGACTTTATCCAATTAATAGATTTTCACTTATTAGATGAAATCAAATTTAAACGATTATCATTCATAACATGAGATAAGGCCAAATTACCAAAGATAAGATAAATCAACCAATCACTGATTACAATTAGAACGATGATTGAACAAGACCACCATAGAGCATCTTAGTCAAGAGAGCATATGTGAGCCAAAAATTCCCAGTCCAATCCCATGAAAATTCCCAATCTTTTCAATCAATTCAATTTGACCTTAAAAATTGTTGAATAATTGGTTACTTTGAGAAAAGACATGGTTCCAAATCTATTTTATCAATTCTAAAAAAAAGGTATCACGACATTCAGCCAATTCATGATCAATTCGAGCTTTATTAAAAAATCAGAATTTTTTTTTCAACAAAAACCCAATTTGTGGTTTTAGCATGATTTGATGAAAAAGGCTAGAACTTATCTAGTTTTGATTGTGAAATCATATGTTTTCATGGACGTCTTAGAACAATAATGCAAGTTATCAAGCAAATAAAGCATAGATTAGCAATCAAAACACAAGAAAGATTACCTTTTTTGGAGCAAATTCCAGCACACGTGCAAGCTGGATCCTTGCTCGAAACAATCACTTTTAATTTGGACCAAAAAATAATTTTTCATATTTTTCACCTTTTTTAGTAATTTTAGAAAATAGAAACATACTCGAAAATTCAGGAAAAATAGCATTCGAGGACACAAAAATATGAAAAATAGTCAATATTTTTCTTTTAATTCCCTTGTCTTCTTGACCTCATAAAATATCCAAATTCAAGTTCAATTTTATGTGTTTTTTTGTTACACGTATGATTGAATTTGGTAAAAAAAATGTCAATTGATTCTTTTAATTTGTAATTTTGGCATTTTTTAGGGCCTTGACATTCAATCCGATTGTCCTTCATTGCAATTTAGCCAATTATTTGTATAAATTACTCAATTACATGAATTGGGCAAAATTATATACTTAATTACAATTTAGTCCTTGAATTTAGGGCATAATTGAAATTACTTTCAATGCAAGAACTATATTTTGTAAATTGAAGCCATTACCCAATGTTTTTCATTGTTCTAAGTCGAATGACATAGGTGGTTTGGTCCAATTTGACTGTTTAAGCCCTCAATTGCATAATTTTTCGAATTACAATTAAATGAAAATTTAGAGTTTTTTTTAATAGAAATTGGATAGAACTTTTGGGCAAAAACACATTTTTAGATAAAATTCATGTCCTAAGTTCAATTATGATGTTTAATTGTGAAAATTTCCCATAAAATGTGGTCAATTTTGCAAAAATAGAGTCGGACCGATTCTGACCGGTCGAACCGGTATGCTATAGTATCGTTTTCTTCCCCAGACTCCCGTGCAGATGAACAGTGCAAGGTCAAACTTTGATGGCAAAATTGATTGACCAATCAACTACAATTGAAGACGCATTGGTGGAGGTTTAATTCTTCAAGCCATTCCCTGTTGATTGATACCGAAATCGCAACGAATGGTCACCGGAGGAAGATGAAATCAATTGGTCAATGTTGCAACGGCCGTGAAAGTCAATATTCACAGAACGACTAAATCGAGCATCCATTTATGCACGCCGAAAGACCATTTGAGTTTGACGGAGTTGCCTATCGTCACCGTCGCCGTTTGGATCAAATGGCACGCATGATCACGTGCCATTTCAAGTTGGTTAGTCCCCTTGATTGGCGGCAAAAATTTTGGAAAAGGGATATAGCCTTTGGGGGCTTTCTAGAAGGGAAGATTCTGTTTTAGGGGAGTACAACATAATCAAAAGGGAGAGAAATCGAGAGAGAGAACTCGCTCTTTGGCCGCTGCCATCGAGAGCTTGAGTTTGTCCTGCAAGTGACCTCCGGCGACGATTCAGGTTGAATCAAATTGTCATTCCACTTCAAGAAGATTGCCTGAGCTTCGTGGGGTCGATCGCACCAGTTCACGTGGCCTGTAATCTCGAAGAACGGTAAGTCAATCCTTCAAGCTTGACTTCTGTCATTTTGTGACATTCCGAATTTCGACCCTCTCGAGGCTATTGAATGGAAGGATATCGATCGATGTGTTTCAATTATAACTCATTCGAAGTTGACCACTCTTGAGTTAACTGACCAAAAGGGAAAGACTGACGTAGAGTCGGGTACGTGGACCTGAAGAATTTGAATGAGAAATAGCACTTTGACCATAAAGATTGTTGAGGGAATATTTTGGGACAGTAGAAATTGATTTAGGAATGATCGTGGAATGCCTTGCTAGCATTATACTTTGGGACGTGGGTGATTCCGCTTAACCAGTATGTAATTTGTGAGAATTTTCTAAATCAAATTTCGATCATCAGAATCGCAGGAGTTAACGATAAACCCTTGCAATCACATGACAACTAAATTCACCACAACTTAAGAAATCCCAAGGTCGATATGCGTAGCGCCTACAAGGGTCGCCCGACAGTTTGAGATAAATTGAAATTTACAGTCGACGAGGGCTTGACATGAAATTGGACCTCGAGATTTAGGTATTGGACATTTAGGAATTCCAACATTTGAATTGAAATGGACGTCGCCTCATCGAGGGTGATTTATATTAAAAATATGGAATTTTGGACGAAAAGTGTAAAATGACCATTTTGCCCCTTGACCCTTGGCCTTGCTTTAAGAACTAATGGAGGTCATTTTAGACCCTGTATATGCTGCCAAAAATCTATATGGATGAGGTCGAAGAAAGTCAATGGTGAATAAAGGTCTTCTAGAAGTTTGCAAGTGTCAACCAAGGAGAGGCCAATCATTAATTACCCATAAAATCAATCTTGACAAAATTAAACCCTCAATTATTTGTGGGGAGCTTCATATCAACCCCTCTTCAGTCGTTCACTCCCTCCCTATCTCTTTTCCTCTTCATTTTCTTCCTTTTCTTTCTCGCCCGAGAAACCCTCTCGCGGACAAACAAAAACTGCTTCACTATTCCGGTCATAACTTTGTTGTCCGACATCGGATTGAGGTAAAATCACTGCCATCTGAAAGCTTATCGTCTTTCCATTCCAACAAGATATTATGAACTTAATTTAGCCTAGCCATTTATCCTGTAGGTCTGTGTGAGTGGGCAAAGGTTAGAATCTGATTCGGTTTTGGAGATGGTCCATTTTTTGAGGTTTCAAGACTTCAAATGGCTCCATATTTTCGGTGAGTTGCTCTAAACTCATAGTAGGAGTTTAGCAAGCTGAGGTTGAATATTTGTTGGAGTGAAGATAGATTTTGATGAAGTAAATAGCTTGGTTTTGTAAGGGCAGAAACTGCACACTTGCTGTTCGGGTGGAGCCGAGCCATTTGGAGGATCATGAAAGTGTTGCCTTGCTGTGAAATGCTCGGTAGGACTCCTAGAGACATTATTTGATTTGTTGGCAAGGAGATTGCGTGAGGAATTGAGGTTTATGAGTGAATTTAAGGGTTGTTTTATATGTTTTGCCTAGGACCAATTTTGTCTTGCCCTAAACCAAGTAAATCGAGCAATTTGGGGACTTGTCGGAGTGTCGGTGTGCTTCAAAATCCTCGGTAAGATGTTCTAAAGCGATGGTTGATGTGTTAACTTGGTAGTTGTTTGATGGAATTAAAGTTGGAAGAGTTTTAACAGTAAAATTATGAATTATTCTTAGGGCCGTGTGCTTGTTCTATTCGATCGGTTGAGGAATGAACGTGGTGACTCATTTTTAGTGTAAATTCTAACTCAATTGATGAGATAAATGTTTCATAAACCCTTACTTGAACATTACGACACTACAGGATAGAGTGGTTGAATGATTTGATTGCTTTGTGAAGCTTATGGCTTGAGTTGCTTGATTGAGTAGTGGATTCCATGACTTGAATGTCATAACATGACAATTGAACTATGATATGCCTTGATGACATATTTGGCTATTGTGCCTTGATTGTTTAATTGACTGTGATGCCTACGTAATTTATATGGCTATAGTGCATGTGATATTGGATTGGCTATGAAGCCCCTGTTATTGAATTGGCCATAGTGCCTATGTTATTGAGTTTGTTATAGTGCCTATGCTATTTAAACGGCTATAGTGCCGATGTTATATGAATGGGCTGTAGTGCCCCAGCGATCAATTGGCTTGTAGCACAGGAGATCGCATTGGCTTGATACCCTAGTGATACCGATGGGCTTGTAGCCTCGTTGGTATCGATTGACTGTGAGCTCCAGTAATATTAATTGGCATGTGGCCTCAATGATATCAATTAGCCAGAGTACCTAGAGAATTACCAATTGGCTAGAGCCCTGATGATATTGATTGGCTTGTGACCCCGATGATATCAATTGGCTAGAAAGCCAGAGAAGTACATCGCAAATAAGAGCCCATACAATGAATGATTGAGATGACTTTTAAAGTTACGTGTGCTTATTTATATGCTATGTGTTAGAAGCTTGAACCCATGAGGTTAATTACGTATGACTTTGACTTTTGATTATGCCTATCTTGTTGAGATAGTTGATTGGTGGATGCCTTATGCCATTGCTTGGATAATGTTCTGCATCTGGTATTGTTTCATGGTCTGGGGGCACTGATGTTCAGGTTTAGGTTTATATTTCACTTACTGAGATTTATATCTCACCCCATCGCGGAATTACTATTTTTTAGGTCTTAGGCAATGAACTCTCAAGATTGCCAAAGATTAGTGTATATGAAGAACAATTTGTAGAGAAATGGATTTACCCTTTTGTGATTTTAAAAATTTCATGTTGTATTGAGGATAGAATCGTAATCTCTGATTTTGCATAAAGAGTTCATGAGAAGAAGTACATCTCATAAAGGTAGTTTTTTTTTATAACCAGCTCGTACGCCTGAAGAGATTCGACGAAAAGTTGGAGTAGAACTAGTAGCGAAAAAGACGAGAGAGCATATATTGAGATGGTTTGGGCGTATCCTACGAAGGCCCTTAGATGTACCAGTACGAACAAAAATTTGTTATCGAGAGCATAACATGAAGAAAAGAAGAGATCGGCCGAAACTGATTTGGGGGAAAGCAGTAAAATAAGATTTAATGGAGTGGGAAATAGATTGACGTACAATTTGTCTTAGGACGGAGTGGGGGGAAGGTTATGAGTGTTGTGGAGGGGTAGTGGATATATATATATATATATATATATATTTATTTTTACACATTTATCTCTTTTCCCTGGTTTGATTCTGCTTTTATTTTTATGATTCTTTGGGGTTTATCGACCGTCGACCCTAACAGTTTGGGATAAATATGTTGTTGATGTCGATGTTGAGTTAATGAGAAGAAGTACACTTTATCCTGAGTCATCTCTTCTTTTGTTATATAGAGTTGTTTCTCACTTCTGGTTAATAAGGGATTTGTTGAGTTATGGTCGAAGGACCTTGGGAGAATATTGAAGATCAACGGCCTGGTGGGATGTTCGCATGCTCGCGGGGTTCGGGACGTGACATCCCCGTTAAAGTGGTATCAGAGCAAGGTTAGCTCGATCCATTGTGGTTGAGGTTTGGAGTGATAAGAAGCGATTACTTGAGGATAATTAGGTAGTGAGACCTTTAGGATTAAACATGAATTTTGAGGTAGTAATTGTGCTTGAGATTAGTAGAGAATTGCTTATGAATAAGCAGTCGATTGGATTATACGATTGTGATTGTGATTTGTCAATGATCTAACTTGAGGAGTATGAGTTGTAAAGAGACGATTGGCATTAGTGGATTCAGGTTTGAATTGCATGATATCTTGATGACTTTTAGCTATTGATTGCTATTGTCGATCTTGGATGATAGAGGTGAGGTGTATACAGGGAAGCGAGTAAGGAATATTTCGATTAAAAATCAATTGTGATCGAATGCATGTGGATTTGACTTGAATAACGACTAGACTTGAGGTATATGATTGAATATAGGTAATTGATCTGTGGGATGCGATGGTCCTTGTGGAGCTAGAGATCTTCTATGGATAAGGCTTGATGTAGAAACGAATAATGTATGACAGGTGGTGAGAACGAACATGTTATGCATGTGTTTGTGGCTTTGAAACGAAAGCTGATGAGGGTGCATGCATGAATTTATCGCTGTTGGAGTTAATAAACCATCGTTTAGTATGAGATAAGTTGATAGGATACCTATAAACCATAATGAAATATCGTATTGGATGTGTGGAACGAGGCTTTCTCCGTAGATGTATGATTTAGGACAACCTGCAACGATCAAACCTAATGAGGGCGGGGAGTAATTGCCAGGACAGAGAGGTCCGGACAAGGAGCGACTCTTGACAGGCTTCTAAGATGGCGGTGAGGCAGGAGTGACCCAAGCCATAAATTGAAATGGAAAGTCTAGGTATCAGGTTGAGTCCGATTGTGGTTAAGAGATGTATGGCGCGAGAGTGATTCTCAAAGTGAATGTTTGAAAGTGGCATGACATGTGTAATGACGCCTATGATTGGCATGATTGAAAGTTTCGTGCTTGGTAGTGGATGCTGTTTGAAAGAAAAATTAATGTTCATAATTGGCCTATTGGGCATGTTTTGTAGTTGACATCATGTGATTGGATTGGCTAAGGTCTAATGAGAGATTAGACGGCGTGTGGGGCGTTTATACCCCGTTGAACTGATGCCTGTTGAAAATGAGAAAGCCTGTCGTGTTTGTGATAGTATGACAGATGCCTTATGCTTAAAGTATGGGCGATTGACTTATAGAAGTAACACCTTGAGTATTTGCTAAGTGTTGACCTAGTTGAATTTTGGCCTAGTTGATGCTTGCCTAATAATTGGCTAATGATTGAGAAGTCGCCTCGTTGAGGTTGACTAGATGAATGATTGCTGATTAAGGATGATTTGGGATCCTTGAATAATTGGCAATTAGTTGAGAATTGCCTAAGAACCATTAGAGGGTTGTTTGCTGGTGATAGATGATGACATGAGAACCTTGAGACTGTCGGACTTGAGTAGATGACTTAAGTCTTTGATTCTTAGAGGAAATCATAGTGGTTCAAATGACATGAGAACCTGATGTTGAACGACCAAAGTATAGTCGTAGAAGAGCATTAGGCTCGAGTATACATGGTGTGGAAGATCCGAGAACTGAGAAGGATCAAGAGATTTGAGTAACGAGAACAATTGAAATATGAGTACGAGAAGAGTGTATGGCTCAATTTTGTTAATCATGTGAGACCCAAGAGCCGAATGGGTCGTGAGAACTTTAAATGGAAACGAGAAAATTTGTTGGGTAGGTAAGCTCGAGGAGGAGCTGCCATGATTGCTTAAGTCACTATGGTGACAGATGCTTGTATCGATGAGTTAAATGATGGAAGTCACGAGAAAGGTGACTCTGAATTAATCCTTTCTAAATTGAATGTGTGGGAAGAACTACGAGAGTTTTGTAAAGCCTTTAAAGGTTGATATTGATTGAGTTTGGTGGAAGGATGTAATTTGAAACTGCCTTCTTTTAAATTGAGAGTTTTGTCAGAGAACTTTATAAGTTTTGGGTACACTGAGGAAAGAAAATGACCCTGGTAGTTACTGGCCTTAAAAAACTGTTGATAATTAGTGAAAGGTCACTAGAGGAAGGGTTTCTTCGAAGGCATGATATCTGCCTAGACTACATCTGTTGAGTTGTTCGACGGAAAGTATTCTGCTGGGATTGCTCGAGAGCAAAGGTTATTTGGATCCTGATAATTTTCCAAGGATTAGAGGGTGATCGACCAATGTGGGACAAACTTCTCAAGGTCGCCTAAATACATTAAGAGTGGTCAATGACTCTTGAATAAGATAAGTAAATCCCTGAATAGATTGGAACTTAAGAGCCTTATAGCTAGTTGTTATTCTTGATTCGGAGGAACTGCAATAGATCCTAAGGAAGAAAGTAAATGATCGAAAGAGGAATAAATAAGAGGATTTCCGTTCATGGATTATGAATATAGAGATTTCCATAGAATGCGCCTGTAAGGGAAGGTTGTTACCTTGCGCAAGTCTTGTAATGAGAGACTAACATGTTGTTCCTCTTGTCGTGGGAAAATTTGAGGAAAAAGATATGTCAGCTGTTTGACATTATGATTCGATGAGATTGATTGAGGATGAATCTAGACCATTAGAAGTGGTATTGTGTGTTATCAACCCTAAAGGCCAGGGCTTCGTTCTTAAAGGACGATTGGACCATGAGATGGTCATTGAGGGAAGGGAAAGCGAATGTACTTGATAGTCCCGGCTATTCGTAATTCTAGTGCACAGTTGAGTAAGCGAAAAGAGCGCTATAGTGTAATTATAGAGTGATTTGAGGTAGTCGAATCGAGTATTCGATAGGTGAATTGGTAGAGATCATGGAAGGACGGATATTGTCACTTGAGGTGACTGAATTATGGGAAGAATGCCGAGTATGGTGGCATATACGTTCTGGAGTAAAACATCGTTGTTAACATAGACTCCAAAATTGATGTCCTATGGGATAGGAAGGACAATGTGGATTCAAAGTAAGAGAATGCCACTAAAGTGTATCTCTTCCTTCATAGGGTAAGAGACCCTAGCAAGTAAGGAATATGAACTTCTGATTGTCTTGGTGTTAAAACTGAATGTCTGGATTAACAATGAAGACGCAAAGTTTGGATGATTTTTGAAATTTAAGTTTGAGAGATTGTCTTGTAGACAACGATGAATTTCAAGATGATGTCGATGTTCAGTTGAATGGATGAAATTGGGATAAGGTCGCATTGGCGAGTTGCGAAACCCAGCTATTAAAGCACTTATGCTTCCTGAGGAAAGAGCGACAAAAATGAACGAAATGTTGTGTGGTCCTAGTGGAGACACGTGACAACAGAAGGTCAAGGTTTGAGCTCTCAAGTGAAACGTGTGAGAAGCAGTTTGAAAAATTTGACATCTGGTAGAAAGAAGTTGACAATGGCCAAATTGAGTATCCAAGGAACAATTGGATGAGTTGTTACTATCTCGAGAAACGATGATTGGACTAATTTAAGGAGTTATAAGAAACATGAACGGCTTTTGAGAGTATCCTATGGACTCTAAGAAGATGCTCATTGTATATTAATGGGAAGAACATGAGCTGTGGGCTGGATAAGGTAAGATTCTCTAGCTGTGAAGTTTCTGAGAAGTGAAATTCCCGTGGAGCACTTAAGAAATGAAATAAGTGACGAACCGACTAGGGTCGATGTGAGTTGCTGAAACTTAAAGATTCCCCACAAGAGCTGTTCCATTGATGAAATGGACTAAAGATGGGATGTAACACGGATCAATGAATGAACGTGGAAAGAGTTTTCGAGGAATTAAGTCAAGTTAATGACTACGCTGTTTATGGCGATTTCGGTTGGAAATTGAAAAGCCTATGAAGGTCGTGATGATGCGATGCAGAATGAAATTTGAGGCATAACGAGACAACCGGAAGTGGACATTGCATATACGTCGTGATGACAAGGCCATAAGAGTTGGAATGCTTAGAGCATGACTGGAGTTGATTTGCGAATGTCCTTGCGATAAAGTTTGGGAAAACACTACTCGCACACAAAAAAAAGTTTCGAGCTTATACAAACTATAAGAACTTGAAGTATGGGTTTCTTGAGAGGAATTGATGAGAAGTAATGCCGATAGATGAAATTACTTATGGATACGGAGAGTGTTGCTCGTGTAAGGAAAGACCTCGCAAATGTGTGAATTGTGAGAGTGGGGAATGTTGACTGCTCCAAAGGGATTGAAGGGAAAACATAACCGTTGCAAGCTGGTGGATTAATTGGTCATTGGAGAATCTCGAATATAATCGATGAAAAGTTATTAAGGACTCAATCATAAATTTGCCTGAGAAGTCGAGAAGGCTATGGTTCGATTTAGACAATCGAGGGTAAGCTAATAGAATTTGTGCGTCCCCGACGATACAAAAGGACGTTTGAATTGGATGATTATTGTGACATTCTGATTTTTCTTATCATTTCAAGATTCATTAATGAGAAAGTATCTAGCGATCTATTTCAGTTGTATCTTGCTTGGATCTGATCAATCTTGAGTTGACTGACCAAAAGGGAAAGGCTAACGCTTGACAAGGTATGTGGACCTAGGAATTTCGAATAGGAAATGACACTTTGACCATAAGAATTGTCGAGGGGACATTTAGAGCTATAAAAGGCCGATCTAAGGACGATTAATGATGCATTTTTAGCGTAATATGATTGGAGCGCGGGTGATGCCGCTTAACCAATATATAATTTGTAAAATTTTTCGAAATCGAATAGTGACAATCGAAACTATCGAAACTAGTGATAGACCCTTGCAATCACTGACAACCAAAGTCGCCATGAATTGACGAGCCCTAATTGTGATATATTCACTTTTAACCTACCATTCAACTCAAGTTTTTTTTTTGAACCATTCAACTCAAGTTGACTCTTGAAAAATTGAATAAACCCTCATTCTCTCTCTCCCTTGGCCGAATACCACCTAAGCCTGCCAACATCTTCTTCCTCTTCTCTTCTTCTTCACCGAGAGAGAACTCCAGGCCGACCGGTTTTGCCACAGCCATTCACCGTCGTCGACCGCCGTCTTCGGCCACTGCTTGGACCCGAGTCGACCACCTGCTGCTTCCTCATCCTCTTGGCGATGTTCTCCAAGTGGAATCACTGCATTTGACTCAGTGAGGAGCTCCGACCTACCAATCTCTCGAAAGTCGAAGGAAATCGTTGCAATCAGAGGTAAGCCACTGTTTAAGCCTCATAGGACCTCGAAATCTTGGAGTTTTTCAACCAAAATTTGTGGACATTTAGGGAACACATAGATTGAGCTGTGGTAAAAACTTTGGGTAAATTTGATGGAGTTTTGACCCCAAATGGGTCTTGTGTTTGAAGGGCTAGAACTGACCGGTAGCAGACCCGGAGGAACCGGTGCCGTTCGAGAACTTTTCGGCGTCGCCTTGGCTCCAAATTTTCGGTGAGGCTTCCCAACCCTTAGAACTACATATTGGCAAGTAGATTAGTGATTAAATTGAGGATTTAGACTAGTTTAAGGGCTGTTAAGTTGGAGTATGCACAGAATCGGGTATACCCTTTTTCGGTTCTGTGCAAATCGATTCTGTGGGAGGCTGTTGGTGTTGAAATTAAGCTTCAAATTTATCATTGAGAAGTGTGAGGATGTTAATTGATAAGTCCATGAGGTGTATGTTTAGTGGGGTGATGATTTGAGCAAGAAAAGTTAATGATTGGATGAATTTCCTTAGGTTGCGCGATAGACTTGATCTTGGATCGTTAGAACCGAACCCTTGAGGTACTTGGAAGAGGAATTGTATTGAATTAAACTTGAGGTAAGGGGAATCCTAAGACTTTGATAGGAGGATTGAACTCGATTGGGCGATTGGTGTGTGAATTTGTGACATTCTGATTTCCAGTCAATTTTAGGCTCATTAATGAGAAGTGTATATCTAGAGATGTATTTCAGTCATATTTCGCTCGAATCTGATCAATTCGAGTAGACTGACCCAAAGGGAAAGGCTAATGCGAGACGAGGTATGTGGACCTAAGGAACTCGGATAGAAAACAACGCTTTGGCAATAAGGATTGTTGAGGGAACTAGCGATAGACCTTCACAATTACATGACAACCAAAGCCGTCATGAATTGACGAGCCCTAAACGTGATATGAATCACGGGGTCGATACGCGTAATGTCTGCAAAAGCCGCCCGTCGATTCGGGATAGGCTAGAATCACGTCTGATAGAGAAAACTATCAGAAATGAGTCCTGAAAAGTTTGAATTGGAAAATCAAGAATTCTAATGTTGTTTGGATTGGCCGTCGCCCTATCGAGGAATTCTGGAACGAGAAAAACGACGTTTTGAACGTCGGGGGTAAAATGACCGTTTTGCCCCTCAAGCTTAGAACTTTGCCTTTACAATTGAAGAAGGGCATTTTAGACATTAAGTCCCTCCAGGAGCTACTGAAAAAGGGAGTAAATGGTGGCCATTGGATCACATTGGGAAGACAATGAGGGCAAGTGTCAATGGATGGCTTAAAGAGAAGTCTTGTCCACTTTATGCCACCTACCATTCTTTCCTTTGATCATGAGAGTGAATATAAGCTTTTCTCTCTCTCCTCAAACCCATTTGGCTAGCCATCACCCCAAGAAACTCACGCCATTCCCTCTTCTTCTTCCTCTTCATTCTGTCAATTACCGACCAATTTCTGGGCTTCTGTGCAGCCATTCCGGCGACCACCTCCAGCCACCACCTAGATGTCGGCTAGCCATACCAACCTAGATCTATGTCTTGCCGACCTCCTCGAAGTGGAAGCACGCCATTTGGAGCACCGACGAGCTCCGGCCAAGCGTTTTCCCGAGAGTCGACGGAAACTGACTCAACTTGAGGTAGGTCCTGTTTTTGACTCTTTTGATGGCCGAATTTTTGGATTTTTGGGCTCAAATTTCGTGAAAACTCAGTAGACATGTGTTGGACTCTATGGTAAAAATTGGGGCTCAATTTGATAAAGTTTTGACCATGAACCGACCTTTGTAAATTTTGCCCATAATCTACCCGAAAGACTGAAGTGGACAATCCGGTGACCTTGGGCGAGTTTTCGGCAACCAATCGACTCGAAACTCACGGTGAGCCTCCCAAATCCTTAGATAGACATGTTAAGAGATAGAATAGTGTATAAATATTAGAATTGGAGTAGATTTAGAATCGGTTGGCCCCGGCTTGCACAGAATCTAATGGGACCGGTTTGGTGCCGGGTCAAACTAATTCTATTGAAGGCTGATATTGGCGAGTTTGAGTTGCAAATTGATGTTTAAAATATGTTAAGATATTGGGGATTATGGTATGGAGGATTAGGATGCATGGAAGGTTGAATTGGACTTGAAAAATGATGAATTGGTAGGATTTATTAGGTTGCGCGATGAGTTCGGTCTTGGATTGATTTGGTCGAACCTTTGAGGACCAAGAAGAGAATTTGTGTGCCATCTAACGCAAGGTAAGGGAATTCCTAACCTTTTGCTAGGAAGATCGGACTCGATTGGGCGTGTCGAGGTTCAATTGGATTGAAGTATGGGAATATTTCAATGGGAGAGTTCTTAGTAAGCCCTGAGTGATTATAGGAAACCCTTGTGTGATATTGATTGAATTTAAATCCCATGCCATGTCGTATGTCAATGATTGTCTTGCATGCCATGAAGTTTCAATTTGTGCATGAGATGCACTTGTTATTTTATTTGGGAAATGAATTGAGAAATCATGGCATGAATGTAACATGGCGTGGCCTTGAGGCGTATGAGACACGAGGCGTGAGATGAAGACCCTGATGCGACGAGATTGTGGGGTGGAATTGATATTTTGTGGCGCCCTGATGCGATGAAATCACAAAGTTGAGATGACCATTATCCTGATGCGAATTATTTGCGAGACGGGGCGTATGAGACGCGGGGCAAGAGATGTACACCCTGATGCGACGAGATCGCGGGATGTAGTTGATGATGTGTGGCGCTCTGATTCGACGAGATCGCGGGGTTGAGATAGCCATGCCCTTGATGCGAACTATTCGCTGGACGGAATTATGAGATGGTGATTTTGGCCGGGAGAACCATCGGAATCTGATGCGTTTACGCGGATTGCCGATGACGGTCTGATGCGTTTACGCAGACCGAGCTTGATGCGACGAGATCGTGGACTGGAGATTGAGGCAGGCGGAGATTGTGTATGTTGTGAAGTGGTAGGCTGAGTGTGACATGAGGTCATCTTTACATGCATGTCATTTGCATGTGGTCATTTTATTGATTTGTGCTTGACGCGCCTGTATGGTTATGAGTTTGGAAATTTTAGGATAGATTACTGCCTGAGTGGACGGTCGGCCTAACCTGGGCTTAGGACCCAGCTTACTGAAATTTATATCTCATCCTAGTGGGGACTTAATTTTTCAGGTCCCAGGCGAAGAAAACGCGAACCTGCCAAGGATTGGCTTTGAAGAGATAGTTGACAAATTGCATTTAGAATGGATTTGCCTTTTTTTTTTTAATATTGGGTTTGTACTTTTGATTGGTGGAATATGAATTTAACCCGTGATAAATTGATTAATGAAATTTTATTGTATTTGTCCTAAGTCATTGGATATGAGTTATTTGTAAGATGGAGTTGGCTTCGCTTCCGCATGCGCATTCCTTTCAATGCTTGGAATGTTGGCCGTTGGATCCTGGAGCTTTTAAGAAAAGTACGGCTTGGCGGGATGTACGCGTGCTCACCGGGTTCGGGTCGTGGCATCCCCGTTCGATTTTGTATCAGAGCAAGGTCAACTTGATCCAATGTGATTGAGACTTGGAGTGATAATGAGCGATGACTTGGGGGCATTAGATATTGAGGCTTATAGGACTAGGCATGGATTGTTGAGTCTCGAGGATGGTAGGCTTGAACTTGTGTACACTTTAATGGTCCTATGGTTGACTTCAATGGATGACTTTGAGATATGTGGTGATTAAGGTTTAAGTGGAAGAAAGTTGGGATTAAAGAGTCATGAGCCTGGATTTGAGGTTGCTAGAGAATAAATTATGAATGAAGGGTCAATTGAGGTGCATGATTGTGATCTTGATTTGTCAATGACCCCAACTTGAGGAGTACGAGCTATAAAGGGACGACTGATATTAGTGGATTCAGGTTTGAATTGTGCGATATCATGATGGTTTGGCTATCAATTGCTATTGTCAGCCTTGGATGAAATGAGGTGAGATGTATACAAGGTATATTGAGTTAAAGGCCAGTTGTGATCGAATGCTTGGGGATTTGATTTAGTTAGCGTCTCCACTTGAGGTGCATGATTGAATATAAGTAATTGATCTGTGAGATGTGACGGTCATTAGTGGAATTAGAACTCTTAAACAGATATGAATTGATCTGAGGGCGATTTTGATAGGACAAGTGGTGAGGACAGTCATGCTGTGCACGTGTTTGTGGTTATGAAATGCAAGTTGATGAGGGTGCATGCATGAGCTTATCGCTGTTGGACTTAATAAACTGTCGCTTGGTATGGGACAAGTCGATGGGATACCTATAAACTGTAATGAAACATGATATGGAACATGTGGAACGGGGCTTTCTCCGTAGATGTATGACTTGGGACAACCTGCAACGGCCAAGTCTGATGAGGGAGGGAGTGATCGCCGGGACGAAGAGGTCCGGACAAGGAACGGCTCTTGGCAGGCTTCTAAGATGGCAAGAGGTAGGAATGACCCAAGTCATAACTTGAAATGGGAAACTTAGGTATCAGGTTGAGTTTAATTATGGATAAGGGATGTGCGGCACGGATTGGTTCTCATCAAGGATGATTGAAAGTGACATGACCTGTGTAATGACGCCTATGAGTGGCATGGTTAAAGGCGTCGTGCTCAAAAGTGAATGCCCTTGGAAAAAGAAAAGCGATGGTTGTGATGGGCCTGTCAAGCATGTTTGATGATTAGCCTCATGTGATTGGCTTGGTCAAGGTATGACTGGGAGGTTAGATGATGTAAGGGGTTTATACTCGTTAAACCGAGGCATGTTGAGATGAGATAGTTTGTTGTGACTATGCTAGAGTGGTGGATGCCTTTAGGTCTAGAGTATAAGCTTTTGACCCAGGAAATCGTTTTCTTGAGTGCTTGTTTGACGTTGCCTAATTGAGGCTAGCCTAGTAATGGCTGTTAGTTGAGAAGTTGCCTTGTTGAGGCTAGCTTGAGGAAGGATTGCTGACCAAGGATGATTTGAGATCCTTGAATATTGGACGATTAATTGAGAATTGCCTAAGAACTATTAGAGGGTTGGTTGATGGTGAAAGTTATTGAGATAAGCAACCTAAGATTGATGGACTTGAGTAGATGACTTGAGTCTTGGGTTCAAGTGACATGAGAACCTGATAAGACTGAAGGACCAAAGTATGATCGCTAGAGTAGCACTTGGCTTGCGTATGTGAGATATGAAAAGATCCAAGGACTAAGATGGATCATGAGAACTAAGTAAAGATGAGTAATCAGAATGTGAAAACCAGCAGAGCAATTGACTCGAGTTTGTGAACCACGTAGGACCCAAGAGTTGAGTGGGTCGCGAGCATATTGAATAGAAATGAGAAATTTCTATGGGTAGACGAGCTCAAAAGGGGCTGCCATTGTTACCCAAGTCGCTGAGACAACTAGTACTGAAGAGTTAAGTGATGGAAGTCACGAAGAAGGTGACTCTGAGTAAGTCTTTTCGAAATTGAATGTGTGGGTAGGACCACGAAAGCTTAGAAAAGCTTGTAAGATTATGTGTAAGGCTGAAATTGATTGATTCAGGTAAAGGGATGAGATTTGAAATTGTCTCCCTCTGAATTGAGGGTTTTTTGAGAAAACCTTAAAGATTTTAGGTGCATTAAAGAAGGAAAGTGACCTTGACAATTACTAGCCTTAAGAGACTATCGATGATAAGTAAAAGGTCACTAGAGGAAGGATTTCCTTGAAGGCACGAGATCTGCCTAGACTACCTCCGCTGAGTTGTTCAATAGAAAGTTGTTGGATCCTAATAACCTTGTAAGGACCTGAGGAAGGTCGATTGATTTGAGACGGAGTTCTCAAGGTGCCTTAAGTGTATTCAAGGTGGTCAATGACCCTTGAATAAGACAAGTAAATCCTTAAATGGATTGGAACGTGAAAGCTTTATGGCTAGTGGTTATTCCTAACTTTGAGGAATGTTAATGAGATCCAGTAAGATAAGTGAATGATCGGAAGGCATGCGAATAAGAGAAACGCATGCTCATGGATTACGAGCAAAGAGATATTCATTATGAGTATAGAACGTGCCTACGGGAAATGACTGATTACCTGGATGTAAGACACATGATAGAAAATGAGTAGTCCATCTTTTTTGTTATGGATGAGGTCGAGGAAAAATCAGCATACTAATTTGCCTGAAGTTAATGATTTCCTAGGGACGGTTGATGGAATTGGAACCATGAGAAAGGGAATCATAAACTGCTGTTCCCTAAAGAATAGGGCATTGTTCTTAAGGGACGAATGGACCATGAAGTGGTCGTTGGTGAAAAGAAAAGTGGACGGACATGATAGTCCCAACTAATTGTGATTCTAGTGAATGATTTAGTAAGGGAAAATAGCGCTTAGAGAATGCTTGCAAAATGATTTGAGGTAATCGAAGCGACCATTCGACATGGAAATGTATGAGACCCAAGGACGAATAGATATTGTCACTTGAGGTGACTGAGTTGTGGGAAAAGGAACGTAAAAACATGGTGACATTTGAATCCTGGAGTAAAGGTATCGCCGTCGGTGCAGACTCCAAGGTTGACATCCTATGGAATGGAAAGGACAAGGTGAATTTGAAATGAGAAAATGCCACGGAGTTGTGTAGTTTTTTCTTTAGGGTAAGAGACCCTGTTGTAAGAGGAAGAAAAGCTCTAAATTGTCTTAGTATGATGAATGAACATTTGTACCGAGAAAGAGGAGGTAGAACTTGAATGACTCTTGGAAGTGAAATCCGAGAGACAGTCTCGTAGACAATGTTGAATTCCAGGATGGTGTTGACGTTAAGTGGAACAAACAGAATTGGGATAAGGTCGCCTTAGTGAGTATGGAACTTAAAGGCTAAAGCATTAATGCTTCTCGAGAGAAGACTGACAAGAATAAATAAAATGCCGTACGGTCTTAGAGGAGACCCGTGACGACAGAGAGCCAAGGTCTGAGTTTTCAAGAGAAAAGTGCAAGAAATAGTTTGGAAGATTCGACATCTGGCGGAAGTAAGTTGATAATCGCCGAACTAAGTACCCAAGGAATGGTTGAGTTGGTCGTTACCGTCTTAAGAGGCGATGGTTGAATTCATGTAAAGAGCCATGAGAAACATGAATGGTTTTTGAAGAGTGTAATATGGGCTCTAAGAAAATGTCTATTGCATGCTAAATGTGAAGAGCGCAAGTTGTGGGCCTAATGAGATAAGATTCCTCTGTTGTGAGTTTTAGGAGACATGAAATTCATGTGAAGCCTGTGAGGATTGCGACGAATGATGAATCGACTAGGGTCGATGCGAGTTGCGAAAAGTGCAAGCTTCTTGGAATTGAAGAATGGCAATAGACGGACCGTTGAAAGATTCCTTACAAGAGCGGTTCCAGTGGTGAAATGGACTAAGGTCGAGTCGGGACACGAATAGGTGAATGAACGTGAATAGAGTTTTCGAGGACTCAAGTTAAGCTGATGACTACGCCATTTATGACGATTCCGATTGAAAATTGAAATGCTTATGAAGGTCGTAATGACACGACGCAGAATGGAACTTGAGGCATAACAAGGCGATTTGAAATGGATACTGCTTGTACGTCGTGACAATAATGCCATATGAATTGGCATGCTTAGAGCATGATTGGAGTTGGTTTGAGAATATTCTCACAACAAGGTTTGGAAAAATCTTACTTGGGTGGAAGAAAATTTCAAGTTTATATCTGTTCCAAAGATATCGAGTGGTAGTTTTCTGAGAGGAATTGAACGAGAGGCAACGCAGATGTGTAGAATTGCTTGTGGATATGAGAGCGTTGTTTAGATAAAAAAAAACCTTGAATTATGTGAACTATAAGAGATTGAGAACATGGACTGTCAAAAGGGAATTGAAGGTGAGGCATGTGAATAGAAGAGATCACCCAAGTATTGTTATAGCGATATTCGTATCGCTAAGAAAGAGTGAATTGTTTAACAGATGCTTGCAAATTGAGAGTTGAGCATTGAGAAATGGGCAATGGAGGGACAGATCTTCCCTGAAGAAATAAGAGATTCAACTCTTAAATTGGAAGTTCGCTAATGGACTGGCGTGATGGCTACTGGAAATACCTAGCCTGAAGGCCAGAAGGAAATTGAGGTGTGCCATGATTAAACACCGATACTGGAGGAATTATAGGAATGGATGGAGCCCTTGAGGCCTATGGACGGAAGTACGAGTTTGGTATCGAAGGGAAACTAAAAGAGATGACTTCATTGAAATTTGGAGGGAGAATTATGGTGTTTCCTGGGGATGGCACAAAGATGTGCCAAGATACATATATATATATATATATATATATCGGTGATAGGGTTGAAAGTTGAAGTTTGTCTGTCTTGTAGTCGAGCACTAGATATGTCGATAGAAGGGAATGCCATAACGACGAAAGCTAAAAGACCACTTTGATCCAAGGGAAATTTCGGATGGAGTCGAGAATGGGTTGCTACGGAAGTAACCATGTGAATGTTTATGGAGTAAGAGGGCCATAACTCGATTTGATTAATGGAGGACAAATTTATAAAGCCCTTGAATCTCTGTTGGCGTGAAAGGAAGCTTAAAAGGAGTAATATGTCGAAGGGTATGGATATTAAGAGTGCATTTTGACGAGGGCTTGATAATAATGGTTATAGATAAATGAAAGAGATAAGGTGAACGCTCGAGGATGAGCTGCTGGCAAATGATATGAATACCGAAAGAGAATGGAGAGAAGCGAATCAGATTAAGGGCTAAAGGAAACAAATCCTAGGGAAGGATGGCTTTGGGTTGGAAAGGATGAGCAAGATCGTCAAGCCATGGAAAGGATTATCCGGAAGAGTAAGGATGTGAAGAGGCGCCAATACCCCAAAGGATTAGATGAGTAGAAATTTGTGAATTTCGAGGACGAAATTTCCTTAAGGGAGAAGAGTTGTGACATTTCGATTTTCAGTCAATTTTAGGCTCATTAATGGGAAGTGTATATCTAGAGATGTATTTCATTTGTATTTCGCTCGAATCTGATCAATTCGAGTAGATTGACCAAAAGGAAAAGGCTAACACGAGACGAGGTACGTGGAACTAAGGAACTCGGATAGGAAACAGAGCTTTGGCTATAAGGATTGTTGAGGGAACTAGCGATAGATCCTCACAATTACATGACAACCAAAGCCGCCGTGAATTGACGAGCCCTAAACGTGATATGAATCATGGGTCGATACGCGTAATGTCTGCAAAAGCCGCCCGTCAGTTCGGGATAGGCTGAAATCACGTCTGATAGATAAAACTATCAGAAATGATTCTTGAAAAGTTTGAACAGGAAAATCAAGAATTCTAATGTTGTTTGGATTGGCCGTCGCCTTATCGAGGAATTCTCGAACAAGAAAAAACGACGTTTTGAACGTCGGGAGTAAAATGACCATTTTGCCCCTCAATCTTAGAACTTTGCATTTGCAATTGAAGAAGGGTATTTTGGATATGAAGTCCCTCCAAGAGCTGCTGAAAGAGAGAGTAAATGGTGGCCATTGGATCACATTGGGAAGACAAGGTGGACAAGTGTCAATGGATGGCTTAAAGAGAAGTCTTGTCCACTTTATGCCACCTACCATTCTTTCCTTTGACCTGAGAGTGAATATAAGCTTTTCTCTCTCTCCTCAAACCCATTTGGCTAGCCACCACCCCAAGGAACTCATGCCATTCCCTCTTCTTCTTCCTCTTCATTCTGCCAATAGTCGACTAGTTTCTGGGCTTCTGTTCGGCCGTTCCGGCGAGCACCTCCGGCCACCACCTGGATGAACGGTCACCACCTGGATGCCGACTGATCATACCAACCTAGATCTCTGTCTTGCCGACCTCCTCGAAGTGGAAGCACGCCATTTGGAGAGCCGAGGAGCTCTGGCCAAGCGTTTTCCCAAGAGTCGACATAAATTGACTCAACCTAAGGTAGGTCCTGTTTTTGACTCTTTTGATGGCTGAATTCTTGGAGTGTTGGGCTCAAATTTCGTGGAGACTCAATAGACATGTGTAGGACTCTGTGGTAAAAATTGGGGCTCAATTTGATAAAGTTTTGACCACGAACTGACCTTGTGAATTTTGCCCATAATCTGCCTGGAAGACTGAAGTGGACGATCCGGCAACCTTGAGCGAGTTTCCGGCAACCAATCGACTCGAAACTCACCGTAAGCCTCCCAAATCCTTAGGTAGAGATGTTAAGAGGTTGGATAGTGTATAAATATTGGAACTGGAGTAGATTTAGAATAGGTTGGCCCCGGCTTGCACAGAACCGAATGGGACCGGTTCGGTGCCGAGCTAAACCGATTCTATTGAAGGCTGAGATTGGCGAGTTTGAGCTGCAAATTGATGTTTAAAACATGTTAAGATGTTGAGGATTGTGCTATGGAGGATTAGGATGCATGGAAGGTTGAATTGGACTTGGAAATTAACGAATTGGTTTGATTTATTAGGTTGCGCTATGAGTTCGGTCTTGGATTGATTTGCCCGAACCTTTGAGGACCAAGAAGAGAATTTGTGTGCCATCTAACGCAAGGTAAGGGAATTCTTAACCTTATGCTAGGAAGATCGGGCTCGATTGGGCGAGTCAAGGTTCAATTGGATTGAATTATGGGAATATTCCAATGGGAGAGTTCTTAGTAAGTCCTGAGTGATTATAGGAAACCCTTATGTGATATTGATTGCATTTAAATCCCATGCCATGTCATATGTCAATGATTGTCTTGCATGCCATGAAGTTTCAAATTGTGCATGAGATGCACTTGTTATTTTATCTGGGAAATGAATTGGGAAGTCATGGCATGAATGTAACATGGCGAGGCCCTGAGGCGTGTGAGACGCGGGGCGAGAGATGGAGATCCTGATGCGACGAGATCGCGGGGTGGAATTGATATTATGTGGCGCCTTGATGCGATGAAATCGCGGGGTTGAGATGGCCACGGTCCTGATGCGAATTATTCGTGGGACGGAGAGGCCTTGAGGCGTATGAGACGTGGGGCAGGAGATGTACACCCTGATGCGACGAGATTGCGGGATGGAGTTGATGATGTGTAGCGCCCTGATGCGACGAGATCGCGGGGTTGAGATAGCCATAGCCCTGACGCGAACTATTCGTGGGACGGAATTATGAGATGGTGATTTTGGCCGGGAGAACCATCGAAACCTGACATTTTGATGGTAGCTTGACTTAGGAGGCTCTATTTTACTAGCTCGACATTTTGATGGTATTCTCGATATCTACTTCTTTTGCGACACTGAGGATTGCCTCTTGTACTGGCCATGCCACCCTACTAACCAGCATTGGTAGTTTATCGTGCCCTGTATAGATATTCGGATTTTATGTATTATTGGTACCCTCGCTATCCAGGTCCCATTTCTTAGCTGTACGGAGGAGTTTTTATATCGTCGCTTTCGCATGCTTTCTATATGATACATCTCTCGAACTATGTTGGAATTCTGGGACCTCGAGAGATAGTTTATGCTTGCAAGGAGTCACACGCTCGTGCATGGGGGCACGGGGCGTGACATCCCCATCTACTCGGTATCAGAGCAAGGTCAGCTCGATCCAAAATATATTGAGGATTGGAGTAATAAGGAGGATTAAGTTGGGACAAGGATGGGTAGCGAGACCTTAGGAAACTGGTTAGAGTAAGGCACGAGATGCTTGGCATATGGCTTGGCCCATATGATTGGATTTTGGTTTTGGTAGGGTTGTGGTAATGTATGAGGATTAAGTTCCGTGCTTAGCGTAGAAGGTCATTTCTGGACTTTACCCCGTTAAGTGAATGAGCATGGCTTATTTTTGGTGAACCGTTGGGGTGAACGGAATTGAGGTATAGCCATGAACTGCGTATTGCAGAATGTGTGGAAATTGTTGTGTGGAAGGCTGTTGTATTATAACCGTTTCTATTAAGGCATAGTGTGGTAGCTCTGCACTTGGTTGAATGAATAAGTTACTAATTCTTTGATGAAATTGTGGTGGACCAGGCTTAGTAGAAGTATATAAGAATGATTAATCCGTCTAGGAGACTTGGAAGGCCTAGGAACGGAGCCTCTAGTTCGAGGCCACTCGTAGCGAAAGACCCGAGAATGGACGGAGTACCGAGGGTGCTCAAAAAGATTGGCGACCTCATCGATAGGCAGGCCCAGGATAGGGATGCTGCCATAGCCCAAGCGGTGGGAGCCGCAATAGCTGCAGTCAACGCTAACAACGCGACAACAGGGCGAATGGAAACAATAGCGACCACATCCAGGGCAATGAGGCAGTGAATGCCCGGGAAGAAATTATTGCAGCCAGGCGGATGGGCCATATGGTCGAACAATTTATTAAATTGAAGCCGACCCAGTTTGATGGGACTGGAGATCCCAAACTAGCACCAAGATGGATCGAGAAGCTAGAAAAGGCTTTTAGAATGCTGAGGTGCACAGATGAGGAAAAGATGCTGCTAGCAGTATATCAATTGAAAGGTACCGCAAATGACTAGTGTGCTGCCACCAAGAATGAAGTTTTTTCGAAAGGGATGGCCATGACCTGGAATGCCTTTACTACGGCATTCAATGACAATTATTTCTCGGAGACAACCCCGAAAAGGAACCAAGTGGAATTCTTACAGCTGCGTCAGAATCAGCTGGCCGTAGATCAGTATGAGGATGAGTTCTCTAGGCTGTCAAGATATGCACCCCGATCAGTAGAGGATTCCCTAGAGAAGACGCAGAGATTTTGGGATGGACTGAGGCCTGAGCTTCGCAGCCAGATGATAGCCCTGAATCTGAGAAACTATAAGGAAATCTATGAACGGGGGTAAATGATTGAGAGGGATTTGAAGGAGAGAATTGCCGCATCTAGATCGCAGTTTAATTCATTTAGAGACAATCACCAGATGGGTAAGAGACTAGTGACTGGCAATAGGCATTTTGTTCCGCCCGTGAGGAAGAATATTGTGAAGCCACTGAACCCCATGAACTGGAACTGTCGCTTCTGTGGCAGAAGGCATGGTAATGGAGCATGTGTAGCAAGAACTGGAGCATGCTTTAAGTGTGGTCAGATGGGCCCTAGATGAGGACTTACCCGAACTAAGCTCTAGCGAATCGACCTTAAGGGCAGCGACCGTAGGCTGGACCGTTAGTTGTCACTCCTCAGATCGATCAGAATCTACCCCCAGTTTAGGGGAGAGTTTATGCAATAACCTGCAGGGAGGCAGAAGAAACGCTAGGCGTGGTCACAGATACGATTTATTTGTGTGACCAAGCTGCACATGCTTTGTTTGATCCTAGCGCAACACACTCATTTATGTCTGCTCGGTTTGCTGATTTGGTTGATATGAAGTTAGAACCATTGAGTGTGATTCTGCATGTTGCCACCTCGTTGAAAGATAATAATGTGTTGGTTTCGTTGGGCTGTGTTGATTGTAAAATCGTAGTTGGAGGTAGTAAGGAGAGTATCAATTTAGTTGTGTTGCCCATGTATGACTTAGATGTGATCATAGGAATGAACTGGTTGGGTAAACATGGGGCAGTAGTGGATTGTGATAGTAGGATAATCCGTTTCTATCCAGAAGGTCGCCCTAGTTTTGAATTTTTAGGAAGTCGAGGAGGAACCTCGATTCCTTTTGTCTCGTCTCTTGAAGTGACGAAGTTGATGACTGAAGGATGTCAGGCGTACTTAGTAGGAGTTATGACACGACTGCCGAGGAGTCCAAACTAAAAAGCATTCCGGTAGTATGTGAGTTTTTCGACATTTTTTCCCAGGAGATACCAGGATTGCTACTAGAGCGAGAAATAGAGTTCGTGATTGAGTTAGCTCTTGGAACGGAGCCGATCTCGAAGGCACCCTATAGGATGTCCCTATCAGAACTGAAGAAGCTAAAGGTGCAGATGCAAGAGTTGCTGGATAATGAATTTATTCGACCGAGTGCTTCACCATGGGGAGCGCTAGTGTTGTTTGTAAGGAAAAAGGATGGGTCATTGCGTCTATGCATCGGCTATAGACAGTTGAACCAAGTGACAGTGAAGAATAAGTACCCACTGCCGAGAATTAACGACCTATTTGATCAATTTCCAAGAGCTGCGGTATTCTCCAAGATTGACTTGAGAACCGGGTATCACTAGCTGAGAATTAAGAAGGAAGACATACCTAAGACTGCTTTTAGGACAAGGTATGGTCATTATGAATTCATTGTGATGCCTTTTGGATTGACTAATGCTCCAACCGCATTTATGGACTTGATGCATCGGGTGTTCAAGGAATTCTTGGACAGATTCGTCATAGTCTTTATCAACGATATCCTGATTTTCTCAAGGAGTAATAAGGAACACGAAGAGCACTTGAGGATTGTTTTGCAAACCCTGAGGAAACACTCACTTTACACTAAGCTTAGCAAATGCGAGTTCTGGTTGAATAAAGTGGCATTTCTTGGCCATGTGGTGTCCGAAGAAGGAATTGCTATGGATCCTGTGAAGATTGAAGCCGTAACAAATTGGCCTAGACCTACTTCGAAGTTTCTTAGGATTGGCAGGATACTACAAACGTTTTGTGGAGAAATTTTCATCCATAGCCATCCCCCTAATGAGGCAGACAAAGAAAAAAACGAGGTTCGAATGGACAAATAAGTGCGAAAGGAGTTTCCAAGAGTTCAAGCATCGATTGACAACCGCATCGGTGTTGACGATTTCATCAGGACTTGGAGGCTATGAGATATATAGAGATGCTTCGCCAAAGGGACTAGGCTGTGTGTTAGTGCAACATAGAAGAGTAGTGGTCTGTGCATCTCGATAGCTGAGACAGCACCAAATGAATTATCCGACTCATGATTTGGAGTTAGCAGCGATCATCTTTGCTCTAAAAATCTGGAGACACTATTTGTGTGGCGAAAAGTTCCAGATTTACACTGAACACCAGAGCTTGAAGCATCTGTTTTCCCAGAAGGAACTGAATATGAGGCAGCGTCGATAGATGGAGCTGCTTAAGGATTATGATTGCGACATATTGTATCATCTTGGGAAAGAGAACCGAGTCGCGGATGCGCTCATCTGAAAGTTGAGCATTGCCTATCTATTGGTGAAGGGATGGTCGTTAATCGAGGATTTGAGGGATTCTGAGTTCAGATTGGAAGTCTGTCAGTTATCCAGTTTGATGGCCACACTGAGAGTAGAACTTGAGGTCTAGGAAAGGATAAAATCCCTATAACATACGGATCCAGAAATTCAGAAAATCTTGGAAATGGGCGCGACAAAAGGAAGCCAAAATTCCAAGTGTTAGATGATAGAATCTTGAAATTTCGAGAACGTCTATGTGTGCCAAAGGACGAAGAACTCAGGAAAAGGATTTTATCAGAGGCTTGTAGGAGCAATTATAGTATCCATTCAGGAAGCACGAAGATGTATCATAACTTGCGTCAATATTATTGGTGGAATGAGATGAAAGTAGATGTGGCGAAGTATGTGGCAAAGTGCTTGACCTGCCAGTAGGTGAAGGCCCAACACTGTAAGCCTGGAGGATTATTATAGCCACTAGAGATTCCTGAATGGAAGTGGGAGCACGTAATAATGAATTTCTTGATGGGACTCCCAATGAGCGAAAGAGGAGCCACGATTCTATTTGGGTAGTTGGAGACAGGTTGACCAAGTCCGCGCATTCATCCTTGTGCGAAAGGATTTCGTAATGGATAGATATGCCGAATTGTACATAAGACAGATTGTGAGACTACACGGAGTACCGTGACAATTACCTCGGACAGAGATCCCAAGTTCACAGCGAACTTCTGGAAGAGTCTTTAAGATGCCATGGGAACTCGACGGCAATTTAATACGGCATACCATCCACAAACGGACGGACAATCGGAGAGGACAATTCAGACGCTCGAGGATATGTTGTGAGCGTGCGTAATAGATTTCAAAGGTGGATGGGAAGATCAGCTACATTTAGTAGAGTTCGCGTATAATAACAGCTATCACCTAAGCATCCAGATGGCACCTTTTGAAGCGCTCTGTGGAAGGACTTGCAGAACACCAATTTGCTGGGACGAGGTTGGAGAAAGGAGTATCATAGGCCCATAATTGGTGGAACAATCAGTGGAACTGGTGAAGATAATTCGGGGTAGACTGAAGACAGCGCAGAGTCGTCAGAAGAGTTATGCAGATAAACGGTGTAAGCCATTGGAATTTCAAGTAGGCGATCATGTTTTCCTTAAGGTGTCGCCGATGAGAGGATTATCTCGATTTGGAAAGAAAGGAAAACTGAGTCCAAGGCACGTAGGTCTATTTGAGATTCTGGAGCAGATTGGGACCTTAACTTACAGGCTTGCCTTACCGCTTAATCTATCCCAAGTGTACAACGTCTTTCTTGTGTCCATGCTACGGAAGTACGAATCGGCCCTGACGCATGTGCTGGACTACGAGGTTATAGAAGTGGATGATAGAATATCCTACGTAGAAAAGCCAGTCAGGATCGAAGACTGGAAGGAGCAAATTCTGAGGAATAAAATGATTTCATTGGTCAAAGTTATTTGGTAGTACTATGAAACTAAAGGCGCTACGTGGGAAAGTGAGGAAATGATGAGGCGTCAATACCCCCATTTGTTTGAGTAAATAGGCGTGATATAAATTTCGGGGACGAGATTTTTGTAAGGGGGAAAGAGTTGTGACATTCTGATTTTTCCTGTCATTTCAAGATTCATTAATGAGAAAGCATCTAGCGATGTATTTCAGTAGCATCTCGCTCGGATCTGATCAATCTTGAGTTGACTGACCAAAAGGAAAAGGCTAACGCGAGACGAGGTACGTGGACCTAGAGATTTCGAATAGGAAATGACACTTTGACTATAAGAATTGTCGAGGGGACATTTAGAGCCAGAAAAAGCCGATCTAAGGACGATTAAGGGATGCATTGCTAGCGTTATATGATTGGAGCGCGGGTAATACCGCTTAACCAATATATAATTTGCAAAATTTTCCTGAATCGAACAATGACGATCGAGATCATCAGAACTAGTGATAGACCCTCGCAATCACATGACAACCAAAGTCGTCATGAATTGACGAGCCCTAATTGTGATATGAATCACATGGTCGATATGCGTAACGTCTGCAAAAGTTGCCTGTCAATTCGGGATAGGCTAGAATTGCATTAGATAGAGAAATGATTCAGAAACAAGTCTTGAAAATTTGAAAAAGGAGAATCAAGAATTCCAACATTCCAATTGGATTGGCCGTTGCCTTATCGAAATAATTTGGAATCAGAAAAACGACGTTCTAGACGTCGGGGGTAAAATTATCATTTTGCCCCTCGAGCCCTAACCTTGCCTATATAATTGGACGAGGGCATTTTAATCATTAACCACACCCCTATAGCTATAGAAAATGAGGGGAATTACCAGCCATTAGATGCACTTTGATTGACCCCTTGGACAAGTGTCAATGGATGAAGCCTTGAGTTGATTATTCATTTTTAACCTACCATTCAACTCAAGTTGACTCTTGAAAAATTGAATAAATCCTCATTCTCTCTCCTCCTTGGTCGAATACCCCCTAAGCCTATCAATGATCTTCTTCCTCTTCTCTTCTTCTTCACCGAGAGAGCTCCAGGCCGACCAGTTCTGCCACCGCCGTTCGCTGTCGTTGACAGCCTTCTCCGGCTACCACCTGGACCTGAGCCAATCACCTGTTACTTCCTCATCCTCTTGCGATGTTCCTCAAGTGGAATCACTGCATTTGACACAGTGAGGAGCTTCGGCCGACCAATCTCCTGAAAGTCGACGGAAATCGTTGCAATGAGAGGTAAGCCACGGTTTAAGCCTCATAGGACCTCGAAATCTTGGAGTTTTTCAATCAAATTTTATGGACATCTAGGGGACACATAGATTGAGCTGTGGTAAAAATTTTGGGTAAAATTGATGGAGTTGTGACCCTAAATGGGTCTTGTGTTTGAAGGGCCAGAATTGACCGGTAGCAGACTTGGAGGAACCGGTGCTGTTCGAGGACTTTCTGGCGTCGCCTTGGCTCCAAATTTTCGATGAGACTTCTCAACCCTTAGAACTACATGTTGGCAAGTAGATTAATGATTAAATTGGGGATATAGACTAGCTTAATGGCTGTTAAGTAGGAGTATGCACAGAACCGAGTATGCCCTGTTTCGGTTCTGTGCAAATCGGTTCTGTGGGAGGCTATTGGTGTTGAAATTAAGCTTCAAATTCATCATTGAGAAGTGTGAGAATGTTAATTGATAAGTCCATGAGGTATATGTTTAGTGGGGTGATGATTTGAGCAAGAAAAGTTAATGATTAGATGAATTTCCTTAGGTTGCGTGGCGGACTTGATCTTGGATCGTTAGAACCGAACCCTTGAGGTGCTTGAAAGAGGAATTGTATTGAATTAAGCTCGAGATAAGGGAAATCCTAAGCCTTTGATAAGAGGATTGGACTCGATTGGACGATTGGTGTGTGAATTGATCGATTCCTGGAAGTTTATAATGTGGTGGCCCAATGTGCGTCCTAGAAAGATATGGAGGAGACGATGCTTGTGCTTTGAATTGATTGCCACATTTGAATGTCACAATTGATTGTTTCGCATGCTATGGATGTATTGCTCATGCTTGAGTTGCTCTCGATATTATGTATTATGAATTAAAATGAACTTGTGGCATGTCTGAGAGTAGTGACACCCTGAGGCGTGTGAGATGTGGGGTTATGTGGATGAATGCCCCGAGGCGCTGAGGTGCGGGGTTTGAATTGAATGGCACCCTAAGGCATATGGGATGCGGGGTTGTGAAGGCTATAGTCTTGATGTGTTGAAATGCGGGACGGAGTTGTGATGTGTCGACACAGGTCTGGAGTGACATTGAAAACCTGATGCATTTATGCGGGTTTGTCAATGAGACGGTCTGATGCGTTTATGCGGATCGAGCCTGAGACGTTCTAAACACGGGCATGAAAGGCAGACTGGAAGGGTGGAAGTTGTGATTTGACATAGCGACGAGTGCCTGATCCTTATGATGTGTTACGATGCCATGACTGCATGCTTGACATCTATATGTTGTTATTGATACTTGAATGTCACATGTGATTATTTGTATAAATTATTTGGGATTGCATCTGTCTGAGTGGACGGTCAGCCTAACCTAGGGTTAGGACCCACCTTACTGAGATGTATATCTCACCCCATTGAGGGACCCCATTTTCAAATCCTAGACCGTGATCATATGGCCAATCTGTTTTGAAGATCCTAAAGAGATGTCAGTGTATTTTGATGAGTTCCTCGACGGACAAGGGACTGTTTACGTTAGGAAGTGTACGGTCGTCTGGGTAGATGAGGGTAGTAGTAGCTGGAAGCTTCATAGGTACGAGATATGGTTTAGGAAGGTATGAGACGTTTCTACGGGGCCACTGAAGCCTACTGAGGTGCCCCATGGATTGATCCCTAGCTGGTGCCATCCCGCTCGGGATTCGGTAGAGGTCGAGGGGTCAGTCGCTGGTTCGAGGAATGGCCCTAAGAGGATCCTGACCTTGGAGGACACCGATGAGGTTATAGTGGTCGAGGCTACCGAGGACGACCTGGTGGAGCCGTCAGCAGATGAGACGCTCGAGGATACGGTGGAAATTTGCTCTGAGACTTTCTCGGAGTATAAGCCTACCGAGGAGGCGGAGGAGACTGATAGCTCGAGTAGCTCGACTTAGGAGGCTCTATTTTACTAGCCTGACATTTTGATGGTATTCTCGATATTTACTTCTTTTGCAACACTGAGGACTGCCTTTTGTACTGGCCATGCCACCTTACTAACCAGCTAGTTAGTTTATCGTGCCTTGTATGGATATTCGGATTTTATGTATTATTGGTACCCTCGCTATCCAGATCCTATTTCTTAATTGTACGGAGGAGTTTTTATATTGTCGCTTCCGCATGCTTTCTATATGATACATCTCTTGAACTATGTCTGAATCCTGAGATCTCGAGAGATAGTTTATGTTTGTAGGGAGTCGTGCGCTCGTGCATGGGGGCGCGGGGCGTGGCAATTTTGCCAAATGATAGAGGCACTAAGGACTAAGTTTTCATGATGATTTGGTAATGGTCGTGAGAGGAAAAGAACACGAATTTAAGGCGACGTTTTGGAAAAGCCTTCCGACTAGGAATTTCAAAAGCAAGGTTGCAATGTGATGTATGTATTATCCTTGGACCAATAGGCAGATTGAGAGGAAGATTCGAATGCTCGAAGGTGTATCACCGAAAGAAATTAAGAGAATAGAGAAAAGCAAGTACAAGTTGAGGACAGAGGGAAGCAATTGGGGAAGATAAATTTTATCAGAGGAGACAAGTGAGAATGCCAAGTAATGAGAGGAACTACTTTGGAGAATAATGATGCTACGAGGCGTCAGTAACGCATGAGATTAGATAATTGGAAAATGGCAATTTTCGAGGACGAAATTTCTTTAAGGGGGAAGAGTTGTGACATTCTAAATTCTGACCCTCTCGAAGCTATTGAATGAAAGGATATTGATTGATGTGTTTCAGTTGTAACTCGCTCGAAGTTGGCCACTTTTGAGTTAACTGACCAAAAGAGAAAGACTAACACGGAGTCGGGTAGGTGTACTTGAGGAATTTGAATGAGAAATGACATTTTGACCATAAGGACTGTCGAGGGAATATTTTGGACTAACAGAGATTGATCTAGGAACGATCGTGGAATGCCTTGCTAGCGTTATACTTTGGGACGCGGGTGATTCCGCTTAACCAATGTGTAATTTGCGAGAATTTCTTAAATCGAATTCCGATTATCAAGACTGCAGGAGCTAACAATAAATCCTTGCAATAACATGACAACTAAAGTTGTCACAGCTTAAAAAATCTCAAGGTCGATACGCGTAGCGCTTGCAAGGGTTGTCCGTCAATTTAAGATAAATTGAAATTTAAAGTCGACAAGAGTTCGACATGAAATTGAATCTCGAGATTTGGGTATTGGACATTTAGGAATTCCAACATTTGAATTGAAATGAACGTCGTCTCATCGAGGGTGATTTATTTTGAAAAAATGAAATTTTGGACGGAAAGTGTAAAATGACCATTTTGCCCCTCAACCTTTGTCCTTGCTTTAAGAACTAATGAAGGTCATTTTAGGCCCTTTATATGCTGCCAAAAATCAATGTGGGTGAGGTCAAAGAAAGTCAATGGTGGACCAAAATCTTCTAGAAGCTTGCCAAGTGTCAACCAAGGAGAGGCCAAGCATTAATTACCCATAAAATCAAACTTGTTAAAATTAAACCCTCAATTATTTGTGGAGAGCTTCATGTCAACCCCTCTTCAGCTGTGCACCCCCTATCTCTTTTCCTCTTCATTTTCTTCCTTTTCTCTCTCGCCCGAGAAACCCTCTCGCGGACAAACAAAAACTGCTTCACTATTCCGGCCATAACTTATCCTACATCGGATTGAGGTGAAACCATCGCCATATGAAAGCGTATTGTCTTGCCATTCTAATAAGGTATTATGAACTTAATTTGGTCCAGCCGTTTGTCCCATAAGTCTGTTTGAGTGGGCAAATGTCAAAATCTGATCCGATTTTAGAAAGGTTCCGTTTTTTAGGGTTTCGCGACTTCAAATGACTCCATATTTTTGGTGAGTCACTCTAAACTCATAGTAGGACTTTAGCAAGCAGAGGTTGAATATTTGTTGAGGTGAAAATATATTTTGATGGAGTAGATGACTTGATTTTGTAAGGGCAAAAACTGCCCACTTGCTATTTGGGTGGAGTCGAGCCATTTGGAGGCTCTTGAAAGTGTCGCCTTGCTATGGAATCCTCAATAAAACCCCTAGAGACATTGTTTGATGTGTTGGCAAGGGGATTGTGTGAGGAATTGGGGTTTATGAGTGAATTTAAGGGCTATTTTGTATGTTTTGCCTAGGACCGATTCTGCCCTGCCCTAAGTCGAGTAAACCGAGCAATTTGGGGACTTGTCGGAGTGTCGTTGTGTTTCAAAATCCTCGGTAAGATGTTCTAAAGCAATGATTGATTTGTTAACTTGGTAGTTGTTTAATGGAATTGAAGTTGGAATAGTTTTAACGATAAAATTATGAATTATTCTTAGGGTCATGTACTTGTTATATTCAACCGGTTGAGGACTGAACATGGTGGCTCATTTTGGGTGGAGTTTTTAACTCAATTGATGGGATAAGTGTTTCCTAAACCCTTACTTGAATATTAGGATACTACTGGATAGAGTGGTTGAATGATGATTGCTTTTTGAAGCCTATGGCTTGAATTGCTTGATTAAGTAGTGGATTCCATGAGTTGAATGGCATAGCATGACAATTGAACTGTGATATGCCTTGATGACATATTTGGCTATTGAGCCTTGATTGTTTAATTGGCTGTGATGCCTACGTGATTTATATGGCTATAGTGCCTGTGATACTGGATTGGCTATGAAGTCCCTGTTATTGAATTGACCATAGTGTCTATGTTATTGAGTTGGTTATAGTGCCTATACTATATAAACGGCTACAGTGCCGATGCTATATGAATGGGTAGTAGTGCCCCAGCGACGAATTGGCTTGTAGTCCCGAAGATTGCATTAGCTTGGTGCCCTAGTTATACCGATTGGCCTATGGCCCCGGTGGTATCGATTGGCTATGAATCCCAGTAATATTAATTGGCATGTTGCCCCGATGATATCAATTGGCCAGATGCCTAGAGAAGTACCAATTGACTATGAGCCATGATGATATCGAATGGCCTGTGGCCCCGGTGATATCAATTGGCCAGAGAGCCAGAGAAGTACATCGCGACTAAGAGCCCAGATGATGAATGATTGAGATGACTTTTAAAGTTACGTGTGCTTATTTATATGCTATGTGTTAGAAGCTTGAACCCGTGAGATTAAGTACATATGACTCTAACTTTTGATTATGCATATCTTGCTAAGATAGTTGATTGGTGGATGCCTTGTGCCATTGCTTGGACAATGTTCTGCATCTGATGTCGTTTCATGGTCTGGGGGCACTAGTGTTTAGGTTTAGGTTTCACTTACTGAAATTTATACTCATCCCGTCGTGGGATTACCATTTTTCAGGTCCTAGATAATGAACTCTCAAGGTTGCCAAGGATTAGTGTATATGAAGAAGAATTTGCAGAGAAATGGATTTACTCTTTTATGGTTTTAAAAATTTCATGTTGTATTGAGGAGAGAATCTTAATCTATAATTTTGATTAAGAGTTCACGAGAAGAAGTACCCTTTGTCCTGAGTCATCTCTTCTTTTATTATATGGAGTTGTTTCTTACTTCCGGTTAATAAGGGATTTGTTGAGTTATGGCCGAATGACCCTAGGAGAATATTGAAGATCAACGGCCTGGTGGGATGTTCGCGTGCTCGCGGGGTTCGGTGCGTGACACCTTCATTGGCTAAGTCCAATCCTCACCTCATTTCTTTCGACTGATGTGTGCGAATTGTATCTGTGACATCACTGAGCATTTCTATGTGTTTTGATTGCATTGAAATTGAGTCGAACCTCGCATTTGAACCCCGTCGCCATTGCCGACCTTGTCGACGCTTCTCTTGCTCAAGCTAGCCTAAACCAGGTCAATCGGACCTGTTGGTAAGTGTTCTGAACTCATATAGATGCGATTGTATGAAAGAATTGACTCAATATGTTTTTTGTTTCTTGAATGGACTTCCATGGTTGTAATCGACATTTTGCGTGCTGCACATGATTCAATAAAAGAAATTCTATGATTCTCATATATGTTAAACTAGAGATTATTACGAGTCGAACGACATCAGTTTCGTGTTAATCGGTTTAGGTTTAGTCGTTGATCGGAGCCGGAGAAGTCTCAGCCGTCCGTTTAGTTACAGTCGGGAGGTTAAAGACGAAGCTAACATGGCGAGTCAACGAGTCGGCGGCCTAGGTGGCTGAGTGCGATTGGTCCACATGGATGTTAAGTCAGCTCGATCGTTAGTCTGTTAGGCTGAGTTAATTTTGATCCAACGACAGAGGTTAATTTAGCCCTATTTTTAATGGCCATCCGATTAGTAATTTGGAATATCTGAAAATATTTTTTTTGATTAGAAAATCAAAATAGGTTGAAACGGTGCCGTTTAAGTTAGTAGTCGAGCGGCGTCGTTTAGATTAGTGAGGATGGATGGTCCAGATCGAGTCTTAGATTTTAATCGTGGCCGTAGGTTTAAGTAATCGGATCTGATGGTCGAGAAGTAGTCGACTTTTGATCTGAGCCGTAGGTTTTAGTCAACTGATCCTGAGATCGTGGAGTAGCCACGTGGTTCAATAGGAACAATCAGATTAAATCCGAATAACCAAAAAATAAGAAAATATGGAACGGTGCAATTTTGGAGCAGTGGTCGCGCAGGTCCGAGTTATACGACCCAAGTGGGTCGGGTCGACCTGGCCCGAATCATATTTTTTAATAAAAAATTCAAAAAATGATTTTAAAAATAATAAAAAATCAAACAAATTCTAGAAAATTCTAAAAAATGTTAGAAAATCCTAGAAAATCCTAAAAAAAGGTTGGAAAATTGTGAAAAATTCCTAGACATTCTATAAATTCTCAAAAATTGATGAATGACCATAGATAACCGGTCAATCCTATTTTTGAGATTTGTTATCCGTGTTTCTGAAAATTGACGATGTTACCCTTTAGGGGTAAATCGCACCTATTTTGTATATGAAATAGGTCAAGAATCCAAATGAGAATTAGGGTCAGTTAGATGATCAATTCTTCTAATTGGATTTTCGAATCTCGTCCTTTGCTAGAGATGACGATTTTACCCCTCAAAAAGTAAATTGTCTTTTTTATTCCGATCGAGTCGTGAAAATTGCTCAGAATTAGGATTTCGATCTAGTGGTCGACTAATCTTTATGTTTGTGATTTTCACTTCTCATCACCTTCTGTAATGACGATTTTACCTCTCAAAGGGTAAATCGCTTCTAAAATTTCTGAAAATTTCTGAAAATTCCCGAAAAATAGCAAATTGATTGATTTGGTGACTAATCCTATTTTCCCTATCTTTTGACTCAACATTTAATTTGAAATGACAAATTTTCCCTTTTTAGGGTAAATTATCCTAAAACTTTTCAAAATTATGATTTTGGCCCTCAAGGGTAAATTGTGTCAAGAACACTCCTGAGCCTTGATTGACATTTCTCTAGGTTAATAGGGCCTTACTAGGGATGTCACGCTACATTCACGTGATTTATCCGGACGTTTGGATCCTTGATTTGCGCATTTATTTTTACTGATTGTAAGTGTTAGAATAGTCACTCCTGTCTACATGAAATCCTAGATTTAGGGTCTGTACCCCCACTCACCTGTATGAAATCTTAGGATTAGATAAATCATTTAACTTAGGTGTCGAAAAGGCGTCAATTTCGATAGTTGGCGTAACAAAACTCTCGATCCCGTTTCTCTAGTTATTGCAAAATCGAATATAAGCTCCCAACTATTCGATAGAGTTTCTGATTGCACCCTCCACAAAACGATCGGTGGCAACTCCTTGGCATGCACACGTATCACATATCACTAGACCACACTAAAGGTCGACCATGCATACCTCCGTTGCGACTTGGGTAACGGGCCTTGGGAGAGGCCCGCATTCGATCAGACGGAACGGCTCATTAACCCCCTCGCCTTGAAAGGCCCCTCCGAAGACCGCGAGAGGGTCGTGACACACGTTTCAACTTCAAATCACATGCTTGGTCTCCTTTTCTTCCATTCCTTCCATTCCCAGTATCAATATAACTCTTGGTACACCTTCGTGCTATTCCAATAGATGTCATGATTATTCCTATGAACTTCTCATAATATCATCTCTTTAAGTTTCTCTTCCATTCGTGGGGACGTTTCCTTGCCCATGACTTAAAGGTTTCCATTCTCAATTTCAATGTTTCTTCTCTAGGTACTCAAAAGTCTGGATTTTCTCCTAATTACTCTTATTCTTAGCCCTTAAACAATTTCATCCACGTTGCTTCACATTCAGTTCTCTTGGGCAAATAAATACTTCAAATTCTTATGGTCTGTATAAATTCGGAACCTTATTCCACGCAAGTTGTGTTTCCTAAACTTCGGTATAGGGACGATTGTATACCAATTCCAATCATGCATTGGGTACTCCTAGTCCGGAGGTCTTATGGCTGCGATGCGTAAACAATAACCTTCCACGTTGCCCTATTTCACGTTCTAATTTCTATTTTGTGTCACATCATCGTAACTCCCACCACTCTCACTTTCCAATGGAAACACCAACATCGGCGCGGTTAGCTAGGCTTAAGTCCTTGGGCTCCTTTCTATATTCGTTCACCCACTCGCGCTACTTCTCGTTCTCAGCCCATTTCCTTAATGGAATAGTCCTTGTGGGAAGTCTTCCCACGATCGTCAATAGTAACTCATCAATTCTAGAAAACTTTCGAATTTCAGTAACTCACGTCGACTTTAGTTAATCCATCATCATTTTCTACCTTGAAGATTTTACAAGGGTCCCATCTCTCAAATTCATTTGACCATGAGACTTCATTTTATTAATCCCAAAGCTCGCACTCTTCACACTTAGCATACACCGAGCGTTTTCTTAGGGTTAGTAGGATAATTCCCAAAGGCTTTTCAGATCCTTACTCGCCAGATGTCGTATTGTCTCAATTTCTTTTTGCATCATGTACATGAGGATCTGTAACTCGGCTTTTTGCTTTCATGGATCCCCAATTTGACCATGTAGCATTTCTTCATTTTTTTTGTCACACCTTCTTTAGGAAGTATTAGCGTCATAACCACTGGATTCCATCATCAATCAATATGACTTAATCTAAATTCCATCTATTCGACTGAGCATCAACATTATCTTAGAATCTTACATTGTCCGCCAGACAAGTCTCTCAGAATCATTTTCTGGAGATCATTTGAGCTCCACATTCTCTTTTTCCGTCAAGATGTTCAATCTCGACACCAAGACAAATGGAATTTCTTTTTCCTTCTACGCTAGGGCATTTTCTCATGTGAAGGTAACTATACCCTTCAGTGGCCTTCTCTTACTTCGAATCCATCTTATCCTCCTTATTCCATAGGACGTCAATCTTGGAGTCTGTGCCAACAATGGCGTTCTTACTCCAGGAGTCAGATGTCACCACACTTGACATTCTTCTTCTAATGACTTAGTCATCTCAAGTGATAAAGTTCCAAAGAGTCGAGATTCTTCCTCAGTCTCCGCACATCCACAACTTGGACATCTGAATCGGTCAAATCAAATCTCCTTGCGGTTACAATCTAAGCACCCTTTTCACTTAATCATCCATTAGAATCATGAATATCTAAGACTTCCAAATCCATTCACTTTCCTTTTTATCAACGATCATCTCGTGGTCCAATCGTCTTTAAGGACAGTGCCCTATTCTTTAAGGGTGATATCTCGCAATGTCATTTTTAGTGGCTCCGATTCAGCCTCAATCAATCTCGTAGAATCAATAGGATCCGACAGACTGACACGTCAGTCTCCTTAATATTTCTCATGACAGCAAGAAGTTAATCACCTTAAGTCTCATGCCAAGATAATGATCATTCCCTACAGGCACCTTCTATATTCCGAAAATGGAAATCTCTATACGCATAATTCATGAATGGGAATTCTCTTGCTTATTCCTCTTTCGATCATTCACTTCTTTCCTTAGGACCCATTACAGTTTCTCAGAATCAGGAATAACAACAAGCCATAAGGCTTCCAAGTTTCAATTCACTCAGGGACTAACTCGTTTTATTCAAAGGTCCTTAACCACCTTTAGTACACTTAGGCAATCTTGAGAACTCTGTCTCGTGTTGGTCGATCGCCTTCAGATCTTTGCAAAGCTAATAGAATCCAAACAACCCTTACCCTCGAGCAATCCCACAAGGTACTTCCATTGGACAACTCAACGAAGGCGATCCAGGTAGATACAATGCTTTCAAGGAAAACTCTTCTTTTGGTGACCTTTCACCATTCATCAACAGCCTTTTAAGGCTAATAACTCTAGAGTCACTCCCTTCCTTAGTGAGCTCAATACTTCTAAGGTTCTTTTCCAAATTCTCAATCCAGAGAAGGCAGTGTAGGGATCATCTTCTCCCTCGGATCTTAGTCAATCTCAACCTTATGATCCATTTTACAAGCTATGCAAAACTCTCGGGGTTCTTTTCCACGTTTTCAATTTAGAAATGAATACTCTCAGAGTCACCTTTCTCACCACTTAATTCATCAACACTAGCATTAGTCACCTTAGTGACCAAAGCAACAATGGCAACCCATTCTCGAGTTTACCTATCCATCTATTTCTCCCTTTTCCATTCAAAGTTCTTATGACCCTTTCAACTCTTGGGTCTCGTACAATTCACAAGGTTAATGCTCTTTCATTACTCATACTCCAGTTGTTCTTCTTTGTAAAATTCTCGTGATTCCTTTCAGTTCTTGAATCTTCTTCTATGTTGCATACTCGAGTCAATTGCTCTGTTAGTGACCATACTCTAGTCGTTCAACCTCATTAGGTTCTCATGACACTTGAACCACTACAATTCCCTTCAGAAATTAAAGACTTAAGTCATCTACTCAAGTCTAGGAGTCTCAGGCTGCTCATCTCATCATTTAACACCAGCCAATGACCATCCAGTGGTTTCTAGGCAACTCTCAACTAATTTTCATTATTTAGGGATTTCAAATCATCCTTAATCAGTAAACACTTATCAAATCAACCTCAACTAGGCAATTTCTCAATTAACATTCATCTACCAAGCAAGCCTTAGCTTGGCAGCTATCAGACAAGTACTCAAGGCATCAATTCAATAAGTCAATTGCTCATACTTTAAGTCTAGAGTCATTCACCACTCTAGCATAAACACGGCAGGCTATCTCAATTTCAAAAGCATCAGCCAAGCAACATTCAATAAGAAAATTGGCCAAACAGGCCAAACATACGCGTCAATCATTTCTCTTTTTCAATTAATACCCATTGCCAAGTAGAAGCTCTTAACCATGTCAATTACAGACGCCATAACAAATGCCAAGCAAATTTTGAAAATTTACCTTGAGGATCAACTCAATGCAATACATCCTTTAACCAAAATCAGACTTAACCTGATGTCTAGACTCTCCCTTTCAAGTTATGATTTGGGTCATTCCTTCCTTCTTGCTATCTTAGAAGCCTGCCAGGAACCGTTCATTGTCTAAACCTCTCTGTCCCGGCGATCATTCCCCACCTTCATCAAACCTGATCTTTGAAGGTTGTCCTAAATCATACATCTACGGAGAGAGTCCCATTCCATACGTACCATACCATGCTTCGTTACGGTTTATAGGTATCCCGTCAGCTTGTCCCAAACCAAACGACAGTTTATTAAGCCCGAAAGTGATAAGCTTGTACATGCACATTCCTCAACTTTTATTTTAATGCCACTAACACATGCACTGCATGATTGTCCTCATTATTCGTCACACTAATTCGTCTCCAGATCCATTCTTATCAACATAAGATTTCTAATTCCACCAGTGGTTGTCGGATCTCATAGATTACTTGCCTATGTTCAACCATATTCCTTAAATTGGGTCATTGATAAGCCACGGTCACAATCATATAATCCAACCGACCCTCTATTCATAAGCAATTCTTTGTTAACTTCAGGCACACTTACAACCTCAAAATCCATGCTTATGACTCCTTAATTTATGCTTGCTTCCTTGGCAACTTCAATCATAGCATCACCCGATATCATCCCTTAACATCGATACTAGGACCATTGGAATACAACACAAATTCTAGCCTATACTTCTCAAGATCCAGCAATCTAGTAGGGCGCACGTGGCACCAACCCTCTCTCCTCGTCCCTGCTTCGCACAGAGAGAGAGAGAGAGACAAAACAAAGGATCGTCCGTGCAATGCTCTTTTCCTTTTGGCGACGGTCTCGGAGTCGAGATGGCGCGACGAACATGTTTCTTTCATGACTTGAGAGTCGAGACGAGGTAAAAGTTTATTCTTGTTGTCGAACCAAAAAAGCCCACATCTCATAAAATTGACATTCCCCTCCCCACCAAAAAAAGAAAACAAAGAAAAAAAAAGAGGAAATTCCGAATGTTCGAGTTCGTTACAAATCAATGGTTTAGGCGATGCACAATACTCAATCCTAAAGGTCTCATTATCTGAATGTCTTCTAGTCATCATTCCTTATCACTCCAAGTCTCAATCAAATTGGATCGAGCTGATCTTGTTCTGATACCAAATAAATGGGGATGTCACACCCCGAAGTCGGAGGGCACACGAACATCCCACCATGGCCATTGCTCTTCCTTGCTATAGATACCCAAGATCCGCCGGCCAACACCAAATCAAAGCTTCTAAATGAAATGCATGCGGAAGTAGTAAACAATTCCATACATAAAAACAACAAGATGACTTAAGACATAAATAGGGTACACTATTGAGGTTACAATTCTAGTCCCCAAATTCAATAAGCAATCCTTAAGGTCACAAAAGATCATTATCTATTCTCTTTTTCCATAGTTGTCTTCCAACATCAATCTATGGCAAGCTCAGGTTTCCATTGTCTAAGACCTGAAAATATTAATCCCACGACGGGTTGAAATAACAATCTCAGTAAGTTGACCCTAACCCTGAGCTAGGCTATTAGTACCTCCAAGCACATTTGAAAAACATGCATGCTCTAAAGTAAATTCCTTTCAAACACAACAACTGGCAACACATGGCATGTCAGGCATTTCAGGCATAATGTCACAATATTTAGTTCACAAGTCACTTCTCGTGGGCTCACTGGCCAAAACACTTCTCAAAAGCTCAATCTCACCATGGTCCTTTTTTTTCCGAATAGCTAGATCGATGTTGATACACTTCAGTCTCGTCATACTTTCCATTTTAATGGCTATGCCTGCGTCAACATGCATCAGGCTCCTCATACTTCCAATTTCAATGGATGCCCATGTCAACATGTATCAGGCTCATCATACTTCCCATTTCATTGGCCAAGCTCGCTGTCTCTTCTTTTCTTTTCTTTTTCTTTTGCTTCGGGCTAATGGGTTTTCAATCAAGTCCCGACTCTAAAATATGGATCACGGGCTTTGATCGGTGCGAACCTTCCAGGCCTATGCCAAATTACAGCGGGAGTAATTTTAATGATTTCTCGACGATAAGAGTCAATCACTTTCGACATTGGTGTGGTCGTAGTAGCATGTGATATGTGTACATGCATTTAGAGTCGTCACTGGTCCTTATTAGAAGATGAACCAGAGACCTCACTGACCGATTGAGAGAGATCGATCAGTTCTATTTTTTATTGAATTTTCAAATTTTCTAAATTTTTGTTAATTTTCTAAATTTTAAATTATTTAAAATATTTTCGGGCTGGGTCGATCCTGGCTCGTGCCTCTCAGCGCTCGGCCCGACCGTACGGGTCGAAAACCGATCTAAAACGACATTGTTTTGGTTTTTTTTTTTCACAATATTTATTATTTTCTTAATCATTTTCTGAATTTTCCCCATCGAATGCTCGAGATTGCGCCACGTGGTTTCGTCTAGTGCGTCCGATGTTGATTTATTAAACAAAACTCAAAAACGCGACCAGACGATCCACAAGCCACCATTTTGCACGAAAGTGGCCACCCGCTTTTTTTAATTTCTGAAAAAACATTTATTTAATTTCAAAAATCTTTTTAATTTGAAAATTCAAGATCGCGACACGTGGCGAAACCACAGCCGTCCGATCTTGGCCTTTTTAGACGCAGCCCCACCTTGCTGACATGGTCGACTACGTGGTGCGCCACGTCAGCATTGACCGTTGACCGGGTATCGCCTTGCCGGAGAAGACGAGAACGTCGGCCTCTCATCAGATGGCCATAACTCAGCCATCCGACGTCCGATTGGGTTGAAACCAACTCCATCAGAACCTAATCATCAAGCTCTACAATATATCCGAAGGAGACCACATAGAATCTATTGAATCAAAACTCTTATTTCAATTTTCCGGCGAAGTCACTGAATTTTGGCAAGCATAAATTTCAACATAGATAACCATCTAAATTGCAAATTTGGCACATAACCAGCACGTATGATGACTTAGAAGACTTACCTGAGGTCTTTGAGGCCCTATGGTCATCGGCCGACAACCTCCAGCTCCGGACTCTGGCAAGATCGGTTCACGCATTCGGTCATATGCCATTTTAGACCAGATTCATCCAAGCAAATGGTAAAGTCAGGCTTAGCGAACATTCTTGACTCAAACTGGAGTGAGAAATCACGCAAAGGAATGATTAATAATCTGAACTGAGCTCAAGGGATCAAAGCGACCCCAATGGAAATTCGTCGATCATGTACCACACATACCTAGAAACTTACTTGAATGATTTCCACGAAGCTCAGTGAGAGATATTGAACGAAACGGTTCATTAAATTCTACGATATGTGTCGTTAGAATGGTCGGGAACTATCGGCTTTGGTCTGATTCGATTTTAATCGAATCAGACCGAGAAGCCCTGTTCACTGGAGCAAAAACAGAGCAATAATAGGGCAGAACTGACCTGATTTTTGTCGGCAATGGTGGCGACGATACGTGACGACAGCGACGGTGACGAGTTGGTCCTCAGTCTCCCTTTCCTTCTCTCTCGATCCTCCATCTCTCTTGCTGCGGATCCCCTCCTAGAGTTGTCGGATCACCTCTCCTGCCTCTCTGCCCTCCTTTCTTGAAAGAAAAATATATAATTTTGCCTAATTCGCGCAATTGTGCAATTTCAATGAACAATTGGACTAAGCTGCAATGTAGACCAATCAAATTGAATGTCAATACTCCAAAAAATGCAAAAATTACAAATTAAAAGACTCAAATGATATTTTTTAACCAAATTCAACTCTATGCGTTGTGAAGGAACTAATAAAATTAAACTTGAATTTTCTATTTTTGTGAGATCAAAATTGAAAGATAATTAAAATAAAAATATAGACTACTTTTATACATTTTTGTAACCTCAGATTCTATTTTTTTTTAATGATTTTTCATGTATTTTTCCATTTTTTGAAAATATTTTTTTTTAAAAAAAAATTGTCCATCTCTTTAGCTTGGCAAAGGCTACCAAAGCTAATTTTTTATTTTTTTGACTTTTTATTAATTTTCTATGAATTTTCAAAAAATAAAAGAAAAAGACTAATAAAAAAGCAGGTGTCAACACTGGCGTCAACACGCATCAGGCTAAATCATACATCTATGTTCAATGGCTAAGCCCGTGTCAACACGCATCAGGCTCATCATACTTCTCATTTCATTGGCTAAGCCCACGTCAACACGCATTAGGCTAAATCAAGATTTCCATGGGCAACCCGTATTCTGACGCATCAAGTTCCAAAATGCCATTTCAATACTCATATCTACACATATTTAGTATATCCCGTATTCTGATGCATTAGGATATAAATCGACCTCGCGTTCTGACGCATCAAGGTTCGATTAGCCATTGAATCTCAATTGTATCAATTAAGGACTGCCATCATATGCCATGCTTATCATAATTCAAGGGCTCATGATTTAAGCACGTCAGGCATATCATTTCAAGCATACCATTCAGCCTTATAGAAAAACTCATGCGTTCACATTCAACCATATGACCACTGATTGCATAATCATGCGTCGAACATGTAATTTCAATCAAACACACTGTCACATGCCACATTTCACACATGGCACCTCATCATCAAGCATTCACAGCATCAATTTAACACTTTTTAGGCATGAAAACATGGTACTCAATCAAGGACAAGTCATCAAAATCTCAATTCACCAAATTACGCTCTTGGCCTCCACAACCAGGTTCAATCACGAATAAACTTAAATATTTCTGCTAACTTTTTAGAAAATAAAAATTTAGAGTCTGGTCTTACAGACGTGTGAGCAAAAACGAGGCTTAATTTGGACACCGGACGACCTAGAACGAGTCGTTTTAAAAACGGTGTGTGTTGAAAATAGATTACTCTGCATCTCGGGTCACTAACATTTTTCACCTCTAAACAGCCCTTCAACCACTTCAAATTCAACCACAAATCACATATTAGTAACCTAACATCCTAACGAAGAGTTAGAAGTCTTCTTACCACAAAATCTAGCAAGCGAAATCCCACAATCGACTGCTTGAAGCCTATGAACCAAGCTGACCAAAATAGGCAGAATCGGTTCCTAGAAATTTCGCACAAATCGGCCATTAAACTTAATTCAAACCTCATTATAATCAACATACTCCATGCTAACATCTACATCTATGTGTTAGATTGTCTTACAAACGATTCTAGGGCAAGGCGACACTTTGACGATTTTCAAAAGTGCTCAGTTCCCAAACCGATCGAAGAAGGCAGATTCTGCCATTGAGAAAACCCATCAAGTTCAACCATCAAAACCCAACTGTCTTCAGCAAAATCCCAATATCAAGCCACTAAACCTTAGTACTAGGTCTTACGAAGATCTCACCTCAAATTGGGAGTGAAATAAGCTCCCAAAGTTGGTCTAAAGGGGCTCAAGTTCAGGCCGGGTCTGATTCTAACCTCCTTGGACTCCGGCGGTCAAACGGATGGCTAGTGGCGGTGGATGGTTGATAGGAGGATAGGGGTTTGTAGAGGAGAGGTTGAGGGTCGTCAAGGTGGTCGGTGATGGGTCGAACAGTGGCCGAAAGCCGATGGCGAAGCGAGCGAACGGCGGTGAGGGAGCTTGGCCGAGAGAGAGAGTGAATGAGAGAGAGGAAAAGAGAGGATGAGGGAGGGAGATGGTCTTCGGCTGGGTTAGAGGGAAGAAAGGGTCTTCTTTGCTTAATCTCCAAGTTATGAGAGAGAGTAGAATGGTAGGTGATGACTAGACTACTAATTATTTCATCTAGGCCTCTAATCTAGGGTCTAAGTGGACTAAACCTCCCAAATTATTATACTTGTCTCCTTCCACATAAAAAAAATTGAGCTAAATTGACTAATATACCATCAATTATTCGGTCACTAAGGGGTTGGGTGATGACTAATTTGCCGTTGCTTGGTCTTAAAAGAAGGAATGTCCTTTGAGGGGCAAAAGAGTAATTTTTCACTTTCAGTCCAAATTTCACTTTTCTAATCTTAATTACTCTTGACGAGGCGATGTCCAGTTCTTTGCGAATGTTAGAATTTTTCATTGTCCGATATCCAATTTCCAGATTAATGCCATTGTCTGTTTTCCGTCAATCGTAATCTCAGCCTATCTCAAACCGACGAGTGGCTCTTGCAGACGTTACACGTATTGACTCAGTGATTCTCATCACACTAAGGGTAACTCAAGCCACGACGACTTTGGTTGTTATGTAATTGCGAGGGTCTATCGCTAGCTCCGACGGTCGCAATCGTAAGAGTTCGATTTAGGAAATATTTGCAAATCATACGTCAATTAAGCGGAATCACCCGCGCTCCAATTGTATAACACTAGCAATGAATCCCATAATCCTTTATAGATCGGCTTTTATTGGCTCTAAATATTCCCTCGACAATCTTTACAATGAAAGTGTCATTACTTATCCAAGTTTACTAGGTCCACGTACTTGTCATGTGTTAACATTTCCCTTTCTGGTCAGTCAACTGGAATTGATCAGGTGCGAGCGAGATAAAACTGAAATACGTCGATAAATCTCTTCTCATTCATACATCTTGAAATGACCGGGAATTCAGAATTTCACGTAGGGTGATCTCAATGCAACCATACGAAGGTCATCAGCATAAGAAAAAAAAAAAAAGGCGCGCGTGAAATCCATAGCGGTAAGACCCAATTAATGCAACCATCGTTTCACTTGCTTCTACTTCTTCTTAAGTTCTGTGAATTTCTTCATGTTCTTAAGCTTGTCCACGGAGACGACGCAAAGCGGACAAACCGCAAAGGAGGCCATGGCCCCTCGTAACGGCGGATACGAGTCGCTCCATTGCCTCCTCCACCACAATCTCAAACCCCCAAGTCTTTTTGGTCTTCCTTTCTCAATTTGCATCTCTTTCCCCATCTCGGTGTCACTCGATCGATATTGGCTCGCGGAGCAGTATCCGGTCGATTTGAATCCTCGTCATCGTTGATCCGATTGATTTGGCGGTATGTTTTTGGGGTGGTATCGTCTTCTTCGATTGGATTATGACCCAAGTGAGTATGGAAATGAAGTTGATTTCGTGAAACCGGCGGAATTAGAAACGACAAAGTTACGTTTTCTGTAAGTTTGATGATGCTAGAATCTACATATTTCGAATGGGTGCTGATCAGGAGAGGAAAGGCTGCATGGAGAAGGATTGCTGTGGTAAAATCTTGGAATGAAATATGCAAATGATGTGGTCAGATAGTAGAATTCTGTTCTACTCGGTTTATGTTGTCTCTCTGCTCGCTTTTTGCAATTGAACTTACGGAATTTGCACGAGTTGCGTATGCTTTGCTGTTTGGATGAATATTGATGTCATTAGTCAATCTAGGAGAGCGTATGATCTGTCCTGCATCTCACGGGTCTGCATATGTGCACATACCATTTACTAATAGGAGCTGGACTTCTGTCGGAAATGTGGATCATAGGGGTTCTAGTGGTGTTATTCCATTATTTTTCACGATCGGAATGGTTGTGACCTCCCGAATCGTATGACCATCGACTATTTAAACACAAAAATAATTACAGAAGTAAGGATAGACAGTTTAAAAGTCTAAGTATAGAAGGTTGGAGTTGATCGAGTAATTTTTAGTCTGAATGAATTTTGAATTGACATGGATCAATCGCCCATGAAAATATTTGTTGAGACAGTTGAAATGACTCAGCAATCGTTGCCTTTCTTCTTTCTAAAATGTCAAAAACTCAAAGCCTGTCATTCCATTGTGATACAATCTTACTTCATCGTTAAATCTTTATGATATTGATTTCAGGAAGTCAGTCGTTTACTTATTGGATTGAATTGTGGAGCCACTCTTGAAGTTGTTCCTCTGGCAGATTCTGCAAAAGCTCTCTCATCTGAATGTAACTTTGACATACAGGTGATCCTGTGTTTTCTGCTTTTGTGCTGCTTATTGGATGTGGCGATTTAAAGGCTGTTGCTAAGAGTCCTGGTCGCACAAGTCTACACTGTTTCATGTGCTTCAATACCATTTGGTTGGAGTTCGATAAAGACTCACTATAAGTCAAATAGGTTCATCATGTACATCAGTTTTCTAGATAGTATGAAACTTGTCTACTTATCACATTCCTTCTCGGACCACATGGAGAATCTGAATGTGTGCATAGGAAATACTTGCTTGTCATGGGTGAGATGACAACAATGGCACACAAAGTTGATTAACTCCACCCAACAAACACTCAATTTATGATTGCCTTAATCCAATGTCACCTCAACAGCCTCTGAAGCAAGTTCCTCCAGCATTGCTTAGGCGTGCAAATGAAAGTTCAAACCAACATCAGCTTACGTTATTTTAAAATAATAAAAGAAGTTTTGGAAGTTCTCTGAGGAACATGAGCAAAGATCTCCCAATGTGTGCTCCTTGGTCCCTTTGCTAAGGGGCATAGGGAGCTTCTATTTATAACTCAGTAATCTTTCACGTCTGTGACAGATAAAAGCGCGTGAACCGAATAATATAGTGTCGCTGGGATTCATGCATATGGTCCTAATTGGGGAAATATTTGTTTAAAAGCAATGAATTGCAAAGATCTCTAGATGTCCTTGGGCAATACTGAGAACTTATCACTAGGGAGGTCTTGAAGAGCATAGTCCTAGAAATGAGCTCTTCTGAAATCGGTTTCAGCATAGATTCTTGGTTCTGAGTTTTTCCATGAGATGGGAGGTGTCTGAGAAAAAGTGCTAAGAAAGCTGTGCGAAAGGCCAGAGTCAAGGTTTTCACCGATATGTACAACAAACTTGGGAGTAAAAAAGGAGAAAAATGTATCAACAGACTTGTAAAGTCAAGGGACAAGAAAAGTAAAGACTTGACACATGTTAAATGTATCAAGGATGAAAATCAAACGCTCTTGATAAGAGATGAAGACGTTAAGGGCAGTTGAATCAGCTATTTTAACAAACTTTTCAATGGGGAGAGCGATAAAAGTGAGGTGGATTTGGAAAATACTTTTGATAATTCAAACAGAAGGTTTGTGCGTAGAGTTAAAGCACGGGAAGTTAGGGAGACATTAAAAAGATGAAGATTAGTAAAGCATTGGAACCCGATGGTATTCCTATTGAAGTGTGGAGATACTTAAAGGATGTAGCAATAAGTTGGTTGACTAGTATTTTTAACAAGATCCTCCATACTAATAAAATGCCTTATGAATGTAATAAGAGTATACTTGTGCCTATATACAATAACAAGGACGATATCCAGAATTGTTCTAACTATAAAGGCAATGAAGCTATGGGAGAGAGTTATTGAGCATCGTTAGAAAAAAGAGACTAAGGTTTTTGTCAATCAATTTAGATTTATGCTAGGAAGATCTACCATAAAGACTATTTTCTTAATACGATAATTGATGGAGATATATCGAGAAAGAAATAAGGAACTTCATATAGTGTTTATTGATCTTGAGAAGGCGTATGATAGGGTACCAAGAAAGGTTCTGTGGTGGATTCTTGAGAAGAAAAAAGTATCTTCAAAGTATATCGAGGCAATCAATGACATGTATGACGGTGCTACTACATGTGTGAGGACTTGTAATGGCACATTAAGTTATTTTCCAATTACAATAGGCTTACACCAAAGTTTTGCTTTGAGCCCTTATCTTTTTGCCCTGGTTATGAATGAGCTAACAAAATATATTCAAAATAAGGTACCATGGTGTATGCTATTTGCCGAAGATATTTTGCTTATTGATGAGAATAGGGCTGGGGTTAACGCTAAGTTAGAAATATGAAGAAACACGTTAGAGTCTAAAGGATTTATGCTAAGTCGAAGTAAGACGAAATACTTGAAGTGTGAGTTTGACACGACAGAAAGAGGGGGATCAAGAAGTCATAAATATGCTCGAACATGATATATTTAGATAGCTGGGATCAATATTGCAAAATGAGTTAGAAATTGATGAGAATGTAAGTCATAGAATCAGAGTAGGTTGGATGAAATAGCCCAGTGCATCGTGATTTTTGTGTGATCGCAAAATTCCTCTTAGGTTAAAATAAAAATTTTATAGAACAACAGTCAGACCTGTCATGTTATACGGAGCTGAATGTTGGCCAACACAAAGGAAATATGAGCACAAAATAAGAGTAGTGGAAATGAGGATGTTAAGATGGATGTGTAGTCATACAAGAATGGATAAGAAAAGGAATGAAGAGATTCGATAAAAAGTTGGAGTAGAATTGATGGCGAAAAAGATGAGAGAACATAGATTGAGATGGTTTTGACATACCCTCCGAAAGCCCTTAGATGCATCGGTATGAACAGAAGTTTGCTATCTGAGAGCATAACACGAAAAAAGTAAGAGGTCGGCCGAAACTCACTTGGGGGAAAGCAGTAAAACAACATTTAATGGAGTGAAAAATAGATTGGCGTACGGTTTGTCTTAGGACGGAGTGAAGGAAGTATATTAGTGTTGTGGATGGGTAGTATATAGATAGATAGATAGATATAGATATAAATATATATTTATTTATTTTTACACATTTATATATTTCCCCTCGCTTGATTCTGCTTTTATTTTTATGATTCTTTGGGATTCATCGACCGTTGATCCCAACTAGTTTGGGATAAAGTTATCGTTGATGTTGATGTTGATGGAAGTTGTCTGAAGGAAAGTCTGACTTGTATAGTCTTGTACCATGTTGGGACCAACGGATAGAGAAACGGGTAAAGTTTGATGTAGTCGAACTATTCTGGTTGATTAAACTTGCTATCGTTCAAGCCAACAAGTACTCTTACATATTCTTTGTGGCAGTCGCTATTTGGTAGCTGTTTACTCTTTTGGGAAACCATTGCTGCATTTCTTGGCAAGCTTTGATTTTATTCATTCTGAACAGTGTTGTGGAATCTTCGATCAATTTATTCTGATTTTCTTTCAGGCATTTCACATTGCCACAGGAAAGGAGTAATTAAGAGAACCGTGAGTCGTCAGAGTTGGGCTTATTCAGAACTCTAGAGTTCTTCCCACAACTACTTCCTTTCAGGATCAAAAGAGGGTTATCCTTCAGAAAGTGAAACCAATGATAGATGCTGCAGGTGGTTCAGGAGTGAACATCTTATGTTTGCAGGTTAGTCACGCCATGAAGCTTGAGCTATACATCTTTTGGTTTCTCCTTTCGGACTGGAAAACTGAAGTTCAACTACTGAACTAATCTCAATCTAGGAAGTGTGGATGATGCCATTGGCCTTTTGCACAAGAGAAAAAGGTGGTGTGAATTCTTAGAGCCTTCTTCAGGATGTAGCGAAAAGATGAAAACATGTTCATTGATCCGGTAGGAACAGAATCATTTTCCAATCTGTTCGCATATGGTGATGGGAAGCCACAGCACACCGACTTCGGGCACTTCTATGGATCCAGATGCTTCGTGCATGCCATGGCTATATCCCACAAGGAGATGGATTGCCGTTCTCAGACATGGATCTGAATCGCTATTGGCAGCTGAAAGACAAGTGGAGGCCTCAGGATGATGGCCCAGCGTGAGCTCTTTGCAGATATGCTTGCTCCGCATATGATCCCTTGCTGCATAAGAAGCCCTCTTTAAGTTCTTGATTCACAACACTGTATATTAAGGGTTGACGTTATCAGACCGTCATTCATGGTCAATCAACGTGTTTCTATGAAATCCATTCGACATAATAGTTCAATTATTATGCCTGCTCAATATTGCGGGAAAGAACAATGAATAGTATTTTATTTTCATTTCAACAGCATAATCACGGCCTTATTAAATCGATAGAGCGAGGGTTGGGACGTGTAGTTGTATAGGAGAGCTTTGGACACTACGAGGAAAATGAGCTAACGAAAAGTTTACAAAGAGGGCTAAGACGGAAGCAAAATGGAAATGCTTCCCAGGGTGCCCAAAATGCTGGCTAATAGGGGCGTGCAACCGGACTGGAGTTATTCGGAATCCAAATTAGATCACCCGAAAAACAGATCCAGAAATCGGTTCTCATTCAAACATGTCCGGGAACCGATTTTGGGCATCGATATTGGCTAAATTTTAGAAAAAAATCCAATTCTCGAGCTCACGAAAAGGTATTGGCCCAAACATTTAAAAAATGTAGTCCTCCCAGAGAGTGTGAGTATTGAGGATTTCCTTAAACTTAGCTAAAAGGATGATCGAGATGAAAAGTCATGATATCTCCTAGTTATTGAGATTGGGCAACTGTTTTTTTTTTTTTTGTTAAATGACTTTTCACGGAGCAAAGTACAAGAGGGTCGCCGAGCACAAAAACCTCGTACCCATTATGACATTTAGGTTGCCTATGCACCCAATTGAGCAACTATTATTAAAAGTGGTGATATACGAAAATTTGGCCGTTTAATTTGTTAAAATAGGCTGTCGTTGCAAATCTCTTACTAACCAAATTGCACCATCCATCGTAAAGTTTTTTTTTTTTTTTAATCGGGGTTGATTTTTTTTAAAATAATTTTTTTTGTAAACTTGGATATAATGATGATGTTTCTACAATGAACGTTTTGGTAGCGCATATATGATTTAACCTTAGACAGCGATATTGGACCAGAGGCCAATATCTATGGGTACTGAATTTTCATTCTGTCATGCGTTATATATGTGACTGTAATTTGTAGCTGAATTGAGGATTCATTGTAGTTCTAGTCAGGGTGTTTTTCTGTTTGACTAATGACAATCTTGTTAGAGAAAAGCTAAACTTTACGTGATCAGACCCATGTATGTACCATTTCTAGTGTTCTGTTTGACTAATAATGTACCACTTCGATCTTTTGATCGAGTTGTTACAAAGTTCTATCGATTAGTATGATTTTATTAACGTACAGATCAACTTCAAGCGGTTGTGATGGCTACTTGTTTCAATGGAAGAATTTCTTGTCTCTCTGCTTTGCAGGTAACATGTCTTTGATCTCAACATAAATCATATGAAAATAGAAAATAGGAAAACGGCATAAATAATCATCAGGCAGGGCCGCAAAAGAGGCACAGAAGAGAATACTAAGATTTGATTCTGATAATACTTGTTCCTTATGCAATTCAAAGCATGAAGGATAAGAAAAGAAAAAGGGTAAAAAGCCTTCACATTCACAGCTCTTACACAATCCTTTCCTTTTCTCTGACATCGTCATTACAGCTGTTATTTACGAAAAGCAAAAAAATGGGGGTCCATATGTATTTTTTTTGTCTGATAGAGCTCTGTCTTCGGAACAATTGAAAAGAAACATTAAACTCGCATCAATAAAGTAATTGTCGATGTAAGGATTTTGATAGTATTCGGCGTACAACCACAATAAAATAAACTATAAAAGTGAGAAAGAGAAATATAAACACAATATTTAACATTAAATTAGAGCTATATCTAATAGAAGATTCTATTATAATTAGTACCGTGCACTTCTATGTGACAATACTCAATTACAAGTGAAAAAAAGTATATATAGAAGAAGCTATTATGGTACCAAAACTCAAACTATCGATGCAAAATGAGCTCAAATTATAAAATCTCTTCAACGACCACTGCCGGTACTAATCCAAAAAAGAAAAGAAAAAAATAGAACAAATTATTAGAAATTGATTAAAAATTCAAAATATTATTAAAATTTATCTACGTCAACACCATCCAACCAAATAGACTGAATTGACATAATTGCCAAAGATTTAAGACTCAATTGATAAAAACATAAAATTAAAACTAAATTGACACAATCGCAATTAGTTAATGATTTTTTTTTTGCAATTTTCCTCACAAAAAAATATCAAACAATTTCTGTTTTATAACATGAATAGAAATCTGGTAAATAGGAAAATTTACTAGTTAAGTAGCTCTTTTTTTTTTTTTTTGGGGGGGGGGGGGGGGGATCCGGGTAAGTAATTGAATTAAAAGGCAGGGAATGATTTGATAATACTTGTTGCTTACAAAATTCAACCAAAAAGAAGACAAAAGAAGATAATACTTGTTGTTTACCGAATTCAAACCGAAAACAAGATTAAAAGAAAGGTAACGAACCCTCACAAACGAAAAAGGCACAATCAATTATTTGCATTTGATTGTTGCACGCGTAAGGAATAATTTCCGAGTATCCATGTTACTTTCCTTTCTAGTTTTTTCATTTAACCACTACGTAAGGAACGATTCGGCGTCCTAATACTGAATCATTGGATCATTGCTACCAAGTCTCGACACTTTTTTTTTTTTTTTGGCATAACAAATCTCGACAATTGATTATCAACTTCTATAGCAAAAAGTTGCTGCATTTCTTTCTCCGTTGATTGCTCTTTACAGCTTGCTTTCTCCAACCACAAGGTCTTTCTTGCTAGGCAAAAATTTTTATTATTATCACATCCGAGGAGTGCATCTCATGACTTGTTAATTCGCGTATTTGACAATAAGTATATCTTTTTACATGCTATAGGACCAACATAGATTAAATTAATGTCATCTTCAGATTTGCCAAATACTCCAAGTCTCAAGATGAACTTAGGTTACAAAAAGTTTTTTGAGATTTCCAACAGCCTCCCTTAAGCCGGGCTCATCTTGATCATGCCGATCATTCTCTTGAAGTTAAGGAAGGAGCTCATCTTCAATGGCTTAGTGACCATGTCAGCCACTTGGTCTTCGGACTTGCAAGACTATAGCGCAATCTCCTCGAACTGCACCACATCTCGAATGAAGTGATACTTTATATCGATATGCTTGCTTCTTCCATAAAAGACCGGATTCTTTGCAAAGTCAATTGCTGACTTGTTCTCACAATTAATCATCATTGAATGCTCCTCAGCAAGCATTAAATGTAGCCAAACTGCTTGAGTAGCACAATAAGTCGCTACTACGTATTCTGCTTTTGCACTGAACAAAGCAACCACTTGTTGCTTCTTCGAGGACCAAAAAAAAATTTCATTTTCTAAAGAGAAAACATAACTGGAAGTACTTTTCCTTTCTCTAATATCGTCTCCCCAATCACCGTCTGTATATCCCACAAGTTGAAAATCATTTGAAAATGTGTAAAATATACCATTATCCACAGTACCTTTATTATACCGTAGAATTCTTTTCTTTTTTTTTTTGCTACTTACAAGTGTGATTGTCTAGGAGTCTCCATAAATCTGCTTACCATCCCAACACTATAAACAAGTTCTGGCCAAGCAGAAGTCAAATATCGTAGACTCCCAACTAACCTCTTGAAATATGTGGGATCGACTACGGAGCCACTTCCATCTTTTGTCAACTTCAATCTTTCCTCCATTGGAGTGCTAATTGGTTTAAAAGTAGCAATCTTGAAAAGCTCACGAATATCATTGGCATATTTTTGTTGACAAATGAAAGCACCATTCTCCGATTGTGTAACTTCAAGGCCCAAAAAATAATACAGGAGACCCATGTCCACCATTTCAAACTCACAAGTCATGACATTCCTGAAGTTAGAAATCATCTCTTGGCAATTTTTAGTAAATATGAGATCATCGGCATATAAGCAAACAATAAGCATCTCATCGTTCAAGCGAACCTTCACATATAAAGTATGCTCATAAGGACATCAGATAAAACTATGATCGATGTAATAAGAATCAATTCTGGTAGACCTAGCTCACAGTGCTTGTTTGAGACCGTAAAGAGTTTTCTTCAATTTATAGACGAAACTCTCTTGTCTTTTTTTTTTTTTTTACATACCCCTCGAGTTGATTCACATACATCTCCTCCTCAAGTACGCCACTGAGAAATGCGGACTTGACATCCATTTGGTATATTTTCCAATGTCTGTGAGCAGCCAAAGCAAAGATCATGAGAATAGTATCCATTCTTGCAACCGGAGCAAATACGTCAAACTAGTCAATCCCAGATTTTTGTTTATAACCTATGACTACAAGACGAGCCTTCAACCATTCGACATCACCATTAGGCTTATATTTGGTCTTAAAGACCCATTTCACGCCGATGGACTTCTTGCCTTCTAGAAGAGAAGCGAGTTTCCACGTATCATTTTTCTCGATCGCATATATCTCATCATCCATAGCACGAACCCAACCATCACCTTGAGAAGCCTCCTTAAAGTTTGTTGAATCATAATCTGTAAAGAGAGCAAAATTAATAATTTCTTCATCAGATCATCATCATTCGACAAAACACAATCCCTCAAACAAGTCGGTAAAGTTTGTTGTCGCTATGGACGTGAGGAAGTTTCGACAGAATCCAACTAAGTCTCCGCTACCGGATTAGGTTGCATCGATGTCGTTATTGGTTCAAATTGACTAACCGAATCAAGTTGAGCCAATTCCTCTTCATCAAGGACAAAATGAAACTATTTCTTCTCTTCCGTATTCCAAGTCCACTCACATTCCTTGTCGAAGGTAACATCTTGACTGATAACTACCTTCTTCATTACCGAATTATACAATCGATAACCTTTGGTCTCATTGCTATAACCAAGAAAGATACACTTCTCACTCTTCTCATCAAGCTTCTTTCGAAGCTCATTGGGCACATGGGCATAAGCAACACCCGAACACGCGAAGATGCTGAACTGAGGAGTTCGACCACTCCACACTTCCGCCGAAATCTTGAACTTAAAACCTTTAGTAGAACATTGATTCAACAAGTGAATATCACAAGCAATTGTTTCCTCCCAGAAATGTTTAGGCGAATGTTGGAACAAAGCATTGTTCGAACCTGTTGCGACTCTCGAGAGGAATGTCATCACCCTCGAACGGGTTAATGGGTCGTCCCGTCTGGTCGAACGCGAGCCTCTCTCAAGGCCTGTTACCCAAGTTGCAACGGCGGTATACATGGTCGATCTTCGGTGTGGTCTGGTGACATGTGATACGTGTACATGCCAAGGAGTCGCCACCAATCGCTTTGTGGATGGTGCGATTGAAAACCTTATCGAATAGTTGGAAGCATTCTATTCAATTTTGCGAAAATAAGAGAAATGGAATCGGTGACTTTATTACGCCAATTGTCAGAGTTGACGTCTTTTCGGCACCTAAGTTGAATGATTTGTCTAACCTAAGATTTCATGCAGATGACTGAGGCGCGAATCATAAAACTAGGAGTTCATGTAAATAGGAATGATTACCCTAGCACTCATAATTAATAAAATGAATGCGCAAATCAAGGATCCAAAACATGTGGATAAATCACATGAAAGCAACGTGGCATCCCTAATAAGGCCCTATTAGCCTAGAGAAATGTCAATTAAGGCTTAGGAGTATTTTTGACGTGATTTGCCCTTGAGGGGCAAAATCATAATTTTGAAGAGTTTTGGGACAATTACCCTAAAAGGGGAAATTTATCATCTCGATTGAGACATGGAGTCAAAAGATGATGGAAATATGATTGATTGTCAGATCAACTCATTTCTTATTTTTCAAGAATTTTCAAAATTTTTCTGGTATTCTTGAAGCGATTTACCCTTCGAGGGGTAAAATCGTCATTTCAGAAGGTGATGAGAAGTGAAAATTCTAAACATAAGGATTGGTCAACCACCATACTCAAATCCTAATTTTAAGTAATTTTCACGGCTCGATCGGAATGAGTACGACGATTTACCCTTTGAGGGGCAAAGTCATCATTCTTAGAAAAATGACGAGATTCGAAAACCCAAGTATAAGAATTGGTCTCCTAACCAACCTTAATTCTTATCTTGGAATCATCAACCTATCTCATACACAAGGTAGAGGCGATTTACTCCTAAAGGGTAATATTGTCAATTTTCATATGAACGGATAAGAAATCCCAAAAATAAGATTGACCAGTTATCTGTGATCAATTCTCAATTTTTGAGAATTTCTGGAATGCTTAAGAATTTTTCACAAATTTTCTACAATTTTTTGGGATTTTATAGGATTTTCTGACATTTTTTTATGATTTTCTAGAATTTTTCTGATTTTTTTATTTAAAATCATTTTCTTTATTTTTTGTTAAAAAAATGATTTGGACCGAGTCGACTTGACTCACTCAGGTCGGATGCTCGGTCTAGATTTGGACCTGCGCGACCCACTACACCAAAACCACGTCGTTTCGCGTTTTTCATTTTTTAGTTTATTCAAATTTAATCTGACTGTCCCTATTAAACCACGTGGCTACTCCACGGCCATCGGATTAGCTGGCTAAAACCAACGACACAGATCAAAAGCCGACTACGCCTCAGCCATCAGATCTGATTACTTAAACCTACGGCCACGATTAAATGCCAAAACTTAATCTGGTTCGTTTGTCCTTACTAACCTAAACGACACTGTTTGACCATTAACCTGAACGACACCGTTTGGGTTTGTTTTGATTTTTTGATCTTTAACATTTTCAGATATTCCTAATTTCTAATTGGACGGCCATTAAAAATATGACTCGATTAATTTAAGCCATTCGAATAAAATTGACTCAGCTTAACAGACTAACGGTCGAGCTGACTCGACATCCACGTGGACCAATCGCTCTCTACTACCTAGATCTTTAACTCGTTGACTCTGCCATGTCAACTTCGTCTTCAACCTCCTGACTATGACTAAACGAACAGTTGAGACTTCTCCGGCGCCGATGAACGACCAAACCTATACCGATTAACACGAGACCGGTGCCAATCGTCGTACTAGCCTTTAGTTTAACATATCTGAGAATCGTAGCATTTCATCCATTGAATCACGTGCAGCATGCAAAATGCCGAGTACGGCCATGGAAGTTCAATCAAGCAACAGAGAGAATGTCGAGCCAATTCCTTCACACAATTGCATCTATATTAGTTCAAAATACTTATATATAGGTTCAATTGACCTAGTTTAGGCTAGCTTGAGCTAGAGAAGCTCTGGTAAGGTCGGCAATGGCGACGTGGTTCAAAAGCAAGGTTGAACTCGATTTCAATGAAATCAAAGCATACAACAGTGCTTAGTGACGTCACAGATACGAAATGCACACATCAATCATAAGAATTGAGGCAGGAAAAGGACTTCGTCATTGAAGGGCAGAAGTCAAGCTTGGAGGATCGACTTACCGTTTTTCGAGATTATAGGCCGCGTGAACTGGTTCGATCAACCCCACGGAGCTCAAGCTATCCTCTTGGCGTGGAATGGTAGCTTGATTCCTTAAATCGTCGTCAAAGATCACTTGTAGGCCGAACTCAAACTTTTAATGGTAATGGCCAGAGAGCGAGTTGTCTCTCTCTCAATTCTGTTCTCCTTCCTCAACAGAATGAACGACCTCTCCTTTTTTCTAGAAAGCCTCCAGAGGTTATATACCATTTTCAAAAAATTTGCCGCCTATTGATCGACCCCCATCCACTTGAATTCACGTGTCATCACATGCCAAATGGTATGCCGACGGTAATTGGGATGCTGGGTATTTCGTCCAACTCTGTTTAGTCCTCCGTCGAGCTTCAATCTGTACAAATTTGACGTGAATTTGATCTGAGATTTGCTTTTGTTGACTTTTGCAGGTACTGCGACCTTGACCAGTTAATTGCAACCATTGGTCACGACTCTAGCATCAATCAACGAGGAATGGCCTTAAGCAATAAATCCCCACCAATGCGTCTTCAATTGTGGTCAATTGATCAATCAATTTTGTCATCTAAGTTAGGCCTTGCACTGTTCATCTGCATGAGAATTTGGGGAAGGAGACGGTACTGTAGCAGACCGGTTCAACCGATCTGACCGGGTAGTCTAATCAGTCAAAACCGGTTCTAACTTGTTTTTCCAAAATTAATCCTAATTCATGTGGAATTTTTGCAAATTAATTCTCAGAATCGAACTTAGGGCATGGATATTATCTAAAAATGTGATTTTGCCCAAAAGTTAATGTCAATTTCTATAAAAATCCTAATTTTTTTAATTTTAATTAGAAAAATCGTCAAATTGAAGGCCCAAATGATCAAATTGGACCTAATCACCCATGCCAATCGATTTAGGATGGTGAAATACATTGGGCAGTGGCTTCAATTTGTATAAGTAGCCCTTGAATTGAAAGTAATTTCAATTATACTCTAATTCAATGACTAAATTGCAACAAAATATGCAATTTTGCCCAATTCATGCAATTGAGTAATTTTTCCAAATAATTGGGCTAAATTACAATAAAAAACAATTAGATTGAATGTCCAGATCCTAAAAATGCTAAAATTGTAAATTAAAAGACTCAATTGATATTTTTTTACTAAATTCAACGTGTAACAAAGAAACACATAAAATTAAACTTGAATTTGGACTTTTTATGAGGTAAAAAATACATGCAAATTAAAATAAAAAAAATTGACTATTTTGCTATATTTTTTTTTACGTCAAATGCTATTTTTCTTAAATTTTCGAGTAGTTTCCTATTTTCTAAAAATACTTAAAAATATGAAAATTTATTTATTTTTATAAAAAATGGTTCTTTGAGCTTGGCCAAGGCCACCAAAGTTGATTTTGTAAATTTTTAAATTTTTATGAATTTTTATGGATTTTTTAAAAATAAACTAAAAAAGATTAATAAAAATCAGAAGTTAACAGTTGTCCTTCTTTGAGAGGAATCTCATGAGAGGTTACTCTCAAAGACAGGTGACACCTGAGTCTGAACTGACTCGACTGGGAAAAGAAAGAAAAACGAATCCTAACATTCAATCTTTCTTGTCCTATTGATGATCGTTCTGCTCATTCTGTCTTTGCTGATGTAAGAGAGAGAGAGATGAAGTAGAGATACACACCTGTTACTCAACTACCTGATGCTCGTATGGCATGCGTGGTGTATGGTGGATTCAAGTAAATACCTAGTTACTCGTCTCTTGAGCATCCTATGGAGGTTAAGTTCTAACCCGTTTGGTAGGCCAAACCAGAATATGATTCTTATCTAACAAGAACCTATGGATGACGCACCCGTTCTTTGGGGATTGTCAAAGGTTTTGATTCGTATGGTAGATCAGACCATGATTAGGACTCCTTTCTATTAGGAACCTTTGGATGATATACTCGTTTTTTAGGGTTTGTCGGATACTAGGCTTCCCATCCATTAGGGACCTAAAGGTGATGCACCCGTTCTTTAAGGTTTGTCGGAAAGTAGGCTTTCTATCCACCAAGAATCTAAAGTTGACACACCCATTCTTTAGGATTTGTTGGAGGGTAGGCTTCCTATCTACTAAGAACCTAAAGGTGATGCACCTATTCTTTAGGGTTTGTCGGATACTAGGTTTCCTATCCACTAGGGACCTAAAGGTGGCGCACCTGTTCTTTAGGTTTTGTCGGATACTAGGCTTCCTATCCACCATGGATCTAAAGGTGACACACCCGTTCTTTAGGGTTTGTCGGATACTAGGCTGATCCTATTCCTTGAAGAATCAATGAAGGTCTATACACATGAGGTATACCTGACTCTTAAGTTTACCAAAAGGAGCTATTTTGGGGTTTATGGCTTACCTAGAGCCTTATAGAGAGCTGGTTTTAAAGATTGTCTTTTCGACATGCAGGGTGTCATTTTGGGATTTTGGGATTCCAAGTATCCTGCAAAAAACTTAAACCTGCAAAAACTTTTGTTAATGTGACTCTTTTGGGATTTATGGGTTACTTAAAATCTCTTAGAAAAATAGTTTCAAAGATTGTACTTTTGACAAATGAGGTGCTATTCTGAGATTTGGGGGTTCCAAGAATCATGTAGAAAGCTCAAATCTGAAATCTCTCATAAAAATAATTTTGATACTCTTTCTTGTTGAGCAAGGTATTCTTCTTTGACCCGGGGCTGCCATGAGTCTCATAGAAGTTTAAACTTGAGAGTTCATTTCTCATCAAAGATATCAATTATCTTGAGGTAACGACAGTTATAATGCAGGCAAAATTTTACTTTAACCTATGCAACATCAACATCAACATCAACAACACCTTTATCCCAAACTAGTTAGGGTCGGCGGTTGATGAACCCCAATGAATCATAAAAATAAAAACAAAATCAATCGAGGGAAAATAGATAAATATGTATAAATAAATAAATATATCTATCTATACACTAACCCTCCACAATACTAATAGCCTTCCTCAACTCCGTCCTAAGACAAACCGTACGACAATCTATTTCTCACTCTATTAAATCTTGTTTGACTGCTTTCCTCCAAGTAAGTTTCGGCTGACCTCTTGTTTTTTTCGTGTTATGCTCTCGATAATAGACTTCTGTTCGTACTGGTGCATCTAAGGGCCTTCGGAGGATATGTTCAAATCATCTCAATCTATGCTCTCTCATCTTTTCCGCCACCGATTCTACTATAACTTTTCGTCAAATCTCTTCATTCCTTGTCTTTTTTCATCATTGTATGACCACATATCCATCTTAACATCCTCATTTCCGTTACTCCCATTGTATGCTCATGTTTCCTTTGTACTGGCTATCATTCCGCTCCGTATAACATGGCAGGTCTGACTACCGTTCTATAAAATTTTCCTTTTAACCTAAGAGAAATTTTACGATCACACAAAAATCCCGATGCACTGCGCCATTTCATCCAACCTGCTCCGATTCTATGGCTTACATTCTCATCAATCTCTCCCTCCTTTTACAATATTGATTCAGATATATAAATATATCTTTCTTGGGTATCTCCTGTCCGAGCATATTTATGGCTTCTTGATCCCTTCTTCCTGCCGTGTCAAACTCATACTTCAAGTATTCCGTCTTACTTCGACTTAGCGTAAATCCTTTAGACTTTAATGCACTTCTCCATACTTCTAACTTAGCGTTAACCCTAGTTCTGTTCTCATCAATAAGCACAATATCGTCTACAAATAGCATACACCATGACACCTCATTTTGAATATCTTTTGTTAGCTCATCCATAACTAGGACAAAAAGGTAAGTGCTTAAAGCAGAACCTTGGTGTAAGCCTACTGTGATTGAAAAATAACTTGATGTGCCATTACAAGCTTTCACACATATACATGTCCTTGATTGCCTCGACATACTTTGAAGATACTTTTTTCTTCTAAAAATCCACCATAAAACTTTTTTTGGAACCCTATCATACGCCTTCTCGAGATCAATAAACACCATATGAAGGTTATAATTTCTTTCTCGATATCTCTCCATCAATTGTCGTATCAAGAAAATAGCCTCCATGGTAGATCTCTTAACATAAATCCAAATTGATTGACAGAAATCTTGGTCTCTATTCTCAAACAATGCTCAACAACTCTCTCCCACAACTTCATGTATGGCTCATAAGCTTGATGCCTCTATAGTTAGAACAATTCTAGATATCCCCATTGTTCTTGTATATAGGCACAAGTATATTTTTCTTCCATTCATCAGGCATCTTATTAGTATAAATGATCTTGTTAAAAAGATTAGTCAACCAACTTATTGCTACATCCCCTAAGCATCTCTACACTTCAATAGAAATACCATCGGGTCCCAAGGGTTTACTAATTTTCATTTTTTTTAATGCCTCCCTAACTTCCCGTCCTTTAACTCTACGCACAAACCTTTTATTTGAATTATCAAAAGCATCTTTCAAATCTACCTCACTTCTATCGCTCTCCCCGTTAAAAAGTTTGTTAAAATAACTCATCCAACTGCCCTTAACGTCTTCATCTCTTATCAAGAGTATTTGATTGTCATCCTTAATACATCTAACATGTTTCAAGTCTTTATTTTTCTTGTCCCTTGACTTTGCAAGTCTATAGATGCCTTTTTTTCCTTCTTTGCTCCCAAGTTTGTTGTATATATCAGTGAAAATCTTACCTCCGACCTCTCGCCTTGGCAATTTTTTTCACCAATATAAACTTTTGCCAATTCTCTTCATTATGACATTTATGTAGGCATCTGAAACACTCATTCTTTTACTTAATTGCCTCATGCATCTCTTCATTTCATCACCAAATTTTCTTTGTTTGATGTTCATTCCCTCTACTTTTCCCTAACACCCCTTTTGCCATTGTTTGGATACAGTTAGACATCTCCTTTCACATCATATTTACTTCGCCCTCCAGTTGCCACGGTACTTCCTGTAGCATTCTTTCCTTGAATTCTATTTGTTTCTCTTCATGTAACTTCCACCATCTTACTTTGGGGTGCTGCGAACTTCTCTTCATTTTCTTTACTCTGTTATATCGAACTTCTAAGACCACTAATTTATGTTGTATAGCTACACATTCACCAGGGTATACCTTATAATTTACATACGAGGCTCTATCCTCTCTTCTAGCAAGAAAGAAATCAATCTGGCTACAATTTTGACCACTGCGAAAAGTGATCAGATGTGACTCTCTTTTCCTAAAAAAGGTGTTTGCCAACATCAAATCATAAGCTAATGCCATACTCAAGATATCTTCGTCAGCCTCATTTCTAATCCCATATTCAAAACCTCTATGAACTCTGTCAAAACTTCCACTACTCTGATCGACATATCCATTTAAATCTCCTCCTATGAATACCTTCTCCTCGTGTGGTATCCGCCTTAAAATCTCCTCCAAATCTTTTCAAAATCTGCTATTCTCGGATGCTTGCAGTCAAACTTGAGGGGATACACACTAAAGATATTCAGAATCAAATCCCCCATTATTAGCTTAACTAAAATGATCATATCTCCTATTTTTTTAACATTAACAATTCTATCTTGAAATTTTTATCGATCAGAATCCCAACTCCATTTATACTCTTTGTTGTGCCTGTATACCATAGCTTGAATTCAGTGCCATCCACTTCCTTAACCTTCTCTCCTTTCTATTTAGTCTCTTGCAAGCAAGCAATATTCACTCTCATTCTAGTAAAAATATCTGTTAATTCTCTCAATTTACCCGTTAAGGTTCCTACATTCTAACTCTCCAATCTGATCCATACCCTTAGGCTTTTCTTGCCCCTCAACTCACCCACGAAAGTGTGAGGACCTTTGCTCATTTATCACCACATCCAAACATCGATGTGATGCATCACTTTGGAAATGATGGCCTAAAACTAGCTTTTTTACCCCCTACACCCACTTATCTTGGTGCAAAGATCCTTGCTCATTTTTCGCTACACCCGGGCGCCGATGCAACGCGTTGCTAAGAAGGGTATGCTCCAACGAAATATCAATAGGGTTCATCTCATAAAGGTAGCTCTTTTTTTATGATTGGCTTGCTACGCCTGAGGTAACCCTCCTCCTTTACCTGGCTTGGGACATGCTATGTAGACTACATAGGGGGAGTTTTACTTTAACCTATGCGATTATGCAAAATGACCTATGATGTTAGAGGTTATCCAAGACATCTTGAAACATGCAAAGATGATCAGAAATCCTTGTAAGGAAAATCATGGATCAAACAATTTGAAGTTTCCAACAAAACTCACTTCTTAAGCATTCTATTGGAATATTTTCGTCAAAGAGGGTTTTTCACCAATTCTTTGACTTTGGTCTTTTACGAAGAAAGCACTCGAATTTCCTAATAACCTACACCTGGGTTTTCGGGGCTATTCGCAGCGCATACACTCCGATCAATCGGGAGGTCTTTACGGGACTATAATGTTGGGCATGGACATAGTTTTCAAGGGGGACTCACTCTCTAAGTCAGGCCTTTGGAATGAAAGTTTTCTTTATCTGCTCCGGGTTTACAAGTCGAGAACCTTGCAAAATGAGAAAGGAATAATCTTGCTCGTGCCTCTTCGAGTTAAAGTATACATTAACCTAGGCGTTTTAGTCAAAAAAGACTGTGAAGGGTTGTAATGTCGGTAGGATTGGGGACCAAAGAAGGCTTGTTTTTGGCCCATAATCATGAAGGGTTTAACATTGGTGATCATTGCTGATCAATCTTCTATTTTGTCTCTGGTTTACGTCTCTTTGAAGAACATCTTTAATCTTCTTGAGAACGCATCTAATCTTTGAAAGATCTTGTGTATCTTTTGGCAGTTGGCTATAATTCCATTCGAAGGATAGCCTATTGCTGCGCAATTCCTGAGGATTCTTGTTTTACTTCAAAACTTGTTGGGGGTTGGGGTATCCGGTAATTCCTCAGTGTTCCCCAAAATTAGTTTTATGACTTTTTAGCATTTCAATGAGCATCAGCTCTGTTCTTGTTGGGATTTTTGTTTCTTTTCAATGCATAGAGATTCGATTTTTTCTCTTTTTTGATCCCGCCTTTTCCTTTTTCTAGGAACTAGGAATTTTATGATCATGTAAAGTATGCAACTTGAGTCTCACTTTGTCTGGACGTTTTGCTTTGAAAGTCTCATATGACTCCTATTTCTTGGACTTCTCTATCTACGAATGTCTTTGCCACCTTCGCCTTGATGCTGTGCAATGATCACTAATAATGGTACATGAAACGAATTCGTAGGCTCAAATTGACTATACAATGGGTATATGTATATAGGATCAATGCATATCAACACACGAAGATTGATGTTAATCCGAGCAAAAAGATTTCTAACCATTTACCTTTCATGCTACTGGATTGCTTCTACACGACCCCAATGTGGGGTGACTCTTGACAGGGTTAAGAAATGAAAACCACCTTTCAAAGAGTTTATCAATGATCACCTGTAATGTTTGTGGAGAAGAATGAATGCCTCTGCCATCCCAATCCAGATAATTGATGCGAATAGCCCTTACATCCCTAGGTTCAGTCTTTTCTATCATTACACTCCTCTCATCTTTTTGGTGTGATAGGACGTGTTTGGATTAGGCTTGCCTCTTATCTAAAGAAACAATCCTGCTAAATAGCCTAAACAATTCTGTTTTGAAAAAAATCATTCTGTTTTTCTCCAAACATTTCACCTCACAGAGAATTAATGACACACCATGCATGTTTCAGCCATGTTTGGATAAACTCTAACCCTAACATGTGTGCAACAAGTTTAGAAGTTTATCTTTTGAAAGTATGGTTTATTCATAAGTTTGACTATATGATTGTTCATCTTCGGCGAATTCTTTCTTATAAGAAAGTGAGAAATTTTACGGTATTTCTCCATTGTTGTCTTCTGTCTTCATCGGACATCCCTATATGAAGAGAACATAAACTTCCAGTGAGTGAAAGATATTTTAACACTTGATAGAATATATACATATCACCTGATTCTCCGTGTCAGAGACCCTTCTATTCTTGGTTCCATTTGAACGAGTTTGATTTTGAATCCATTTGTTGAAATCCTGCAAAACATAACACATGTCATGTATGCATGGATGCATGATATGCCTATATAATGACTGCTAAGGCGACTCGAATCACTTTGGAGAAAGTCATGTGACCATCGTCTGATTTCATTTCAAGAATAATACTTCTTCACAACATCTAAGTTTACATGATATTCCAATTCTTTTCCTTCAGAATTTACAAGAATTAATGCTCCTCCCACGAGGACTTTCTTGACAATATTAGGGCTTTTATAGTTCGGGGTAAACTTGCTTCTCGAATAAGCAGCATTCGGTAAAGTCTTCCTTATCACCAGGTCATCCACCTCAAAACTTCTGGGTTTAGCTTTATGGTTAATGACTTAGCCACCCTCTTTTGGTAGCTCTGGCCGTGACAAATCACTCTAAGACGCTTCTCGTATATTAGATTTAACTATTCATATCTGTGTTTAATCCACTCTGCCTCAGAGAGTTGAACTTCTGACAATATTTTCAAAGACGAAACATCAATCTCTACAGGCAAGACAACTCCTATTCCATATACCAGAGCATAAGGAGTTGCCCTAGTAGAAGTCTTGGTCGAAGTTCGATATGCCATTAAGGCAAAGGGTAGCCTCTCATGCCAATCCTTGTAATTCTCAGCAGTCTTAGTCGAGATCTTCTTGATGTTCTTGTTTGTCGCCTCTACTGCTCCATTCATTTGCAGGTGGTAAGGGAAAGAATTAAGATGTCGAACGCATAGTGATTTAGTAGATCATCGACAATCTTATTGTTTAAGTTAGACCTATTGTCTGTTATGATTTGCCGAGGGGAACCATATTAAGAGATTATATCTCTCTTAATAAACCTTGCCACACTTCTTTTAGTGACATTCGTGTAAGAACTGGCCTCTATCCACTTCATGAAGTAATCAATTGTAACTAGAATGAAGCGATGACCGTTCGAGGTTGCTGGATTGATAAGCCCTATCATATCTATTTCCCACATAGAGAAAGACCAAACTTCAAACATCTGGTGAAGTTCATTCGAGGGTGTATTAATCTTATCTCCGTATACTTGACATTGATGGCATGACCTGACATGTTGACTACAGTCTGATTCGATGGTCATTCAATAATAACCCAGCCGCATGATCTTCCTTGCGAGGAGATGGCCATTCATGTATGGCCCGCATATACCTTCATGGATTTTCCTCATAAGAGTATTTGCTTCTTTAGCGTCTACGCATCTTAAAAGAGTAGAATCAAATGAATTTTTGTACAAAGTTTGTCCACTGAGGAAGAATTTACTAGCCATCTTAGCTATATATATTTGATCTCCTTCTTGACATCCATCAGGAAAATCCGTCTTCAAGAGATAATTCTTGATATCGTGGTACCACGGCTCTCCATCGAATTCTTCTTCGAACATCATACAATAAGCTGATTTTCTAGTTATGTCAATCCTCAGTGGCTCTATTTCTAATCCATCAGTTATTTGCAACATAGAGGCCAGCATGGCCAACGTGTCTGCGAACTGGTTTTGCGCTCTTGGCATGTATTCAAATGACACTTCTTCGAATTTAAGTGTCAAATCTTCCAAGTACTCATGATAGGGGATGAGTTATGTGTCCTTTGTTTTCCACTCTCCTTGTGTCTGAAAAATAATGAGCATAGAACTCCATAAACTTGCAGTTTAGGTACCTCCATGGAGATGGCCAACTATAGGCCCAAAATGCATGCTTCATATTCTGAAATATTGTTGGTGCAAGAGAAAATCAGTTTTACTGCAACATGATAATATTGACCATCAGGAGATATTAGCACTGCCCCTGTGTCAGCTCCCGACAGATTGACGACACCATCAAAATACACGACCCACTTGTCTTTTGTCAGATTCAAAACTTGATCTTCCACTTTTGCCTGTCCAAAAGATATGTGATTTTGGGCGTTCTCGGCCAACATATCGGCTATGGCTCTCCCCTTTACAGACTTTTGTGAAGAGCTCTTGATGTCAAATTCAGACAACATCACTTGCCATTTTGCCAATTTTCCTATCAAGGCGGGCTTCTTTAAGAGATATTTGATAGGATCATTTTCTGTTACCAGATGAATGTGGTGGTGTAAGGTATACTATCTCAATCTGCGAAGTACCTATATTATTGCTACACAAGCCCTCTCGACTGGCACATAATTCGCTTCGAATGAGGTGAATTTCTTACTTAAGTAGTAGATAACTCTTTCCTTACCATCCACAAGGATGGTTTGAGTAAGTAAGGCTCCTAAAGATTCTTGATGTATAGTCAAATACAAGGTCAAGGGGTGACCTGGGATAGGTGGCACAAGTACCGATGGTGTAGTTAAGTAAGTTTTGATCTTTTGAAATGACTGACTGCATTCTACATCCCAAACGACTTTCACGCCTTTCTTGAGCAGTTTGAAAAACGGTTCAGCCAGATCTGGTAATTGATTGATGAATTTAGTAATGTAGTTTAGCCTCCCTAGAAGACTTTTCACTTCCTTTACCGTCAAGGGAGTTGCTAGATCACGAATAGTTTGGATTTTTGAAGGGTTAATTTCAATGCCCCTGCTACTGACCATAAATCTGAGAAGTTTTTCAGATTTCCCCCCGATACACATTTGTTAGAGTTGAGCCTCAATTTGTATTTTTGGAGTCTCTCAAATAGCTTCCTTAACACTTGAATGTGATCTTGTCCTTCCTTGGACTTGGTGATCATGTCATCAACGCATACCTCGATTTCCTTATGAATCGTGTCATAGAATAGGGTGACCATCGCCTTCTGAAAAGTTACCCCAACATTCTTTAGTCCAAAGGGCATTACTTTATAACAGAAATTTCCCCAAGAGGTGGTAAACACAGTTTTCAGTTTGTCCTCTTGTTTCATGAGGATTTGGTTATATCCGGAGAATCCATCCATGAATGAGAATAATTCGTACCCTGCTGTGCTATCCACCAACACATCGATGTGGGGAAGCGAAAAATCCTCCTTTAGGCTTGCTTTATTCAAGTCCTGATAATCTACATAAATCCAAACTTTACCATCTTTTTTTTTTATGACGGAGACTATGTTTGCAATCCAATTTGAGTAAGGAATAGCTTCTATAATGCCCACTCTAAGAAGTTTCATCACTTCTTCTTTAATTATGTCTTCTAACTCACCTTTCATCCATCGGCTGCCTTGTCTCACGAGTTTAACATTGGGATTTGTGGGTAACGCATGTTCCACAATTCTTGCATCCAAACCCGGCATATCGGCATATGACCATGCAAAGACATCTTGATACTCTTTAAGTAATTCAGTAAATCTGAGCCTTTCAGCTCGGGATAGATGTCCAAAATTTTGACTTCTTTGACATCTGCAGTATTACCCAAGTTAATGACAATTGGCTCTTCTGAAGTGGGAGGTGTCGAATTTTCGAAGGCACTCCAATCTCTACGGATGGCTGCGTAACCTTTATCGCGTTTTCCTCAATATCGCAAGAGCAATCATTTTGGCAATCTGATTCGTATAATGACCTAGTATACATGTTTGAGATGATATGCCTGAAATGTCTTGAGAATGGTTAGTCTCTATTTCATATGAAAATGCAATGCATGAGTGTGAAAAATCTTTTCAAAAGAGATTTCAAAATAAGTGCAGGCATAAATGAAACTAGTCCTTATATAGTCAAACATCCTTGTTCCTCGGAAATCTTTTGAAAATAAGGAATCATATGACAAATCAGGCATCAAGCTTCCTATGTGGAAGGCTAGTGTCATCATTGGGCTAATATGTAGTCCTATATGTCCTTAATAAAACTTATGTGTTTTATTGAATGTAAAATGACCTGCATTACAAGCTATGCTGTTTGGACCAACAATCGGAGATCCAAAGGAGTTTTCCTACCTCTACTCCAGACAACAAAAATGACAAGTACAAAGAAATGTGGGCATTTAAATGCAATATTTAAAAGCAGGGAAGAGATTTCTTCACTTGGAAGTGGCGGCTTCCTCATCATGCCACTCTATGATGACGTTCACAGAGTCATTACCTAGAAAAGGGTTCATTAGATCTGGTTCTGTTGACTGAGTTGTCTTTTCTTCTGACAACCACTTAGAGTCTTTGCTGAAGTATTCATTCAAAGGGTTGTTGAACATCTTAGACTTACCTTTCCAGGCTGGAGAACCAATAAAGGAATCCTTCTGGTTTTTCTGGCGTATATGGCATCCACGGCTCTTGCCTCGGCCTTGACCCGCTATCTTAGGGATAAAGTCTTCAGTGCGAGTGTTCTGACATCCCAAGCTCATCTTATGCTCGTTGGACTTTAACTGTAGAGGAGCGTTGATTCCTTGAACATACTTGCCAAGACCTTTTCCTAGGTCGAACCCATATGCTAGTAACATTTTAGTTGGTACAAGGTTATCTTCGGAGATAAAAGGAGTCTTGAGTTTTGCCCCCACAGGAGTGTGGATTATTGCCACCAGCTCCAGAGAATGATGGCTAGCTTCTTGCTTAACTTCAAGTTCAATGTAGGATATAGTACTATTCTGACATGTAAGGAGGTCAATTTCCCCATGGACGATGATTACTTTCCCATCAATCACGAATCATACTTTCTAATGTAGACTTGAAGGTACGGCTCCAGCGACGTGAATCCAGGGTCTCCCTAACAGGAATCCAAATGCGCTTGGCAAATCCATTACTTGAAAGTTTAGGGAGAATTGGGTTGGGCCAATGAGCACATCCATTTCGCATTCTACTGTTTTCCTCATTCCATCAAAGGCTCTAACAACCGCCTTGGAGGTTTGAATCATTTCTTCTTTAATGCCCAAGCTTCTCAATGTAGCTAATGGGCAGATGTTAAAAGCAGATCCATTATCTATTAGCACGTGTGCTACTCTCTTTCCATTACAGTGTGCAGTGATGTATAAGGCCTTGTTGTGCCCTCTCCCTTCCACGAGGAAATTTTCATCTGAGAAGCTCAATTGATCCTTAAAAAGAATTGCCCACATAAATTCTCCCAATTATATGTCGTTGGTGGTTTCGGGGACATGCACTTCATTTAGTACCTTTAACAGCGCATCCTTATGTTTTTCTGAGTTGATGAACAAATCCAACAGAGATATTTGGGCTGTCATTTTTCTTAACTGCTCTATCACTTCGAATTCGCTGGTTTTAACAATGGATGGGAGCTTTTCCACATCTTCCTTCGAAACCTCCTTCTTCTCATATTCGCCTTTCCTTGGGGCTTAAAATAGTCTAGACCTCATCACGGCATCTATTTTTTTCATTACATAGTTCTAATGAACTGCCTTAGAATAATAAATTTCTACCGGCGGGACTTGTATGGTTACCGTCGTCAGATAGGATGCCTCTAGATCAGATTCATTATCAGTTTCATCTCTTGGTAGGTGAATTACCACAGGTTTCACTAGACAATTCTCTTCTTGGCCCAAGCTGTCAAGCTCATCCAGTTTGATTACTACAGTCGTAGCAGTTTCAATCATTACCACTGTATCTCCAAAGTCTCCTGAGAAGTTTTCGTATTCTGGATAGTGGCATTTATCAGCATCGCTTGACTTAGCTAACATCGCAAACTTCAAGTGTCTTCTTACTCTTTCGAATAGTTCGGTCAAGCTTTGCCACTAGGCTATTAACTTGTCCATCCTAACGTATTGCTTGGTGTCAAGCTTGTCATCTGTCATCTGAAAATGACCGCACATTATCAATTAAAATGACACATCCTTCATATCTCTCGAGAGATCACTCACTTGTTCTTCTATACGCAAGAAATGTCCCGATATCACTTGATTGAGTGACAATTTAAGTTCTTCTGTAAAAGGTTCTATCGCATCCCCTTGGACTTCGGGTTGAACAGGATCATCCATACCTCCCCACCCATCGAGTATGATATCCTCTATTCTCTGAAAGAAACTGGGAGGAGCAGAGTACTTTACTTTGAAGTCATATCCACCAGAATCCTCACCTAGATTATCTATAATTTCTCCTTTCTCTAGTGCTTCGGCTAAAAATCTACGATTGACCAAGCTTCGCTTGGTAGCTTTTAATTCATCTTCGCCAAGCTCTTCTTCTGGTTCGGTAATCAGCTCTACATTGCCTACCAGAATTTCATGTGAGACATTCCACATATTTTCTTGTTCGGTTTCAACCACAAACTGGTTCCATTTTAAGTTCACCGAGGCTTTAATTTCTTCAAATTTCTCATCAGCAATGCTTGACATTATCCCCAGGCTCATCATCTTGACAATGCATAGCCTTTTTCTTTCAGGCGACACTTCTCCTTATTTTGGGTATGACGAGGCGATTGCTAGAATGTTGGTTAGTTTAGGTACATTCACTTTCAACTCAAGGTAGTTTTCTTCTTCGTCAGCAAATATTGTGCCAACTGCTTGGTGATTAGAGAGAGAATTCTCTTCCACGTTTGGAGCCACATCATTGAATTTCAAAATTTAGTTGTCAATGAGAGCCTAAACTTTCAACTTAAGGATGTAGCAATTATCTATATTGTGTCCTCTTTCACCCATATGAGGGGTGCATGTTCATCAAAACCTAGATATTTTGCCGGATTCGCTCTGGGCGGTTCCTTTGCCACCAAGTGTTGTTCTAATGACATGGGAGCAACTTGGATAACGATTTGGGAAGTTAAGAAAATTTATTCGGAGACTGCCTCTTCCAGGGCTCTTGTCCTTTAGACATTGACCACGATGATCCTCCTTTGGCCTGATTAGAATTAAGGAACACCTTGGGCTTATGGGAATCCAGTACAAAGGTTATGTCAACTCCAGCCTCTCTTTCTTTTCTCGGGGGATACTGCTTCCTTTTTAAAGTTTCATGTGGCCTTCTTTCTCTCAAAGCCCATTCCAATCTCTCGACCACCTTTATCAAGTGTGTAAAGATTTGGCATCCTGAGGTGTTTAATCTGTCGAAGTACTCATATGGAAGCGCTTTAAGAACAGGTCAATCAAGTCATCTTCTAGGATTGGCAGTTTCACTTGAGTTGCCAAAGCACGCCATCTCTAGGCATATGTTCTACTATTTCTCTTCTTCCTTTCACTATTTGCAACATATCTTCCCTTGTCGAGGCCTTAACTGTGTTAAACTTATATTGCCCAAGGAAATCTTTAGCAAGATCTTCCCATCCATCGTAATCATCTAGGTCTAACTCAATAAACCAAGTTAGAGCTGCGCCAGCCAAACTCTCTTGAAAGGTATTCATCAGAAGGGAAATATAGTCAGAATAGTGTGCCATCTTACGTGGATAATATTTGAGGTGAGCACGTGGACAGCCTGTCCCATTGTATTTTCTCACAAAGTTCGGCTCTTTGTAGTCAGGAAGAGTTTCTACTTTAGCGAACGGAGATATCTTGTCAAAACGAGCTAACTCGTAGCCTTGACTAATCAAGCACTCCTTAATCTTGGCTATTCTTTTAGCCCCGGCTTCAGTCTTTGCAACCTGTTTTTCTTTCTCTTCATTCTCAATGTTAATGACAACAAGAGGTATCTTTGGTTGTGATTGGTCACTTGGCGCACGAATGTCCTCTACGACATATTAGGCACCTTCAGCTGTCCTTTTGTCAGTCGTATTGGGTTTGAGGATTGACCTGAATCGTTCAGGTTAGGTATTGCCGTCTATCTGGCTTGGGAGGTTTCCAACATGGCCTTAATCTCAGCTATCATGGTAGTTATAGTAGTCAATTGGCTCTCCAACATGCCCTCTCGTGGAGTCAATTCCTGCTGTTGCATCCTCATTTTGAGTCGAGTATGGAAATGATGTCTTGGTAATTTCATGATTAGAGAATATCTGTTTATTTAAAAATAACAAGTAAGTATTTCTTTAGGACAGATAAGGAAAGTATTGGATTCCTTCAATTGCATGTTTTCTATTGATGAATGAGAAAAAGGATTGCCTTGCGAGCCTTGGTCTCAGTAAGCAGTTGTTTTAATCATTTTTCAAAGGAATTCATGAAATCAAAAGAAGCATAATCTTTGACGATAGTTTTTGATGCATCGACAAAACATGCTTATGCTCATATACATGTGCGAGAAATAATATTTAATACAAATGAGTATCACAATGTTAAGAAAACATCATAATGTTCACGCGTTTTACACTTGACAGAATAATCTATCCAAGCTTAGGGCGCTTGAGGTCTTAGGTACCCTCATCGTCCCAGCAAAAATCGGGTTCTTCAGTCTGGGATTCCTCATCTCCCAAATATGACGGTGATCTCATGTCTTCAGATATATGCGGTTCCACTCCAGGCACGTACGACACAATATACTTAGGTACATAAGGCTCGACAAAGCTGCGTTTGGTCGCCTCAGAGTGTCAGATGTATTTTGTAGAAGCCCTATGAATATTCATCTCACGTGTCATGTCATCTGGCCATTCTACGTTTTCAGTTTAGGAGTCTTTTAAAGAGCATATGATGAATTTCACCTTAGCTTCGAATTGTTTTTTTTTTCTCCCCTGTGAGGGTCTCCCTTGGCATGTCAAATGAGAAGACACCCGGTTGTGGTGATGAAGAGATCTCTTGCAATGTCCCATACTATCGGATAACCCTCCTTGGATAATATGCGGTGACACCTGTGTATCCTAAAAAGGAGACTGAATCTTCGCCATTGCATGCGAGCCTGACTTTACCCAATGTTGGTAATCTAAGTCGCCATCGGAGTTGTTCTGGTTTTAAAGTTCTAAGAAATTCCTTTCATTCTTTAAAGTTGAGCGTAGGAATACATTTATGAGTTTTGATGAAAGCTCTAAAATGGGTATCAGAGCTAATATTAGTGATACCCATACGAATATGAAATTGTTTGACATGAAATGCGAATCACAGATATAAGAGATCACTAGAGGCTCCAAAGATTCCCTTCTTATTATTATTTTTTTAAAACGATTCAGGGAGAGAAAGGTTTCGGCAAAGATAAGGTTCGAGTAATCCCACATGTAGCAGACTTATTTAACCACTACAGCGATGATAGGGTGAAAAGTAACAGATGAGATCAGAATAGGACAAAACTAAAGAATGCCAAGACAAAAGCTCTACTAGATTTAGTTCCTTTGCTAGTAGGAAGGTTGGGAAACCTGCCTAGGAGAAAAGATAGGGAAACTCGCCCAGAATTACTTTTGACATCTGTTTTGATTTCGTTGAGGTTTGTATCCAGGAATTCAACTAGTTGACCCAGAGGCTCAAACCCTATAGGAGGTTGAATTAACAAGTGAGTAAATCAACTCCAATGGCGACGCTATATTCTTCAAAGGTAGGATAACCTCCAATCTTTCCATGCAGAACGTCGCTGTGGTAGGATCCTAATAAAGTGTCGTGGTTTGGATAAAGGCAGGTGGACATTCAATCTTCAGCAAGTCTAACAGATATCCTAGTCACGATCTGGCGTACTTCTGGCTGGCTTCACCCATGTTGTCCCACCAGATTAGGAGCTCAGCGCGAGGGACCTTGAACACTCGGATACCATCCTTTCCCATCAAGTCTGAAATATATAAATGATTTTGAAAAATCAATCGCCAAATATTATTTTAAACATGTGATTATGCTAATGTCATGAAATATGCATGAATTGGTTTAATTGCATACTTCAATCGATGAAATGGAAATTAGAGTCTTTCTTAGGTATGAAAACCAAACTCAAGATCTAATTTGAATTTCAAAGAAGTAAATTATACAATTAGTCATAATCATCTCAGTGACTAAATGAAATAACAATGTCATATTCCATTGGTCAAAACATCAACTGTGAATATAGCTGATGAAATTTCTTATTACAAAAAGGATATGCTATAATAGAAAGATTAAGAGGAGCTTCGAGAGGGGGAGAAGACACCAATCAAATCTATTCAAAAATAAGAAAGCCACAAAAGTCTATTGGAATGTGGGATCTAAGCTATCGCTCCCCCAAATCTAATCTTCTTCGGGGTGATGGTCCATCAAGATTTTCTCCTTAATTGTATATTTATCTGACCCCTCTTCAGGATACAGCTCGGCAATCAGGACTTCTTCTCTAGTTGAGCACCCTTCAGGTTGTGAAGAATAATCTTTAGTAGGTTAGTTTAGATGCTTCAACTCTTCCGGCCATTCTCTAGTCCACGGTACAATGACTTCAGGGGTCTTCTTGGGTTTTGTCATTTTGAGCAGAATGCGCTTTGTCTTCGTCTTGGTCACGCCCCGAACTCGACGAGCACGCGAACATCCTATTGGGCCATTGTTCTTTAGTAATCTTCTAGGATCCCTCGGCCAATCACATCATAGCTCAAAAGAGAAATGGGGTCACGAAAGTCATTAAACTGCTCCATACAAATTCCCACGAGATGACTCAGGACAAAGGGTACACCTCTTACAAATAAAATTCTCCTCTTATAGTTATCGCAATCAAGTACCAAAAATTCAATTCCTAAATCCTCAAAATTCAGATACAATTCCTAAGGCCACAAAATACAAAGAACCATTCATTTCATTACTTCATCGAGAGCTCATCCTTATATCGCCTGCATTTCCGTCTTCAAGGACTTGAAAAATTTAATCCCCTACTAGGGTGAGATATATATATCTCAGCCAGTGAAACCTAAACCTAGACCTGAACACTAGTCCCCCCAGACCACACACAATGCCACTAAGACGCAAGCAATCAATAATAGCGCATGGCATCAAACAAATAGGAATATCAATAGCCAAGTATGGATGAGCAATACAATCAATCACACTCAACTTCAAGGTCTCAAGCTCCCTGCAAAAGCAACATATAATTCGATACTCAGTTATCACAACTTCCACCTCCACATTCGTACTTCTCGACACTCCTGCCAGCTAGCATCACTGGGGCCATAGGCCAATTGGTACTTTCAAGGCTCACAGTCATACGATGCCACTGGGGCCACAGGCCAATCGGCATTCTCATTTTCACCACCATTCGATATCATTAGGGCCACAGGCCAATCGATATCCTCAATATCTTTCAATCTCACCACCATTCAATAGCACTAGGGTCACGGCCAATCGGTATTTTTATCATCAAGGCATTTAGTCACTTGGTACCACTAGGGCAACTAAAACTCATAGTGAATTGATATCACCAAGGCTCAATAGCTTTTTCTCGATCCAGGGTTCTATAGCCATCTCATTTCACATAGGGCACTATAGCCATTTCTTATCATTGGGGCTCTCTAGCCATTCTAAATCTCAATCAACAATCATAAGATAGTCACCACACGATCGCATCACACAATCTAAGCCACAGGCTTTACCAATTAGTCAATTCATTTTACCACTCTATCCAGTAGTGTCCTAGCATTCAGATAAAGGTTTAGAAAACACTTACATCTGCAATTAAGCTAGAGTTTTCACTCAAAAAGAGCCTCCAAGCTAAGTCCACAATCGGCCAAAGCAAAGCAAGCGTACGACCCTAAGGAAAATCCACATTTCCACCATTAAAACTCTCCCAAATCCAATTTCATCAAGTAACCACCTCGGTAACACATTACATTACGTTCTAGGATGCCTTACCAAGGATTTTATGGCAAGGGGACGCTTCCACGAACCATTAAAGGGCTCGGTTCACTCAGTCCTCAAGTAGGGCAGAACCAGTCCAATATCAATCACACCAAATAACCTTTAATTCACTTCTATTCTCCATTCCATTATGCATACACCTTGTCAACACATAAATATATGTTCTTAGATGTCTCACCATGAATTTTGGAGCAAGATGACTCTTCAATGAACCTCAAAGGGTCTCTGATCCAACCGATTTGCAAGGAGACAGATTCTGCCCCTTGTAACGACATACACTTTCAACCATTAAACCCATTTTAACCCCACAAATCCTCAATCTCAACTTGATAAACTCTTATATTATGATTTTAGAAGACCTCACCAAAAATATAAGGCCATATGGAGTCCGGAGCCCTAAAAAATGTAGCCTCTCCAAAATCGGGTCAGATTTTAATCTTTGTCCACTTAAATAGACTTACGAGACAAACGGCTAGGCCAAATTAAGCTCATAATACCTTCCTAGAATGGAAAGATGATAAGCTTCAAGATGGCGATTGTTTTAGCTCAACCGATGTCAAATAACAAAGTTATGGCCAAAATAGTGAGCCGATTTTTCCTTGTCCGCGAGAAATCCATTCGGCCGAGAGAGAGGAAGAAGGAAATGAAGAGAAAAATGAAGGGGAAGAGGAGAGAGAGAGGGCTGAAGATGGTCTTTAGCAAGTTGTTTCATATAAATAATTGGATTGAAATTGATAAGACTCGATTTGGTGAGTAACTAATGCAAGAGGCTCCCATTAAGTGACACATATCATGGTTTCTAGAAGGTTTTGTCTTCCTTTGACCTCATCCCTTCACATTTTTGGCAGCCATATAGAGAGGTTAAATGACTAAAATGACCCTCTAAATTTCTTAAGGCATGACCAAAGGTCGAGGGGCAAAATGGTCATTTGGCACTTTTCGTCTGAAATTCTATTTCTCCAGTATAAATCACTCTCGATGAGGGAATGTCCATTGCAATTTAAACGTTGGAATTCCTCAATGTCCAATACCCAAATCTCGAGGTCCAATTTCATGTCGAACTCTCGTCGACTGTAATTCCAATTTATCTCAAACTGACAGGTGACTTTTGCAGGCGCAACGCATATCGACTTTATGAATTTTCTCTAGCCGTGACGACTTTGACTGTCATGTAATTGCGAGGGTTTATCGCTAGCTCCTGCGATCCTGATAATCGGAATCCTATTTAGAAAATTCTCACAAATTACACATCGAATAAGCGGAACCACCCGCGTCTCAATGTATAACACTAGCACGACATTCCATGATCGTCCTTAGATCGATCTCTGCCGGCCCAAGATATTCCTTCGACAATCCTTATAGTCAAAGTGTCATTTCTCATTCATATTCCCTAGGTCTATGTACCTAACTCCATGTCAGTATTTCCCTTTTGGTCAGTTAACTCGGGAGTGGCCAACTTCGAGCGAGTTACAATTGAATTACACCAATCGATATCCTTCCATTCAATAGCCTAGAGAGGGTTGGAATTCGGAATGTCACAATTCTTCCCCCCTTAAAAAAATTTCGTCCTCGAAATTTATCACTTTTCAATTATCCAATCTCATGGGGTATAGACGCCTCATCAGTTTCCCATTCTTCAAAATAACTCTGTTCATTATTAAATCATCGCAATCATATGCTTTTTGGCACTCATGCCATTTGACATATCACTTCCTTCAAATGTTCTCTTGTACCACCAGAGATTCAAGGCTTTGTCAACTTGCCATTTATCAACCAAATCGAGTTATAATTTTCTCAACTCTTTATTCAAGCTCGTGGTTACTCTAGTAGCAGTTCACTTTCAACTCCATTCAAAGATCTCCAACGATTGTAGTAATCCTTCAACCTTAAAGGTCATGTCTTTCTCTCTTGGCGGCATGTTTAATGCTCGACCACACATTATAATAATTTAACCTTCAATCTATATCACCGATCGTATTAAGGCAATCTTGGCACACCTTTATGCCATCCCAATGAACACTTTAATTTTTCATGTTCTATTCATCCCATAATCCCTTAGATATCAGGGTCCGATCATGGCAATGTCTTAATTCCTTTCTATCCTTTAGGCCTGACGTTTCAGGTAGCCATCAAACTAGGCACACGGCGAACTTCCAATTTAAAAGTTGAATCTCTTATTTCTTAAGGGAATATTTGTCCCTCTATCGCCAATTAAACAATGCTTAATGCTTAATTAGAAGCATCTTCCAGTTTTTCCACCCTTCCTTAGCGGTATGGTTATCATTGTAACAACATTTGGGTGATCTCTTCGTTTCACGTGCCTTCCTACCAATTCCCTTTAGGCAGTTTATGCTCTCAACCTCTTATGATTCACATAACTTCGAGGTCTTTCTTTATCCAAGTAACGCTCTTATAGCCACAAGCAATTTCACGTATCGGCATTGCCTCTTGTTCAATTCCTCTCGGGAAGCTACTACCTTATTCTCTTATGGTAGATATTGACTTGAAGTCTTCTTCTACCCACAATGTTTCTTGAACTTTGTTGCAAGGGCAAATACAAACCAACCCCAATCATACATTAGGAGTTCCAACTCAAGTGATCTTATTGTCATGACATATTCGCACAGCCTGCTTCAATTTGCCTCGCTACGCGTCAAATCTTTCCTTGACTACACGTCGTTATCATTCTCATGATCTTTCCACTTCCCAACAGAAATACCATTATTGGCGTTGTCATTGACTGGGCCTAAGTCCTTGAAACTCCTTTCATACTCACTCATTCGCTTACGATGCGTTTCATCCTCAGCCAATCTCACCATCGAAATAACTATCGCGGGGAACCCTTCCCACGCATCATCCACAATAATACATCAAACTTAGAAAACCCCAAGCCACAGTAGCTCGCATCAGTATTAGTTAGTCCACCCTAGTTTTTTCTACCTTTGATGGATCCACAGGGATTCCATTTCTCAGAAATTTCATAACTGAGGAATCTTACCTTATCAGGTCCGTAGCTCGTGCGCTCACACTTAGCATACAACAAGCATCTCTTTAGAGTTCATAGGATACTCTCAAAACTGTTTATATTCCTCATGACTTCTTAAATGAGTCCGATCACCGTCTCTCAAGATGGTAACAATCAGCTCAATCATTCCTTAGGCACTCAATCCGATTATTTTCAACTTCTTTGTATCAGGTGTCAAATCTTCAAATTGTTCTTCACACTTTTCACTTGAGAGCTCAAATCTTGACTATCTGTTGCCATGGGTCTCTACTAGAACCACGCAACAATTTGTTCATTTTTGTCACTTTTCCCTAAGGAAGCACTCTTATTTTAACCGCCGGTTTCCATAACCAATCAATGCGACTTTATCCAAATTTCATCCATTTAATTGAATGTTGACATCATCCTGGAATTCAACATTGTCTACAGGATAGTATCTCGGATTTCACTTCTAGGTATCATTCAAGTTCTGCGTTTTCTTTCTCAATTCAGACGCTCAACCTCAACACCGAAATAATTAGTTTCCTCTTCCCTTCACACTAGGGTCTCTTACCCTATGAAGGAAATTATACACTTCAGTGACACGCTCTCATTTCGAATCCACCTTATCCTTCCCATTTCATAGGACGACAATCCTAGAGTCTGCGCCAATGGCGATACCTTTACTCCAGGATTCAAATGCCACCATACTTTAACATTTTCCTTCCCATAACTCAATCACATCAAGTGACAAGATTCATTCTTCCTTGGTCTCTACCAATTCACGCATCGAATACTTAATTCGACTATCTCGAGTCACTTTATAATTACACTCTAAGCGCTCTTTTCGCTTACTCAATCATTCACTAAAATCACAAGTCACTAAGACCATCAAGTTCATTCAAATTTTCTTTTCATCAATCGACCATCTCATGGTCCAATCGCCCTTTAAGAATGACACCCTACTCTTTAGGGGTGATAGCTCATAGTGCCACTTCTCGTGGTTTTGTTTCAATCTCAATCAATCTCATAAAACCGTCAATGTTAAACAGCTGACTTAACTCTGTCCTCAATTTTTCCCACGACGGAAAGAACAACATGTCAGTCTCTCATTATGAGACTTGCGCCAAGGTAACAACCATCTCTCACAAGTACGTTTCATGTTCCAAAATGAACATCTCTTTGCTCGTAATGGAATTTTCTTATTCATAAGTCTTCCGATCATTTCTCTTCTTTTGCTGAGTCTCATTACCATTCCTCAACATCAGAAATAACAGCCAACCATGAGGCTTTCAAATTTCAATCCACTCAAGGATTTACTTATCTTATTCAAGGGTCCTTAACCACATTTACCATATGTTTAAACGACCTTGAGAACTCTGTCTCACACTGGTCGATCGTCCTCCAATCCTTTTAAGATTATTAGGATTCAAACAACCTTTGCTCTCGAGCAATCCCAAGAGGATATTTTTCATCAAACAACTCAACAGGGGTAGTCCAGACAAACATTATGCCTTCGAGGAAATCCTTCCTCTAGTGACCTTTCACCAATTATCAACAGCCACTTAAGGCTAAAATCGCTAGGATCACTTTCTTTCCTCAGTGTACCAAAAACCTCTAAGGTTTTCTTACCAAGATCCCCAATCCAGAGAGAGACAATTTCAAATCTCATCTCTATACCAAACTCAGTCAATCTCAACCTTATACATAGCTTCACAAACTTTTCAAAACTCTTGTGGTTCTTTCCACACATTCAATTTAGAATGAAGTAACTCAGAGTCACCTTTCTCGTGACTTCCATCACTTAACTTATCAGCACTAGCATCAGTTGTCTCAGCGACTTAGGTACAATGGCGGCTCCTTCTCGAGTCTGTCTACCCAACCACTTTCTCATTCCCATTTAAAGTTCTCACGATCCCCCATTACACTTGGGTATCGCACGATTAACAAAATCGAGCCACATTGTCTTCCACGACTCATACTCTAGTCGCTCATCTTTACTCAATTCTCATTATTCTTCTTAGTTCTCGGATCTTCCACACCATGTATACTCGAGCCAAGTGCTCCTCTAGCGACCGTACCTTGGTCGTTCAACCTTATTAGGTTCTCATATCACTTGAACTACTATGATTTCCTCCAGGAATCAAAGACTTAAGTCATCTACTTAAGCCTAGCAGTTTCAGGCTGCTCATCTCATTATCTTTCACCAGCAAATATCAGTGATTCCCACACAACTCTCAACTAATTGTTCATTATACAAGGATTCCAAATCTTCATCAGTCAATGACTATTCAACAGGCCAATCTCAACAAGACAACTTCTCAATCAACAGCCATCACTAGGCAAGTCTCAACTAGGCTAAAACTCAACTAGGTCAATACCCAACAAATATTCAAGGCGTTACTTTTATAAGTCAATCGCCCAAACTCTAAGCATAAGACATATGCCACTCTGTCACAAATATGACATGCTTTCTCATTCTCAACAGGCATCAGTTCAAAGGGTATAAACCCCATATACCATCTAATCTCTCAGTTTGACCTTGGCCATAACATTCACATGATGCCAATCATAAAACACGCCTAACAGGCCCATCACAAACATCACTTTTCTTTTTTAAAAGGTATCCACTGCCAAGCACAAAACTTTTAACCATGCCACTCATAGGCGTCATTTCTCATGTCATGCCACTTTCAATATTCACTTGAGACTCAATCTCGTGCCATACATCTCTTAATCATAATTGAACTCAACCTGATACCTAGACTTTCCCTTTCAAGTTATGACTTGGGTCATTCCTGCCTCTTGCTATCTTAGAAGCCTATCAGGAGCCGCTCCTTGTCCGGACCTCTCTGTCCCGGTGATCACTCCCCGCCCTCATCAAACCTGGCCATTGTAGGTTGTCCCAAGTCATACATCTACGGAGAAAGCCCCGTTCTACACGTCACATACCACGCTTTATTACAGTTTATAGGTATTCCATTTACTTGTCCCATACTAAGTGACAGTTTATTAAGACCAGCCGTGATAAGCTCATGCATGCACCATCATCAGCTTTCGTTTTAAAGTCACAAACACATGCACAATATGTTCGTTCTCACCACTTGTTATACTACGGTCGTTTTCACATCAAACCTCAATTATAGAAAACCTCTCGTTCCACCAATGGCCGTCACATCTCACAAATCAATTGCCTATATTCAACCATATACTTCAAGTTTAGTCACTATTCAAGTCAAATCCTTATACATTCAATTACAACTGGTCTTTAATCAAAATATTCCTTATCTGCTCCTCTCTATGCATCTCATATCATAGCATCCAAGGCTGTCAATAGCGATCGATAGCTAAATCATCAAGATACAACGCAATTCAAGCCTGAATCCGTTAATGCCAGTCGTCTATTTACAACTCGTACTCTCCAAGTTGGGTCATCGACAAGCCACGATCACAATCATATACTCCAATCGACCCCTTATTCATAAATAATTCTCTACTAACCTCAAGCACAATTATTACCTCAAATCCATGCTTATGTCTCTTCAATTTCTACTTGCTTTCTTGTGAACCTCAATCGCACAATTACCCAAGATCATCAATTAAACTAGATACTAGAACCATTAGAATACCTCACAAGTTCAAGCCTATAATCTTCAAAATTCAGTGATCAATGCTTAATCCTAAAGGTCTCACTAGCTAATTGTCCTCAAGTCATCGCTCCTTATCACTCCAAACTTCAATCATAATGGATCGAGCTGACCTTGCTCTGATACCACTAAAACGGGGATGTCACGCCCCAAACCCGGCAAGCAGGCGAACATCCCACTAGGCCATTGTTCTTTAGTAATCTTCCAAGATCCCTCGGTCAATCACATCATAGCTCAAAAGAGAAATAGGGTCACGGAAGCCATTATGCTACTCCATTCAAATTTTCACGAGATAACTCGGGACAAAGGGTACACCTCTTACAAATAAAATTCTCCTTTTAAAGTTATCGCAGTTAAGTACCCAAAATTCAATTCCTAAATCCTCAAAATTTAGATACAATTCCTAAGGTCACAAAATACATAGAGCCATTCATTCCATTACTTCAACGAGAGCTTATCCTTATCTCTCCTGTGTTTCCGTCTTCAAGGACCTAAAAAATTTAATCACCCACTAAGGTGAGATATATATATCTCAGCAAGTAAAACCTAAACCTAGACCTGAACGCCAGTCCCCCCAGACAATACACGATGCCACTAAGACGCAAGCAATCAATAATAGCACGTGGCATCAAACAAATAGGAATATCAATAGCCAAGCATGGATGAGCAATACAATCAATCACACCCAACTTCAAGGTCTCAAGCTCCCTACACAAGCAACATATAATTCAATACTCAGTTATCACAACTTCCACCTCCACTTTTGTACTTCTCTGGCACTCCTGCTAACTGACATACTGAGGCTACAGGCCAATCGATGTCTTTGTACCATAGGGCCACAGGTTGATCGGTACTTTCAAGGCTCACAGCTATAGGATGCCACTGGGGCCACAGGCTAATCGACATTCTCATTTTCACCACCATTTGATATCACTGGGGCCACATGTCAATCGGTATCCTCAATATCTTTCAAGCTCACCACCATTCAATACCACTAGGGCCACAAGCCAATCGGTATCACTAAAACTCATAGTCAATTGATATCACTAGGGCCACATACCAATCGATATCATCAAGAGCATCAAGATGATGCGATCTCCAGAGCCACAGGCTAACGATCGGTAGGACAATATAGCCCATTCATATAACATCGGCACTATAGCCGTTTACATGGCATAGGCATTGTAGTCACCTATTTAGCATAAACATCATGACCAATTCAATAGCATCGACACCATTGCCAATTTAATACCAAGGCTCAATAACCTTTTCTCGACCTAGGGCTCTATAGCCATCTCATTTCACATAGGGCACTATAGCCATTTCTTATCACTGGGGCTCTCTAGCCATTCTAAATCCCAATTAACAATCATAAGATAGTCACCACACTATCGCATCAAACAATCTAAGCTACGAACTTTACCAATCAGTCAATTCATTCTACCACTCTATCTAGTAGTGTCCTAGCATTCAGATAAAGGTTTAGGAAACAATTATCTCTTCAATTGAGCTAAAATTTCCACTCAAAAAGAGCCTCCAAGTTAAGTCCACAATCGGCCAAAGCAAAGCAAGCATACGGCCCTAAGGAAAATCCACAATTCCACCATTAAAACTCTCCCAAACCCAATTTCATTAGGTAACCGCCTCGTTAACACATTAAATTACGTTCTAGGATGTCTTACAAAGGATTTTATGGAAAGGCAACACTTTCACGAACCACTAAAGGGCTCGGTTCACTCGGCCCTCAAGTAAGGCATAGCCGATCCTATATCAATCACATTAAACAACCCTTAATTTACTTCTATACTCCATTTCATCATGCACACACCTTGTCGACACATCAATATATGTTCTTAAATATCTCACTGTGAATTTTGGAGCAAGATGACTCTTTAATGAGCCTCAAAGGGCCTCGGTTCCAACCGGTTTGCAAGGAGACAAATTCTGCCCCCTTGTAACAACATGCAATTTCAATCATTAAACCCATTTTAACTCCCACAAATACTCAGTCTTAACTTGATAAACTCTTATACTATGATTTTAGAAGAACTCACCGAAAATTTGAGGCCATTTGGAGTTTGGAAGCCCTAAAAAACGTAGCCTCTCCAAAATCGGGTCAGATTTGACCTTTGTCCACTTAAACAGACCTACGGGATAAACGACTAGGCCACATTAAGCTCATAATACTTTTTTAGAATGACAAGACGATAAGCTTTAAGATGGCGGTAGTTTTACCTTTATCCGATATCATACGACAAAGTTATGGCCAAAATAGTGAGCCAATTTTTCCCTGTCCGCGGGAAATCCATTCGGCTGAGAGAGAGGAAGGAGGAAATGAAGATAAAAATGAAGGGGAAGAGAAGAGAGAGAGGGTCACGGCTGAAGATGATCTTTGGCAAGTTGTTTCACATAAATAATTAGATTGAGATTGATAAGACTTGATTTGGTGGGTAATTAATGCAAGAGCCTCCAATTGAGTGACACATGGCATAGCTTCTAGAAGGCTTTGACTTTCTTTGACTTCATCCCTTCACATTTTTAGCAGCCATATAGAGAGGTTAAATGACCAAAATGACCATCTAAATTTTTTAAGGCATGGCCAAAGGTCGAGGGGTAAAATGGTTATTTGGCACTTTTCGTCTGAAATTCTATTTTTTCATTATAAACCACCCTCGATGAGACGACGTCCATTGCAATTCAATCATTGGAATTCCTCAATGTCCAATACTCAAATCTCGAGGTCCAATTTTATATCGAACTTTCATTGACTGTAATTTCAGTTTATCTCAAACTGACGAGCAACTCTTGCAGACTCTACGCGTATCGACTTTGTGATTTTTCTCAAGTTGTGACGACTTTTATTGTCATGTAATTGCGAGGATTTATTGCTAGCTTCTGCAATCCTGATCGTCGAAATCTAATTTAGGAAATTCTCGCAAATTACACATTGGTTAAGCGGAATCACCCGCGTCCCAACGTATAACACTAGCAAGACATTCCATGATCGTCGTTAGATCGATCTCTGTCAGCCCAATATATTCCCTCGATAATCCTTATAGTCAAAGTGCCATTTTTCATTCAAATTCCCTAGATCCATGTACCCGACTCCCCGTCAGTCTTTCCCTTTTGGTTTGTCAACTCTAGAGTGGCCAACTTCGAGCGAGTTACAATTGAATTACACCGATCGATATCCTTCCATTCAATAGCCTCGAGAGGATTGAAATTCGAAATGTGACAGTTTTGGTTACTGGGCGTCTTTTCTTTCCCCAAAGAACGATCATAGGTTGATTTTCCTTGGCATGACTTTCGGCATTTTGGCGGGCATAGGCTTCTCTAGCTAAGCCATTGCGATACTGCCTTTTCATCTCTAGATAGTGTTTGAGCATTTCGTATGCCTGCCGCTTAAACCTAAGGTTATTAACATAATAACTAGTCTAGCAATCTTCGGCATATACCAATTTACGTCCAGTTAGTTCTCGACCATATACAAATCTATTAAAATGCAACCTTGTGTTAGGCTTAGGACGAGTGACTTTCCTTAGATATTCGAAGGTTACCAACTCTATCGAACTTCTAGGAAACAACGACATCCTATCCCCTATCATCGTTATTTCAATCAGTCACTTGAATGATTTCAGAATATATGCAATATATGTAGATGTGAATGATATGCAATACATGAACATACTATGAAACATGAAGAAAGAAAGTGCATTAAAAGTAAATGCCTTACTAACCAAAACTCAGGAAATATCAAATATTCCCTTGTAACAATGGGCGGTTTTAGGTGTACCAACCTTCTACATACATGCGCATGAGACAAGTGAGAATATACTCTAGAAATAAAATTAGGTGATAAATCTATGGCTCAGGCTCCTATGATCCAAATATGACAGATTCCTCCCTAAGAGTACCTACCCAAGAGGGCTAGATATCATCAATTTGGAATGTAAGCGGGAATGAACACGAAAGTCTCAAGTGCCATCAAACACGATATCCTTTCATATCCTTTCCCTATTTAAGGTAACTTAGAGGTGGTTGCAGTCGGGGTTCGACCGCTAGTGTATGAGATGTGTCGTGATCATCACAATGCAAGATCATGCACATCAATTTATATCAAACATCGCTTCAGTAAATGCGTAAAAATAAACATACAATCCCAACTCCAACCTGCACGGAAGATGTCAACAAACACTCCACCCCTTATTTCTCCAATCTGCAAAAACTTCTAACACAGTAGTTATGATACGCACCTCACTTTTGAGAGCATCTACAGAAAATAAGATTAGATAAACCAAATAACTTTTTAATTAGCTCAAGTCCTCTAAAATTCCTAACCAGAGATTCTAGGTTTGATCACCAGTGGAGTCGCCAGTTTGTCGCGACCCTCGAGAGGCATGTCCTCACTCTCGAACGGGTTAATGAGCCGTCCCGTCTAATCGGACGCGGGCCTCTCCCAAGGCCCGTTACCCAAGTCGCAACGGCAGTATACGTGGTCGACCTTCGAAGTGGTCTGGTGACGTGTGATACGTGTACATGCCAAGGAGTCGCCACTAATCGCTTTGTGGAGGGTACGATTGAAAACCCTATTGAATAGTTGGGATCATTCTATTCAATTCTGTGAAAATCAGATAAATGAGATCGGGGATTTTGTTACGCTAACTGTCGAAGTTAACGCTCTTTCGGCATCTACGTTGAATGATTTATCTAACCTAAGATTTCATGCAAATGAGTGAGGCACGAATCCTAAAACTAGGAGTACATGCAAATATGAATGACTACCCTAGCACTCACAATCAATAAAATGAATGCGCAAATCAAGGATTCAAAACATGCGGATAAATCACATAAAAGAACTTGACATCCCTAGTAAGGCCCTATTAGCCTAGAGAAATGTCAATCAAGGCTTAGGAGTGTGTTTGACATGATTTTCCCTTGAGGGGCAAAATCGTAATTTTGAAGAGTCTTGGGACAATTTATTCTAAAAGGGAAAATTTATCATCTCGAATGAGATGTGAAGTCAAAAGATGATGGACATAAGATTGATCGTCAGATCAACCCATTTCTTATTTTTCGGGAATTTTCAGAATTTTTCTGGAATTCTAAAAGCTTTACCCTTCAAGGGGTAAAATTGTCATTTCAAAAGGTGATGAGAAGTGAAAATCCCAAACATGAGGATTGGTCGTCCACCAGACCTAATTCCTAATTTTGAGTAATTTTCACGGTTCGATCAGAATGAGGAAGACAATTTACCCTTTGAGGAGTAAAGTTGTCATTCTTAGAAAAAGGGCGAGATTCGAAAACCCATGTATAAGAATTGATCGCCTAATCGACCCTAATTCTTATCTTGGCATCATTGACATATCTCACATACAAGGTAGAGGCAATTTACCCTTAAAAGCGTCAATTTTCAGATGAACGGATAAGAAATCCCTAAAATAGGATTGACCAGTTGTCTATGGTCAATCCTCAATTTTTAGAAGTTTCTGAAATGCCTAGGAATTTTCCACAATTTTCCTAGGATTTTCTAGAATTTTTTGATAATTTTTTAGGATTTTGATTTTATAGAATTTATTTTTATCTTTTTTATAATTTAAAATTCAATTTCTGAATTTTTTGTTAAAAAAATAATTCGAATCGAGTCGGATACCCGGCCCAGACCCGGACCCGCGCGATCCACTGCACCAAAACGACGTCATTCCGCATCTTCCATTTTTTGATCTATTCGGATTTAATCTGAAGATCCTTGTTGAACCACATGGCTACTCCACGGCCATCGGATTGGCTGACTAAAATCCACGGCTCAGATCAAAAGCCGAATACACCTCAGTGGTCAAATATGATTACTTAAACATACGGCCACGATTGAATGCCAAGACTCAATCTGGTCCGTTCGTACTTACTAACCTAAACGACGCCGCTTGACCCTTAACCTAAACGACACCGTTTCGGTTTGTTTTGATTTTAAAATATTTTCGGATATTCCTAGTTTCTAATCGAATGGCCATTAAAAATAGGACTCGATTAATCTAGGTTGTTCGATCAAAATTGACTCAGCCTAACAGACTAACGGTCGAGTTGACTCAACATCTACGTGGACCAATTGCACTCTACCGCTTAAATCTTTAACTTGTTGACTCTGCCATGTCAACTTCGTCTTCAACCTCCCGACTGTGACTAAACGAACGGACGAGACTTTTCTAGCACCGATGAATGACCAAACTTGTACCGATTAACATGAGACCAGTGCCATTCGACTCGTACTAGCCTTTAGTTTAACATATCTGAGAATCGCAGCATTTCATCTATTGAATCACGTGCAACATGCAAAATGCCGAGTATGGTCATAGAAGTTCAATCAAGCAACGGAGAGCATTTTGAGCCAATTCCTTCACAAAATCACATCTATATGAGTTCAGAATACTTACCTATAGGTCTGATTGACCTAGTTTAGCTAGCTTGAGCTAGGGAAGCTCTGGCATCAAAAGCAAGGTTCGATTCGATTTCAACACAATCAAAGCATACAACAGTGCTCAGTGATGTCACAGATACGAAATGCACACATCAATCGTAAGAATTGAGGCAGGAAAAGGGCTTCGCCATTGAAGGGTAGAAGTCAAGCTTAGAGGATCGACTTACCGTTTTTCGAGATTATAGGCTGCGGGAACTGGTGCGATCGACCTCACGGAGCTTAGGCAATCCTCTTGACGTGGAATGGCGGCTCGATTCTGCCTGAATAGTCATCAGAGATCACTTGCAAGCCGAACTCAAACTCTTGATGGCAAGGGCCAAAGAGCGAGTTCTCTCGCTCTCAATTCTGTTCTCATTCCTTAATAGAATGAACAACCTCCCATTTTTTTCTAGAAAGCCTCCAGAGGTTATATACCGTTTTCAAAAAATTTACCGTCGATTGTTTGACACCCGTCCACTTGAATTCACATGTCATCACGTGTCAAATGGTATGCCGATGGTAACTAGGATGTTGGGTATTTCGTCCAGCTCTGTTTGGTCGTCCATCGAGCTTCAATCTGTACGAATTTGATGTGAATTTGATCTGAGTTTTGCTTTTGTTGACTTTTGCATCCCTGTTCCGGCGACCATTGGTCACGACTTTGGCATCAATCAACGGGGAATGGCCTGAAGCGTTAAACCCCCACCAATGCGTCTTCAATCGTGGTCAATTGGTCGATCAATTTTGCCATCTAAGTTTGGCTTTGCATTGTTCATCTGCACGAGAATCTGGGGAAGAAGATGACATTGTAGCAGACCAGTTCGACCGGTCTGTCCGGTTAGAATTGGGTTTGACTTGTTTTTCCAAAATTAACCCTAATTCGTGTGTAATTTTTGCAAACTAAACCTCAGAATCAAACTTAAGACATGGATGTTATCTAAAAATGTGATTTTTCCCAAAAGTTTATGTCAATTTCTATAAAAACCCCAAATTTTTCTTTAATTTCAATTCAAAAAATCGTGAATTGAATACTTAAATGATCAAATTAGACCTAATCACCCATGCCAATTGATTCAAGATGATGAAATACATTGGGTAGTGGCTTCAATTTGTAAATGTAGTCCTTGAATTGAAAGTAATTTCAATTATGCCCAAATTCAAGGAGTAAATTGCAATAAAGTACGCAATTTTGCCCAATTCATGCAATTGAGCAATTTGTGCAAATAATTGGGGTAAATTGCAATGAAGAACAATTAGATTGAATGTCCATACCCTAAAAATGCCGAAATTACAAATTAAAAGACTCAGTTGACATTGGTTTACCAAATTCAATCATACGTGTAACAAAAGAACACATAAAATTGAACTTGAATTTGGACTTTTTATGAGGTAAAAAATACAAGGGAATTAAAAGAAAAATATTAACTATTTTTTATATTTGTGTGACCTCAAATTCTGTTTTTCTGAATTTTCGAGTATTTTCCTATTTTCTAAAAATACTAAAAATGTGAAAAATATGAAAAAATATTTGTTGGTAAAAAATGGTTCCTTGAGCTTGGCCAAGGTCACCAAAGTTGATTTTGCAATTTGTTAACCTTTTATGAATTTTTTATGAGTTTTTCAAAAATAAATTGAAAAAGAGTAATAAAAAATCAAGTGTCAACAGAACTATATTAATAATAGTGCGATTTTTTCTCTCCGCTGCTCCATTCTATTAAGGAGTACATCATGCTGTCGATTGATGCTTGATGCCACACTGTTTGAAAAAACCATCACCAACCATATTTCGTGCCACAATCAGCTCGAAGAATCCGAATTTAGTAGCCACTTTGTTTTTCGACATAGGTTTTGAACTCCTCGAAAGCATCAATGGCATCGGACTTGTGCTACAAGAAATAAACCCATGTTTTCTGGCTTTAGTCATCAATGAAATTAACAAAATACTTGTACCCTCGATTTGACGATTCACCGAGCAGTCCACAAAGGTTGGAGTGCACTAACTTCGCCAGCTTTGAAGCTCTCCATGATTGTCCCGAAGGGAAGCTTTCTTTGCACTTCTTCCTAATAGCACATGTTTCACATATCTCCTTCGGATAAGAAATTTTGGGTAGTCCATGCTCATCTTCTTTTGAGACAATAGCTTCAAGCTGTCGAAATTCACATGCTCGAACCGTTTATGGCAAAGTTATGAAGAATCTTTTACCGAGGCACTAAAACATGAGGTAGCATAATTGATATACAAAGAAAAAAGTCGATTTTTTTTACCTTCACAATCAGCCCTCCATTGCAATCATGAATCATGCAAACCTCATCTTTAATGGTCATGTGATAGCCTTATTCAGACAATTGTCCCATGCTTAGGAGATTTTCTTAAAGATCGAGAACATAATGAACATCGAAAATGCTTTGAACCGACCCATCATTCGTCTTGATTTTAATTGTCCCCTTTCCCATGATAGGAACTTTGATATTATTCCCGAACCTCACCTCCAAACGAAAGGTGTCACCGAATTTTGAAAATAACTCCTTCTCGCCACACATGTGATTGCTACATCTAGTGTCTAAGTACCATATATTCTTTTGGCTCTCCATCGCAACGTTACATGTGAATATAATAGCATTGTCTTGCTCATCATCGCCATCGGCAAATCTTGCTACCTTGGCAGAAATCTTTTGACCACCAAGCTTCTTGCTTCGATACTCAGATTTGTAATGCCCATACTTTTTATAATTAAAACACTGAATATGGGACTTATCTTTTTGTTTAACAAAATGCTTCTCTTGTCACATTTTATCTTTCTTTTGATTCGAAAGATTCTTCTTGTTGTCGAGCAACACCATCTGGCTTTTAGACCTTTCTCTGCCGTTTTGGATTTCTCCTTGAGTCGCTGCTCGTGCATTTGTGGAGAGCCCACCAACTCATCGATGGTCAAGATAAAAAGATCCCGAGACTCTTCAATGGAAGTCACAATATATTCGAACTGCAAAGTTAGCTTCCAAAGAATCTTCTCAACGATCTGTTGATCACCAATAGTCTCATCATTGGCCTTCATTTGATTGACAAGAGCTAATGTCCGTGAGAAATAGTCGGAAATGGACTCCGACTTTTCCATTTGAAGGAGCTCGAACTGTCAACTAAGAGTTTGAAGCCGAACCTTCTGGACCTTCTCAACCCTTTTGTATATGTTGATAAGAGTGCCCCAAGCTTCTTTTGCTGTCTTTGAGTTTGCCACTTTTTCAAAGATTGACGAATCTATTGCTTGAAAGATGTAAAAGAGAGCTTTACGATCTTTCTTACGATTTTCTTTTATCATCCTCTACTCCTTTGTTGTCAAATCTGCTGGCATTTTCGGCTCCACGAATCCTTCTTCCACAATCTCAATAACTCCTGAAATCCAAATAGCACCTCCATCTAGATCTTCCAATGCTCAAAATTCTTCCCATCGAACCATGGAAGTTGAGGTTGAACCATCCCGACATTATTCACAAAAGCCATATGACTCGAGATTTTCTAAGCCGAATTTACAAAACTTAGCCAAGCTAGATCTGATACCAAATGTTAGAAGAAGGAAATTTGAAATTGTTGTTTATTCATAATCGAAGAAGTATTACATAGTATTTATAGACTCTTTAGATAACTAGAACAATTAAACCTATTTTGAAAACAAGCAACAATTAATAAACAATATATGTCCAAAATCATAATTGCAATACTCCAAGTCTCAAGATAAATTTGGGTTACGAAAAGTCTTTTGAGATTTCCAACATATAACAACCCTAAACAATATATGTCCAAAATCATAACATTAATTAATAATGAAAAATAAAATAAATTTAATATATCGATCATTTAAGTACCATCGGCAATTTGCCTAAAAAAAACATAGATTCCAGAGAATTTGACGTGGCACCGCCGGGACAATTTTTTTGAGTTTTTTTTAATGTTTTCTGGATTTTTTAAAATTTCCTTCTTTTTATATTTTGATGATGCTAGCATCTACAGATTTCGAATTGGAGCTGATCAGGAAAGGAAAGTCTGCATGGAGAAGGATTGCTGTGATAAAATCTTGGAATGAAATACGCAAATGATATGGTCAGATAGTAGAATTCTGTTCTGCTCGGTTTATGTCGTCTCTCTGCTCGCTTTTTCCAAATAAACTTATGGAAATTGCACATATGCTTTGCTGATGAATATTGATGTCATTAGTCGATTTAGCAGAATGTTTGAACTGTCCTGCGTTTTACAGGTCTGCATAGGTAGACATACCATTAACTAGTTAAGTTTAATGGGAGCTGGACTTCTGACGGAAAGGTTGATCATAGGATTTGTAGTGGTATTATCCCAATAGTTTTCACGATTGAAATGGTTGTGGCCTCCCGAATCGTATGACTGTCCACTATTTAAGCAAAAGAGAAAAAAAAAAATACAAAAAGTGATGATAGACAGCTTTAAAATCTTCTATAGAAGGCTCGAGTTGATCAAGTGTTTTCATGTCCAAACAGATTTTAAATTGAGGCGGATCAACCGCACACGTAAATATTCGTTGAGACAATTGAAATGAGCAATCGGTGCCTTTCTTCTTCCTCAAATGTCAAAAACTCAAAGCATGTCATTCCATTGTAATACAATCTTAATTTGTTGTTAAATCTTTATGGTATTGATTTCAGGAAGTCAGTCGTTTACTTATCGGATTGAATTGTAGAAGGACTCTTGAAGTTGTTCCTATGGCGGATTCTGCAAAAGCTCTCTCATCTGAATGTAACTTTGACATACAGGTGATCCTGTGTTTTCTGCTTTTGTACTGCTTATGGGATTGAACAATTTAAAAGCTGTTGCTAAGAGTCCTGGTCACATAGTCTGCACTGTTTCATGTGGCTTCAATACCATTTGGTTGGAGTTTGATTAAGACTCACTATAAGTCCAATAGATTCCTAGATAGTACGAAACCTGTCTTCTCAGCACATTCCTGCTTGGAGCATATGGAGAATCTGAGTGTGTGCATAAGAAATACTTGCTTGTCATCGGTGAGACGACTAAACACCCTGAAAAGACTGAAAATGCTCTTCGGCGTACTTATCACTAGGGCAATGAGTTTCAACGCCTTATGTTACTTTTGGCAACCATGGCGGACAAAAGTTGCTTCACTCCACCCAATAAACGCCCAATTTATGATTGTATTAATCCAATGTCACCTGGCAATATTGAGAACTTCTCCCTAAGGAGGTCTTGAAGAGCGTGGAGCTGGAAATGAGCTATTCAGAAACCAATGATAGATGCTGCAGGTGCTTCAGGAGTGAACCTCTTATGCTTGCAGGTTAGTCACGCCATGAAGCTTGAGCTACACATCTTTTGGTTTCCCCTTTTGGACTTGAAAGACTAAAGTTCAATTGCTGAACTAATCTCAATATAGGAAACATGGATGATGCCATTTTCCTTTTGTACAGGGGAGAAGAGGTGGTGTGAATTCGCATAGCCTTCTTTAAGATCTAGCAAAAAGGTAAAAACATGTTCATTGTCAATTCTATCCTTGAGAGAGATTGCTGCCCTTTCCACCAGTTCATTTATCCAATAGGAACAGAATCATATTCCAATCTGTTCGCATCAGGGCACACCAATTTCGGGCACTTCTATCAATCCAGATGCGTCGTGCACGCCATGGCTATATCCCACAAGGAGATGGATTGCTGGTCTCAGACACTGTAGGTAGCTGAAAGACAAGTGAGGATCCCATGATGATTGCTCAGTGTATGCTCTATGCCGATGCTTGCTCGGTATCTGATCCCTTGCTGCATAAGAAGTCCTCTTTTAAGTTATTGACTCGCAACATTGAATATTCAGGGTTGACACTATGCGATCGATCGTCATTCATGGTCAATCAACGTGTTTCCACGAAATCCATTCGACATAATTGCTCAATCATCATGTCTGTTCAATCTTGCAAGAAAGAACAATGAATAGTATTTTATTTTCGTTTCAACAGCATAATCACGTCCTTATGAAAATCGATGGAGCTGGGACAGAGAGCTTTGATACTACAAGGAAACGAGTTTATGAAAATTCTACAGAGGGCTAAGAGGGAAGCAAAATGGATATGGTTCCCAAGGTGCCCAAAATGTTGGCCAATTCATGAAAATTGCTTAAAAATAGTGAAACTACCTTGGGGGCTACAACATTCAGGCTGTGATGGGCCAAACCGGCCATCCCATTATGGGTTGAGTTGAGCCCATGCACGCTGCGCGACTCGGAGACCAACGGATGACGTGCAAGCATTGTGCCATGTAGGGCCACGTGACACGTGACGATATCGAGTGCTTCCAGCACCTACGCGTGCCACGTGGCATCAGCGTCGATATTAACTTGTTTTTTGAGAAATTGAAAGTAATAAAAACAACTTTTCATTCCTACGCCATGTAATTTATTGTCTAGTCAAGTTGTCATACTTTTACAAATTTTTGCAATCAAATTTATTCAATACCAAATCCAACCGGCATGACCGTCGGACGATATGATTTTGTGACGTGAATAAAAATTGTCCAATGAGAAGGTCCACTTGGACATCAATCGGCTAAATTTTAGAACAAGCATGAATGAGTATAAATTTTCCACTAATCCATCCGATTCTTGAACTCACAAAAAGCTAGTGGCCTGAACTTTCAAAAAATGCAGCCCTTCCGAAAGGATTGAGGATTTCCTTAAATTTAGGTAGAAGGACGACTGAGGTAAAAAGTCACATCTCCCTTGAGAAAATTTTGATTGCGGCTACCCTCATGTCATTGGAAAGCTTATGACTTGATCAATGTGATATCATCACTAGATCTGCAACCCATTTTTTTTGGAGTTATCGAGATATGACAACTATTATGAAAAGTGGTAATCTCCAGCAAATTGGCTGTTTATTTTGTTAAAATAGGCTGTCGTGACCAAATTGCACCACTCCATCGTTCGAGGTTGACTTTTTTTTCTTAATCAAACTTTGTTTAAACATTGATCTAATGATGATGTGTCTACAATGACCACTTTGTTCGCCCATATCTGATCTAACCTTGGATAGATATATTGGCATCTGCGCAGTGAATTTTCATGCAGTCATGCATTACATATGTGACTATAATTTCTAGTTGAACAGAGGATTCATTGTAGTGCTAATCAGGGTGTTTTTCTGTTTGTCTAATGACAATCTTGTTGGAACTTTTTCGCAAAGTCTCATAAGAAGTTGAATGAGAAATAAAGAGTTGTTTTGGTTCGTAACCTTTCATCGATGAAACAGTACGACACGTAACGTTTCGTCGAAACTGTACGACTTCGTGACGTTTCATCAAATCATTTCGATAATGACAATCTTGTTGGAACTTTTTCGCAAAGTCTCATAAGAAGTTGAATGAGAAATAAAGAGTTGTTTCGGTTCGTAACCCTTCATCGATGAAACAGTACGACATGTAACGTTTCGTCGAAACTGTACGACTTCGTGACATTTCATCGAATCCTTTCGATAATGACAATCTTGTTGGAACTTTTTCGCAAAGTCTCATAAGAAATTGAATGAGAAATAAAGAGTTGTTTCGGTTCGTAACCCTTCATCGATGAAACAGTACCACACGTAACGTTTCGTCGAAACTGTACGACTTCGTGACGTTTCATCGAATCCTTTCGATGAAATCGTGTCTTTTCGTCTATAAATCCTTTCGACGAAACCATATGTCTTCATAACTCTTCCCTTTACTCTCTATAAATAGAGCATTGACCATCGCATTAAAAACAAGCATCAGACACGAGCATTAGATATAATCGTTATGTTCGTCATTCTTTCATCATCGTCATCATTTTGTGCGACTATTTCGCAAAGTTGTGTTTGAATGTTTCCTTTGAACAAATGTTGGTTTCAAGGAAAGTTATCCATTCTATCTTGGGAGGTAATTGTCCAAGAACCTTGGGTACCGGTTGAGGGAACAAATTTGGCTTTAGGACACAACGTTATTTCGTTAGGCTTGGATCATTCATCTGCATTCAGATTACTTATTTTCGATTGGTTTCAAGTTTGTCTATTCACCTATTTTTCATATACGAATTACAAGTCATGTTATACGCGACAAGAATCTTAATATATGAACCACTACCATATTAATGGACAACAATCTGATCGCGTTCCTCAAAAGCGGTACTTCTTCAAAAGACTTCGGTGAACATAACTTTGCAGAACTATCGCACAAATGATGAAGATGAGTAATAAGTGGCGAAACACAAAAAATTTCAGTAGTGAAAAAGTGACGGTCGGAGTTTGTATATATAGACTATAAAGAGTTGCGAAATCGAACGTTTTTGTTGACGAAGAACTGCAAGCCGAACAGAGTTCTGTTTCTAACAAACATGTTCGTTCGCTTTATGTCGAACGGACATGTATGTTCGACGAACTTTTATGTTCGCTCAACGCCGAACAGACATATCTATTTAGAAGAAAAAGAAATTTCCAGTCATGTCTATTCAAGTCGTGTCCCTTCAATTTAAAAAGAATAAAAAAATGATGTGTAAAAAATAAATAAACGCACGAACCCGGGCCTAACCCGAGCCGAGCTGAGCCGGTCGGCGGGCAGGCGGCAATGGCGCGCACGTGGGCCGACCTAACTTTGCGTAGGTCCTTCCCCATCCACAAAAGTGCGGTGTCCCTTGAGGCCCAAACCCATTTGTGAACTTCTAATATTTAAACATCTCCACCATCTACTCTTTTTCCTATGTGGGACTCTCCATCCTTCTTTTCTCATTCACTTCTTACGGGATTTTACAACAAAATCCCAACAATCACCCACATGAATGATTGTTCAGATATCACGACTCTTCGTGTTCTGCTTACTTGTTTGCATTGGCTGTAGATTAGTCTTTCAATTGTAATTCTGATTATACGAACTTAGGCAATAACAATCTTAAGACAGATTTGATTTCCTGTGCATGGTTTGTATAATTATTTTTGTTGTACGTATTCTGTTATGGTCTTAGTAGAATGTTTAAAATTCTAACATTGGTATCAGAGCTAGGTTAAAATCTTTGCCTTGTTTCCATCGAGCTTTTGATTGGTCGATACGATGAACTGCAATAGATGAATACGAATTGTCAATATAATGAGTCTCGAGAGAATATATTGTTCATAGTGTTTCGAGATTATTATGGTCCATAAAATTTATTTTTGAACAAATGGTCAGACTCGTCTCGTCGAGACGAGAAGAATTAGTGGTCGCACGTCCCTAGAGGAGGTCGTATGAGGTCACACGCGCTGCACTTGCCACGACGGCTTCGGCTTCGGCTTGGGGGTTCACAGTGAAACGTCGCGTGTACACGAAAATTTATCCAATGAAAATTGATTTTGATCATACCATTGGATTCGTCTTGTCAATATGAGAAAAAATAGTGGTCGTCGGCCTCGAACGGCTGTCGGATTCAGTCACATACGCCCCCACGCGCCGTGACGGCGTCTGCTCGTGGGATTCACGCACTTGATCCAAAAAGGTGCGACTCGGCCCGAACTGTTGACCGGGTTTCGACCCGACCCAACCCGCTTACGTAGTTTCGACCCGACTCTCTAATTCGACACCCGACCCAAATACTGGTCCATTGACTCGACTAACCATTGACTAGTCAACATTGATCGTTGACTTTTTGACCAATTTTTGAAAATTTCATTTTGGTCCCTGAATTTTTTCGAAATTGTAATTTTGCCCCAATTTTTTTTTCAAAATTACAATTTAGTCCTTTAGTTTTCGAAAATTGCGCTTCGATCCTTGAACTTTTTGGAAATTGCATTTCAACCACATTGACCATCGCTATCTAGTCAAAACAAAAACTTTGACTGGCTAGTACGAACGCGTACGAACTCCGATTGGGACATTCTTTGTATCGTTGCTTCGTCTCAAAATTATTTTTATTTTGATTTATTATTTGGATATATTTGTTGCATAAAAAATTATTAGAATGCATATGAAATCATATGTCAATGTATTTTTTAATGGTATGTTGGGCTATTTTCATGACTTCGACATCGATAACGTCTATTGCATCTATCCCAACTCTTGAAGAGAAGTTAGAAAAGTTCAATGGTATGATTTTAAGAGATGACAATAGAAGATGTTCTTCTATGTCATGACATTGAATTTGGCAAGGTTCCTCAATAAGGATACTCCTAAGTAAGTTGGATGAAGAAGAGGCAAACATAGAAATGATTGTTGCTATAGATGTGTGGAATCACTTTGACTTCCTGTGTTGCAACTAAATTATAAATGGTCTGGACAATTCCCTCTATAATATTTATAGCCGCTGAAATAACTAAGGAATTAAGGGAAAGTCTGGATAAGAAATACAAAGCATAATATGATGGATTGAAAAAATTTATCTTTGGCAAGTTTCTGGACTTAAAGATATTTGATTTCATAACTGTCCTAATTCAAGTTCTGAAAATTTCAAGAGATTATGCATAATATTATTACCAAGGATATGGTTCTAAGTAAATCATCTCAAATGGCTGCTTTGTCATGACCACCCCTCGAGCGCGTCGTCTCGTGGCGAGCTAATTGGTCGTCTAGTATTCTGGTCAGATGCGGGCCTCTCCCAAGGCCCATTATCCAAGTCGCAACAACAGTATACGTGATTGACCTTCGGTGTTGCTTGGTGACATGTGATGCGTGTATGTGCCAAGAAGTTGCTACCAATTATTCTGTGGAGGGTACAATTAGAAACCCTATCGAATAGTTGGGAGTATTCTATTAAATTTTGCGAAAACTAGAGAAACGGGATCAAAAACTTTGTTATGCCAACTGTCAAAGTTGACGCCCTTTCGGCACTTAAGTTGAATGATTTATCTAACCTGTGATTTCATGTAGATAAGTAATGCGCGAACCCTAACACTAGGAGTCCACGCAGATAGGAGTGATTACTCTAACACTCATAATTAATGAAATTGCGCAAATCAAGGATCCAAAATATGCGGATAAATCACATGAAAGCAACGTGACATCCCTAGTAAGGCCCTATTAGCCTAGAGAAATGTCAATCAAGGTTCAGGAGTGTTTTTTACATGATTTACCATTGAGGGGCAAAATCATAATTTTGAAGATTTTTGGGACAATTTGCCCAAGAAGGGAAAAATTATCATTTTAAATGAAATATGGAGTCAAAAGATGGTGGAAATATGATTGGTTATCAAATCAATCAATTTCCTATTTTTCGAGAATTTCTAGAATTTTTCTGAAATTTTTGGAGCGATTTACCTTTTGAGGGGTAAAATTGTAATTTCAAAAAGTGATGAGAAGTGAAAATCCCAAACAGAAGGATTGGCCAATCTTCAGACCTAAATCTTAATTTTGATCAGTTTTCACTACTCGATCGAAATAAGAAAGACGATTTACCCTTTGAGGGGTAAAATCGTCATCTCGAAAAAAGGGACGAGATTCGAAGACCCAAGCATAAGAATTGATCACCTGACTAACCTTAATTCTTACCTTGATATTATCGACCTATCTCGCTTACAAGGCAGAGGCAATTTACCCCTAAAAGGTAATATCGTCAATTCTCAGATGAACAGATAATAAATACCAAAAATAGAATTGATCAGTTTTCTATGGTCAATCCTCAATTTTTGAGAATTTTTGGAATGTCTAGAAATTTTTCACAATTCCTCTACATTTTTTTTGGATTTTCTAGCATTTTTTAGAATTTTCTAGAATTTTTACGATTTTTTATTTTATTTTTAAAAAATCATTTTCAAATATTTATTAATAAAAAATAATTCAGACCGGGTCGACCCGACCTAGACCCGGACCCATACGACCCATCTCTAAAACGACGCCGTTCCGCCCTTTTTATTTTCTGATTAATCGGATTTAATTCAACGGTTCTTATTGAACCATGTGGCTACTTTTGGGCTTTAGGATCGGTTGACTGAAATCTATGGCTCAGATCAAAAGCCGGCTACTCCTCAGCCGTCAAATCTAATTACTTAGATCTACGGTTGCGATTGAACGGCTCGGTTAATCCTCGACCGTTCGATTAGATTTATTATTTTTTGAAAATTCGATTTTTATTAACAGTTATAAAACTGATTGAACGGTCATCAAGCCAACACGTGGCACAACCTAGACCGTTCGATCATCTAATAGATTCAAATCGAACTCCAACGGCTCAGCTGACGTAGCTGCCATGTGGCATGCCACGTTAGCGCCACGTCAGCATATTTGACCAATTGACCACCACGTCATCGTCTTCTTTCTCGAGCATTCTTCTTCTGCGATGGATGGCCGAGAGACTCCGGAGATGATCTAATGGTGATATCTCGACGAAATCGAGCAGGACCAACGCCAATCGACTAGTCTCAACGTTTCGCATCACATGTCTCATAATCATACACTATCATGCTCGGAAAATAAGCTAATCAAGCTTTACAGTTCAACTATGGCCATTCTAATCAAGCAACAGGGAGTATATTGGACTAATTCGTTCACATGATCACTTCTAAATGAGTTTAGAAGACTTACCTACAAGTCAGATTGACCTAGTAAAGTCTATGATAACCTAGACAAGCTTCGACTAAATCAACAATGGTGACGAGGTTCGAATGCGAGGTTTGACTCGATTTCAATGCAATCAAAATGCAAAACCATGCTTAGTGACGTCTTAGAGATGTTTCGCACACATCAATTACAAGAATCGAAATTGAAATCAAAATCGAAATGAAGATCCGCCATTAAAGTTCGAAAATGGAGCTCGAAGGTTAACTTATCGTTTTTCGAGATCACAGGTAGTGCGAGCTAGTGCGATTGACTCTGCAAAGCCCCAGCAAACTTCTCCAAGTGGAATTACGACTCGGTTTGGTCTGAATCGCTGTCACCAATCACTCACAAGCCGAACTCGAGCTCTCGATGACAGGGGTCGAAAAGCGAGTTCTCTCTCTTCCTCTCTCTCTCTCCCTCTCTCTCTCTCTCTCTCTCTCTCTCTCGATTCTATTGTCCTCTAGAAATAGAATCAACTACCCCCTTGCTCTCGAAAGTCTCTAAACCCTACATATCGATTTTCAATTTTTTGGCACTGAACGGTGGGAGCTAACGGACTCCAAATGACACGTGGTTGTGCGTGCCATTTGGTCCAAACGGTGTCAGAGACGGTGGGTAATTCCGTCAAGTCAGAATGGTTCTCCAGCGTGCACGAATAGATGTCCAGTTTGACCATTCTGTGAAAGTTGACTTTCACGACCAGCAGGATGTTAACCATCCAATTTCGCCTTGCCCCGGCGACCATTAACGTCACCACCGGTCTTGATCGATGCGTCTCCTCTTGAAGATTAAAACCCCCATCATATATCTGTCAATTGTAGTTGATTGAACTTTTAATTTGACCTTCAAAGCTAGGCCTATTACTGTTCACCTGCGCGAGTTCTTGGGGAAGAAGTCGACTCTGTTTGGACTAGTTCGACCGGTCTGACCGGGCGGTCTGACCAGTCAGAATTGGTTCTGATCCAATTTTCAAAATTAATAGCAATTCGTCTGGAAAATTTTGCAATTAAACCTCAGAATCGAATTTGGGGCCTAAATATTATCTAAAAATGTTATTTTCCCCAAAAGTTCATGTTAATTACTATGAAATTCTAAAATATTCACTTAATTGCAAATAAAAAAATTATGCAATTGAGGGCTCAAACGGTCAAATTGGACCAAACCACCTATGCCAATTGACTTAGATGATGAAATACATTGGAAAGTGGCTTCAATTGGCAAAGTTAGCCATTGAATTGAAAGTAATTTCAATTATACCCAAATTCAAGAATTAAATTGCAATAAAGTATGCAATTTTGTCCAATTCACGCAATTGAATAATTCGTGCAAATAATTGGATTAAATTGCAATGAAGGACAATTAGATTGAATGTCAAGACCCTAAAAATGCCAAAATTGCAAATTAAAAGACTCAATTGATATTTTTTTTACCAAATTCAATCATACGTGTAAAAAAGGAACACATAAAATTGAACTTAAATTTGAACTTTTTATGAGGTCAAAAATACAAGGGAATTAAAATAAAAATATTGGCTATTTTTTCATATTTTTGTGACCTCAAATGCTATTTTTCTTGAATTTTCATCTATTTTCTTATTTTTTTAAATATTAAAATATACGAAAAATAAAGAAAATTATTTTTTGTTCAACAATGGTTCTTTAGGCTTGGCCAAGGCTTCCGAAGTTGATTTTTATAATTTTTCAATTTTTTATGAATTGTTTATGAATTTTTTAAAAATAAACTAAAAAAGAATTATCGAACATCAGGTGTCAACATCTGTTCCTCTTTGTAAGGAATCTCATGAGAGGTTTCACTCAAAGACAGGTGACACTTGTGTCTAGACTGACTCGACTAGGAAAAAGAAAAATGAATCCTGACATTCAATCTTTCTTATCTTACTAGTGAACGCTCTGCTCATTCTGTCTTTACTAATGTAAGAAAGAGAGATGGAGTAGAGATACTCACCTGCCTGATGTTCGTGTGGCATGCATGGTGTATGGCGGATTCAAGTGGATACCTAGAGACTCGTCTTTTGAGTATCCTAAGGCATTTAAGTTTTACCCTATATGGTAGGCAAACTAGAATGAGATTCCTATCTGACAAGAACCTGTGGATGACGCACTCGTTGTTTAAGAATTGTCAAAGGTTTTGATCCGTATGGTGGATTATACCATGAATAGAACTCCTTTCTATTAGGAACATATGAATGACGCACCCATTCTTTAGAGTTTGTCGGAGGTTTTGATCAGTATGGTGGATCAGACTATGAATAAGATTCCTTTCTATCAGGAATCTATGGATGACACACCTGTTCTTTAGGGATTATCGAAGGTTTTGCTTAATATGGTGGATCAAACCATGAATAGAACTTCTTTCTATCAGGAACCTATAGGTGACGCACCCGTTCTTTAGGGATTGTCAAAGGTTAGGCTTCCTATTCACTAAGGACCTAAAAGTAACACACCCGTTCTTTAGTGTTTGTCGGAAGCTAGGCTTCCCATCCATCAAGGACCTAAAATTGACGCACTCGTCCTTTAGGATTTATCAGAGTCTAGGCTTCCCATCCACCAGGAACCTAAAAGTGACGCACCCGTTCTTTAGGATTTGTCGAAAGCTAGACTGATCCTACATCTTGAGGAATCAACGAGGGTTTATACACATAAGGTATACCTAACTCTTAGGTTTTACCAAAGGTGCTATTATGGGGTTTAGGGGTTACCTAGAATCTTACAGAGAGCTAGTTCTAAAGATTGTCTTCTCGACATGCAAGTCGCCATTTTGGGATTTGGGGGCTCCAAGTATCCTACAGAGAACTCAAACTTGCAAAAACTTTTGTTAACAAGATTCTTCTAGGATTTAGGGATTACTTGAAATCTCTCAGAAAGATGATTTTGAAGCTCTTCATTGTTAAGCAATGTATTCTTCTTTGACTCGGGGCTATCATGAGTCTTATAGAAGTTTAAACCTGAGAATTCATTCTTCATCAAAGATATCAGTTATCTTGAGGCAATGACGATTATAATACAAGCAAAGCTTTACTTTGATCTATGCAATTATGCAAAATGACTTATGATATTTGAGGCTATCCAAGGCATCTTAAAGTATGCAAAGATGATCATAAATCTCTGTAAGGAAAATCCTGGATCAAACATTTTGAAGTTTCAAACAAAGCTCACTTTTAAGCATTCTATTGAAATGTCTTCATCAAGGAGGGTTTCTCACCAATTCTTCGATTTTGGTCCCTTACGAAGAAAGCACTTGAATTTCTTAATAACCTGTACCTGGGCTTTTGGGGCTATTCGCAGCGCATACTCTCCGATCAATTGGGAGGTCTTTACAGGACCATATGGGCATGGACACAGTTTTCAAGGGAGACTCATTCTCCGAATTAGGCCTTTTGAAAGAAAGCTTTCTTCAACTGCTCCGATTTTACAAGTCAAGAACCCTGCAAAATGAGAAAGAACTAATCTTGCTCATACTTCTTTGAGTTAAGGTACATATTGACCTAGGTGTTTTAGTCAGAAAAGACCGCGAAGGGTTAATGTCGGTAGGATTGAGGACCGAAAAAGGCTTGTTTTCGATCCAGAATCGTGAAGGATTTAACATTGGTGATCATTGCTGATCAATCTTCTGTTTTGTCTCTGGTCGACGACTTTTTGAAGAATATTTTTAGTCTTGAGAATAAGTCTAATCTTTGAAAGACCTTCTATATTTTTTAGCGGTTGGCTATGATTTCATTTGAAGGGTAGCCTTTTGCTACACAATTTCTGAGGATTCTTTTGTACTTCAGAAGTTGTTGGGGGTGAAAGCATCCAGTGATCCCTTGGTGTCCCAAAATCGATCTTATGACGTTCAGCATTTCAGTGAGGGTTAGCCATGCTCTTTGTCGGGCTTTTTATTTCTCTTTTTTTTGGGCTTTTTATCTCTCTTTTAGCGCATAGAGATCCGACTTTTTCTCTTTTTGATCCCGCCTTTTCCTTTTTTTTTCTTTCTAGAAACTAGGATTTTTATGATCATGTAAGGTATGTGACTTGAGTCTCATCCTCTCTAAACATTTTGCTTTGAAAATTTCATGTAGCTCTCACTTCTTGAGCTTCTCTATTTGCGAGTATCTTTGTCACCTTCGTCTTGGCATTGTGCAATGATTACCAATGAGGATACATGAAACAAATATGTAGGCTCAAATTGACTATGCAATGGGTATAAGTGTATAGGATAAAGAAAGGGACGTCTCTTCCTCATCCTGTGGCACCTGGATCAATACATATGAACACACGAAAATTGATGTTAGTTTGAGCAAAAAGATTTCTAACCATTTGCCTTTATAAGCTGTTGGACTGCTTCTTTACGACCCTAATGTGGGGAGGCTCTTGATAGAGTTAAGAAATGAAAACCACCGCTCAAAGGGTTTATCAATGATCACCTGTAGCGTTTATGGAGAAGAATAAATGTCTCCGTTATCACAATCCACGTAATTGATGCGAATGGCCCTTACATCCTCGGGTTCAAGCTCTTTTATCCTTATACTCCTTTCATTTCTCTAGTGTGTATAGGACGTGTTTGGACTAGACTTGCCTCTTATTTGAATAAACATTCCTACTAGATAACCTAAACAACTCTGTTTTGAAAAAATCATTTTGCTTTTCTCCAAACATTTCACCTCACAGGAAATTAATGTGGCACCATGCGTGCTTCAGTCATTTGGATAACCTTTAACCCTAACACGTGTGCAACAAGTGTTAGAAATTTTTCTTTGGAAGCATGGTTTTTTCCTAAGTTTGACCACATGTATGTTCATCTTCGACTTTTTCTTTCTTACAAGAAAGTGAGAAATTTTACAGTATTTCTCCATTGCCGCTCTTTGTCTTCATCGGACATCCCTGTATGAAGAGAACAAAAATTTCAGTGAGTAGAAGATGTTTTAATGCTCGATGAAACAGATACATGTCACCTGGTTCTATGCGTCAGGAGGCTATTCTGTTCTTAGTCTCGGTTGAACAAGCTTGATTCTGGAAAATTTTACAATATTTTTTTATTGCTGTTTTTATCTTAATCAGACATCCCTATATGAAGAGAAAAGAAATTCCAATGAGTGGAAGATATTTTAATGCTCAATGGAACAGATACATGTCACCTGGTTCTATGTGTCAGGGGGCTATTCTATTATTTGTCTTGCTTGAACAAACTTGATTTTGAGCCCACGTCATGGAATCTTGCAAAACAGAACACATGTCATGTATGCATGGATGCATGATGTTCCTATGTAATGACTACTACGGTGAATTTAATTGTTTCGAAGGAAATCAAGTGACCACTATCTGATTTCATTTCAAGAATAATACTTTTTCATAGCATCTGAGTTTACATGATATCTTAATTCTTCTCCTTCAGAATTTACAAGAATTAACGTCCCTCCCACAAGGACTTTCCTGACAACACAAGGGCCTTTATAATTCGGGGTAAATTTGCCTCCCGATGAGCAGCATTCGGCAAAGTCTTCCTTATCACCAGGTCATCCTCCTTAAAACTCCTGGGCTTGACCTTCCCGTTAAACGACTTAACCACCCTCTTCTAGTAGCTATGGCCATGAGAGATCGCTCTAAGACGCTTCTCATCTATTAGATTTAGCTACTCATATTTGTGTTTGACCCACTCTACCTCAGAGAGTTTAACTTATGATAATATTCTTAGAGACGGAACTTCAATCTCTACAAGCAGGACAGCCTCTATCCCATATACTAGTGCTTAAGGAGTTGCCCCAATTAAGGTCCTGATCGAAGTCCAGTACGCCATTAAGGTGAAGGGTAGCCTCTTATGCCAGTCTATATAATTCTCAGCAGTCTTAGCTAAGATCTTCTTTATGCTCTTGTTTGCTGCTTTTACTGCTCCATTCATTTGTGGAAGGTAATGGGAAGAATTAAGATGTCAAATGCCAAAGTGGTCCAGTAGATCATCGACAATCTTGTTTTTCAAGTTGGACTCATTGTCCGTGATGATCGCTCGAGGGGTACCATATTGAGAGATTATATCCCTCTCGATAAAGCTTGCCATACTTCTCGTCGTGACATTTGTGTAAGAGCTAGCCTCTATCCACTTTGTGAAGTAATCAATTGCAACTAGAATGAAGTGATGGCCATTTGAAGCTACTAGAATGATAGGCCCTATCATATCTATTCCCCACAAAGAGAAAGGCCAAACTTCAAACATTTGATGCAGTTCGTTTGGGGGCACATTAATCTTATCGCCAAATACTTGACATTGGTGGCATGATTTGACGTGTTGATTACAGTCTGATTCAATGGTCATCTAATAATAACCAAGCCTCATGATCTTCTTTATGAGGAGATGACCATTCATGTGTGGCCCGCATACACCTTCATGGATTTCCCTTATGGGAGTGTTTGCTTCTTTAGCATCTACGCACCTTAACAGAGTAGAATCGAAAGATCTTTGATACAAGGTTTGTCCAATGAGGAAGAATTTACTAGCCATCTTGGCTATATATCTTCGATCACCTACTTGATATTGATTAGAAAATTCTCTCTTTAAGAGGTAATTCTTGATATCGTGGTATCATGGCTCTCCATCGAATTTTCTTCGACCATCATAAAATAAGCTGATTTTCTGATTATGCCAATATTCGGTGGCTCTATTTCCAATCTATTAATTATTTGCAGCATAGAGGCCAGCGTGGCCAACGCGTCTGCGAACTGGTACTGCGCTCTTGGCATATATTCAAACGACACTTTTTCGAAATTAAGTGCCAATTCTGTAGGCACTCATGATAAGTGATAAGTTTTGTGTCCTTCGTTTTCCGCTCTCCTTGTGTCTGATAAATAATGAACATAGAATCTCAGTAAACTTGTAATTTAGGTACCTCCATGGAGATGGCAAACTGTAAGCCCAGGATGTATGCCTCGTATTCTGAAATATTGTTGGTGCAATGGAAAGTCAGTTTTGCTACAACAGGATAATGTTGACCTTCAGGGGATATCAACATTGCCCCGTGCCAGCTCCCGATAGATTAACGGTACCATCAAAATGCATGACCCATTGGTCTTCTGTCAGTTTCAAAACTTGATCTTCTATCTTTGATTGTTCATAAGATGTGCGATTTTGGGCGTTCTCTGCCAACATATTAGCTATGGCTCTTCCCTTCACAGATTTCCGCGGAAAGCTTTTGATATCAAATTCAGACAACATTACTTGTCATTTTGCTAACTTCTCTATCAAGACGAGCTTCTCCAGGAGACATTTGATAGGGTAATTTTCTATCACCAAACGAATGCGATGGTGAAGGGTATACTTCCTCAATCTGCAAAGTACCCACATTGTTGCTACACAAGCCCTCTCAACAGGCACATAATTTGCTTCCGATGAAGTAAACTTCTTACTCAAGTAGTAGATAGCTCTTTCTTTACCATCCACAGGGCTTATTTGAGCAAGTAAGGCTTTTAAAGACTATTGATGTATAGTTAAATACAAGTTCAAGGGGTGACTTGGGATTGCTGGCACAAGTACTGGTGGAATGGCTAGATAAGTTTTGATATTCTGGAATGCTTGACTGCATTCTGCATCCCAGGTCACTTTTGCACCCTTCTTGAGCAGTTTGAAAATTGGTTTAGCCATGTTAGATAACTGATTGATGAATCTGGTGATGTAGTTCAATCTCCCTAAAAGACTTCTTACTTCTTTCACTGTCGAGGGAGTTGCTAAGTCATAGATAGCTTATGTGACATTTCGAATTTCGACCCTCTCGAGGTTATTTAATAGAACGATATCGATCGATGTGTTTCAGTTGTAACTCGTTCGGAGTTGGCCACTCCCAAGTTAACTTACCAAAAGGGAAAGACTGACACGGAATCGGATACGTGGACCTAGGGAATTTGAATGAGAAATGACACTTTGACCACAATGATTGTCGAGAAAATATCTTGGGCCAGCAGAGATCGATCTAGGAACGATCATGGAATGTCTTGCTAGAGTTATATGTTGGGACGCGGGTGATTCCGCTTAACCAATGTGTAATTTGCGAGCATTTCCTAAATCGGATTCCAATGATCAGGATCGAAGGAACGAATGATAGACCCTCACAATTACATGACAATCAAAGTCATCACGGCTTGAGAAAAATCTCAAGGTCAATACGCATAGCGCCTTGAAGAGTTGTCCGTCCGTCTGAGATAAATTGGAATTACAGTCGACGGGAATTCAACGTGAAATTGGACCTCGAGATTTGGGTATTGGATATTAAGGAATTTCAATATTGGAACTGAGGAATTCCAATATTCGAATTGAGATGGATGTCGCCTCATCAAGGGTGATTTATACTGAAAAAATGAAAGTTCGGACGAAAAGTACAAAATGAACATTTTGCCCCTCAACCTTTAGCCTTGCCTTAAGAAGTTTAGAAGTTTATTTTGGTCAATTCTCACTCTTCTATATGTTGCCAAAAATTGGATGAGGATGAGTCAAAGGAAGTCAAAGTCAATGAAGCAACCAATGGGAGGTTGCCAAGTGTCAACCAAAGGAGAGGCCAAACATTAAATGGATATTAATTACCCATCTTTTCTAATTGACCAAAATGGATTATTGGTGTGTAATGGATACTCTTCTCTTCATTTTTGGTCGGCAACCTCTCCCACCATCTTCTTCTTCCTTCTTTTCTCTCGGTTGAGCAGTGTTTCTCGCGGACAGGGAAAAACCTGCTCACTTTTTTTGCCATAACTTTGTCGTCCAATTTTGGATTGAGGTAAAAATACCGTCATCTTAAAGCTTATCGTCTTTCCGTTCTACGAAGATATTATGAGCGTAATCCAGCCGTTTGTCCCATTGGTCTGCTTGAGTGGGCAAAGGTCAAAATTTGACCTGGTTTTGGATAGGCTGCATTTTTGGGAGCTTCCGGACTCCAAATGACCTCAAATTTTTGGTGAGGTCTTTATGATATCTAGTACTTGAATTGGCTGAGCTTTGATTGCAATTTTAATTGAAATTTGATGGCTGTACATGGTTGATTTGTTGAGGTTTTTATTGAGCAAATTTTGCCCGTTTGAGGACTATGAAGGAGCCGAACTGTTCGGAGGTCTTTGAAGTGTTGTTTTGCTTCAAATCTCTTGGTGATCTCTCTAAACCCATAAATGAAGGTCTTAGCAAGTTTGTTTGTGAAGAATTAAGGCTTGGAATTGAAATATAGCTTGATTGAACGGTTTGAACCCGAAACCGATTCTGTTTTGTAGGTGAACCCTTACTGGCCGATTCTATTAAGGGCCGATTAAGGGGTAGTTAGACTTTAAATTGGCTCATAATGTCTTTTAAGATTTGATGTGAGGTGTTAATGAGGAGTATGTGTCACGCCCCGCGCCTCATCGCGAGCACGCAATCATCCCTGCAAGCAAAAAAACAATAATCTCTCGGCGGTCCCAATGATCCACTTATATATAAAGGAAGATTAAGAGATGAAATAATTTACATTAAGCACCCCGAAGCGTTTCCAAGAAACTCCCCGTACAATATATATATATATATATATATATATATATATATATATCCCAAGACTAAGCAGGACTGGATAGCCTCATAAAGTCGTACATCAACATCAATTGGCCACACTACTACAGATCGCTATACAGCAAGGCGACGGTTAAAAATGTCAAAAGATGTCCACAAAATCCACTAGGAAAGGGGGATCAGGTTGCCAGTCAAAAAGTCAGGTCATCATCCGGAGTCGCCTAGGAAGAACTGTTGGAATCTTCGGTGTCCTCGCTCTCCTCTGACGGCTCGTACTCGGAGAAAGTCTCTGACGGAACCTCCACAGAGTCTTCCATGGTCGCTTCCTGCGACTTCTCAGCCTGGTCTCCCTCCACGGTCGCCTCCTGGTCCGGCTCGGATGGATCTCTCTCGGAAGGTTCCACCACGATGACCTCATCCTCTGGCGGTGGTACGGGAAACTCAGCTGTCGGCGTCCGCTCCGGGCCATTCCTTGAACCAACCACTGAGCCCTCGGGAAACTCCTGATCCACTATCGTCTGACACCAAGGAGGTATGACACCCTCTAGAACCTCATGGGGCTTCAGCGACCGATCTTCCCATCCTCGTCCTGTCTAAACCAAGCCTCAAACCGATGAGACTTCCAGTCAGGTTTGCCCTCATCTACCCAAACTACTGTACATTTCTTTATATATATATATATATATATATTATCCTGCCTATCGGGGAACTCGTCGTAATACGCCGTCATCTCCTGCGGGTCACCGAACCTGATAGGCCACATAGCTACTGCCTAGGATCTGTAAAGTAGAATTTCCTCAAAAGGGGTGAGATACACATCTCAGAAAGAAAAACCTAACCCTAGGTCAGGTTGACCGTCCACTCAAGCAGTCAAGTCACTCAACCTATCCAACTCATGAACTCACGCGGACATGATAGTCATAATTCAATAAACAATAATGCATAGAGGACATGCATGCATTTATATTCTCATGTCACACACAGTTGCACGTATATGCTCGGCTTGTCACTTCACCACTCAATCAACCTCTGTCTGCCTCATTCTCTAGCACGCGATTAGATCGCATCAGGCTCGGCCCGCGTAAAATCATCAGGCCCCGATTCAATTTCCAGGCAGAGTCTATGAGCTCGTATTCTGTCCCGCGATTATATCGCATCAGAACTGTGGCTATCTTAACCGCGCGACTCCGTCGCATCAGGGCGCCATCTTTTCATAATCCACCCCGCGACCTCGTCGCATTGGGGTCTCAACCTCCGCCCCGCGTCTCATACGCCTCCGGGCCATGCCATGCAATGCCACAATCATGTCTCATGCCACATCATATCAATTAACTCAATTTTTAAAAAAAATTAAATTTCATAACCAATGGCCAATGCGCATGATAATATGTTTAATAAATTTCGTGTCATGCAATTCAATTCAAACAGTATTCAGGCACTCAGACAATTCACATATAGGCTAGGTCAAACAATCATTCTATAACGTCCAAGGGCGCATCAAGCTATTACATAGGAGATTTTCTTATAAATCGTTCCGTTTGGCCCTCGACTTACCCAATTAAGTCCAATCCCCCTAGCCTCGATTTAGGAAATTCCTTACCTCAGCTTAACAATGCAAATTTCCCCTCCTTGAGTCTCCAATGGTTCGGCCAATCCAAGTCCCAAAGCCGACTTGTCGCGCAACCTAGTTTAACTAATCGATTTGTCAAATTTCAAATTCTAATTCCTCAATTCATCCATCCAAATCACCCATAACATACTCCTCATCATCTTAACACATCACACACACCAAATTACAACATAATCCCAGCCTATTCAGCCCTCCACAGAACCGGTTTGGCCCGATATTGAACCGGTTCCATTCGGTTCTATTCATGCCGGGTCCAACCGGCCTTAATCTATCTCAAATCCATCAAATATACACCATTCTACCTCTTATAATGTCTACCTAAGAGTTTGGAAGTCTCACCGTGAGTTTCAAGTCGCGTGGTTGCCGGAAAGTCGTCGGAAGTCACCGGAGCACTCACACACAAAATACTGGCAGATTCTGGGCATAATGTACAAGGGTGGTTCATGGTAAAAATATTATCAAATAAATCCCAAATTTTTACCACAGAACCATCTATATGTCTACTTGATCTCCACAAAATTTGAGCCAAAGATTCCAAGTTTTCGGCTGTCTAAAGGGTTCAGAACTGAACCTACCTCAAACTGGAATAGATTCCGTCGACCTGTGGGAGAATGCTTGCCACGAATTCCACAGAGCTCCAAATGACCTGATTCAAGTTGAAGGGTGTCGAAAAGACGTGGGGCTATGCCTAGGTAGTCGATCGGTAGCAAGGGACAGCCGGAGGGGGCAGTTGTACGGACCGAACGGCGACGTCCGGCGGGGTTGGGTGAAGCAGAAACTGGAGAAGTAGAAGAAGAAGAAGAAGAAGAAGCTTGGTCTAGTCTTTGGGGGAGCAAAAATGGCCGAATGGGGGGTTTGAGGAGAGAGAGAGAGCTGGTTATTATCCCAAAAATTTAAATTAACTGAGGTGATTGGTAGGTGGGCATTAATTGGTGAAATGATCTACTACCCTTGGATGCTTGACACTTGTCCATTGTTCTTCTCAAGAGCATCCAATGGCCATCAATTGCTCTTCAATTTTCAGCAGCTTGGGGGAGGAGAAATGTCCATTTTTCCTATCCTTCAATTATAAAGACAAAGTCCTAAGCTTGAGGAGCATTATGGTCTTTTTACCTCCGACGTTCGGAACGTCGTTTTTATCGTTTCTGACTTCTTCGATAGGGCGACGGCCAATCCAATTGACGTTAGAATTCTTGATTTTCCTTTTTCAAACTTTTCAGGACTCAATTTTGATCGTTCCTTCTACCAGACGTGATTCCAGCCTATTCCGAACCGACGAGCGGCTTTTGCAGACTATACGCGTATCGACTCCGTGTTTCTCATCACGTTTAGAGCTCGTCAATTCATGGCGGCCTTGGTTGTCATGTAATTGCGAGGGCTTATCGCTAGTCCCTATGGTCTCGATCGTCACAGTCCGATTTAGGATAATTTTGCAAATCGTATGTTGGTTAAGCGGCATCTTCCGCGCTCCAATCATACGACGCTCGCATGGTAATCCTTAATCGTTCTTAGATCGGCCTTTTTGCAGTCCTAAATATCCCCTCGACAATCCTTATGGTCAAAGCACCATTTCCTATTCGAGTCGCCTAGGTTCACGTATCTCGTCTTGCGTTAGCCTTTTTCCCTTTGGTCAGTCTACTCAAATTGATCAGATTTGAGCGGAATACAACTGAAATACATCGCTTGATATAAATAAACTTCTCATTACAGAGTCTGAAGTTGATTGGAAATCAAAATGTCACAACTCTTTCCCCCTTACAAAAATTTCGTCCTCGAAATTTGCATTACACTCGACTACTCAAATAAATGGAGGTGCTGTTGCCTCATCGTCTCTTCATTCTCCCATGTGGCTCCTTCCGTTCCGTGGTGCTCTCATATTACTCTGACCAGCGGGATCTTCTTATTCTTGAGGATCTGCTCCTTCCGGTCCTCGATCCTTATCGGCTTCTCTATATAGGATACTCTGTCGTCCACCTCTATGGTTTCATAGTCTAGCACATGTGTCGGGTCAGGCTCATACTTTCTTAGCATCGACATATGGAATACATTATGTACTTGGGATAGACTTGGCGGTAACGCAAGCCGGTAGGCCAGGGTTTCAATTCTCTCATATATCTCGAAAGGGCCTACATATCTTGGGCTCAGCTTCCCTTTCCTTCCGAATCGCGAGAGTCCTCTCATTGGCGACACCTTGAGGAAGATATGATCGCCCACTTGAAACTCCAAAGGCTTGCGCCGCTTGTCTGCATAGCTCTTCTGGCGACTCTGCTCCGTCCTCAGCCTGTCCCGAATGATTTTCACTGCTTCCACCGATTGCTCTACTAACTCGGGGCCTATGATACTCCTTTCTCCTACTTCATCCCAACATATTGGTGTCCTGCATGCTCTACCATAGAGTGCCTCAAACGGTGCTATCTGTAACTCTGCTGGTAGCTGTTATTGTACGCAAACTCTACTAGGTGTAACTGCTCTTCCCATCCACCTTTGAAATCTATGACACACGCTTTCAACATGTCCTCAAGTGTCTGGATGGTCCTTTCTGACTGTCCATCAGTCTGTGGGTGGTACGCCATACTGAATTGTAGTCACATCCCCATTGCTCCTTGCAAACTCTTCCAAAAATTTGCCATGAACTTCGGATCCCTATCTGAGGTGGTCGTCACTAGCACTCCGTGTAATCTGACTATGTGCCTCATGTACAGTTCTGCGTACTTATCCATGACGAAGTCCTTTCGTACAGTAATGAAATGGGCAGACTTGGTCAATTGATCCACGATTACCTAGATTAAGTCGTGACCTCTTTGGCTCCTCGGAAGTCCCATCACAAAATCCATAGTTATGTGTTCCCACTTCCATTCCGGAATTTCCAGCGGCTGCAACAATCCTCCAGGCTTACAATGCTGCGCTTTCACTTGCTGGCAAGTCAAATACTTAGCCACATATCTTGCCACGTCTACCTTCATTCCGTTCCACCAATAATGTTGTCTTAAGTTCTGGTACATCTTTGTACTTCCCGGGTGGACACTGTAATTGCTCCTATGAACCTCTGACAAGATTCTTTCTCGGAGCCTTCATCCTTTGGTACACATAATCAACCTCGAAATCTCAAAAGTCCATCCTCAGACACCTAGAACTCGGCTTCCTTTTCGTCGCTTCCATTTCGATAACTTTCTGAATCTCTGGGTCCGTAGACTGTAATGCCTTAATCCCTTCTTGGACCTCAGGTTCCACCCTCAAAGTCGCTATCAAACTAGATAGCTGATTAACCTCCAATCTAAATTCAGAATCTCTCAGATCCTCTATCGTCGACCAACTTCTCACCAGCATGCATGCAATACTCGACTTTCGACTTAATGCATCTGCCACTTTGTTTGCTTTCCCAGGATGATATAATATCTCACAATCATAATCTTTCAACAGCTCCATCTACCTGCGCTGCCTTAGGTTCAACTCTTTCTAGGAAAATAAATACTTCAAACTCTGGTGATCTGCATATATCTGAAACTTCTCGCCATAAAGGTAATACCTCCAAATCTTCAAGGCAAACACAATCGCCGCTAACTCCAAGTCGTGGGTTGGGTAATTCATTTCGTGCGGCTTCAATTGCCTGGATGCATAAGCTACTACCCGGCCGTGTTGCATCAATACACAACCCAATCCTTTCAGGAAGCGTCGCTGTAGATCTTATATCCTCCCGGTCCCGACGGAATGGTCAGTACTGGCGCGGTCGTCAATCTATGTTTAAGCTCTTGGAAACTCTGCTCACACCTATCAGTCCATTCGAACTTCGTTTCCTTCTTCGTCAACCGCGTCAGTGGGACGGCTATGGATGAGAACTTTTCCACGAATCGCCTATAATATCCTGCTAGTTCCAAGAAGCTTCTGACCTTCGTGACCATAGTAGGCCTCGGCCAATTGGTTACTACCTCTATCTTTGCAGGGTCCACTGCAATCCCTTCACCAGACACAATATGACCCAGAAATTCTACCCTGTCTAGCCAAAATTCACATTTACTTAGCTTCGCATACAGCGAATGTTCCCTCAGGGTCCTCAATACGATTCTCAAATGTTCTTCATGCTCTACGTCGCTCCTCGAGTAGATTAAGATGTCGTCAATGAAAACTATGACGAACCTGTCCAGAAACTCTTTGAATACTCGATGCATTAAATCCATAAATGCAGCTGGGGCGTTAGTCAATCTGAACGGCATTACCGTAAACTCGTAATGTCCATACCTCGTCCTGAAGCAGTCTTCGGTATGTCTTCCTTCTTGATCCTCAACTGGTGACACCGCGTCCTCAAGTCAATCTTCGAGAACACTGCTGCTCTTTGTAATTGATCAAAAAGATTGTCAATCCTCGGCAGCGGATACTTGTTCTTCACCGTCACCTGATTCAGTTGCCGGTAATCAATGCATAGTCGCAAGGATCCGTCTTTCTTCTTTACGAACAGCACCGGTGCTCCACACGACAAAGTACTTGGTCGGATGAATCCTTTGTCCAACAACTCTTGCATTTGCACCTTTAACTCCTTTAATTCTGACAGGGACATCCTGTACGGTGCTTTCGAAATTGGTTCCGTTCCAGGAGCTAATTCAATCGCAAACTCTATTTCCCGCTCCGGTGGCAATCCCGGCAATTCCTAAGGAAACACATCCGGAAACTCCCGCACCATAGGAACGTTCTCTAACTTAGGTTTCTCGACAGTCGTATCCATCACGGCTACTAAGTATGCCCGACATCCTTCAGATATCAACTTAGTTACTTCCAAAGATGAAACCAAGGGAATTGAGACTCCTCCTCGGCTTCCTACCAATTCATAACTAGGACGATCTTTCGGGTAAAATCGAATCGTTTTATTGCCACAGTCTACTACCACTCCTTGCCTACTTAGCCAATCCATTCCTATAGTCACGTCAAAATCAAACATAGGCAATACAGCTAGGTCAATACTCTCCTTACTTCCTCCAACCATAATCTCACATTCCGCACACCCTAATGAAACCAAGACATTATCCTTCATTGGGGTGGCTACATGCAATGCCATGCTTAATGGTTCCAATCTCATGCCTACTAACTCAGCAAACTGTGCAGATACAAAAGAATGCGTGGCACCCGGGTCAAATAATGCATAAGTGGTATGGTCGCACAAGTAAACCGTATCTGTGACCACTCTGGGCGCATCTTCTGCCTCGTTGCGCGCTACAGCGTACACTCTGCCCTGAGCTGGTGGTCTGTTCGGTTCTATCCGAGGTGCTGCAGTCGACGGTCCTGTTTGCGGCCTCGGTCCTTGTGGTCGACTGGCCGATGCTTGGTTTGGACATGTCCTCATTTGGTGGCCAAGCTAACCACACTTGTAACAGGCTCCAATCCTCATAGGGCATGGTCCATTCCCATGCTTTCTGCCACATAGCCTGCAGCTCCAGTTCGCCGGATTTGGCGGTTTCACGATATTCCTCCTTACAGGTGACACGAAACATTTGTGACCTGCCATCGATCTCTTGCCCATTTGACGATGGTCTCTAAATGACAGGAACCGCGATCCAATTGTGATGTTTCTTTCCCTTAAGTCTCGCTCAATCATCTGACCTCGCTCGTATATCTTCCTGTAGGTCCTCAAATTGAAGGCTATATCTGGCTGCAGAGTTCGGGCCTCAAACCATCCCTGAATCTTCGTGCCTTCTCCAAAGGATCCTCCACCGATCGAGGCGCATACCTCGAAAGCCTCGAGAACTCAGCTTCATATTGATCTATCGATAGCTGGTTCTATCGTAGCTGCAGTAACTCGATTTGTTTCCTTTCCCTGGACGTTTCTGAAAAGTACTTGTCATTGAACGCCCTCTTAAAAGTGTTCCAGTTTAGGGCCGTACCTTTAAGGAAGACTTCATCCTTAGTGGCAGCCCACCAGTCGTTTGCCGTACCCTCTAGCTGATATACGGCTAGCAACACCTTCTCCTTATCAGTACATCTTAGTACCCCGAAAGCCTTTTCCAGCTTCTCTATCCATCTAGGTGCTAGCTCGGGATCTCCAATCCCGTCAAACTGCGTCGACTTCAACTTCATAAATTGTTCCATTAGTTGGCCCATCTGCCTAGGCACTATGATTTCCTCTTGAGGGTTCACCGTTTCATTGCTCTGGTTCAGCTCGCCCTGACTTCCACTTCCACCAACGTTGCCGGTGTTGGTATTCGTAGCTGCTAGGGCAGCTCCCACTGCCTAGGCTATGGCAGAGTACCGTTCCTGGGCCTGCCTATCTATGATGTCCCTAAGTCCTTCCATTGCCCTCAGTAGACTGTCCACTCTTGGATCTTCAATTGCGGGCGGCCTCAGCTAGAGGCTCCGCCTCTTGGTCTTCCAGGTCTTCTGGATGGGTTACTCATCTCTGTCACTTACTAACGAACCTGGTCCATAACAAGTTCAGTAACAGGTTAGCAACTTACTTAATCATCCAATCCAGGGTTACTAACTACTCCTTAACAAAACAATTACACAACAACAGTACTTCATACGTCAACATCAATTCCAGAAATGTCCCAACCAATGGCTTATGGCCGTTACTCAAATCCATTCATTCTAGTGATTCACTAAAACTAACCACTTTCAAGCATCAAGCTGGTCAAGGTCTAGAAACGACCTTCAATCCTAAGCAGAGAACTCAATCCTCTATGCCCTGTCAAAACCTTACCAATATTAAACACCATCCATAGGTGTTAAGTCACAACTAGGCATCCCCTTCCTTACCCTGACCAGTTTCCTAAGGTCTAGCTATCCGTCCTTGTCCTACTTAGTCCTCATTATTACTCCAATCCTTAACCAACTTCGTATTGAGTTGACCTTGCTCTGATACTAAAACAAGCGGGGATGTCACGCCCCGCGCCTCATCGCGAGCACGCAATCATTCCTGCAAGCAAAACAACAATAATCTATCGGCGGTCCCAAGGATCCACTTATATATAAAGGAAGATCGAGAGATGAAATAATTTACATTAAGCACTCGGAAGTGTTTCCAAGCAACTCCCCGTACAATATATATATATATATATATATCCCAAGACTAAGTAGGATTGGATAGCCTCATAAAGTCGTACATCAACATCAACTGGCCACATTTACTACAGACCGCTATACAGCAAGACGACGGTTAAACATGTCAAAAGATGTCCACAAAATCCACTAGGGAAGGGGGATCAGGTCGCCAGTCAAAAAGTCAGGTCATCATCCGGAGTCGCCTAGGAAGAACTGCTGGAATCTTCGGTGTCCTCGCTCTCCTTTGACGGCTCGTACTCGGAGAAAGTCTCTGACGAAACCTCCACAGAGTCTTCCATGGTCACTTCCTGCGACTGCTCAGCCTGGTCTCCCTCCATGGTCGCCTCCTGGTCCGGCTCAGATGGATCTCTCTCGGACGGCTCCACCACGATGACCTCATCCTCTGGCAGTGGTACGAGAAACTCAGCTGTCGACGTCCGCTCCGGGCCGTTCCTCGAACCAACCATTGAGCCCTCGGGAAACTCTTGTTCCACTATCGTCTGACACCAAGGAGGTGTGACACCCTCTGGAACCTCATAAGGCTTCAGCGGCCCGACCTTCTTATCCCCGTCCTGTCTAAACCAAGCCTCAAACCGATGAGGCTTCCAGTCAGGTTTGCCCTCATCTACCTAAACTACTGTACATTTCCTTCTATATATATTGCCCTGCCATCGGGGAACTCATCGTAATACGCCGTCATCTCCTGCGGGTCCCCGAACCTGATAGGCCACACAGCTACTGCCTAGGATCTGTAAAGTAGAATTTCTCCAAAAGGGGTGAGATACACATCTCAGTAAGAAAAACCTAACCCTAGGTCATGTTGACCGTCCACTCAGGCAGTCAAGTCATTCAACCTATCCAACTCATGAACTCACGCGGACATAACAGTCATAATTCAATAAACAATAATCATAGAGGACAGGCTTGCATTTATATTTTCATGTCACACACAGTTGCACGTACATGCTCGGCCTGTCACTTCACCACATCAATCAACCTCTATCTGCCTCATTCTCTAGCCCGCGATTAGATCGCATCAGGCTCGGCCCGCGCAAACGCATCAGGCCCCGGTTTAATTTCCAGGCAGAGTCTATGAGCTCGTATTTTGTCCCGCGATTATATCGCATCAGGACTGTAGCTATCTCAACCCCGCGACTCCATTGCATCAAGGCGCCACCTTTTCATAATCCACCCCGCGACCTCGTCGCATCAGGGTCTGAACCTCCGCCCCGCGTCTCATACGCCTCCGGGCCATGCCATGCAATGCCACAATCATGTCTCATGCCACATCATATCAATTAACTCAATTTTTTAAAAAAATCAAATTTCATAACCAATGGCCAATGCGCATGATAATATGTTTAATAAATTTCGTAGCATGCAATTCAATCAAATAGTACTCAAGCACTCAGACAATTCACACATAGGCTAGGTCAAACAATCATTCTATAACGTCCAAGGGCGCATCAAGCTATTACATGCGAGGGTTTTCTCATAAATCGTTCCGTTCGGCCCTCGACTTACCCAATCGAGTCCAATCCCCCTAGCCTCGGTTTAGGAAATTCCTTACCTCTGCTTAACAACGTAAATTTCCCCTCGAGTCTCCTATGGTTCGGCCAATCCAAGTCCCAAAGCCGACTTGTCGCGCAACCTAGTTTAACCAATCGATTTGTCAAAATTTCAAGTCTAATTCCTCAATTCATCCATCCAAATCACTCATAACATACTCCTCATCATCTTAACACATCATACACACCAAATTAAAACATAATCCCAGCCTATTCAGCCCTCCATAGAACCGATTTGGCCCGGCATTGAACCGGTTCCAATCGGTTCTGTTCATGCCGGGTCCAACCGGCCTTAATCTATCTCAAATCCATCAAATATACACCATTCTACCTCTTCTAATGTCTACCTAAGAGTTTGGAAGTCTCACCGTGAGTTTCAAGTCGCGTGGTTGCCGGAAAGTCGTCGGAAGTCGCCGGAGCACTCACACACAGAATACCGGCAGATTCTGGGCATAATGTACAAGGGTGGTTCATGGTCAAAAACTTATCAAATAAATCCCAAATTTTTACCACAGAACCATCTATATGTCTACTTGATCTCCACAAAATTTGAGCCAAACATTCTAAGTTTTCAGCTGTCTAAAGGATTCAGAACCGAACCTACCTCAAACTGAAACAGATTCCGTCGACCTGTAGGAGAATGCTTGCCACGAATTCCACAGAGCTCCAAATGACCTGATTCAAGCTGGAGAACATCGGAAAGACGTGGGGCTACGTCTAGGTAGTCGGCTGGCAGCAGGGGACAGCCGGAGGGGGCAATTGTACGGACCGAACGACGGCGTCTGGCGAGGTCGGGTGAAGCAGAAATTGGAGAAGAAGAAGAAGAAGAAGAAGAAGAAGAAGCTTGGTCTAGTCTTTGGGGGAGAAAAAATGGCCGAATGGGGGGTTTGAGGAGAGAGAGAGAGAGAGCTGGTTATTATCCCAAAAATTTAAATTAATTGGGGTGATTGGTAGGTGGGCATTAATTGGTGAAATGATCTACTACCCTTGGATGCTTGACACTTGTCCATTGTTCTTCTCAAGAGCATCCAATGGCCATCAATTGCTCTTCAATTTTCAGCAGCTTGGGGGAGGAGAAATGTCCATTTTTCCCTTCCTTCAATTATAAAGACAAAGTCCTAAGCTTGAGGAGCATTGTGGTCTTTTTACTTCTGACGTTCGAAACGTCGTTTTTCTCGTTTCTGACTTCTTCGATAGGGCGACGGCCAATCCAATTGACGTTAGAATTCTTGATTTTCCTTTTTCAAACTTTTCGAGACTCAATTCTGATCGTTTCTTCTACCAGACGTGATTCCAGCCTATTCCGCACCGACGGGCGGTTTTTGCAGACTATACGCGTATCGACCCCATGATTCTCATCACGTTTAGAGCTTGTCAATTCATGGCGGCCTTAGTTGTCATGTAATTGCGAGGGCTTATCGCTAGTCCCTATGGTCTCGATCGTCACAGTCCGATTTAGGATAATTTTGCAAATTGTACGTTGGTTAAGTGGCATCACCCGTGCTTCAATCATACGATGCTCGCATGGTAATCCTTAGTCATTCTTAGATCGCCCTTTTTGCGATCCTAAATATCCCCTCGACAATCCTTATGGTCAAAGCACCATTTCCTTATTCGAGTCGCCTAGGTCCACGTATCTCGTCTTGCGTTAGCCTTTTCCCTTTGGTCAGTCTACTCAAATTGATCAGATTTGAGCGGAATGCAACTGAAATACATCGCTTGATAAAAGTAAACTTCTCATTACAGAGTCTGAAGTTGATTGGAAATCAGAATGTCACAGTATGTGAAGTGGATTGGGAGTTTTGAGTGAATTATGGGCAAAATTGATGCATGAACCCCTAAGTTGTACCTTGCCTTGTATGTGATCATATGAACAGAACATATTGAGGGTTCGTGGGAGTGTTGATATGTGTTCAATTAATAAATGAAGCGTCTTGAATTGCCTATGGTATGGCTAATGAGAAATTGGATTAAAGGAAGTGAAAATTCAATGACTTTTGATTCAAGATTGGTCAACCTTTCTAGGTTGATGAGAAATTCTTGGGGATTATATATTTGTAGACTTGAGAAGAATCAATTGGTGTGGAGTTTTGCTAATCAATCGAGGTAATTGTTTCCTAAACCTTTATTTGAATGCTAGGACACTACTGGATAGAGTGGACAAGTGGTTTGATTGCTTTATGAAACCTATGCCTTGAATTGCTTGATTGAGTAGTGGATTCTATGGTTTGAATGGCATAGCATGACAATTGGACTGTGATAGGCCTTGATGATATATTTGGATATTGATCCATATATTCATGAATTGGCAATGATGCCCTGTTATTGAATTTGGCTATATTGTCTATAGTATTGAATTGGCTATAATGCCTATGTGTTATGAATGGGTTATGGTACCTCAATGATAGTTGGCCTGTGGCCCCGAAGATCGCGTTGGCTGTGAGTCCCTAAGATGATAAATGGTTGTGAGCCCCTGAAGTACCCATTGGCCTGCGACCCTAGTGGTACCAATTGACTAAAAGTTTGGATGATGAAAGTATCGATTGGTCTGTAGTCCCAATGGTACAATGACATCGATTCGCCTATGGCCCCAGTGATGTCAGGTGGCAAGAGTGCCCGAGGAGTGTGTGGGTGAATGAGAAACTGGTGCCAGCTGTATATCGATATATGTGCTTGTGCATTGAGCTTGAACCCTGAGATTGCATGTGATTAATTATTTTGCTTGACCATGCTAGCTTTGTTGATTTACCTGATTTGATGTTAGTTGCATTGTCTGGGGGGACTAGTGTTTAGGTCTATGTTTAGGTTTCACTTATTGAGATTTATATCTCATTCCAGTGGGGGCTTAACTTTTTCGAGTCCCAAGCGAAGGAAGCCCGAACTTGCTAATGATTGGCATTCAAGGAAGTAGTTTTTTTTTTGGTCAAAAATTCGAGGAAGTAGTTGATCAACTGTATTTAAGACGTTGGGCGATCTTAGAGATTGTGTATTGTTTGGTGGATTAGTTTTGATCATTGAAACGAATTGAGGTGTATTTCATAGATTGAGAAGTGTACTATTTATTTTTGTCCTAAGTCATCTTGATTTTATTTGAGTACAAAGTAGTTTCTTGCTTTCGCATGCATATGTTTTGAGAACATGAGGGCCGAAGGATCCTGGATGGCACAGTTTGATTACGGCATGATAGGATGTTCGCGTGCTAGCCGGGTTCGGGGCATGATATCCCCATTTAAGTGGTATCGGAGCAGGTAAGCTCGATCCATTGTGATTGAGGTTTGGAGTGATAAGGAGTAATGATTTGAGGACAATTAGATAGTGAGACCTTAGGGTTAAGCATGGATTGTTGAATCTTGAGGATTATAAGCTTGAACTTGTATGCACCCTAATGGTTTTAGAGTTGATTTCGACTGATGATCTTGAGTGATTTCATGACTAAGGCTCATAAGAAAAGAGTAGAGATTGAAGAGTCATAAGCTTGGATTTGAGGTTTCTAGAGAATAGATTAAGAATAAAGGGTCAACTGGAGTATATGATTGTGATTGTGGCTTGTCGATGACCCAAGTTGAGGAATATGAGTTACAAAGAAATGAAGGACATTAGGGGATTCAGACTTGAATTGTATCTTGATGGTTTTAGTTATCGATTATTATTGACAACCCTAAATGATATGAGATGAGATGCATACGAGGGAGCAGATAAGAAATATTTGGATTAAAGACCAGTTGTGGTCGAATGAATAAGGATTTGATTTAACTAGCGACTTAACTTGAGGTATACGGTTGAACATAGGCAAGTGATATGTGATATGTGATGGTCATTGGTGGAACCAAAGGTTTTCTATAATTGAGGCTTGATGTGGGAATGATTGTAGTATGATAAGTGGTGAGAGTGAACATGTTGTGCATGTGTTTGTGGCTATGAAATGCAAGTTGATGAGGGTGCATGCATGAACTTATCGCTGTTGGACTTAATAAACTATCGCTTGGCATGTGACAAGTTGATGGGATACCTATAAACTATAATGAAGCATGGTATGAGACGTGCGGAACGGGGCTTTCTTCGTAGATGTATGATTTGGGACAATCTGCAACGGTCAGGTCTGATGAGGGCGGAGAGTGATCGCTGGGACAGAGAGGTTCGGATAAGGAGCGGCTCTTGGCAAGCTTCTAAGATGGCAAGAGGCAGGAATGACCCAAGTCATAACTTGAAAGGGAAAGTCTAGGTATCGGGTTGAGTCAAATTGTGGTTAAGATATGTATGACACGGGATTGATTTTTGAAATGAATGTTCAAAAGTGACATGGCATGTGAAATGATTCCTATGAGTGGCATGGTTAAAAGCTTCGTGCTTGACAGTGGATGCCCTTTGAAAAAGAAAAGTGATGCTTGTGATGGGCCTGTTAGGCATGTTTTATGATTGGTATCATGTGATTGGCTTGACCAAGGTATAACTGAGAGGTTAGAAGACCTGTGGGGTTTATACCCATTGAACTGATGTCTGTTGAGAATGAGATAGTCTGTCGTGTTTGTGACAGAGTGGCAGATGCCTCTAAGCTTAAAGTGTGAGGTATTGACTTAGTGAATTGCTGTTTTGAGTGCTTGTTTGATAGCTGCCTAGTTGAGGCTTGCCTAATAATGGCTATTAATGGAGAAGTTGTCTTGTTGAGGCTGGCTTGTTGCATGGTTGGTACTTAACGATGATTTAGAATCCTTGTATAATAAGCAACTAGTTGAGAATTATTTGGGAACCACTAATGATGGATAATGAAAGATAATGAGATGAGCAGTATGAGACTGCTAGACTTAGATGACTTAAGTCTTTGATTTCTGGAAGGAATCATAGTGGTTCAAGTGACTTGAGAATCTTATAAGGTTGAAAGACCAAAGTACGTTCGTTAGAGGAGCCTTTGGCTCAAGTGTGCGGGATATGAGAAGATTCGAGAACTGAAAGGGATTGTGGGAATTGAGTAAAGATGAGCAATTGGAATATGAATACTGTAAGAGACTGTTGACATCTGATTTTCGATTAGTCTTTTTCAATTTATTTTTGAAAAATTCATAAAAAAATTCATAAAAAGTTGAAAAATTGTAAAATCAACTTTGGTAGCCTTGACCAAGCCTAATGAACCATTTTTGAAAAAAATTCTTTTATTTTTCACTTTTTTTAATATTTTTGAAAAATACGAAAATAGATGAAAATTCGAGAAAAATAACATTTGAGGTCACAAAAATATGAAAAAATAGTCAATATTTTTCTTTTAATTTCCTCACATTTTTGACCTCATAAAAATTCCAAATTCAAGTTCAATTTTATGTGTTCCTTTGTTACACGTATGATTGAATTTGGTAAAAAAATATCAATTGAGTCTTTTAATTTGTAATTTAGGCATTTTCAAGATCTTGACATTCAATTTAATTGTCCTTCATTGCAATTTGGTCCAATTATATGCACAAATTATTCATTTGCATGAATTAGATAAAATTGCATACTTAATTGCAATATTAATCATTGGATTTTGACATAATTGAAATTACTTTCAATTCAATGGCTATATTTGGCAATTGAAGCCACTATCCAATGTATTTCATCATTTGGAATTGATTGGCATAGGTGGTTTGGTCCAATTTGACTGTTTGAGCCCTTAATTGCGCAATTTCCCGATTTGCAATTAAATGTAAATTTAGGAGTTTCAAAAAAATTGATGTGAGCTTTTTGGCAAAATTACATTTCTAGACAATTTTCATGTCCTAAGTTCGATTATGATGTTTAATGCAAAAATTCCACGTGAATTATAGTTAATTTCGAAAAAAAAAACAAGTCAAAACCAGTTCTAATCGGTTAGACCGTTCGATTAGATCGATCGATCCGTTTCGCTACAGTGCCATCGTCTTCCTTAAGAACTCGCGTAGGTGAACAGTTAGAGCTGAGCTTTGAAGGTCAAATTGAAGGTTCAATCGACCATAATCAGCAGATATATGGCAGGGGTTTTATCCTCTATGACATTACCTGTTGATTGACATTGGAATCGTGACCATTCGTCGCCGGAGGAAGGCGAAATCGACCGGTCAACGTCTTAGTGGTCGTAGGAGTCAACCTTCATGAAATGGCCAATTTGGACGTCCATTCACGGGCGCCGCAGAACCATTTTGATTTGACAGAGTTGCCCATCGTCTCCAGCACTGTTTGGACCAAATGGCACACATGGTCACGTGCCACTTGAAGTCAGTTGGAGTTCCCCTATTTTGTGCCAAAATTCAAAGAGCTATATAAGCCTGAGGAGGCTTTCTGTTATAAGAGGGCGGTTCATGCTATTTCTGGCGAAGAACAGAATAGAGAGAGAGAGAGAGAGATCTAGAGTGAGAGCTCGCTCTTTGGCCCCTGCCATCGAGAGCTTGAGCTCGACCTGCAAGTGCTCGGTGACGACGATTTAGGAGGAATCAAGATGCCATTCTACTTCTAAAAGCTTCCTCTAGCTCTACAGAGTCGATAGCGATCAACAGTGCCGCCTGAAATGCCGGAAAATGGTAAGTCGAACTTTCAGTCGGAGCTTCTGTTCAGTGATGGCGGACCTCGATTTTCGCTTCAATCCTTTCGATTGAGGTGTGCATTTCGTATCTGCTGCATCACTAAACACCGATGTATGTTTTAATTGCATTGAAATTGAGTCAAACCTCGCTTCGAATCCCGTCGCTATGGCCAACTCTGTCGAAGCTTCCCTAGCTCAAGCTAGCCTAAACCAGGTCAATCGGACCTGTAGGTAAATGTTCTAAACTTGTATAGACACGATTGTGTGAAGGAATTGGCTTGGTTTGCTCTCGGTTGCTAGATCGAACCCTCATGGCCGTACTCGGCACTTTGCATGATGTTCGTGATTTAGTGGATGAGATACTCTGATACTTAAGTATGTTAATTTAGAGATTGTTGTTAGTCAATTGGCACCGATTTCGTGCGATTTCGTTAAGATTTTACCGTTTGATCGTCGCCGGAGATTCATAGCCATCCATTCAGTGGCAGTCGAGAGGTTGAAGACGATGACGTGGCAGAGTCAACAGGTCAAACGTCTAGTTGGCAGGACGTGGTTGGTCCACATGTTTGCCAAGTTTGCAAAGCCGTTATAATTCGATTTGAATATATTAGTCGATCTAACGATCTAGGTTGCGTTGCGTGTTGACTTGGTGACCGTTCGATTAGTTTCTAAAAATTCTGTTAATAAAATTAAATTTTCAAAAATAAAAAAATAATGGTTTGATCGAACGGTCGAGGATTAGCCGAGTCGTTCGATCGATCTTGGCCGTAAATCTAAGTAATCAAATCAAATAGTTGAGAGTTAGTCGACTTTTGATCTGAGCCGTAGGTTTTAGTAAGCCGATCCTAAGGCTGTGGGTTAGCCATGTGATTCAATAGGAACCGTCGGATTAAATCCGATTAAACCGAAAATTAAAAAAGAGGATACGACGTCGTTTTGGTGCTTTAGGTTCCGCGGGTCCGGGTTTGGGCCAGGTTCCTACTCAAGTGGGTCGGGTCGACCCGGTTCGAATCATTATTTTAATAAAAAAATGTAGAAAATCATTTTTAAAATAAAAAATTGAAAAAATCCTATAAAATTCTAAAAAATGCTAGAAAATTCTAGAAAATCCAAAAAAATGTAGAAAAATTATGGAAAATTTCTAGACACTCCAGAAATTCCCAAAAATTGATGGTCGACTACACATAACTGATCGATCATATTTTTGGGATTTCTTATCCATGCATATGAGAATTGACGATATTACCCTTTATGGGTAAATCGCCTCCGCCTTGTAAGCAAGATAGGTTGAAAATGTCAAGATAAGAATTCAGGTTGGTTAGACAACCAATTCTTATGCTTGGATTTTCGAATCTCGTACTTTTTTTTTTAAAATATGATTTTACCCTTCAAATGGTAAATTGCCTTTCTTAATTCAATCGAGCCGTGAAATTTACTCAAAATTAGGATTTGGGTCAAAAGGTCGACTAATCCTTCTGTTTGGGATTTTCACTTCTCATCACTGTCTGAAATGACGGTTTTACCACTCAAAGGGTAAATCGCTTCAAAAATTTCAGAAAAATTCTGAAAATTCTCGAAAAATAGGAAATAGATTGATTTGGTAATCAATCTTATTTCCACCAGCTGTTGACTCCTTATTTAATCTGAAATGACAAATTTTTCTTTTTCGGACAAATTGTCCCGAAAATCTTCAAAATTACGATTTTATCCCTTAAGGGAAAATCATGTCAAAAACACTCCTAAGCCTTGATTGATATTTCTCTAGGCTAATAGGGGCTTATTAGGAATGCCATGTGGCTTTCATGTGATTTATCCGCACTTTCTAGATCCTTGATTTGCATAATTTTATTATTGATTGTGAGTGCTAGGATAGTCACTCTTATCCACATGGACTCCTAGTGTTAGGGTTCATACCTCACTCATCTATATGAAATATCAAGTTAGATAAATCATTTAACTTAAGTGCTAAAAGGGCATCAACTTTGACAGTTGGTGTAACAAAGTCCCCGATCCCGTTTCTTTGGTTTTTGCAGAATTGAATATAACACTCCCAATTATTCGATAGGGTCTCCAATCGTACCTTCCACAAAATGGTTGGTGGTGACTCATTGGCATGCACATGTATCACATATCACCAGACCACACTAAAGTTCGATCACGTATTTCTGCCGTTGTGACTTGGGTAACGAGCCTTGGGAGAGGCCCGCGTCTGAATAAGAGTGAACGGCTCATTAGCCCTCGAGAATTGCGCCTGTAGAGGGTCACGACAGACTGACGATTCTGCTGGGGACTTATTCCAAACTAGAATCTATGGTTATGAATTTTAGAGGATTCGAGCTGATTGAAAAGTTGATTAGTTTATCTAACCCTATTTTATGCAGATGCTCTAAAAGGTGAGGTTCGTATCCTAGCCCTTATGTTAGATGTTTTTGCAGCTTGGAGAAATAAGGGGTGAAGTGTCTTGTTGACATCTTTCCTGCAGGTTGGAGTTGAGATTGTATGTTTAATTTTTATGCATTTACTGAAGCGGTGTTTGATACAAACTGCTATGCATGACCTTGCATTATGATGATCATGACACATCTCATACATTGGCAGTCAAACCTTGACTTCAACCACCTTTAGGTTTATCTTAGATACGGAAAGGATACGAAAGGATCTCGTGTTTGATGGCACTTGAGACTTTTACATTCGTTCCCGCTCACAATCCAAATTGGTAATATCTAGCCATCTTGAGTGGGTACTCTTGGGGAGGAATTTGTCATATTTGAATTGTGGAAGCCTGAGCCATAGGTTCCTCGCCTGATTTTATTTCTAGAAGTATATTCACACTTGTCTCAGCGCATATCTACAGAAGGTTGGTATACCTAAAATCACACATTGATACAAGGGAATATTTCGTATTCCCTGCAGTTTTGATTGGTAAGACATTTACTTTTGATGTATTTCCTTACTCCCTGTTTCATAGTATGTTCGTATATTGTATATCATTCGCATCTACATGCTTTGCACATATTTTGAGATCATTCTTGTGACTGATTTAAATAACGATGATAAAGGATATGATGTCGCTATTTTCTAGAAGTTTGACGGAACTAGTGGCCTTTGAATATTTAAGGAAAGTCACTCGTCTTGGATCGAACACGAGGTTGCATTTTACTAGGTTTGTACACAATCGGGAGCTAACTGGACGTAAGTTGGGATATGCTGAAGATTGCTAGACTAGTTATTATGTCGATAACCTTAAATTTAAACGACAGACGAACGAGATGCTCAAGCACTATTCAGAAGTGAAAAGGCAGCATCGCAACAGCTTAAGAAGCTTATGCCCACCGAAAAGCTAAGCATCAAGCTAGGGAGAATCAACTTGTGATTTTTCTTTGGGGGAAGAAAAGACGTCATGCAACTAAGACAAAGCCAAGGCATATCATACTCAAAAAAGCAAAACCCAAGAAGACCCCTGAAGTCATCATACTATAGACTAGAGAATGGCCAGAAGAGTTAAAGCATCTCAACTGGACTACTGAAGATTATCATGCGCATCTTGAGAAACACTCAACTAGGGTAAAAGTCCCGATTACTGAGTCGTGTCCTGAAGAGGGACTAGACAAAGACGCCATTAAGAAAGATTCTTGATTGACTATAACCCTGAAGAAGACTAGATCTTAGGGAGGGACAGTTTAGATCCCACATTCTATGGGTCTTTTATGGCTTTCTTGTTTTATAATAAACTTGATTAGTGTTTCATCCCCTTATGAGATCTTTCTCTACCTCTCATAGTATGCCCTTTTTGTAATAATGAATTTCACTACTATGTTCTGTTGATGTTTTGACTGATGGAATGTGACATTGTTATTTCCTTTAGTCACTGTGATGATTCTGACTAATCGCATAATTCACTTCTTTGAAGTCTAAATTAGACCTTGTGTTAGGTTTTTCATACCTGAAAGAGATTCTAATTTCCATTTCATCAATTAGAATATGCAATTGAATCAGTCCATGCATATTTCATAAAATTTGATCTTTTAAAATCATTTGCATATTTAGATGTGATGGAATATAATGATATCCAAGTGTTCAAGGTCCCTTGAGCTGAGATCACAGCCCGGTGGGATAGCATGGATGAAGCCAGTCATAAGTACACCAGGTTGTGGCTAAGATATCTGTTGGGCCTACTGAAGATTGAATGTCTACCTGCCTTTATCCAAGCCATGACACTCTATTTGGATCCAATCACCGCAATGTTCTGCATGGAAGGGTTGGAGGTTACCCCTACCCTTGAGGAATACAGCGCCGCCATTAGGGTTGAGTTTACTCACTTGTTAGTCCAACCTCCTATAGGGTTTGAGCCTTTGAGTCAACTAACTGAGTTTCTGGATACAAATCTCAATGAAATCAAAACAGACACTAAGAGTAATTTTGGGCTAATTTCCTTATACTTCCTTCTAGAAAGGTTTCCTAACCTTCCTGCCAACAAAGGAACTAAGTCTGGTAGAGCCTTTGTCTTGGCTTTCTTTAGCTTTGTCCTATTTCCAATCTCGCCTGTGACTTTTGATCTCATCATAGCCGTAGTAGTTAAACAAGTCTGTCATGGGTGGGATTACTTAAACCTTATCCTAGCTGAAACCTTTCTCTCCCTCAACCGTTTTGGGAAAAACAAGAAAGGAATTTTTAGAGCCTCTAGTGGTCTCTTGTACATGTGGTTCACATCCCATGTAAAATAATTTCATAGCTGTATGGGTTTTATTGAGATTAGCTCTGATGCCCATCCTCTTAGAAATTTTGTCAAAACCCATACCCACATTCCTAAATTCAATTTCAAAGAATGGAAGGAATTCCTTAGAGCTTTAAAGCCAGAACGACTCCGATGGCGGCTTAGATTACCAACTTTAAGTAAAGTCAAGCTCGCACGCACGGACGAAGATCCAGTCCCTTTGTTAGGATTTACGGGCGCCACAACATACTATCCAAGGAGGGTTATACGGCAATATGAGGCATTGCAAGAGGTTTTTTCATTGCCACAACCCGATGTCTGCTCATTTGATGTGCCAAAAGAGATCCTCGCAGGAGAGAAGAAAAAGCAATTATAAGCTAAGGTGGAATCCATCATACGCGCTATGAAAGACTCTCGAACGGAAGATGTAGAATGGCCAGATGATATGACCTCCGACATGAACACTCACAAAGCTTCTACAAAATACATTCGGCGCTTTGAAGCGATCAGACGTAGCTTCGTTGAACCTTATGTACCCGAGTACGTTGTGCCATGTGTGCCTGGAGTGCAGCCATATATATCAGAGGACATGGGATCACCATCATACTCAGAAGACAAAAGATTCCCAAAGCGAGGAATTTGATATTTGCTCGGACGATAAGGGTGCCTTAGGCCCTAAGCGCCCTAGACTTGGATGGACTATTATGTCAAGTGTAAAACATGTAAACATTGTGATGTTTTCTTGACATTGGGATATTCATTTGTATTAAATGTTACTTTTAACACATGTGTATGAGCATAAGCATGTTTTATCGTTGCATCAAACTATCGCTGAAGATTGTGCTTCCTTTGATTTCATGAATTCTCTTGGTAAATGATTGAAAGAGCTGCTCATGTGAGACTAAGGCTCGCAAGGTAGTCTTTTTTCTCATTCATCAATAGAAAACATGTAAGTGAAGGAATTTTGTGCCTTCCTTATTTGTTCTAAAAGATTCTTACTTGTTATTTTCAAATAAACATGTATTCTCTAATCACGGAATTACCAAGACATCATTTCCATACTCGACTTAAGATGAAAATGGAGCAACAAGAATCGAATCCTCGAGTAGGCATGTACCAGATGACCACCATGACTACCCTGATGGCTGAAATTAAGACTATGCTAGAGGCCTCTCAAGCCAGACAAACGGTAGTGCCTAACATGAACGACTCAGGTCAATCTTCAATACCTGATACAACTGATAGAGGGACCATTGAAGGTGCCAAACATGTCATAGAGGACATTCATGTGCTAAATGTCCCACTACAACCGAAGATGCCTCCTATTGTTATCAACCTCAAGATGGATGAGAAAGGAAAGCAAGTTGGAAAAACTGAAGCTGGGGCTAAGAGAATAGCCAAAATTGAAGAGTGCTTGAGCAGTCAGGGCTATGAGTTAGCTCGTTTCGATAAAATATCACCATTCGCTAAATTGGAGACTCCTCCAAATTATAAAGAGTCAGACTTTGTGAGAAAATACGACAGGATGGACTGTCCACTTATTCATCTTAAATACTATCTGCGCAAGATGGCACACTATTCTAATTACATTCCACTTTTGATGAATACGTTCCAAGAAAGCCTGGCTGGCGTTGCTTTAGCTTGGTTTATCGAACTAAACTTGGATGATTACGATGAATGGGAGGATCTGGCTGAGGATTTTCTCAGACAATATAAGCTTAATACGGCTACGGCTCCAACAAGGGAAGATCCGTTGCGGACGTTAAAATGGAGAAGCGAAACAATCAGAACTATGGCCAGAGATGGCTTGCCTTAGCAACTCAAGACAATCCCTCGATTCCAGGGGAAGACCTGATTGACCTATTCCTAATGGCACTTCCATATGAGTACTGTCACGCCCCGCGCCCCGGGCACGAGCACGCGACTCCCCGCAAGCAAACCACATAATCTCTCGCGGTCCCAAGATCCGCATTCTCAGCCGAGAGATATAACAAATATATCAAGCACGTGGAAGCGGTAAATAAACAACTCCTCCGTACAAAATATAAGTTAAGTGGGACCTGGATAGCATAAGTACTGTCATACATACTAACCATCTGTTCATACAGATAAGGAGCTACTAAAATCTGCTAACAAACTGGGCAACGGGATAGTACATAAAAGAGTCCCTCACAGCATCCAAAAGAAATAGGGTCGGGTCGCCTCCAAAAGCTCAAGCCAACGAACTGGAATTCTAAGATGAGTTGCTGGAATCGTCGGTGTCCTCGGCATCCTCCGTTGGCTCATACTCTAAGAAGGTCTCTGATGAAACTTCAATGGTATGCTCCATGGTATCCTCCGCAGATGGCTCCGCGAGGTCCTCCTCAGTCGCCTTAAGCACGATGACCTCATCCTTAGTGAAATCTAAAGTCGGGGTCCTCTCCGATCCATTCCTAAAATCGACTATCGATCTCTCAGCCTGATCTTGATCCTTACCGGGGTGGCACCAATCAGGGAACACTCCTTGGGGCACCTTATGGAGCTTCAGCAGCCCTGTCGACTCATCCCCAACCTTCCTAAACACGCCTCATATTTGTGAGTCTTCCAGCTCGGGGTACCCTCATCGACCCATACGACTGTACACTTCCTCACGTAAAAGGTCCCGTGATTGTCATGGAACTCATTAAAATATGCTGTCATCTCCTTAGGGTCTCCAAAACGAATAGGCCACATAGTCAAGACCTATGATCTATAAAAATAAGGGTCCTCAAAGGGGTGAGATACACATCTCAGTAAAAGAGTCCTAACCCTAGGTTAGATCGACCGTCCACTTAGGTAGTTATCTACCCCAAAATTCTAAATTTATAAACACACAGGCACGTACAATTAAAGAGGACGATACACAAATGACAGAAATGCAGCTATGACATCATATGACACTCAGATGATCATGCACACTTCGTCCTGCCACTTCACCACAACCATCTCTTCCTACCTGCCTCAGTCTCATGCCCGCGATTAGATCGCATCGGGCTAATCTCATGCCCGCGATTAGATCACATTAGGCCTGCCTCATGCCCGCGATTAGAACACATCAGGCTAATCTCATGCCCGCGATTAGATCACATTAGGCCTTCCTCATGCCTGCGATTAGATCGCATCAGGCTTTTATTTTCTCATGCCTGCGATTAGATCGCATCGGGCTTTTCTACACCCTGCATCTCATACGCCTCAGGGTCTTACCTCGTCTCCGCCCTGCCACAACCACAGTTCATGCATACAAGGTCAAGCGCATCTCGTGTATAAACATCTCATGCATAAACAAGACATCCATGGCACGTGAAACGAGTCAATACACTTACAAATGTAACCAATTATTCAAGAGACATACATATGCAACTATTCGACTCATTTATACCCTCTTGACATTCACAAAGACCAATCAAACTAAGCCCCTCAAGAAATCATCTCAATCTCGTCCGACTCGCCCAATCGAGTCCAATCTTCCTATCCTAAGTTTAAGAATCCCTTACCTTGAGTATGATACCACAAAAATTATCTTCTTGGTTCTTAAAGATTCGGTCTCTAATGGTCTAAGACCAATCTCACCGCGCAACTTAGAATTTCCAATCAATTCGTCAATTTTCTTTATCTAATTCCTCAATCCATGAACCACAGCCTCCATAACATAATTCTCATCATCTTAGCATGTCTAAATCACCAATTTGAGGCTCTAAACAAATGGCCATCGGCCTCCAAAGGTTCGGTCTTGCACAGAACCGAACCGGTTCTTCTCCGTTCTGTGCAAACCGAGCTTGTCCAGCCCTAAATCAACTCCCACCTCTTAACAGGTCTATCTAAGGGTCTCACTGAGGGTTTGAAGTTGAATCGTCGTCGGAATCCCGTTGGAAGTTGCCGGATCCCCCAAGGTCAGTAACCGACAGTTTTCTATCCAAGGTTTACAACGCCCATTCGAGGTCAAAATTTCATCAAATCATTCTCAACTTTTTATCACAGATAGATATACATGTCTCCTAGACCTATATAAAATTTGACCTCAAGATTCCAACATTTTGGCCTCCTAAAGGGTCATAAATAGAACCTACCTGATTCCGTTGACTCTCGGGAAAACGCTTGGCCGGAGCTCCTCGGTGGTCCAAATGGCTCGCTTCCAGTTCGAGGAGGTCAGCAAGATGTAGAGCTAGGTTGGTGTAGTTGACCGGAATCCAGGTAGTGGCCGAAAGGTGGCGTCGACGGCGGCGAAGGGTGGCTCCAGAAACTGTCGCCGGCGAGCAAAAGAAAGGAAGAGGAAGAAGAGAGGTTTTGGTGAGTTGAGGGGAGTCTATGGTTGGTCAATGAGTGAGGAGAGAGAGTGAAAAAGCTATATACAAAGCTTGAGTCAAAGGGGTTGAATGATAGGTGGTGTATAGTAGATTTGACCACTCTTTTGCCCATCTCTTGACACTTGTCCCACATGTCATTCAACTTAATCCAATGGCCAATATTCACTCACCTTTTTCGGTAGCCTTGAGGGGGATAAAGACCAAAATGCCTTTCCTTATTTACATGGGCAAGGCTTAAGCTTGAGGGGCAAAAAGGGTAATTTCACTCCCGACGTTCAGAACGTCGTTTTTCTCGTTCCAATATCTTCGATAAGGCGACGACCAATCCGAATATAACTTTGGACTTCTTGATTCTTCATTTTTCATTTTCAACACTCATTTCTGATGGTTTTCTCTATCAGAAGTAGTTTCAGCCTATCTCGAACCGACGGGCGGCTTTTGCAGACATTACGCGTATCGACCCTGTGATTCATATCACATTTAGAGCTCATCAATTCATGACGGCTTTGGTTGTCATGTAATTGTGAGGGTCTATCACTAGTCCTTATGGTCTCGATCGTCACTGTCCGATTTAAGAAAATTTTACAAATCATATGTTGGTTAAGCGGCATCACCCGCGTTCCAATCGTATGACACTCGCAAGGCATTCCTTAATCGTTCTTAAATCGATCTATTTGTGATTCTAAATATCTCCTCAACAATCTTTATGGTCAAAACGCCATTTCCTATCCGAGTTGCGTAGGTCCACGTACCTTGTCTCGCGTTAGCCTTTCCCTTTTGGTCAGCCTACTCGAATTGATTTGATTCGAACGAGATACGACTGAAATACGTCTCCAGATTTACTCCTCATTAATGAGTCTGAAATTGACTAGAAATCAAAATGCCGCAAGTACTTTGACAAACTGAACACTTCAGGATGTCAAACCTTTACATACTTGATAAAGGTGGCTGAGAGATTGGAGTGGGCTTTGAGAGAAAGAAAGCCACATGAAACTTTAACAAGAAAGCAATATCTCCTAAGGAAAGAAAGGGAGGCTAGAGTTGATATAGCCTTTGTGTCGAATAAACCTAAGGCGTCGCTAATTTCAATCAGACAAGAGGTGGATAGTCATGGTCAGTGTCTAGAGGACAGGAGCCTAGAAAGAGACAGCCTCTGAAGTAATTCTCTCAACTTCCCAAGTCCTTATCCAAGTTGCTCCCAATGTTACTAGAGCAACACTTGGTGACAAAAGAACCTTCCAGAACAAATCCGGTGAAACATCCTGGTTTTGATGAAAACCAAACCTGCACCTATCGTATGGGTGAAAGAGGGCTCAATGTGGATAATTGTTACATCCTTAAGCTGGAGATTCAAGCTCTCATTGACAATCAAATTCTGAAATTTGATAATATAGCTCTAAATGTACAAGAGAATCCATTACCTGACCACCAAGCAGTTGGGGCAATATTTGATGACGAAGAAGAAAACCGCCTTGAGCTGAAGGTAAACGTGCCTAAGCTAACTAGCATTTTGGCAATCGCCTCGTCATATCCAAAAGAAGGAGAAGTATTGGTTGAAAGAAAGAAGCTATGCATTGCCAAGATGATGAGCCTAGGAATAATGTCGAATGTGGCTAATGAAGAGTTCAAAGGAATCAAGGCCTCAGTCAACCTAGAATGGAACCAATTCATGGTTGAAATCGAGTGAGGGAATATTTGGAACGTTCCACATGAAAGTCTGGTAGGCGATGTAGAGCTGATTACTAAACTAGAAGAAGAGCTTAACGAAGATGAACTACGAGCCGTTAAGTGAAGCCAGGCTGATCGCAGATTTACAGCTAAAGCACTGGAGAAAGGCGAAGTTGCAGACAATCTAGGCGATGATTCTGGCGGGTACAACTTCAAAGTAAAGTATTCTGCTCTTCCTAGCTTCTTCCAGTAGATAGAAGATATTATATCCGACGGATGGGGGGTATGGATGTTCTTCTTTAGCCATTTATTTATATTTTGCTTTTATGGTCCTACTGGTTTGTTCTCTTAAATTGTTCTTTTGATTGCTATAGACAAAATTGTTCTTTTATGGTCCTATTGGTTTGTTCTCTTAAATTGTTCTTTTGATTAATACAAAGAGAATCATTCTAATTAATTTAAGTTGCGATTTGGTAGGGCTTGGGAGAGTCCGTATTAAGTTAGTTATTAAAATTAGCCTCATATTCCATATAATCATACGATGTCCTATGAACCAAGTTTTTCCATCATTAGCTTTTTTAGAGCCATCAATAAAGCTAGCAACGACATTTGTCATGATCGCGCCACTCGACGAAAGACATTTTCTGGGGTACAGGGGGAATCATTTATATAACATATCCAGGCGCCATCCTTTTCTATCAGTAAGAAAAAATCAATACCGATCAAATAAAAGCCCTATCCTTGAAAAGCTTCGTCTGTTATTTTTCCGTGACCCGTGACCCGTGACCTCATCATGAGCATCAATACGAGGCGTACCAGCATCAAGTCTTCAATCTTAGTCCGACGACTACCAGACCCCTCCCCGACGCTATAATCCCTTAGACGATCAAGCAGTCAATCGTGAGCTTCAACATTGATCCCATTGCTCCAACCCAGTCGAGTTCTTGATCAACACGTGTGCGACGCAATAATGGATCAAGTGAATACTTGAGTTTGTGACAAATTTTCTGTCTGTGCTCTCTCTCATGTGCCCAGTAGCTTTGTCATCGTGTTTGACATAATCGGTGGCCTACGGTTCATGAAGATCTACTTGTCATGGACTTTCTGGACCGATCCAAAGAAGTCTTCCCTTGCGGACACAGCAGCTTCTCGTCCAGTCAACAGAAGGGAGCCTCGGCGACAAGCTCAACAAAGTCATGGCTGTGTGAACGGAAGCTTGGTCCTGCACTTCAATTAGCGAGTAATGTGAAAGAATCAAACTCTACTGGAAATATATCAAACCTGATTGGATATTGATGAGTGACGTGGGGAAGGACAGAACTCGCTGAATTTGATTCCAAGACGTGAAGGCATAGCATGGAATTGTTGAACTTGCTGTGGTTGTGGTTGCACCGGTGAAGTCACAGTTGAAGCAAGGCCAACTTGAAGACCCACAGGAGGAAGAACACCCTCTCTTTCTCTCGAATTTTTTTTCACAAGCGTAAGCCCTCCTTGCAAAGAAGAACGAGGACTTGTCCTTTTTTCTTTGAGACTTTGGCCTTGTATCAATTAAGTGGCCTCAAAATCAGCCATATCTTTCTCACATTGACAAAGGTCAAAAATTGACAAAGGTCAGCGTTAATACAAAAAACGAAGGCGAAGGAAAAACGAGGTTGGTTTAGATGATTCCCCATGATCTCCACCGCTTGACCATGTTGTCTTCTCTTTTATGTGCCATGGGATATGGAGAATAGTGGATCCACATTGGACTTCTAAGAACCATCAGCCAATTGAAAGATATTCTCTCTGTGCGTCCACTTCTCCGGCCATGAAAAACGTCAATACATGTAGTTGGTCTCCTCCTGTAAGCTTTTTTTTCCTTCTTTTTTACCGTCAAAAGATGGAGGTTTCTCTTTACGTCCTTTGTCAATGGAGCTCCCTCACGGTCGTGTATGTTTTTTGTGTCTCCCCCTAACCCTAACCTAATGTGACATATATATAGACTAAGAAAAGTCTTGAATTGTAGGGTTTATTTTTTACCATCAAATTCAAGAAATAATGGCTGTTGGATTGAAGTTTCTATCCTTGATGGGCATAGATATTAAGATTTTGGCCACAGTAGATGGGTCTAGGGTTTGGCTGAAATTCTCCTACTTATGGGTTTATTTGCGCGAATTTAAGGCATAATCGGGCTTTAATTAAAAACCAAGCTTTTAAAGAACTTAAAATGGACTGAAGTGAATTCAAATTGAGCCCGTTCATGTAAATTTTAGCCATCCCTCTGATAATCGAAAATTTCAAATTAGTCTTGGTCCTGTCACCTGTTAAATTAAGCTCGCTCGATTCAACATCGCACGAATGTCAATGCATGACAGAAAAAATAGATATGCAATGCATGAAAATTTATTTTTTTGCGAGAATTATGGTTAACCCTCTTTTTATGTTTAAATGAATGAATTTAAAAAAAATCAAAATTTAGGTGTCAATAGCTGCCCCTTTTTGAGTGGAAGTTTGCAGAGTTTTTGCTCAAAGACTTTAAAATTGAAACCTAAATTTTGCAAATGCAAATTATGATGATAAAAATTTTTGGCGGGAGTTCAAATCCCATTTTCTGATGCAAAAGGAAATGATGCATGAAATGCAATACTATGAATAACATGTGCTAAAACTCCTCTTATCCCACATCAAAGAAGTCCACACATGGATCGCCCATGAAAATACTTGATTTACCAAATACCTCATAAGCTAATGATTCCCTTAACCTCCATACCCCTAGTGGATGTTAGGATGCTAAGGTACTAGCTCATCTGTTGCCAGAAGACTCCTTTTGACGCGAAACGGCGCAAGATCTGTATAGAGTTTGAAAATGTGTTCGAGTTATGGTTTGAGCTGACCATTTATTTTTCGAAATCACAAGAGTGCATACATTGTGAAACTGAAAAAACAAATCAAAATCACATGTGGATCTTAGGTTTTGGAGTCTTATCCGTTACCAAAGATTTCTCTTTGATGCAAGATAGCGCAAGATTTGTGTAGGGTTGAAAATGTGCTCGAGTTATGGTTAGAGCTGGTCATTTGTCTCTTGGGGACCTCTTCAACGAGTCACCATGAGTCGGTAAAAATAATCTCTCGAGACCTTCTTTGGAAGGTCTCATCATATCAAGACGAGAGTAGCCTCTTGGGACCTCCTCAACGGGTCACCATGAGGCGGTAAGGTGTCTCTTGCGACCTCCTTAACGGGTCAGCATGAGTTGGTAGAAATAATCTCTCGCGACCTTCTCACAAAGGTCTCAACATATCAAGACGAGAGATGCCTCTTAGGACCTCCTCAACAGGTCACAATGAGACGATAGGATGTCTCTTGCGACCTTCTCAACGGGTCAGCATGAGTCAGTGAAGTGTCTCTCGCGACCTTCTCAAGCAGGTTTCACCTTATCAAGACAAGAGTTGCCTCTTGGGACCTCTTCAATGGGTCACATGAGGCAATAAAGTGTCTCTTGCGACCTTCTCAAGCAGGTCTCATCGTATCAAGAAGAGAGTTGCCTCTTGGGACCTCCTCAACAGGTCACATGAGACGGTAGGGTGTCTCTCGCAACCTTCTCAAGCAGGTCTCATCTAATCAAGAGAGGTGATGTATCATTTGAATTGAATCAGTATGAATACAAAATGGTGTGACGCTTCAAAAATTGTCAGTGCAAGCATCAAATGGATTACGACTAAAATCGACTTTAAGGGGTTTAGAAAACTTATGTGGATTTTCTGAGCAATGAGTAAGCGATGGATAAGCTGACTGTATCATACATGTCTATCCTCTTAAAAAATGATGACATGCATAAGCTCAATGTAAATGCATATGTCAAAAAAGATGTGTGAGCTCTTGCTTGCATTAAAATCCTCACTAGGGATTTGTCAATAAGGAAACCTATCTGATCTTTTTTACGGATTTGATAAATTTGAATGAGAGACTTTAGTCAGAAAGGACTTTCTCCCATTCTCTTGAAGAAGTTCAGGTTGAAGATATACTTACCCGAGATTTTAGAAGACTATTTGGTCGGCATTTGCCAGTAAGGTTTGCTCATTTAATGGTCTTTAGATGAATTTCGAGACCTTGAGAGGTAACTCGACCATCAGAAATTGCTACCTGCCAGACAATATCAGAGGTGACATGTGCAAACATAATTGCTGAAATTCATTAATGAAATCATGCAAAATTATTCTGTCAATCTTGCATTGTGCATTTCTTGAGCTCCTGTCAAAGACGATTAAAGTGTGTGTTTCGCTCTTGACGTGACTCATGCATAACCATTTTGCCAGGTTTACATTACCAATTTTGTCCAGGGAGGCTATCACATTGTGAATACCTCAAATGTAATCTGAATTGGAACTTCAGTTCGAAAGGGCTTTCTCTCACTCTCAGGAAAAGCTGTTTATCCTAATTACGAGATTCAAGAGAAATCGCTCCACCTTACATCATCGCATGTTGACAATGTCTGAGTAATCTCGTAATTGGTACGATCGAGCCGATCTGGAGGTCTTGATAAGGACCGTAATGAGGGCTAGGTCAAAGGTTTTCAAACGGGGCTCCAGTCGAGTCAAGGCTTATGAAATGAAATTCTTCATCATCTGTTTCAGGTTTACAAGTCAAGAATCCTACAAAAATGAGAGAGAAATAATCTTGCTCGAACTTTTTTGAGCGATGCTTAAAATCATTTAGCTCTATGTTAATTCATGTGCCCTAGTTAGGAGAGACTTTTGAAGGGTTGTAACATAGGTTATGATGAGGGACTGAGGAACGAAAATGCTCGTTTTGGCTAAGAAAATATATGAGAAGGATTTTGACGTTGGTGCTCATCGTAGATTTGTCGCCAATCTTCGCCTTTAAGAGCAGTCTTCAAAGGATACCAAGAGATGGTACATACTCTTAGATCTTCCTTACAACCAGATCCGTTGGGAATTTACAAGAAAATGCAATGTACGTGGAATGTCCATTGAAAATCCAGAAGTATTGTATAAAGATTTGAATGGGTATTGGCCTTGCTTTTGGTAGGCACTTTGCTTTTTTCGTGTCCCAAATTTTCTATGAGATCAGCCTTTGCTTTTCTTACTCTCAACTCCCATTTTCGAGAGAGAACCCATGTTTTTTTAGAGAGAGAGCTCGTGTTTTTTTTTCTTTCTCTTCGAAATTTTCTCTAGAGAATGCTTGTTTTTTCCGAAGAGTTTTTTTAGAGCTTTTCGACATCTCTCTTTCGTCTTTTTTTTCCTTGGGAGTGGGTCCTTTTCTTTCAGGTTGAATTTTTTTTTCATCCTATGATCTTGAACCAGGAATTACAACCAGAACAAACCAAAATTATGCAAAACATCACATAAAGAATGAGTTCATCTAGGAGTTCTCTGTTGACCCAATCTTCTTCAGACGTCATCTTCATCTTCGTCTTCGTCTTGGAATGAGCAAATGATCACCAACATGGATTTAAGAAATGAATTTGCAGGTTCAAGTGGGCTATGTAAAAGATATAGTGTATAGGATAGTGAAATGAATGTTCTTCATCATCCTAAGGCACTTTAATTAAAGTTCAAACATAAATGCAAAGAAACACCTAGAGATTGATGTGAGTCTGAACAAGAGAATTTCTAACCATTTACCTTGTGCTGCCGCTGGGATTACCTCATCTCGGCCCCAATGTGGGGTGGTTCTTGACAGGATTGAGAAATAAAATCGCCGCTTAAAAGGGTTAACACTGATCACCTGTAGTATTTGGGATAAAGAACTGAATGCCTCTGTCATTTCAGCAATCGTACCTTTTGCGAGAAAACCCTTTCCCTTGAAGAATGCGGAATAATACCACTCAACTCAATGAGGGTTAAAAATGTGGAACGTGTATGGAAAGAGAGTTGCTTTTCATCATCCTATCGTGATCCATTCTTGTACATTTGATATATCTTGTGTGGTTCATGCTCTTTATTCCGAATTGATAATTTGAACATGAAGAATAATCATGCATAAACCATGCGGTGTGTGAGCATTAGATAGAATTTTCAAATAGCCTGTCATGTATTTGCTTAAAGAACATAATATGCAAGCATGAGAAAATTCTCAAAGAATGAGGATTGGAATTGCCCCAGTTTTAAGGAAAAGAAATGCTCCCTTATCCGGCACGACAGTGACTCATGCCTACATGCTGGCAAGTCCCTATCAAAATTAAACATTAAACGTCAGTTTGTGTTTCCAAATTCAAGATAAATTGGAACGATACCGCCTTTCTCTTGCTTTGCATTCCTATTTAAACACAAATGTGCGGTTTGTAGAAATTGGCCATCTAGCTTGTGGCCATGATCTCTCCGTTAGGTTGGGGTAACGAATCCTTCTCAAAGAATTGCACTGGAGGAGATCCATTCATGCTTTTGGACATATTCCCCACCACTCTTCATGGTTCCTTGACTTCCGAAATCGATATTTCTTTTCGCCTTTATGTTGGCGAGTTCTTTTCTTTTGACGCTTTTTAATGCCGATATTTTCCTCATAAATGAGAACATGCTCATTTTAGGCAAAGGATCTTCGAAGATCAAATTAGAACGATACAAAGTTACCATTCACCTGAAGTTTGTATCTTGGAGTTTGATTTTGATGTGGATGACTTTGCTACTGTGTCCATTGACTTTGCCGGAGACGAAATGTCACGCTCCAAACTTGTCAGGCACACAAAATTCCACCAGGGCCGTCTTGTCACAGTGGCACCTAGGATCCGTCGGTCAATAATTTATAAATTCTAAATGATACCAATATACGGAAGCGATGAAACTTCTCCATACAATTCAGACTTACGATGATTCAGGACATAGGGTACGCCTTCTTATAAACACCGACTACAGGTTCTAAGGATATAACTCTAACTTCAAGGTGACATGAAATCCATAAAGTCACAGTGTAAATCCATTTTCTGCAGTTACTTCTTCAAATACCGATCATTGGCAAGCTTAGATTTCCATCACCTGGGACTTGAAAAAGTTAATCCCACGACGGGGTGAGATATAAATCTCAACAAGTTCACCCTAAACCTAGATCAGGCCATTAGTCCTCCCGGATTATGCAATAAAACAATAGACAAGGATTCATTGATAAAACAACACATGATGATAAAACATCAAGGCACCTCAATTCGTTTGGCATAACGCAATCACGATTTAAGGACAATTAGATCATCACAACTAAGCTTCATACTAGCGCAACCTTAAGTTCATAAGCAAAGGTGTGCCCTCAATTTCATCACAACATTCAATTCCAATGGCCAAGCTCGCATCAATACGCATCAGACAAATTACAAATTTAATCCCAATGGCCAAGCCCGTGTTTATACGCATCAGGCTAATCATAAATTTAATCTCAATGGCCAAACTCGCGTTAATACACATCAAGCTAATCACAAATTTAATCCCAATGGCCAAGCCTGCATCAATACGTATCAGGCTAATCAAGATCTCGATTGGCAACTCGCGTTCTGACGCATCAGGTTCCAAAAGCCATTTCGATACTTGTGTCGACATGTATAAATACTATCTCGTGTTCTGATGCATCAGGATATCAATTCTTTTTTCAATAGCTATGTTCGCGTCAATACGCCTCAGGCTCGGTCCACGTCATTACGCCTCAAACCATCAAATTAACAATCCCGTGTTAAACGCATCGGGTCTTTAATGCCATTCCCGACCTATGTCGACACATAATCAATCTCATCTCGCGTCTCAACGCATTAGGACATTAGCCATCACAACCTCGCCTCTCAACGCATTAGGGTACTAGCCATCACAACATCACGTCTCGACACATCATGGTACTAGCCATCACAACCTCGCGTTTCAACACATCAGGGTACCACAAGCTCTCAGGCTCACAAATCAAACTCCCCTCTTAAGGAACTTCATAATCGAGTACAATTTTTTATCAGCCAAGTAATAAATCATTATCATGCGAGACGTTAAGGCTATATATCACATTGCCATACCAACATCTATGTCAATCGAATGCACATAATAATAATTTAGCCATGAGAGTTATAATTTCTCATCATCAAGAGTACACACGACTCACACTTCCATTATCTTAGTCGATCATGAACAATCAATGCAATAGACTCCCAAATTCATCAACATATCATCCAAATGCATCTAGTAGTGTCCTAACTTCCTAGCAAAGGTTTAGGAGTCACTTACCTTTCAATTTAATTAGTAAAATTCCCTTGATCCCAAAACAGGATAGCCGTGCGACCTAGTCCAAAGTTCGTCAAACGATTAATTTTTTCTATTCCAATCACCAATTCATAGAGTATACACATCTTTAACATCTCAATTAACAATCTAGTAAGTCTTAATGATGAATTTAAAGCATGGCGACACCTCCCACAGCCTTCAAAGGGCTCGGTTCATCCAAACCGAAACAGGGCAGAATTCGATTCTGCCCTCTACCTCCTTAATCAGTCCATAATTCAACTCTAAATCTTTATTTACCACATAATCAACTTGCTAACATGTAGTTCTATGAGTTGGGTAGCCTCACCAAAAATTTGAAGCCAAAGCGACGCCGGAAAGTCCACGAACGGCGCCGGTTCCTCCAAGTCCTCAACCGGTCAGTTTTTTATCCTTCAAACACAAGACCCATTTGGGGACAAAATTCATCAAATTCATCCAAAATTTTGATCACAACTCAGTCTACATGTCCTCTAGATGTCCACAAAATTTGGCCGAAAGATTCAAAGGTTTTAGGGTTCTACTGAGTCTAAATAGTAGCTTACCTCTAGCTGCGACGGTTTACGTCGACTTTTAGAAGAATGGCCTGTCAGAGCTCCTCGGTGGATCAAATGACTTGATTCAAGTTGGAAGCTATCGGCAAGAGGATGAGAAAGGTGCTGGCGGTCAGTTTAATGGCTGGAGGTTATTGGAAGCGGCGCTCGACAACGGAGAAGCAGCGATCAGGAGCTGGTCGGGCGGGAGCTGCTTCTCGGCCGAACAAAGAGAAGAAGAAGGAAGAAGAAGGTTGGTTATGGAGATGGGCATTCGATTGAGTAAGAGAGGAGAGGGTATACACCAATTAGGCTTGGTTAACCACCAAGAATGGTAGGTTAAAAGTTGTCCAATTAATGCCAATTGAGCATCCTTTGACACTTGTCCATAGTCAATCCATATCTCATCAAATGGTCATAAATCCACCTCATTTTCGATAGCTATAGGGTAATGTGATTGACCAAAATGCCTTTATCCATTTATTAAGGCAAGGCTAAGGCTTGAGGGGTAAAATGATAATTTTATCCTAGACGTTCGGAACGCCATTTTTCTGATTCCAATTTTCTTCGATGAAGCGACATCCAATCCAATTATAACGTTGGAATCTTTATTTTTCATTTTCTAATTTTGAGATTTCATTTCATATATCAAGTCTCGAGGGGGTGGAAATTTGAAATGTCACAACTCTTCCCTCTTAAAGAAATTTCATCCTCGAAATTTGCAACCTTCGAACCATCCAGTCCTTTGGGTTATTGGCGTCTCATCGTATCCTCATTCTTTCGGATAATTCCTCTCATGACTTGACGATCTTACTTATCCTTTCCAACCAAAGCCATCTTTCTCTAGAACTTGTATACTTTAGTCCTCAATCTGTATTTGCTTCTCTCCATTCTCTTTTGATATTCATAACATCTATTAGTAGTTCATCCTCGAGCGTTCACCTCATATCTTCCATTTGTCCATCACCATTATTACTAAACCCCCGTCAAAATGCACTCTTTAATGTCCATACCATTCGACGTATCAATCCTTTCAAGGGCATGTCTTTTTCTTGTCGGCATGTTTAATACTTGATCTCATGTTTGACTAATCAAATTTTCAGTCCATTCCATCTATAATATCGATGCAAGTCTGGCACACCTTTTTGCCATCCCAAGGGACACCATAATCCTTCCTTTGAATTTCTGATGAGGCCATTTCTTTAAGTTCCTTTTTAATATTGGACTTGTACTCTCGTCCATGGGACTTTAAGGTTTCAACCTTCAACTTTGAGGTTTCTTTCCCAAGTATCCGAAAATCTGGATTTCCTTCATGTTCTATCTATTTCCATAACCCCTTAAATGTTAGGGTCTGTTCATCGCATCATCTCAATTCCTTTCTGACTTCAAGCTTGATGCTTCAGGTAGTTATCAAACTAGTCAATTAGCAATCTTCCAATTTAGGAGTTGTATCTCTTATTTCCCTAGGCAAAGCCTATCTTTTACCCGCCAAATGCACGATGCTCAATTTTTACTTATATGCATCCGCTACTTAAATTACCCTTTTCTAAGCGATATAGGATATTTCATCCTTAGTCCTTAAGAAATCTCCTTCACACACGTTGTTCCTCATTCAATTTTTCTGGGCAACCACATACCTTAAATTCTTATGGTTTGTGTAAACTTGAAACCTCTTCATGTGAGTCGTGTTCTCCAACTTCGTCGCAAAAACATTTGCAAGCCAACTCCAACCACGCATTATACGTTCCAACTCATGTAGCTTTACTATCACGACGTATTCGCATAGTCCAATTCAGTTTGCCTTGCTACACCTCAAATTTCCTTTCTGCATCACGTCATTATGATTCACTCGACCCCTTTTTAATTTCAAATAGGAACACTATTTTTGGCTTAGTCATCAACTTGACTTAAGTTCTCAAAAACTCTTTTCGTATTTATTCATTCATGGAATTACTTTTGTGGGAAATCTTCCCCTGATACATCCATAATAGTTCACCAATTCCAGGAACTTCCAATTTCTGCAATGCACATTGATCTTAGTCGATTCATCACTTATTCCATTCCTCAAGGGCTCCATAGGGATTTCATTTCCCAAAAATTTCACTACTGAGGAATCTTACCTCATTAGGCCCATAATTCGTGCTTTTCACAATTAGCAGCACAAAACGAGCATCTCCTTGGAGTCCGTAGGATACTCTCGAAAGTTATTCGTGTTTCTCATGACTCCTTGAATGAGTCTATTCATCGTCTCTAAAGACGGTAACAATCAATCCCATTATTCCTTGGATACTCAATCTGACTTTTATTCGTTTCTTTCTACCAAGTGTCGAATCATCAAACTGTTATTCATACTTGTCACTTGAGAGCTCAAACCTTGGCCCTCTACTCTCATGAGTCCCCGCTTGGACTACACAACATTTAGTTCATTTTTGTCACTCTTTTCTCAGGAAACATTGGTGCCTTGATCTCTTAGTTTCACAACTAGCTAATGTGACCTTATCTCAATTTTGTTCGTCCCACTGAACATCGACATTATCCTGAAATTCAACATCATCTACAAGACAGTCTCTCGAACTTAACTTCCCTTGCAAAAACCATTCAAGTTTTGCCTCGTCTTTCTCAGTCTAGACGCTCCATCTTAATATCAAGACAATTAGGATTTTCTCTTTCTTCCACACTAGGGTCTCTTACCATGTGAAGGAAGCTATACACTTTAGTGGAATTCTCTTATTTCAAATCCACCATGTCCTTCCTATTCCATAGGACGTCGATCTTGGAGTTTGCGCCAACGGCGATGTTTTACTCCAGAACATAGATGCCACCATACTTGGCATTATTCTTCCTATAATTCAGTCACCTCAAGCGACAATATTTGTTCGTCCTTGGTTTCCACCAATTCACGTATCGAATACTCGATTAGATTACCTCAATTTACTCTACAATTACTCCCTAAGCGCTCTTTTCGCTTCTTCAATCATTCACTAGAATTACGAACAGCTAGGACTATCCAGTCCATTCACTTTTCTTTTCATCAACGACCATCTCATGGTCCAATCGTCCTTTAAGAGTGACGCCCTACCCTTTAGGGGCGATAACACACAATACCACTTCTAGTGGTCTAGATTTATGCTCAATCAATCTCATAAAATCATCAATGTCAGACAAATGATAGATCTCTTTTCTCAACTTTTCCAACGACGGAAGGAAAGACATGTCAGTCTCTCATTACGAGACTGGTGACGAGGTAGCAACTATCTCTCGCAAGTACGTTTCGTGTTCCAAAATGAACATATCTTTGCTCGTAATCCATGAGTAGAAGTTCTCTTCTTTTACTGAGTCCCTTCACCATTCCTCAAAATCAGGAAGAATAGCTAGCCATAAGGCTTTCAAACTCCAATCCATTTAGAGATTTACTTATCTTATTCAAGGGTCCTTGACCATCTTTACTATATGCTTAAACGACCTCAAGAACTCTGTCTCACACTGGTCGATCATCCTTTGATCCTTACAAAAGTATCAGGATCGAAACAACCTTTGTTCTCAAGCAATCCAGGGAAAGCACTTCCATTAAAAAATTCAATAAAGGCAGTCCTGTCAAATATCATGCCTTCATGGAAACCCTTTCTCTGGTGACTTTTCACCAATTATCAACAGCCTCTTAAGGCTACAATCTGCCAGGGTCACTTTCTTTCCTTAGTGTACCCAAAACCTCTAAGGTTTCCTTACCAAGATCCCCAATCCAGAGAGAGACAACGTCAAATCTAATCCCTCCTTCAAACTTGGTCAATCTCAACCTTATACATGGCTTCACAAGCTTTTCAAAACTCTTGTGGTTCTTCCCACTCATTCAATTTAGAAAGGATTAACTCGGAGTCACCTCTCTCGTGACTTCTATCATTTAACTCATCAGCACCAGCTTTAATCGTCTCAGCGACTTGGGAATATTGACAGCTCTTTCTCGAGTCTTTCTACCCATTCACTTTTCTCATTCCCGTTTAAAGTTCTTGTGACCCCTTATCACACTTAGGTCTCGCACAATTAACAAATCGAGCCATATTCTCTTATAGTGCTCATACTCTAGTCGCTCATCTTTACTCAATTCTATGATCCATCTCAATTCTTAAATTTTCTCATATCTTACATACTCGAGCCAATGCTCCTGTAGTGACCATTCTCTTGTCGTTCAACCTTATTAGGTTCTCATGGTACTTGTACCACTATGATTCCCTCTAGGAATCATATACTTAAGTCATCTACTCAAGTCCGGCTGTCTCAGACTGCTCATCTCATTATCTTTCACCATCAACCATCAGTGATTTTCAACAATTCTCAACTAGTTGCTCTTTATACAAGGATTCTAAATCGTCCTTAAGCAGCAACCATTCATCAAGCCAGCCTCAACTAGGCTAAAACTCAATTAGGTCAACATCCAACAAATACTCTAGGCATCACTTCTATAAGTCAATCGCTCATACCATAAGCATAAGACATTTGCCACTCTGTCATATATGCGACAGACTATCTCATTCTCAACAGACATCAGTTCAATGGGTATAAACCCCACAGGTCGTCCTCACCCCTTAGTTATACCTTGGCCAAGCCAATCACATGATGCCAATTAGAAAACATGCTTAACAAGCCCATCATAAACATCACTTTTATTTTTCAAAGGGCTTCCACTGCCAAGCACGAAGCTTTTAACCATGCCACTCACAGATATCATTTCACATGTCATGCCACTTTTGAACATCTTCTTCGAGGATCAATCTTGTGCCATACATTTCTTAACCACAATTGGACTCAACCTGATACCTAAACTTCCCCTTTCAAGTTATGACTTGGGTCATTCTTGCCTCTTACCATCTTAGAAGCCTGCCAGGAGTCGCTCCTTGTCCGGACCTCTCTGTCCGGTGATCACTCCCCACTCTCATCAGTCCTGGCCGTTGCAGGTTGTCCCAAGTCATACATCTACGGAGAAAGCCTCGTTCCACACGTCTCATACCATGTTTCATGACCGTTTATAGGTATCCCATCAACTTGTCCCATACCAATCGATGATTTATTAAGTCCAACAGCGATAAGTTCATACATGCACCCTCATCAACTTTCATTTCGTAACCACAAACACATGTACAACATTGTTATCCTCACACTTGTCATATCACAATCGCCTTTAGATCAATTCCTATCCATTGAAGATTTCTAATTCCACCGATCAATTGCCTATATTCAACTATATACCTCAAAGTTTAGTCGATAGCCAAACCAAATCCATATGCATTCGATCACAACTAGCCTTTAATCTAATATTCCATGTATACACCTCACCTCATTTCATCCAAAGCTAACAATAGCAATTGATAGCTAAACCATCAAGATATCACGCAATTCAAGCCTGAATCTACCAATATCAGCTGTCTCTTTATAACTCATACTCCCCAAGTTGGGTAATTGACAAACCACAATCATAATCATATAACCCACCTTCATTCATAAGCTATTCTCTAGCAACCTCAAATCTAGGCTTATGACTCCTTAATTTCTATTCACTTCCTTGTGAGCCTTATTCATAAAATCACTCAAGATCATCCATTAAATTGGTACTAGGATCATTAGAATACTACATAAGTTAAGGCCTATAGTTCTCAAGATTCAGCAATCCATGCTTATCCCTCAAGGTCTCACTACCTAATTGTCCTCAAGTCATCGCTCCTTATCACTCCAAGTTTCAATCACATTGGATCGAGCTGATCTTGCTTTGATACCAAATAAACGGGGATGTCACGTCCCGAACCTGTCAGGCATGCAAAATCCCACTAGAGCCGTCTTGTCACGGTGGTACCTAGGATCCATCGAGCAATAATTTATATATTCTAAATGATACAAATACACGAAAGCGATGAAACTTCTTTATATAATTCAGACTTAAGATGACTCGAGAGAAAGGGTACGCCTTCTTTTAAACACAAACTACAGGTTTTGAGGATACAACTCTAACTTCAAGGTAACATGAAATCCCTAAAGTCACGAAAGTGTAAATCTATTTCCTATAATTACTTCTTCAAATACCGATTATTGGTAAGCTCAGATTTCCATCACCTAAGACTTGAAAAAGTTAATCCCATGACGGGGTGAGATATAAATCTCAGCAAGTTCACCCTAAACCTAGACCAGGCCATTAGTCTTCCCATATTATGCAATAAAACAATAGACAAGGATTCATTGATAAAACAACACATGATGATAAAACATCAAGGCAACTCGATACGTCTGGCACAACGCAATCACGATTAAAGGACAATCATATCATCACAACTAAGCTTCATACTAGTGCAACCTTAAGTTCAAAAGTAAAGGTTTGTCCTCAATTTCATAACAACTTTCAATTCCAATGGCCAAGCCCGCATCAATATGCATCAGGCTAATAACAAATTTAATCCTAATGGCCAAGCCCGCGTTAATACGCATCAAGCTAATCAATATCTTGATTAGCAACCTGCGTTCTGACGCATTAGGTTCCAAAGTCCATTTCCATACTTGTGTCGACACGTATCAATACTATCCCGCGTTCTGACGTATCAGGATATCAATTCTCTTTTCAATAGCTATACCTGCGTCAATAAGCCTCAGGCATGGTCCGCGTCATTACGCTTCAGACCATCAAATTGACAAACCCGCGTTAAATGCATCATGTTTTCAATGCCATTCCCGGCCTGTGTCGACACATAATCAATCTCGTCTCGCATCTCATCGCATCAGGACATTAGCCGCCACAACTCTACGTCTCAACACATCAAGGTACTCACCATCACAACCCCGCATCTCAACGCATCAAGGTACCACAAGCTCTTAGGCTCACAATCAAACTCTCCTCTTAAGGAACTTCATAATCGAGTATTATTTTTTATCAGCCAAGTAATAAATCATTGTCATGCGAGACGTCAAGGCCATATGTCACATAGTCATAGCAGCATCCATGTCAATCGAATGCACACAGCAACAATTTAGCCATGAGAGTTATAATTTCTTATCATCAGGAGTACACACGACTCACACCTCCATTATCTCAGTCGATCATGAACAATCAATGTAATAGACTCTCAAATTCATCAACATATCATCCAAATACATCCAGTAGTGTCCTAACTTCCTAGAAAAGTTTTAGGAGTCACTTACCTTTCAATTTAATCCGTAAAATTCTCTCCAAGAAACCTCCAAACATTCAGTTCCCTTGATCCCAAAACAGGACAGCCGTACGACCTAGTCCAAAGTTCGTCAAACGATCAATATTTTCTCTTCCAATCACCAATTCACGGAGCAAACACCTCCTTAACATCTCACTTAACAATCTAGTATGTCTTAACGATGAATTTAAAACATGGCAACACCTCCCACAGTCCTCAAAGGGCTCGGTTCATCCAAACCAAATCAGGGCAGAATTCAGTTCTGCCCTCTACCTTCTTAATCGGTCCATAATTCAACTCTAAACCTTGATTTACCACAAAATCAATTTGCTAACATGTAGTTCTAGGAGTTGGGAAACCTAATAAAAAATTTGAAGCCAAGGCGACGCCGAAAAGTCCACGAATTGCGTCGGTTCCTCCAAGTCCTCAACCGGTCAGTTTTTTATCCTTAAAACACAAGACCCATTTGGGGTCAAAACTCCATCAAATTCTTCCGAACTTTTTACCACAACTCAGTCTACAAGTCCCCTAGATGTCCACAAAATTTGGCCAAAATATTCAAAGGTTTTAGGGTCTTACAGAGTCAAACAGCAGCCAACCTTTAGCTACGACGGTTTCCATCGACTTTTGGGAGAATGGCCGGCAAGAGCTCCTCGATGGGTCAAATGACTTGATTCAAGTTGGAGGCTGTCGACAAGAGAATGAAGAAGGCACTAGTGGTCGGCTCAATGGCTGGAGATCGGCGAAAGCGGCTCTCGACGACGGCAAAGCGACGATCGGGAGCTGGTTGGGCAGGAGCTGCTTCTCGGCCGAACCAAAAGAAGAAGAAGTGTAACATTCTGATTTCCAGTTAATTTCAGATTCATTGATGAGAATTGTATATCTAAAGATATACTTCAGTCGTATTCCACTCGAATATGATCAATTCGAGTAGACTGAACAAAAGGAAAAGGCTAACGCGATAGAGGTACGTGGACTTAGGAAACTCGGATAAGAAACGACGCTTTGGCCATAAGGATTGTCGAGGGAACTAGCGATAGGCCCTCACAATTACATGACAACCAAAGCTGCCACGAATTGATGAGCTCCAAACGTGATATGAATCACGGGATAGATACATGTAATGTCTGCAAAAGCCGCCTGTCATTCGGGATAGGCTAAAACTACGTCTAATAGAGAAAACTATCAGAGACGAGTCTTGAAAAGTTTGAAATGGAAAATCGAGAATTCCAACGTTATTCGGATTGGTCGTTGCCCTATCAGAGACGATTGGATTCAGAAAAATGATATTCCGGACGTCGGGAGTAAAATTACACTTTTGCCCCTCAAGCTTAGAACTTTGCCCATGCATTTGAAGAAGGGCAATTTGGTCATTGAACCCTCCCAAGAGCTGCTGAAAAAGAGAGCCAAAGATGGCCATTGGATCACCTTGAAAATGCAAGAAGACAAGTGGCAAGAGATGGTGTAAAGAGTGGTCAAATCTAGTATGCCCAACCTACCATTCAAAGCATTAACTCAAGCCTTGAATATAAGTCTTCTCACTCTCTCTCCTCAATTATTTTGGCCAGCCACCACCCCAAGACTTGCGCCATTTCCTCTTCTTCTTCCTCCATTTTCTACTCGCCGAAGACAGTTTCTAGACCTCCTGTTCGGCGTCGTCAGCGACCACTTTCAGCCACCACTGGATGCTAGTTGGCCATACAACCTAGATCTATGTCTTGCCGACCTTCTCGAAGTGGAAGCACGCCATTTGGAGCACCGAGGAGCTCCGACCAAGAGTTTTCCCGGAAGTCGACGGAAACTAACTCAACTTGAGGTAGGTTCTATTTTTTACTCTTTTGTTGTCCGAATTCTTGGACTTTTGAGGTCAAATTTTGTGAAAGTCTAGTAGACATGTAAATGAATCTGTGGTAAAAATTTAGACTTGATTGGATGATTTTTTAACCTTGAATCGGCCTTATAAATCTTGCATAGAAACTGCCAGATTCTGACTTGGGAAGAACCGGCGATGTTCGACGAGTTTTCGGGGATCAATCGACTTCAAACTCACGGTGAGCCTCCCAAACCCTTAGGTAGACATGCTAAGAGGTATAATATGGGTTAGATGTTGGAATTGGAGTAGGATTAGAACCGGTTGGACCCGGCATGCATAGAATCGAGTGGGACCAGTTCGATGCCGGGCCAAACCGATTCTGCTAAGGGCTGAGGTTGGCGATTTTGAGTTTCAAATTAATGTTTAAGATGTGATGAGGTGTTGAGGGTTATGTTATGGATGATTGGGGTTGATGGATTGAGGAATCATATATGAAAATTGACGAAATTCGTTGAAATTCTAGGTTGCGCGCCGCATTCGACCTCGAACCCTAAGGGGCCGAGACTTTGAGGCCATTACGAGGGGAGATTTTTGTTGCCAAATCAAAGGTAAGAAAATTCCTAACCTTATGCTAGGAAGATTGGACTCGATTGGGCGAGTCGAGAAGCAAATCGAATGAATCGTGAGAGTTGTCAAGGGTATTGTTCTTGGAATGTCCTAGCATTGTATAGGGACTCATAGATACCATTGTTTGTGCTTGAATCGTCCGCCATGTGTGTGTATCATTTGATTGCCTTGCATGCCATGAGTACTCAAATTGTGCATGAGTTGAACCTATGGTTCGTATGTGAATAGAGTCGAGATAACATGGCATGAGCATGACATGGCGAGGCCCTGAGGCGTATGAGACGTGGGGAGGGAGGTGGATACCCTGATGCGACGAGATTGCGAGGTGGAATTGATATTATGTGGTGCCCTGATGGAACGAGATCGTGGGATTGAGATGGCCACGGTCCTGATGCGAATTACTCGTGGGACGGAGAGGCCCTGAAGCGTATGAGACGCGGGGCAGGAGATATATACCCTGATGCGACGAGATCGCGGGGTGGTGTTGATGTTGTTGGCGCCCTGATGCGACGAGATCGTAGGGTTAAGATAGCCACGGTCCTGATGCAAACTATTCACGGGACGGAGTTATGAGATGGTGATATTGGCTTGGAGATTCATCGAAATCTGATGTGTTCACGTGGACCGAGTGTCACGCCCTGAACTCGGCGAGCACGCAAACATCCCTATCCGTGTCGTTCATTTAAGAATGCTCCAGGATCCAACGGCCAATAGCTTACCACCCCCTTAAAGAAAAGCATGCAGAAGCGATGCCACCTCCCATTTATAAAAATACAACATCATAAGATGACTTAGGATGTGATGGTACATCAAAATCACCTTAACCAATTACTAAAAGATTATTCCCTAATTTAATATTTGAAGTGCAATCTCAACATCCACAATTGACAATTCCACTCTAAATACAAATGGTCAACTATCTCTTCAAATGTCACTCCTTGGCAGGCTCGCATTATCACTGACTGGAACCTGAAAAATAAAGCTTCCATTGGGGTGAGATATAAATCTCAATAAGGTGGGTCCTAACCCTAGGTTAGGCCGACCGTTCACTCAGGCAGCCATTTAATCCCTCGATATTTTCAAACTCAGAAACTCACAGGCAGATAGGGCACCATTCAATGAAGCAATGACATATAAACGACAAGCATGCAAAAGTGAACTCATGTCACATTCAGATAATAATGCACTTATATGCTCGGCCTGCCATTTCACCACATCCATCAACCTCTACTTGCCTCATTCTTTAGCCCGCGAACTAGTTGCCTCAGGCTTGGCCCCCATAAATGCATCAGATCGTCAATGGTGACCCGCATAAACGCATCAGGTCCCGGTCCATCTCCAGGTAAGGTTTAGGAGCTCATACTCTGTCCCGCGATTAGATTGCATCAGGACTGTGGCTATCTCAACCCCGCGACTTCGTCGCATCAGGGCGCCATCTAATCATTCTTCACCCCGCGAACTCGTCGCATCAGAGTCTCAACCTTTCGCCCTGTGTCGAACATGCCTCAGGGCCATGCCATATTATGCTCATGCCACAATCAGGACTTATGCGTTGACTTTCAATTCAAAGGCTCACTCAGTGGCAAGTGCCAATTTAAACACATTTCATAAATTCTGTGGCTTGCGGGTAAATCAAATGATGTACAAACATGGCAATCACTCAAGCATAGAAAACGTCGCATATATTCATCCTATACATCTCAGGACACATCAAGCTATCACATTTGGGAATTTCCTCATAGATCGATCCTATCGGCCCTCGACTTACCCAATCGAGTCCAATCGTCTTAACATAGGGTTAGGAATTCCCTTACCTTTAATTTGGCAACACAAATTACTCCTCGTGGACCCTCAAGGTCTCGGCCAATCGTGGTTCAAGGCCAATCCACCGCACAACCTATCATTTCCAATCAATTAGTTAATTTCCAATCCAATTCAACCATCCATGAACTCCAATTCTCCATAGCATTATCCTCATCATTTTAACACATCTTGATCATCAATTTAAGACTTACAATCCAACAATCACAGCCTTCTAAGGTTCGGCCATGCACAGAACCAAACCTGTTCCTCACAATTCTATGCATGCCATGAGCTACCAGTCTCAATTCAACTTTAAATCTAACATTCAATCATCATCCTACCTCTTAACATGTTTATCTAAGGGTCCAAGAGGCTCACCAAAAATTTGAGCTTGATAGGTTCCCGAAAACCCTTTGAAGTCGTCGGATTCTTCCTTGATCAGTACCGGCAGTTTTCTGTTCCAATTTCACAAGACTGGTTCGAAGTCAAAACTTTATCAATTCAAGCCCCAATTTTTACCACATATCCATCTACATCTCTACTGATTCTCCACAAAATTTGAGCCCTAAATTCCAATATTTCAACCCGTTAAAGGGGTAAGAACCGGACCTACCTTAGGTGGGTTCCGATTTCGTCGGTTTCTAAGAAAACTTCTGCCCAGAACGCCTCGGTGCTCCAAACGCCACAATTCTTGTTGAAGGAGTTCAGAAAGAGGTTGAGTTTTGTTGTGGTGGTTGGCTGGCAGTAGATAGTGGCCAGGAGTGGCCCTCGTGGGCCCTGAATAGAGGTTTCAGAACCGGTTGCCAGTTCCTCCAAGTCAGTTTTCCGGCAGTTTTTGGGCGAAATTCACAAGGTCGGTTAGTGGTTAAAAACTTATCAAATTAAACCCAAATTTTTACCATAGATTCCTACACATCTCAGCTTGATCTCCACAAAATTTGAGCCAAAGATTCTAGCATTTCGACCACCAAAGGGACTGAGAACCGAACCTACCTCAGTTTGAGTCCTAATCTGTCGGCTTTTGGGAGAATCCTTGCTCCGGGATCCTCAGTGCTCCAAATGCCCCAATTCTTGTTGAAGAATGTCGGCAAGACATAGATCTTTATTTCTGTGATCGGCCGGAAGTCAAAGAGTGGCTGGAGGTGGCCGTGGTGGCCAGTGAACAGGAGGCCAAAAACTGTCTCCGGCGAGCAGAGGATGGAGGAAGAAGAAGATGAAAATGGTGTGAGTTTCTTGGGGGTCTGGTCGAATGGGGTTGAGGGGAGAGAGAGAAGATTTCTTTTCACAAGTTTGGTCAAAGAGAGTTGAATGTTAGATGGATAAAAAGGTGATATGACTGTACCCCTTGATCTTGTGACACTTGACAATTGTTTTTACAATGAAGATCCAATGGTCACCAATCCCCCTTGAATTCAGCAGCCATGAGGGGTTTATAAAGTCCAAAATGCTCTTCTTCAATTATAAAGGCAAGGTTCTAAGCTTGAGGGGGAAAATGGTCATTTTATCCTCGACGTTCAGAACGTCGTTTTTCTCGCTCCGGAAACCTTCGATAGGGCGACGACCAATCCAAATAACGTTCAAATTCTTGATTTTCCATTTCAAATCTTTTAAGGCCCGTTTCTGATAGTTTTCTCTATCAGACGTGGTTCCAGCCTATCCTGAACCGACGGGCGGCTTTCGCAGACATTACGCGTATCGACCCTGTGATTCATATCATGTTTGGGGCTCGTCAATTTGTGGCGACTTTGATTGTCATGTAATTATGAGGGTCTATTACTAGTTCCCTCGACAATCCTTATGGCCAAAGCGCTGTTTCCTATCCGAGTTCCCCAGGTCCATGTACCTCGTCTCACGTTAGCCTTTTCCTTTTGGTCAATCTACTTGAATTGATCAGGTTCGAGCGGGATACGACTGAAATCCATCTCTAGATACTCGTTTCTCATTACTGAGCCTGAAATCGACTGAAAATTAGAATGTCACACCGAGCCTGATGCGTTTTACTCGCGGGCTATAGATTGAGGTAGGCGAAAATTAATGGTTGTGGTGAAGTGGCGGGATGAGGTGTGCATCATCATTTGAGTGTGACATGGTGTAATAGTTGCATACCCATCTTCTATGTGTCACTATCTGTATTTGTATGCGCCTGTTTGATTGTGAGTTTGGAATTTCGGGATAGATGACTGCTTGAGTGGATGGTCGGCCTAACTTAGGGTTAGGATCCACCTTACTGAGATTTATATCTCACCCTAGTGGGGGCTTAATTTTTCAGGTTCCAAGCAAAGGAAGAGCGAGCTTGCCAAGGATTGGCATTCGAAGAGATAGTTGATCAATTGTATTTAGAATGGATTTGCCTTTTTGATGTTGTGATTGTACTTCTGATTGGTGAAATATGAATTGATCTTTTAGTAATTGGTTAAGGTAATTTGATGTACCCTTGTGTCTTAAGTCATCGGGTGTTATTGTATTTATATTATTAGAGTTGGCATTACTTCCGCATGCTTGTTCCTTTCAGTGCTTGGAACATTGGCCGTTGGATCCTGAAGTTTTCAGAAAAGTACAGCTTGGTGGGATGTTCGCGCGCTCGTCGGGTTCAGGGCGTGACATCCCCGTTCGATTGGTATCAGAGCAAGGTCAGCTCGATCCAATGTGATTGAGGCCTATAGGACTAGGCATGGATTGTTGAGTCTCGAGGATAGTAGGCTTGAACTTGTGTACACTTTAATGGTCATAGAGTTGACTTTAATGGATGACTTTGAGTTATGTGGTGATCAAGATTTAAGTGGAAGCAAGCTGAGATTAGAGAGTCATAAGCATGGATTTTGAGGTAATAATTATGCTCGAGGATAGTAGAAAATTACTTATGAATGAAGAGTCAAATGGATTACATGATTGTGATTGTGGTTGTCGATGCCCCAATTTGAGGAAAATAAGTTAAGAGGAGATGACTGGTATTAGTAGATTCAGACTTAATTGTGTTACATCTTGATGGTTTTAAGTTATCGAATGTTATTGACAGCATTAGGTGATATGAGTTGAGATGAATACGAGAAGTACCTGAATCGAAGATCAGTAGTGATCGGATGCATAGGGATTTGATTTGAATGTTGACTGGACTTGAGATATATAATGGAATTTAGGCAGTTGATCTGTGAGATATGACAGTCATTGGTGGAACTAGAACTCTTGAATGGATAGGAATTGATCTGAAGGTGGTCTGACAGGACAAGTGATGAGGACAGTCATGCTGTGCTTATGTTTATGGCTTTGGAACGAAAGTTGATGAGGGTGCATGCAGTGACTTATCGTAGTTGGACTTAATAAACCGTCGCTTGGTATAGGATAAGTTGATGGGATACCTATAATGTCACGCCCCGAACCCGGCGAGCACGTGAGCATCCCACTAAGCCGTTACTTATGTAAGCTCCAAGATTCAACGGCCAATAACTTAGAACTCTTTCCAAAATATGCACGCGAAAGCAATGCCAACTCCAATTAAATAAATACAACAACATCCGATGAATTAGGATAGACACATCAAAATCTCATTAATCAATTTTCAAAGGTTCAATTCATATTCCACCGATAGGAAGGACAATCCCTAATCTCACAGATGTAAATCCATATCTTAAAACTCTCTTAAATACAATTAGTTAGATATCTCTTCAAGTGTCAGTCCTTGGCAAGCTCGTGCTTCCTTGGCCTGGAACCTGAAAAATGTAAGCCCCCACTAGGGTGAGATATAAACTTTAGTAAGGTGGGTCATAACCCTAGGTTAGCCCAACCGTTCACTCAGGCAGTCATCTATCTCGATATTTCAACTCATAATCATACAGGCATATCAAGCCCAATCAATAAAACAACAACATGCAGATGATAGGCGTGCAACGATGACTTCATGTCACACTCAAATGATCATGTACACCAGTCCTGCCACTTCACACATCCACCAATCACCGCCTGCCTCAATCTCCAGCCCGCGATCTTGTCGCATCAAGCTCGGCCCACGTAAACGCATCAGGTTCCGATGAATCTCAAAGCAATATCCTCATCTCATAACTCCGTCTCGCGAATAGTTCGCATCAGGATCGTGGCTATTTCAATCCTGCGATCTCGACGTATCAAGGCGCCACACATCATCAACCCCACCCCACGATCTCATCGTATCAGGGTATACATCTCCTGTCTCGCGTCTTATACGCTTCAGGGCCTCGCCATGTTACGTTCATGCCATGATTTCCCAATTCATTTCCCATTCATGACGACATGTGCAATCAGGCACAATTCAATAACTCATGGCATGCAAAGTAATCAAATGATATACACGCATGGCGAGCCATTCAAACACAAGCAATGGCACATATATACCTCTATACCATTCTAGGGCATTCAAAGCACAATCCTCTTGACAACTCTCACAAATCATTTACATTCGTCTCTCTGCTCGCATAATCGAGTCCAATCTTTCTAGCATAAGGTTAGGAATTTCCTTACCTTGCGTTTGATAACGCCAAACTCTTCCTTTTTAGCCCCCAAGATTTCGGCCAACCCAACTCCAAGGGTCAATTTGCCGCGCAACCTAGAATATTCAATCGATTCGTCAATTTCCAATTCTAACTCCTCGATTCAATAACCTCAATCATCCATAACATATCTCTCAACATATTATCATCTCTTAAACACCAATTTGCAGCTCAAAATAAGCATCTTCAGCCCTCAACAGAATTAGTTTGGCTCGGCACCGAACCGGTCCCATTTGGTTCTGACCAAATCGAGGCTAATCGGTCCTAAATCTACTCAAATTCCAACATTTAAATGTTATCCTACTCCTTAACTTGTCTACCTAAGGATTTGGGAGGCTTACCGAAGATTTGAAGTCAAATGGTCGCTGGATTCCCGTTGAAACTCGCCGGACCATCCAAGTTAGTTTACCAGCAGATTCTAGGCAAAGTTTACAAGGCCGATTCATGGTCAAATCCTTATCAAATGGAGCCCCAATTTTTACCACAGAATCCTACATATGTATACTAAGTATTCACAACATTTGAGCCCAAATTTCCAAGATTTCGATCATCAAAAGGGCCAAACCTACCTCAGATTGAGTCCTAATCTGTCGGCTCTCGAGAGAATCTCTGCTCGGGACTCCTCGAGGCTCCAATCGACCTGATTCTTGTTCGAGGACGTCGGCAAGACGTAAAGCTTCATCGATATGGTCGGTTGGGGGTCAGGTGGTGGCCGGAGGTGGCTATCGTGGCTGGCGAACAGGAAGCTCCGGGGTGGTTGACGGCGAGTAAAAACAAGAAGAAGAGGAAGAGGGGTGATTGGTGGTTCTTGGGGGAGCTTTGGCCGAATGAGTGGTGAGGAGAGATATGACCACACTTGCCTATCTCTTGACACTTGTCCATCTTGCCTTCCCAATGAGATCCAATGGCCATCCTTCACTCTTCATTTTCGGTAGCTAGGGGAGGATTAAAAGACCAATTTGCCCTTCTTCAATTGCATGGGCGAGGTTCTAAGCTTGAGGGCAAAACGGTCATTTTACTCCCGACGTCTAGAACGTCATTTTTCTCAATCCAATTATCTCCGATAGGGGGACGACCAATCCAATTGTAATCTCTATTTTCAATTTTCAAGGCTCATTTCTGATGGTTTTCTCTACCAGACGTGGTTCCAGCCTATCCTAAACCGATGGGTGATTTTTGTAAACATTACGCGTATCGACCCCATGATTCATATCACGTTTAGGGCTCATCAATTCGTGGCGGCTTTGGTTGTCATGTAATTGTGAGGGTCTATCGCTAGTTCCCTCGACAATTCTTATGGCCAAAACACCGCTTACTATCCGAGTTCCCTGAGTCCATGTACCTCGTCTCGCGTTAGCTTTTTTCTTTTGGTCAGTCTACTCGAATTGATCAGATTCGAGCGGAATACGACTGAAATACATCTCTAGATATACACTTCTCACTAATGAGTTTGAAATTGATTGGAAATCAGAATGTCACAACTCTTCCCCTTAAGGAAACTTCGTTCTCGAAATTCGCAACCTTCTACCCATCCAATCCTTTGGGGTATTGGCGCCTCGTCGCATCCTCATTCTTCTGGTTAATCCTTTCCATGACTTGACGATCTTGCTCATCCCTTCCAACCCAACTAACTTTCCTCTGGGACTTGTCTCCTTCAGTCCTCAATCCAATGGACTTCTCTCCATTCTCTTTTGGTTTTCATATCATTTGCCAGCAGCTCTTCCTCGAGCGTTCACCTTATCTCTTTCATTTGTCTATAACCATTATTACCAAGCCCTCGCCAGAATGCACTCTTAATGTTTATACCCTTCAGCGTATTACTCATTTCAAGCTTCTTTTCACGCCAATAGAGATTCAAAGGCTTTATCAATTTGCCCTCCATTAATCAAATCGAGTTATGGCCCTCTTAACTCCTTAAACATTTACATGGTTATTTCTGTAGCAATCCATTCTCGACTCCATCCGAAAATTTCCTTGGATCAAAGTGGTCGTTCAACTTTCATGGTCATGTTCTCCTCTTTTATTGACATGTCCAGTGCTCGACCATACAGTAGATTAATTTCCTTTACCTTTCGTTTGAAAACGCCAAACTTTTCCTTAGCGATACGAACACCGCTATAACAATACTTGGGTGATCTCTTCATTCTACATGCCTCGCCTTTAATTCCCTTTAAGCAGTCCATACCCTTAACCTCCTTTAATTCACACAACTTCGAGGTCTTTCCTCGCACAAGCAACGCTCCTACATCCACGAGCAATTTCATTTTTCAGCATTGCCTCTCATTCAATTTTTCTCGGGAAATTACTACATTATTTTCTCGTGATAGATATTAACTCAAACCTCCTTCTACTCAAGCAAGGTTTCTCAAACTTTGTCGCGAGCTCTAAGCATTGCAACTCATGTGGCGTTACTATCATGGCGTACATGTAATACTCACTTCAAATTGCCTTGTTACGCTTCAAGTCCATTCCGCGTCGTGTCATTATGACCTTCATAAGATTTTTCAATTTCTGACTGGAATCGTCATAGACAACGCAGTCATTAGCTTAATTAGAGTCATCGAAAACTCTTTTCACGTCCATTTACCCATTCGTGTCATGACTTGTCCTTAGTCCATTTCACTAATGGAACAGCTCTTGTAAGGAATTTTTTCACGGTCCGCTATTACAGTTCATCGATCTTAGCAAATCCCAACTTCTCGCAACTCACATCGACTATAGTCGATTCATCACTCACTCTAATCCTCAAAGGATTTATCACTTATTCCAATGCGTGAATCTTACTTCATCAGGTCCATAACTTGCGCTCTTCACACTTAGCATGCAGTAGACATTTCCTTAAAGTCCATATGACACTCTCAAAGACTGTTCATGTTTCTCATGGTCCTTACATGAGTTCAACCATCGTCTTTCGAGATGATAACGACCCACTCAATCATTCCTTAGGCGCTTAGTTCGACTATCCACTTCTTTTTACCAAGTGTCGAATCTTCCAAATATTCCTCGCACTTCTCACTTGAGAGCTCAGACCTCGACTCTCTGTCATCACGGGTCTCCTCTAGGACCGTACGGCATTTTATTTCTTCTTGCCACTCTTTTCTCGAGAAGCATTAGTGCTTTAGCCTCTGAGTTCCATACTCACTAAGGCGATCTTAACCCAATTTCGTTTGTTCCACTGAACGTCAACATCATCCTAGAATTCAACATTGATTGCAAAACGATCTCTCAGATTTCACCTCCAGGAGTCATTCAAGTTCTGCGTCCTCTTTCTCGGTACAGACGCTTAATCATTATACTTATATAATTTAGAGTTTTTCTTCCTTTTACAGTAGGGTCTCTTACCCTAAGGAAGAAACTACATAACTCCATGACATTTTCTCACTTCAACTTCACCTTGTCCTTCTTATCCCATAGAACGGCAACCTTGGAACCTGCGCCAACGGCGATACCTTTACTCTAAGTTCAAATGCCACTATACTTTCATATTCTCTTTCTCATAACTCAGTCACCTCCAATGACAATATATGTTCGTCCTTGGGTCTCACAAATTCCCATGTCGAATACTTAATCCTATGTTCTCGAGTCACTTTGCATTCACACTCTAAACGCTCTTTTCGCCTACCCAGCCATTCATTAGAGTCATAACCAGCCAGGACTATCAAGTCCGTTCACTTTTCTTTTCGTCAATGACCAATTCATGGTCCAATGACCCTTTAAGAACAATGCCCTATTTTTTAGGAAACAACAACTCATGATTTCATTCCTCATGATTCCAATTCAATCAACCGATCCCAAAAAATCATTAACTCAGGCAAATTAGTATGTCGATTCTTCCCCAACCTCATCCATAACAGGAAAAGACTTACTACTCACTTTTCACTATGTGTCTTACGCCCAGGTAATCAGCCATTTCTCGTAGACACGTTCTATACTCATAATGAACATCTCTTTGCTCGTAATCCATGAGCAGGAGTTCTCTTATTCATAGGTATTTCAATCATTCTCCTCTTTAGCTGAGTCCTGTCACCATTCCTCAAAATCAGGAATAACAATCAACCATATAGTTCTCAAGTTCCAATCTACTCAGAGACTTCTCATCTTGTTCAAAGGTCTTTGACCACTTTTACCATATGCTTATGCGACCTTGAGAACTCTGCCTCACACCAGTCAATCATCTTATCATCCTTGCAAAAGTATTAGGATCCAAACAACCCTTGCTCTCAAGCAATTCCAGGATGATACTTCCCATTGAACAACTCAACAGAAGTTGGCTAGGCAAATCTCCTGCCTCCAAGGAAATCCTTCCTCTAGTGACCTTTCACCAATCCTCAATGGCCTATTAGGGCTAGTACTGTGAAGGTCACTTTCCTTCTTTAGTGTACTCAAACTGCTAAGGTTTTCTCATTAAGGTCCCTAATCCAGAGGGAGACAATTTCAACTATCATTCTTCCATCAAACTCAGTCATTCTCATTCTTATTCACAGCTTCACAAGCTTTTCAAAACTCTCATGGTTCTTCACATACATTCGCTTTTCTCGTGAATGAAATAACTCAGAGTCACCTTCTTCGCGACTCCCATCACTTAACTCGTCAACATAAGCATTTATCACCATAATGACTTAGAGAATTTTGGCAGTTCCTCTTCGAGCTTGCTTAACCGATAGGTTTTCTCGTTTTCATTTAAAGTTCTCATGACCCATTCAACCCTTGGGTCTTATGTGGTTCACAAACTCGAGTTAATCATTCTACTGGTTTTCATGTTCTGGTTACTCATCTTTACTCAATTCTCATGAGCCATCTTAGTTCTTGGATCTTTTCAAATGTCACATTCACAAGCCAAGTGCTACTCTAGCGACCATACTTTGGTCCTTCAATCTTATTAGATTCTCATGTCACTTGAAACACTATGATTCCCTCCAAGAATCCAAGACTCAAGTCATCTACTCAAGTCCATCAATCTCAGGCTGCTCATCTCAATATCTTTCACGATCAACCAACCCTATAATGGTTCTTAAGCAATTTTCAATTAATTGCCAATTATTCAAGGATCCCAAAGCATCCTTGATCAGCAATCCTTCCTCAAGCCAGCCTCAACGAGGCGACTTCTCAACTGACGGCCACTACTAGGCTAGCCTCAACTGGGCAACTATCAATCAAGCACTCAAGACAGCGACTCATTGAGTCAATAGCTCATACTCTAGGTCTAAAGGCATCCGCCACTCTAGCATAGTCACAACAAACTATCTCATTTCGACATGCCTCAGCTCAACGGGTATAAACCTCATACGTCGTCTAACCTCTTAGTTATGCCTTGGCCAAGCCAATCACATGACGCTAATTCTAAAACATGCCAACTAGGCCAATCACAAACATCAGTCTTCTTTTTCAAAGGTGTCCAATGCCAAGCACGAACTTCTAATCATGCCAATCATAGGTGCCATTACACATGTCATGCCACTTTCAATCATTTTTTATGAGGATTAGTCCGTGCCACACATCCCTTATCCATGATTGGATTCAACCTGATACCTAGGCTTCCCCTTTCAAGTTATGCCTTGGGTCATTCCTGCCTCTTGTCATCTTAGAAGCCTGCCAGGAGCCGCTCCTTGTCCGGACTTCTCTGTCCCGACGATCACTCCTCGCCCTCATCAGACCTGACTGTTGCAGTTGTCCCAAGTCATACATCTACGGAAAAAGCCCCATTTTACATGTCCCACACCATGTTTCATTACAGTTTATGGGTGTCCCATCAATTCGTCCCATACCAAGCGACGGTTTATTAAGTCCAACAACGATAAGTTCATGCATGCACCCCATCAACTTTCGTTTCAAGCCATAAACATAAGCACATCATGACTGTCCTCATTACTTGTCTTGTCAAAATCGCCTTCAGATCAATTCTTATCCATTCAAGAGTTCTAATTCCACTAATGACCAATACATATCGTAGATCAATTGCCTATATTTAACCATGCACCTTAAGTCCAATCAACATTCAAATCAAATCCCTACGCATTCGATCACATCTGATCTTCAATTTAATATTCCTTGTATTTATCTCAACTCATACCATCCAATGTTATCACTAACAATCGATAACTAAAACCATCAAGATATCACGTAGTTTAAGCCTAAATCCACCAATACTAGCTGTCTCTTTATAACTCGTACTTCTCGAGTTGGGGTCATTGATAAACCAAGATCACAATCATACACTTCAATTGACCCTTCATTCGTAATTTATTCTCTAGCAACCTCAAATCCAAGCTCATGACTCTTTAATCCCAGCTTGCTTCCACTTAAACCTTAATCACCACATAACTCAAAGTCAACCATTAAAGTCAACTCTAGGACCATTAGACTACCCCACAAGTTCAAGCATATCATCCTCGAGACTCGACAATCCATGCCTAGTCCTATAGACCTCAATATCTAATTGTCCTCAAGTCATCGCTTCTTATCACTCCAAGCCTCGATCACATTGGATCGACCTAACCTTGCTTTGATACCAAAACAAACAGGTAAGTCACACCCCGAACCCAGCAAGCACGCGAACATCCCACTAAGCCATAACTTATTTAAGCTCCAGGATCCAACGACCAATAACTTACAACGCTTTCCAAAATATGTATGCGAAAGTAATGCCAACTCCAATCATATAAATATAACAACATCCGATGACTTAGGACAGATACATGAAAATCTCATTAATCAATTCCCAAAGGTTCAATTCATATTCCACCGATAGGAAGGACAATCCCTAATCTCACATATGTAAATCCATATCTTAAAACTCTCTTAAATACAATTAGTCAGATATCTCTTCAAGTGTAAGTCCTTGGCAAGCTCGTGCTTCCTTCTCCTGAAACTTGAAAAATGTAAGCCCCCACTAGGGTGAGATATAAATCTCAGTAAGGTGGGTCCTAACCCTAGATTAGGCCGACCATCCACTCAGGCAGTCATCTATCTCGATATTTCAACTCATAATCATACATGCATATCAAGCCCAATCAATAAAACAACAACATGTAGATGATAGGCATGCAACGACGATTTCATGTCACACTCAAATGATCATGTACACCAATCCTACCACTTCTCACATCCACCAATCATCGCCTGCCTCAACCTCCAGCTCGCGATCTTATCGCATCAGGCTCAGTCCGCGCAAACGCATCAAACCGTCATCGGCAACCCGCGTAAATGCATCAGGTTTCGATGAATCTCCAAACCAATATCCTTATCTCATAACTCCATCCCGCGAATAGTTCGCATAAGGACTGTGGCTATTTCAACCTCGCGATCTCGTCGCATCAGGGCGCCACACATCATCAACCCACCGCGCGATCTCGTCGCATTAGGGAATACATCTCCTGCCCACCGTCTCATATGCCTCTGGGCCTCTCCATCCCGCGAATAATTCGCATTAGGACCATGACTATCTCAACCCTACGATTTCATCGCATTAGGTCGCCACACAATTTCAACTCCACTACGCGATCTCGTCGCATCCGGGTATCCATTTCCCGCCCCGTGTCTCATACGCTTCAGGGCATCGCCATATTACGCTCATGCCATGATTTCCCAATTCATTTGCCATTCATGACGACATGTGCAATCAGACACAATTCAAAGACTCATGGCATGCAAAGCAATCAAATGATACACACACATGGCAAACCATTCAAACACAAGTAATGGCACATATATACCCATATACCATTCTAGGGCATTCAAAGTACAATCCTCTTGACAACTCTCACAAATCATTTACATTCATCTCTCGACTCACCCAATCGAGTCCAATCTTCCTAGCATAAGGTTAGGAATTCCCTTACCTTACGTTTGATAACCCCAAATTCTTCCTTTTGAGCCCCCAAGGTTTCGGCCAACCCAACTTTAAGGGTCAATTTGCCACGCAACCTAGAATATTCAATCGATTCGTCAATTTCCAAGTCCAATTCCTCGATTCAATAACCTCAATCATCTATAACATATCCCTCAACACCTCATCATGTCTTAAACATCAATTTGCATCTCAAAATAATCATCTTCAGCCCTCAACAGAATCGGTTTGGCCCGGTACTGAACCGGTCCTATTCGGTTCTAAGCAAACCGAGGCCAACCGATACTAAATCTACTCCAATTCCAATATTTAAATGTTATCCTACTCCTTAAAATGTCTACCTAAGGATTTGAGAGGCTTACCGAAGATTTGAAGTCAAATGGCCGCCGGATTTCAGTTGAAACTCGCCGGACCGTCCAAGTCAGTTTACCCGCAGTTTCTGGGCAAAGTTCACAAGGCCGGTTCGTGGTCAAATCCTTATCAAATGGAGCCCCAATTTTTACCACAGAATCCTACATACTTCTACTAAATCTCCATAAAATTTGAGCCCAAAATTCTAAGATTTTGATCATCAAAAGGGCTAAGAACTGAACCTACCTTAGATTGAGTCCTAATCTGTCGTCTCTTGGGAGAATCTCTGCTTGGGACTCCTCGGTGCTCCAATCAACCTGATTCTTATTCGAGGACGTTGGAAAGATGTAAAGCTTCGTCGGTGTGGTCAACCGGGGGTCAGGTGGTGGCCGGAGGTGGTTGTCGTGGCCGGCGAATAGGAGGCTCCGGGGTGGTCAACGGTGAGCAGAAACAAGAAGAAGAGGAAGAGGGGTGATCGGTGGTTCTTGGGGGAGCTTTAGCGGAATGAGGGGTGAGAAGAGAGAGTGGGAAGGCTATACTCCAAGGCTTGGTCAAAGGGAACAATGGTAGGTGGGCAAAAGTGGACATGACCACACTTGTTCATCTCTTGACATTTGTCCATCTTGCCTTCCCAATGAGATCCAATGGCTGTCCTTCACTCTTCATTTTCGGTAGCTAGGGGAGGATTAAAAGACCAATTTTCCATTCTTCAATTGCATGGGCAAGGTTCTAAGCTTGAGGGTAAAACGGTCATTTTACCATCGACGTCCGGAACGTCATTTTTCTCAATCCAATTATCTCCGAAAGGGTGACGGCTAATCCAATTGTAATTTTGAAATTCTTGATTCTCCATTTTCAATTTTCAAGGCTCATTTATGATGGTTTTCTCTGCCAAACGTGGTTCCAGCCTATCCCGAACCGACTAGTGGCTTTTGTAGACATTACACGTATCGAACCCGTGATTCATATCACGTTTAGGGCTCGTCAATTTGTGGCGACTTTGATTGTCATGCAATTGTGAGGGCCTATCGCTAGTTCCCTCGATAATTCTTATGGCCAAAGCGCCGCTTCCTATCCGAGTTCCTTGGGTCCACGTACCTTGTCTCGCGTTAATCTTTTTCTTTTGGTCAATCTACTCGAATTGATCAGATTCAAGCGAAATATGACTGAAATACATCTCTAGATATACACTTCTCATTAATGAGCTTGAAATTGATAGGAAATCAGAATGTCACATACAAACTGTAATGAAACATGGTATGGGACATGTGGAACGGGGCTTTCTCCGTAGATTTATGACTTGGGACAACCTGCAACAGCCATGTCTGATGAGGGCGGGGAGTGATCGCCGGGACAGAGAGGTCCGGATAAAGAGCGACTCCTAGTAGGCTTCTAAGATGGTAAGAGGCGGGAATGACCCAAGTGATAACTTGAAAGGAAAAGTCTTGGTATCATGTTGAGTCCAATCGTGGATAAGGGACGTGTGGCACGGATCGATTCTCATCAAGGATGATTGAAAGTGGCATGACTTATGTAATGGCACCTATAATTGGCATGATTAGAAATTTCATGCTTGGCATTGGATGCCTTTTGAAAAAGAAAAGTGATGGTTGTGATGGGCCTATTAGGCATGTTTGATGATCAGCCTCATGTGATAGGCTTGGCCAAGGTATGACTGGGAGGTTAGATGACGTAAGGGGTTTATACCCGTTGAACCGAGGCATGTTGAGATGGGATAGTCTATTGTGACTATGCTAGAGTGGCGGATGCCTTTAGGCCTAGAGTATGAGCTTTTGAACCAGTGAATTGCTGTCTTGAGTGCTTGATTGGTAGTTGCCTAGTTGAGGTTAGCCTTGTAGTGGCCGTTAGTTGAGAAGTTGCCTCGTTGAGGTTGGCTTAAGGAACGATTACTGACCAAGGATGATTTGGGATCCTTGAATAATTGGTGATTGATTGAGAATTACCCAAGAACCATTAGAGGGTTGGTTGATGGTGAAAGATATTGAGGTGAGCAGCCTAAGACTGATAGACTTGAGTAGGTGACTTGAGTCTTGGATTCCTAAAGGGAATCATAGTGGCTCAAATGACATGAGAACCTGATAAGACTGAAAGACCAAGGTGTGGTCGCTAGAGTAACACTTGGCTTGCGTATGTGTGATACGAAAGTATCCAAGGACTAAGATGGATCATGAGAACTGAGTAAAGATGAGTAACCAGAACGCGAAAACTAGTAGAGTAATGGTCTCGAGTTTGTGAACCACGCGGGACCCAAGAGTTGAGTGGGTCGCGAGAACCTTGAATAGAAATGAGAAATTTTTATGGGTAGGCAAGCTCAAAAGGGGCTGCCATTGTTACCCAAGTTGCTGAGACAACTAGTACTGAGGAGTTAAGTGATGGAAGTCACGAGAAAGGTAATCATGAGGATACTCATTTCCAAAGTGTAAACGTGGATAGGAAACCATAAGAGTTTTGAAAAGTTTATGAAGCCATGTATATAATTGGGATTGACTGAGTTTGATGGAAGGATGGAAGTTGGAATTGCCTCTTCTAGATTGAGGATCTTAATGAGAAAACCTTGGAGGTTTTGAGTACACTAAGAAAAGAAAGTGACCCTGGCAGATTGTAGCCTTAAAAGGCTGTTGATAATTGGTGAGAGCTCACTAGAGGAAGGGTTTCCTCAAAGGCATGAGGTCTGCCTAGACTACTGTTGAGTTGTTCAATGGAAAGATCATCTTGGGGTTGCTTGAGAGCAAAGGTTGTTTGAATCCTGATACTTTTGCAAGGATCATAGGGAGGTCGATCGATGTGAGACAAAGTTCTCAAGGTCGCGTAAACATATGGTAAAAGTGGTCCAAGACCCTTGAATAAGATAAGTAAGTCCCTGAGTAGATTGGAACTTGAGAACCATATGTTTGATTGTTACTCTTGGTTCTGAGGAATGGTGACGAGGCCCAGCGAAAGAGGAGAATGATCGAAAGACTTATGAATAAAAGAACTCCTGCTCATGGATTACGAGCAAGGAAGATGTTCATTAAGAATATGGAGTGTGCATGCAGGGAAATGGTTGATTACCTGGCGTAAGACATATGGTGGAAAGTGAGTAGTAAGTCTTTCTTATTGTGAATGAGGTCGAGGAAGGATCAGCATGCTACCTTGCCTGGAGTTAATGATTTCCTGGGATCGGTTGATTGAATTGGAATCATGAGAAATGAAGTCATGAGTTGCTATCCCCTAAGGATTAGGGTATTATTCTTAAAGGGGGTGATTGGACCATGAAATGGTCAGTGACAAATGGAAAAGTGAACGGACTTGATAATCCTAGTTAATTGTGATTCTAGTGAAGGACCTAGTAAGCGAAAAGAGCGCTTAGAGAGTACTTGCAAAGTGATTTGAGGTGATCGAATTGAGCATTCGACAAGTGAACTGGTGAAGACCCAAGGACGAACAGATATTATCACTGGAGGTAACTGAGTTATGGGAAAGAAAATGTGAAAGCAGGGTGGCATTTGAATCTTGGAGTAAAGGTATCGCCGTCGGCGCAGACTCCAAGGTTGCCGTCCTATGAAATGGAAAGGACCAGGTGAATTTGAAGTGAGAGAATGTCACGGAAGTGTATAGTTTCCTTCATAGGGTAAGGGACCCTAGTGTGTAAGGAAGAGGAACTTCTAATTGTCTTGGTGTTTAGGATGGAGCGTCTGGACTGAGGAAGAAGACGCAGAACTTGAATGATTCCTGGAAATAAAATCCAAAAGACAGTCTTGAAGACAATGTTGAATTCCAGGATGATGTTGACGTTCAGTGGAACGAACAAAATTGGGATGAGGTCGCCTCAGTGAGTATGAAACTCTGAGGCTAAAGCATTAATGCTCCTCGAGAGAAGAGTGACAAAAATAAATAAAATGTCGTACGGTTCTATAGGAGATCCATGATGACAGAGAGCCGAGGTCTGAGCTCTCAAGTGAAAAGTGCGAGGAATAGTTTGGAAGATTTGATGACAGGTGGAAGGAAGTTGATAATCGCCAAACTAAGTGCCCAAGAAATAGTTGAGTTGGTCGTTACCGTCTTAAGAGACGATGGTTGAACTCATTTAAGGAGTCATGAGAAATATGAAAAGCTTTTGAGAGTGTCATATGGGCTCTAAGGAAATGTCTATTGCATGCTGAACGTGAAGAGCGCAAGTTGTAGACAAGATGAAGTAAGATTCGCGCATCGGAATAAGTAATAATGTGACATTCTGATTTTCAATCGATTTCAGGCTCATTAATGAGAAGTGTATATCTACAGATGTATTTCAATCGCATTCCGCTCGAATCTGATCAATTCGAGTAGATCGATCAAAAGGGAAAGGCTAACGCAAGACAAGGTACGTGGACCTAGGGAACTCCGATAGGAAACGGCACTTTGGCCATAAGGATTGTCGAGGGAACCAAAGCCGCCATGAACTGATGAGCCCTAAACGTGATATGAATCACGGGGTCGATACGCGTAATGTCTGCAAAAGCCACCCGTCGGTTCGGGATAGGTTGGAATCACGTTTGGCAGAGAAAACCATCAGAAATGAGCCTTGAAAATTGAAAGTGGAAAATCAAGAATTCCAACATTACAATTGGATTGGTCGTCGCCCTTTCGGAGATAATTGGATCGAGAAAAATAGCGTTCCGGACGTCGAGGGTAAAATGACCGTTTTGCTCCTCATGTTTAGAACTTTGCCCAAGCAATGGAAGAAGGGAAATTTAGACATTTAACCCCTAAAGTCTACCGAAAAATCAAGAAGGATTATGGGCCATTCGATCAAAGCATGAATGACAAGTGGACATGTGTCAATGGATGGAGTAAAGACAAGTCATGCCCACCTTTTGGCCACCTATCATTCAAGCTTTGACCATGGACTTGAATATATACATATATATCTCTCTTTCCTCACTCCGTTCGGCCATAACTCCCCCCAAAAACCACCGAACACTTCCTCTCTTTCTTCCCTTTCAATCTGCCGTCGCCAACCAGCCTAGCCGCCACTGTTCAATCGTTCCGACGGCCATTACCGGCTACCATGTGATCGTCGCCCGACCACACCAACCTAGATATATGTCTTCCCGACGTTCTCGAAGTGAAAACGAGGAATTTGGACCATCGAGGAGCTCCGGCCAAGCGTTTTCCCGAGAGTCGACGGAAACTGACTCAACCTGAGGTAGGTCCGATTTTTGACTCTTTTGATGGTCGAAATCTTGGAATTTAGGGCTTAAATTTTTTGGAGATCTAGTGGAGATGTGTAGGATTCTGTGGTAAAAATTAGAGCTTGATTTGATAAGATTTTGACCATGAACCGGCCTTGCGAACTTTGCCAAGAATCTACTGGTAAACTGACTTGGACGGTCTGGCGAGTTTCAACTGGAATCCGACAGTCATTTGACTTCAAAAATTTGGTAAGCCTCCCAAATCCTTAGGTAGACATGTTAAGGAGTAGGATAACATTTAAATGTTGGAATTGGAGTAGATTTAGGATCAGTGGTCTCGGTTTGCTTAGAACCAAGTAGGATCGGTTCGGTGCCGGGCCAAACCGATTATGTTGAGGGCTAAAGATGATTATTTTGAGCTGCAAATTGGTGTTTAAGATATGATGAGATGTTGAGGGATATGTTATGGATGATTGGGGTTATTGAATTGAGGAATTGGACTTGAAAATTGATGAATTGGTTGAATATTCTAGGTTACGCGGCAAATTGGCCCTTGGATTTGGGTTGGCCGAAACCTTGGGGGCTCAAAAGAAAGAGTTTTGTGTTGTCAAGTTTGAGGTAAGGGGATTCCTAACCTTATGCTAGGAAGATTGGACTCAATTGGGTGAGTCGAGGATCGAATTGATTGGTTTAAGATGATTTTTCCCAAGGGGTAGTTCTTGTTATGTCCTAAGATGTTATGGGACGATTGTTTGTGACATTGTTAATGCCTGAACTGTTGCCATGTTCGAGTATCAATTAATTTACGTTGCATGCCATGAATGGTCAATTGTGCATTAGATGCACTTGTTGTTTTATTTGTTCATTGAATAGTGAATCATGGCATGAGCACGACATGGCGAGGCCCTAAGGCGTATAAGATGCAGGGCAAGAGATGTATACCTTGATGCGACGAGATCGCGGGGTGGAGTTGATGATGTGTGGCGCCTTGATGCGACGAGATTGCAGGATTGACATAGCCACGGTCCTGATGCGATTTATTCGCGTGACAGTGAGACTCTGAGGCGTATGAGACGCGGGGCAGGAGGCGTATACCCTGATGTGACGGGATCGTGGGGTGGAGTTAATGTTGCTGGCACCCTGATGCGACAAGATCGCGGGATTGAGATAGCCACAGTCCTGATGCGAACTATTCACGAGACGGAGGTATGAGAATACCCTGATGCGACAAGATCGCAGGGTAGAGTTGATGTTGCATAGCGCCCTAATGCAACGAGATCGTAGGGTTGAGATAGCCACGGTCTTCAGGCGAACTATTCGCATGACGGAATTTGTGAGATGATGATTTTGCTTGGAGATTCATCAGAACCTGATGCATTTACGTGAGTTGCTGATGACGGTCCGATGCGTTTACGCGTACTGAGCTTGATGCGATCTATCGCGGGCTGAAAATTGAGGCAGGCAGGAGGAGATGGTTTTGGTGAGATGGCATGTTGTTGTTTTATTGATTTGTACTGGATATGTCTATGAGTTTATGAGTTTGAATTATTGGATATATGACTACCTAAGTGGACGGTCGGCCTAACCTAGGGTTAGGACCCACCTTATTGAGATTTATATCTCACCTCGGTGGGGGCTTCATTTTTCAGGTTCCAGGCGAAGGTAGTGCGAGCTTGCCAAGGATCGACATTGAAGAGATAGTGGACCAATCGTATTCAGATTGGATGTGCCGTTTAAATTAGAGCTTGTACTTCGGTTGGGTGAATTAGAAATTGATCTTTTAGTAATTGGTTAATGTAACTTGTTGTGCCCTTGTGTCCTAAGTCGTCGGGTGTTGTTGTATTTACGTGAATGGAGATGACATCGCTTCCGCATGTGTATTCCTTCTAGTATAAAGAATATTGGTCGTTGGATCCTAGAGCTTGAATAAGAAGCGGCTTGGTGGGATGTACGCGTGCTCGCCGGGTTCGAGGCGTGACATCCTCATTAGATTTGGTATTAGAGCAAGGTCAGCTCGATCCAATATGATTGAGACTTGGAGTGATAAGGAGTGATGACTTGGGGACAATTAGATATTGAGGCCTATAGGATTGGGCATGGATTGTTGAGTCTTGAAGATGGTAGGCTTGAACTTGTGTACACTTTAATGGTCTTAGAGTTGACTTTAATGGATGACCTCGAGTTATGTAGTGATTAAAGTTTAAGTGGAAGCAAACTGGGATTGGAGAGTCATAAGCATGGATTTTGATATAGTAATTATGCTTGAGGGTAGTAGAGAATTGCTTATAAATGAGGGGTCAATTGAGGTGTATGATTGTGATCTTGATTTGTCAATGACCCCAACTCGAGGAGTACGAGTTACAAAGAGACGGCTAGTATTGGTGGATTCAAGCTTGAACTACGTGATATCTTGATGGTTTTAGTTATCAATTGTTATTGACAACGTTGGATGGTATGAGTTAAGATAAATACAAGGAATATCTAAATTGAAGATCAGTTGTGATCGGATGCATAGGGATTTGATTTGAATGTTGACTGGACTTGAGATATATAATGGAATACAGGCAGTTGATCTATGAGATATGACGGTCATTGGTAGAACTAGAACTCTTGAATGGATAGAAATTGATCTGAAGGTGGTTCTGACATGACAAGTGATGAAGACGGTCATGTTGTGCTTGAGTTGTGGTTATGAAAGGCAAGTTGATAAAGGTGCATGCAGCGACTTATCGCTGCTGGACTTAATAAACCATCGCTTGGTATGGGACAAGTTGATGGGATACCTATAAACTGTAATAAAGCATGGTATGGGACATGTGGAACGGGGCTTTCTCTATAGATGTATGAGTTGGGACAACCTGCAACGGCCAGGTCTGATGAGGGCGGGGAGTGATCGCCAAGACAAAGAGGTCCGGACAAGGAGCGGCTCCTGGTAGGCTTCTCAGATGGCGAGAGACAGGAATGACCCAAGTCATAACTTGAAAGGGGAAGCCTAAGTATCAAGTTGAGTCCAATTGTGGATAAGGGATGTGCGGTACGGATTGATTCTCATCAAAAATAACTGAGAGTGGCATGACATGTGTAATGATACCTATGATTGGCATGATTAGAAGCTTCGTGCTTGGCATTGAACGCCTTTGAAAAAGAAAAATGATGGTTGTGATGGGCCTGTTAGGCATGTTTGATGATTAGCCTCATGTGATTGGTTTGGCCAAGGTATAACTGAGAGGTTAGATGACGTAAGGGGTTTATACCCGTTGAACCGAGGCATGTTGAGATGAGATAGCCTGTTGTGACTATGTTAGAGTGACAAATACCTTTAGACCTAGCGTATGAGCTTTTGACCTAGTGAATTGTTGCCTTGAGTGCCTATGCGATAGTTGCCTAGTTAAGGCTAGCCTAGTAATGGCTGTTAGTGGAGAAGCTGCCTCGTTGAGACTGGCTTGAGGAATGATTGCCGACCAAGGATGATTTGAGATCCTTGAATATTTGGCAATTAGTGAAGAATTTCCTATGTGTCGTCAGAGAGTTGTTTTGGAACCACTGATGGTTGATAGTGATGAATGATGACATGAGCAGCTTGAGACTGCTGGATTGAGTAAATGACTTAAGCCTTGAATTCCTAAGGGGAAATCATAGTAGTTCAAGTGACATGAAAATCTGATAAGATTGAAGGACCAAAGTATGGTCGCTAGAGTAGCACTTGGCTTTCGTATGTGAGATACGAAAAGATCCAAAAACTAAGATGGATCATGAGAACTGAGTAAAGATGAGTAACCAGAACGCGAAAACCAGCAGAGCAATTGACTCGAATTTGTGAAACACGTGGGACCCAAGAGTTGAGTGGGTCGCGAGAACCTTGAATAGAAATGAGAAATTTTTATGGGTAGGGTAGCTCAAAGGAGACTGCCATTGTTACCCAAGTCGCTGAGACAACTAGTATTGAGGAGTTAAGTGATGGAAGTCACGAAGAAGGTGACTCTAAGTAAGTCTTTTCGAAATTGAATGTGTGGATAGGACCACGAGAGCTTGGAAAAGCTTGTAAGATTAAGTATAAGGCTGAAATTGATTGAGTCAGGTAGAGGGATGAGATTCAAAATTGTCCCCGTCTAAATTGAGGGTTTTGTGAGAAAATCCTAGAGATTTTGGGTGCATTGAAGAAAGAAAGTGATCCGGGTAGTACTAGCTCTAAAAGGCTATTGAGGATTGGTGAAAGGTAACCAGAGGAAGAATTTTCTCGGAGGCATGAGATCTGCCTAGCCAACTTCTGTTGAGTTGTTCGATGGGAAGTATCGTCCTGGAATTGCTTGAGAGCAAGGATTGTTTGAATCTCGATACTGTTGCAAGGATCATAAGATGATTGACCAATGTGAGATAGAGTTCTCAAGGTCATTTAAGCATGTGATAATGGTAGTCAAGGACCCTCGAATAAGATGAGTGAGTCCTTAAGTGGATTGGAACTTGAGAACCATGTGGTTGATTGTTACTCATAGTTTTGAGGAATGATGATGGGACTCAACAAAAGAGGAGGACGATCGAAAGACTCATGAGTATGAGAACTCCTGTTCATGGATTACTAGTAGGGAGATGTTCATTATGGATATGGAGTGTGCCTACGAGAAATGGTTGATTACCTGGGCGTAAGGCACACAGTGAAAAGTGAGTAGCAGATCTTTTCTGTTATGAATGAGGTTGAGGAAGAATCGGCATGCTTGTTTGCCTGGAATTAATGATTTCCTGGGATCGATTGATTGAATTGGAACCATGAGAAATGAAATCATGAGTTGCTATTCCCTAAAGAATAGGGCATTGTTCTTAAGGGATGATTGGACCATGAAATGGTCGTTGACGAAAAGAAAAGTGAATAGACTTGATGGTCTTGATCGTTGGTAATTCTAACGAATGGTTGGGTAAGCGAAAATAGTGCTTAGCGTGTAAATACAAAGTGACTCGAGAACGTAGAATTGAGTATTCGGCATGGAAATTTGTGAGACCCAAGGATGGACAAATATTGTCACTTGAGGTGACAGAGTTATGGGAAAGAGAATGTGAAAGCAAGGTGAAATGTGAACCCTGGAGTAAAGGTACTGCCGTCGACACAGACTCAAAGGTTGACGTCCTAAGAAATGGAAAGGACAATGTGAATTTGAAGTGAGGAAATGCCACGAGCTGTGTGGTTTCTTCCTTAGGGTAAGAGACCCTATTGTAAAAGGAAGAAAGATTTTAAATTGTCTATGTATGATGAATGAGCGTCTATATCAAGGAAGAGGACGCAGAACTTGAATGACTACTGGAAGTGAAGTCAGAGAGACAGTCTTTTGGACAATGTTGAATTCCAGGATGACGTTGACGTTCAGTGGAACAAACGGAATTGGGATAAGGTTGCCTTAGTGAGTGTGGAACTTAGAGGCTGAAGCACTAATGCTTCTCGTGAAAAGAGTGACAATAGTAAACAAAATATAGTGCGGTCCTAGAAGAGACCCATGATGACAGAGAGCCAAGGTTTGAGTTCTCAAGTGAAAAGTGTGAGGAATAGTAGAAAGAAGTTGATATCAGTTGAATTGAGTGTCCAAGGAATGATAGGGTGGATTGTTACCGTCTTGAGCGACGATGATTGGACTCATTTAAGGAGTCATGATAAACATGAATAACCTTCGAAAGTATCCTATGGAATTTAAGGATATGCTCGATATATGACGAATGTGAAAAGTGTGAGTCGTGGACCTAATGAGATGAGATTCCTCAGTTGTGAAACTTTTGAAAAAGGAAATCCTCGGAGAGCCTTTGAGGATTGAAATAAGTAACGAATCGACTATAGCCGATGTGAGTTGCGAAAAGTGAAAGCTTCTTGGGATTGATGAATTACAATAGATGAACCGTTGAAAGATTCCCCACAAGAGCTGTTCCAATAGTAAAATGGATTAAGGACGAGATGTAACGCAAATGGGTGAATGGACGTGAAAGGAGCTTTTGAGGGCTCGAGTTAAGCTAATGACTGCGCTGTCTATGACAATTCCAGTTGGAAATTGAAAAGTTTATGAAGGTCGCAGTGACACGAAACGGAATGGAATTTGAAGCATAACAAGCAATTTGAAATGGACATTACTTGCACGTCACGACAATAATGCCATGTGAATTGGCATGTTTAGAGCATGATCGAAGTGGTTTACGAGTGTTCTCGTGATAAAGTTGTGAAATGTTGTTTGAATGAAAGGACGTTGCAAAGCTACACCTACCACAAGAGTATAAGGTAGTAGTTTCCTGAGGGAAATTAAATAAGAGGCAATGCAGATGTATAGAATTGCTTGTGGATACGAGAGTATTGCTTAGATGAAGAAAGGACAACGAAGTTATGTGAACTGTAAGAGATTAAGAGTATAGACTGCTTAAAGGGAATTCAAGGCGAGGCATGTAGAACGAAGGGATCACCCAAGAGTTGTTATAGCGGCATTCGTATCGCTAAGGAAGAGTGAATTGTTTAACATATGCTTACAATAGAGAGTTGGGCATGGTATATTGGCGATGGAGGACGGATCTTTCCTCAAGAAATAAGAGATTCAACTTCTAAAATTGAAAGTTCGCTAATGGACTAAAGTGATGGCTACTGAAAACACTTAGCCTGATGGCCAGAAGGAAATTGAGGTGTACCATGATCAAACACCGATGCTGGAGGGATTAAACTAATGTATGGAGCCCTTGAGGTCATGGACGGAAGTAAGAGTCTAGCATTGAAGAGAAACTAAAGGAGATGACCTCATTGAAATTCAAAGGGAGAATTATGGTGTTTCCTAGGGATGGCACAAAGATGTGCCAAGATGCATATATATATCGGTGATAAGGTTGAAAGTTGAAGTTTGCCTGTCTTGTAGTCGAGCACTAGACGTGTCGACAGAAGGAAAGGACATAATGACGAAAGCTAAAGGACCACTTTGATCTAAGGGAAACTTCGGATAGAGTCGAGAATGGATTGCTACGGAAGTAACCATGTGAATGTTTATAGAGTAAGAGGGCCGTAACTCGATTTGATTAATGGAGAGCAAATTGATAAAGCCCTTGAATCTCTATTGACGTGAAAGGAAGCTTGAAAGGAGGAATACGCCGAAGGGTGTGGACATTAAGAGTGCATTATGGCGAGGGCTTGATAATAATAGTTATAGATAAATGAAAGATATAAGGTGAACGCTCAAGGATGAGTTGCTGGCAAATGATATGAATACCGAAAGAGAATGGAGAGAAGCGAATCAAATTAAGGGCTAAATGAGACAAATCCTAGGGAAGGATGGCTTTGGGATGGAAAGGACGAGCAAGATCGTCAAACCATGGAAAGGATTATCTAGAAGAGTAAGGATGTGACGAGGCGCCAATACCCTAAAGGATTGGATGAGTAGAAGGTTGCAAATTTCGAGGGCGAAATTTTCTTAAGGGGGAAGAGTTGTAACATTCTGATTTCCAGTCGATTTCAGGCTCATTAATGAGAAGTGTATATCTAGAGATGTATTTCAGTCGTATTCTGCTCGAATCTGATCAATTCGAGTAGACCGACCAAAAGGGAAAGGTTAACGCGAGACGAGGTACGTGGACCTAGGGAACTCAAATAGGGAACAACGCTTTAGCCATAAGGATTGTCGAGGGAACTAGCGATAGACCCTCACAATTACATGACAACCAAAGCCGCCATGAATTGACGAGCCCTAAACGTGATATGAATCATGGGGTCGATACGCGTAATGTCTGCAAAAGCCACCCGTTGATTCGGGATAGGCTGAAACCACATCTGATAAAGAAAACCATCAGAAATGAGCTTTGAAAATTGAAAGTGGAGAATCAAGAATTTCAACATTACAATTGGATTGCCCATCGCCCTATCGAAGATAATTGGATTGAGAAAAATGACGTTTCGGACGTCGGGGGTAAAATGATCATTTTGCCCCTCAAGCTTAGAACTTTGCCCAAGCAATGGAAGAAGGGCAATTTGGACATTTAACCCTTTAAGGCTACCTAAAAATCAAGAACGATCATGGGCCATTGTATCAAAGCATGATTGACAAGTGGACATGTGTCAATGGATAGAGTAAAGACAAGTCATGTCCACCTTTTGGCCACCTACCATTCAAGCTTTGACCATGGACTTGAATATATATATATATATATATATATATATATCTCTCTCTCTCTCCTCACTCCATTCAGCCACAACTCCCTCCAAAAACCACCGAACACTTCCTCTCCTTCTTCCCCTTCAATCTACCGTCGCCGACCAGCCCGGCCGCCACTGTTCGGCCGTTCCGACGCCCATTACCCTCCACCATGTGACCACCGACCAACCACACCATCCTAGATCTATGTCTTGCCGACGTCCTTGAAGTGGAAGCGAGGCATTTGGACCACCGAGGAGCTCCGGCCAAACGTTTTCCCGGGAGTCGACGGAAATTGATTCAACCTGAGGTAGATCCGATTTTTGACCTTTGATGGTCGAAATCTTGGAATTTAGGGCTCAAATTTTGTGAAGATCTAGTGAGATGTGTAGAATTCTGTGGTAAAAATTAGAGCTTAATTTGAAAAGATTTTGACCATAAATCGGCCTTGTGAACTTTGCCCAGAATCTGTCGGTAAACTGACTTAGACGGTCCGGCGAGTTTCAACGGGAATCCGATGGCCATTTGACTTCAAACCTTTGGTAAGCCTCCCAAATCCTTAGGTAGACATGTTAAGGAGTAGGATAACATTTAAATGTTGAAATTGGAGTAGATTTAAGACCGGTTGACCTAGGTTTGCTCAGAACCAAGTAGAATCGGTTTGGTGCCGAGCCAAACCGATTCTATTGACGGCTGAAGATGATTATTTTGAGCTGCAAATTGGTGTTTAAGATATGATGAGATGTTGAGGGATATGTTATGGATGATTGGGGTTATTGAATTGAGGAATTGGACTTGAAAATTGACAAATCGGTTGAATATTCTAGATTGCGTAGCAAATTGGCCCTTAGATTTGGGTTGGCCGAAACCTTGAGGCCTCAAAAGGAAGAGTTTTGTGTTGTCAAGCTCGAGGTAAGGGGATTCCTAACCTTATGCTAGGAAGATTTGACTCAATTGGGTGAATCGAGGATCGAATTGATTGGTTTAAGATGATTTTTCCCAAGGGGTAGTTCTTGTTATGTCCTAAGATGTTATAGGACGATTGTTTGTGACATTGTCGATGCATGAACTGTTGCCATGTTCGAGTATCAATTGATTTGCGTTGCACACCATGAATGATCAATTGTGCATGAGATGCACTTGTTATTTTATTTATTCATTGAATAGTGAATCATGGCATGAGCACGACATAGTGAGGCCCTGAGGCGTATAAGACGCAGGGTAAGAGATGTATACCCTGATGCGACCAGATCGCGGGTGGAGTTAATGATGTGTGGCGCCCTGATGCGACGAGATCGCGGGGTTGAGATAGCCACGGTCCTGATGCGATTTATTCACGAGACAGAGAGGCCCTGAGGCGTATGAGATGCGGGGCAAGAGGCGTATACCCTGATGCGACGGGATCGCGGAGTGGAATTGATGTTGCGTGACACCCTGATGCGACAAGATCGTGGGATTGAGATAGCCACATTCCTGATGCGAACTATTCGCGGGACGAAGGTATGAGAATATCCTGATGTGACAATATCGCGAGATGGAGATGATGTTGCGTGGCACCCAGATGCGATGAGATCGCGGGGTTGAGATAGCCACGGTCCTGATGCGAACTATTCGTGGGACGGAATTTGTGAGATGATGATTTTGCTTGGAGGTTCATCGGAACCTGATGCATTTACGCGGGTTGCCGATAACGGTCCGATGCGTTTACGCGAACTGAGCCTGTTGCGATCTATCGCAGACTGAAAATTGAGGCAGGCAGGAGAAGATGGTTGTGGTGAGATGGCATGTTGTTGTTTTATTGATTTGTATTGGATATATTTATGAGTTTATTAGTTCGAATTATTGGTTATATGACTACTTGAGTGGACCGTCGGCCTAACCTAGGGTTAGGACCCATCTTATTGAGATTTATATCTCACCCTGGTGGGGGCTTCATTTTTTAGGTTCCAGGCGAAGGTAGTGCTAGCTTGCCAAGGATTAGCATTGAAGACATAGTGGACCATCCTAGTTAGATTGGATGTGCCTTTTAAATTAGAGCTTGTACTTCGATTGGGTGAATTAGAAATTGATCTTTTAGTAATTGGTTAATGTAACTTGATGTGCCCTTGTTGCCTAAGTCGTCGGGTGTTGTTGTATCTATGTGAATGGAGATGACATCGCTTCTGCATGCATGTTCCTTTCAGTATAAAGAATATTGGCCGTTAGATCCTGGAGCTTGAATAAGAAATGGCTTGGTGGGATGTGCGCGTGCTCGCCGGGTTCGGGACGTGACAGATAAATCCTTTGAGGATTGGAATAAGTGATGAATCGATTATAGTCGATGTGAGTTGCGGAAAGTGCAAGCTTCTTGGGATTGATAAATTGCAATAGGCGAACCATTGAAAGATTCCCTACAAGAGCTATTCCATTGGTGAAATGGACTAAGGATGAGTCGTGGCATGAATGAGTGAATAAACGTGAAAAGAGTTTTTGAGAACTCGAGTTAAACTAATGACTACACTATGTATAACGATTCCGATTGGAAATCGAATAGCTTATGAAGGTCGTAGTGGCACGATACAGAATGAAACTTGAGGCATAACAAGGCAATTTGAAATGAATATGGCTAGTACGTCGTGACAATAATGCCATATGAATTGGCCTGCATAAAACATGATTGGAGTAGGTTTGCAAATATTTCCGCAACAAAGTTTGGAAAATCTTGTTTGGATGGAAGAAAATTTCAAGTCTATATCCACTCCAAAAGATATCAAGCAATAGTTTTCTGAGAGGAATTAGACAAGAGGCAACGCCGAAGGATGAAATTGCTTGTGGATATAGGAGCATTGCTTGTGCAAGGAAGGATCTTAAAGTATGTGAACTATAAGAGATTGAGAGCATGAACTGTCTAAATGGAATTAAAGGCGAGGCATGTAGAACGAAGAGATCACCCAAGTGTTGTTATAGCGATATTCGTATCGCTAAGGAAGTGCGGATTGTTTAATGGATGCTTACCTTGAGAATTAAACATAGTTTAATTGGCAATGGAGGGACAGATCTTCCCTTAAGAAGTAAGAGATTCAACTCTTAAATTGGAAGTTCGCTAATGGACTAGCGTGATGACCATTGGAAACACCTAGCCTGAAGGTCAGAAGGAAATTGAGGTGTGCCATGATTAAACATTGATACTGGAGGGATTATAGGGATGAAAGGAACATTTGAGGTCCATGGACGGAAGTACGAGTCCAACATTGAAGAGGAAATTAAGAAGATGACCTCATCAAAATTCAAAGGGAGAATTATGGTGTTTCTTGAGATGGCACAAAGATATGCCAAGATGCATACATATATATATATATATATATATATATATATCGGTGACAATGTTGAAATTTGAAATTTGTCTATTTTGTTGTCGAACACTAGACGTGTCAATGGAAAGGAAGGACATGGCGATGAAAGTTGAAGGACCACTTTGATCCAAGGGAATTTTCGAATGGAGTCGAGAATGGATTGCTACGGAAATAACTATGTAAATGTTTAAGGAGTTAAGAGGACCATAACTCGACTTGATTAATGGAGGGCAAATTGATAAAGCCCTTAAATCTCTGTTGGCGTGAAAGGAAGCTTGAAAGGAGCAATACGCCGAAGGGTATGGAGATTAAGAGTGCTTTCTGGTGAAGGCTTGATAAAATGGTTATGGACAAACGAAAGAGATAAGGTGAGCGCTCGAGGAAGAGCTGCTGGCAAATGATATGAATACCAAAAGAGAATAGAGAGAACCCCATTGAATTGAGGATTAAAGGAGACAAGTCCTAGAGGAAAGATAGTTTGGGTTGGAAAGGACGAGCAAGATCATCAAGCCATGGAAAGGATTATTCGGAAGAGTAGGGATGCGATGATGCGCTAATACCCCAAAGGATTGGATGGGTAGAAGATTGCAAATTTCGAGAACGAAATTTCTTTAAGGGGGAAGAGTTGTGATGTTCTAATTTCCAGTTAATTTCAGACTCATTGATGAGAAGTATATATCTAGAGATGTACTTCAGTCGTATTCCGCTCGAATCTAATCAATTCCAGTAGACTGACCAAAAGAGAAAATCTAACACGAGACGAGGTACATCGACCTAGGGAACTCGGATAGGAAACGACGCTTTGACCATAAGGATTGACGAGCCATAAACGTGATATGAATCACGGGGTCGATACGCGAAATGTCTGCAAAAGCCCCCCGTCGGTTTATGATAGGCTGAAATTATGTCAAATAGAGAAAACTATCAGAGACGAGTCCTGAAAAGTTTGAAATGGAAAATCAAGAATTCCAACGTTATTTGGATTGACAGTTGCCCTATCGGAGATTATTGGATAGAGAAAAACGATGTTCCGGACTTCGGGGTAAAATTACCTTTTTGCCCCTCAAGCTTAGTACTTTGCCCATGCATTTGAAGAAGGAAAATTTGTTCATTGAACCCTCCCAAGTGCTGCCAAAAAAGAGAGCTAAATATGGCCATTGGATCACCTTGAAAATGCAAGAAGACAAGTGGTAAGAGATGGTGTAAAGCGTGGTCAAATCTACTATGTCCAACCTACTATTCAAAGCATTGACTCAAGCCTTGAATATAAGGCTTCTCACTCTCTCTCCTCAATTATTTTGGCCGGCCACCACCCCAAGACTCACGCCATTTCCTCTTCTTCTTCCTCCATCTTCTGCTAGCTGAAGACAGTTTTTGGACCTCCTGTTCGGCGCCATCAACGACCACTTCCGGTCACTACCTGGATGTCATCCAGCTATACCAACCTAGATCTATGTCTTTTTGACCTCCTCGAAGTGGAAGCATGCCATTTGGAACACCGAGGAGCTTCGGCCAAGAGTTTTTCCAGAAGTCGACGGAAACTGACTTAACCTGAGGGAGGTCCTATTTTTGACTCTTTTGATGGCCGAATTCTTGGATTTTTGAGGTCAAATTTTGTGGAGGTCTAGTAGACATATAGATGAATTTGTGGTAAAAATTTGGACTTGATTTGATGAAGTTTTGACCTCGAACCGACCTTGTAAATATTGCACAGAAATTGCCAAATTCTGACTTGGGAAGAACTGGTGACGTTCGACGAGTTTCCGGCGATCAATCGACTTCAAACTCTCGATGAACCTCTCAAACCCTTAGGTAGACATGGTAACAGATAGAACAAGGGTTAGATGTTGGATTTGGAGTAGGATTAGAACCGGTTGGACCCGGCATGCACAGAATCGAGTGGGACCGGTTCGGTGTCGGGCCAAATCGATTCTGTTGTGTGTTGAGGTTGGTAATTTTTAGCTTCAAATTGATGTTTAAGATGTGATGAGGTGTTGAGGGTTATGCTATGGATGATTTGGGTTGATGGATTGAGGAATCGGATATGAAAATTGACGGAATTCATCGAAATTCTAGGTTACGCACCTTGTTCGACCTCGAACCCTAAGGGGCCGAGACTTTGAGGCCATTGCAAGGGGAGATTTGTGTTGCCAAATCAAAGGTAAGGTAATTCCTAACCTTATACTAGGAAGATTGGACTCGATTGGGCAAGTCGAGAAGCAAATCGAATGAATCGTGAGAGTTGTCAAGGTTATTGTTCTTAGAATGTCCTAGCATTGTATAGGGACTCATAGATACCATTGTTTGTGCTTGAATCGTCCGCCATGTGTGTGTATCATTTGATTGCCTTCCATGCCATGAGTACTCAAATTGTGCATGAATTGAACCTATGGTTCGTATGTGAATAGAGTCGAGATAACATGGCATGAGCATGACATGGCGAGGCCTTGAGGCATATGGAATGGGGGGGAAGGTCGATACCCTGATGTGACGAGATCGCGAGGTGGAATTGATATTATGTGGCACCCTGATGCGACGAGATCGCGGGGTTGAGATGGCCACTGGCCTGATACGAATTACTCGTGGGACGGAGAGGCCCTGAGACGTATGAGACGCGAGGCATGAGATGTATACCCTGATGCGACAAGATCGCGGGGTGGTGTTGATGTTATGTGGCGCCCTGATGCAACGAGTTCGCGAGGTTGAGATAGCCATGGTCCTGATGCGAACTATTCGCGGGACGGAGTTATGAGATGGTGATATTGGCTTGGAGATTCATCGAAATCTGATGCGTTCGTACGGACCGAGCCTGATGCAATTTACTCATGGGCTAGAGATTGAGGCGGACGGAAATTAATGGTTGTGGTGAAGTGGCGGGATGAGGTGTGCATAGTCATTTGAGTGTGACGTGGTATCATAGTTGCATACCCATCTTCTGTGTGTCACTATCTGTATTTGTATGCGCTTGTTTCATTGTGAGTTTGGAATTTCGAGATAAATGGCTGCCTGAGTAGACGGTCGGCCTAACCTAGGGCTAGGATCCACCCTACTGAGATTTATATCTCACCCCAGTGGAGGCTTAATTTTTCAGGTTCCAAGCGAAGGAAGCGCGAGCTTGCCAAGAATTGGCATTCGAAGAGATAGTTGACCAATTGTATCTAGAATGGATTTGTCTTTTTGATGTTGGGATTGTACTTCTGAATGGTGACATAAGAATTGATCTTTTAGTACCCTTGTGTCCTAAGTCATTGGGTGTTGTTGTATTTATATGATTGGAGTTGGCATCGTTTCTGCATGCATGTTCCTTTCAGTGCTTGGAACATTGGCCGTTGGATCCTGGAGCTTTCAGAAAAGTACGGCTTGGTGGGATGTTCGAGCGTTCGCCCGGTTTGGGGCGTAACAAGAAGGAAGAAGAAGGTTGGTTATGGAGATGGGCATTCGGCTGAGCAAGAGAGGAGAGGGTATACACCAATTAGGCTTCGTCAACTACTAAAAATGGTAGGTTAAAAGTTGTCCAATTAATGTCAATTGAGCATCCTTTGATTCTTGTCCACTAGTCAATCCATATCTCATCCAATGGTCATAAATCCACCTCATTTTCGGCAACTATAGTGTAATGTGATTGACCAAAATGCCCTTGTCCATTTATTAAGGCAAGGCTAAGGGTTGAGGGGCAAAATGGTAATTTTACCCTAGACGTCCGGAACACCATTTTTCTAATTTCAATCTTCTTCAATGAGACGACGTCCATCTAATTATAATGTTGAAATCTTTATTTTTCATTTTTCAATTTTGAGGTTTCATTTCATATCTCAAGTTTCGAGGGAGCAAAAATTCGGAATGTCACACGAAACGTCCTTTTTTTGTCCAACGCACAAATGATTCACTTGCCCTAGTTAGGCGTGATGTAAGTTGATTGCTAAAAATTTGTCCTATTCGGCATGGCTGTGAGCCTCCCTTTCTAAGGCTAGAGTTGGCGGTAAGTTTGCCCGTTTTCAATCAGGATGGGTTATGCCGAGTGGACGACATCAAGAATTGCCCCTAGATTTGGCTTGATTTGAAAATTGGACTTCCAGCTTTGGGCAAACGAATCATTTATTGTTTTTATCATTTCCTGTTAAAAGAGAGATAAAACAATGTCAGATGTGAAATCAAAAAGGATAAATTGGAATCGATACCGAATTACCCTTCACTTTGGAATTCATCATTTTGATGCTTTGTATTTTTATTTTACCAGCTTCGCCACTTGGTAAAAAAAATGAATGAATGAATTTGTAGCTATCAAAGGTTCAAAATTTCCCCACGCTCTGTAATCATCTGTGAGATCATGCCATCAACCCGGTTATTGAGAGCATCAATATGCTTCTTGAGGGCCTCTTAGATCGCAGATTTCTGCTTTGTTAGTCATTCTCTTCACAACCAACAAGTGATGTGCGGAGGATTTGTGGTAAATTATCCAATGAAGTAACAAGTGAAGATAAGTACACTGAGCAAGAGTAATGAGCCGGTCCATGACAACTCTCTAGACTCAACAAGACAGATATGCACAAAAACTTGAATTAAACAGTTTTTTCAGTTTCGTCGACCTTTATGATAAATTTCTCCATAATTCGAAAGTTGATTGAAAAATTTCTAGATTTTATGAGATGGTGCGGGACACAGTGATGAACAACTTTCATATTCGGACTTAAGGTCGAAAATAGACCAATCAATACAGTTTATTGCATTTTTGTGAAATTTGTATCCAGAAAACTATTTCGTCCAGTATTTGTTAAATGAACGAAGTACCTCCTTAAATTGTGAATTAAAATCTGAAATTTTTCAGGTTACTATTTGAGACATCAACCTACAACTTTCAAGTTTTGTGGTTCGACAAAGAAGGTCATTTAAGAGTAGTAAACCGCAAGACAAGACGAGTATCAGGAAATTGTCGAAATTCCAGCTTACATTGTTCTTAATAAAAATTCATTATTAAATGGAAAACACTATGGATCATTCTCAAAATTTTATATATGATAGCCCAAGATGTTATGAACGTTTTTGAGACATTAGAGTTCAGAAATGACCAAAAGACATTCTAAAAAATCATAGCATGCAAAGGGTTCACTTAAAAATAGTCATGGACCAACCCAAAAATATAAGTAAGCAAGAGGATAAGGATTGAAGAGAGTATCACCTTTTAAGACATCTAAAATGACCAATCACATAGACATGCAGATGAAATGCGACGTGAGGTTCGATTTCTATCTATGGAGGCTAAACGAGTGGAGCCCCAAGAATACCCAAATTGAACCACCCTGGTTTGTGATTGAATCAGGATCCCCGTAGACATCCGGCTCAGCCAAGTATCAACCCGTACCACATGGCGAATGGGAGGGATGATGAATCATGGCACCAATTTGAAAGAGTTTAGAACTTGAAAAGTGAGACTCAGGTCAGATGGTGATGGCCAGAGTGTCCCTAATCAAATACCATCCTAAACCTAGTCATTCAGGTCCAATGGGGGGATGTGTGTGCTATGCGTAAATGCAAAAATAATAAATGCATGCACAAGATTTTATATCCAAACAACGCTTCAATATAACCTCTAAAACATGCATTCTTACTCAAGCTGCAAGAAAAGGTTAGCAAAACGCTCCACCCCTTATCACTCCAAGCCTGCAAGAACATTTAACACCTTATAAATGAGATTCAACCAAGATTGCCAAAAGGAATTTTCTTCAAGCCTAAGTCCGCTAAAACTTTTAATTTCCCAAAAGATTCAAGTGAACCAGTTAAGTCTTGAATTTATTCGAAAAATTAAAATAGTCCCCAGCGGAGTCACCAAGCTGTCACTACCTAAAAATCATTTATATGGAATATGAGGTTAATTTTAATAACTAACCTAATACGGACTCTCCCAATCCCTACCAAATCGCAACTTAAATTATAGAATGATTTAAAATTTAGAGTCGCCACTAATCATTTTTGGTAGGTTGATTAGAAATTCAAGTAAAATAGCAGGAGAACCATTTCACTTCTACGAACCAGAGATTGTGGATTCGGGAACTTGATTACACTAGTTAATTAAAACTACTGCCCTTTCGGTATCATAATTTCATATGAGATGTCCTAAATTGACGACTCGGATTGAATCAATTTGAAGCTCAAATGAAGTGTTTCTCTTTTTTGGGGTTTTCGCTTTTTATAATGCAATGCACGAATGAAAATGAATGCAGTGACGTGAAATTATCAAAATGATGCAATGACTTGCGAGATTAAGGTTGTCTCATCCTATATGCAAAATTAACTAATTAATTAAGACATACATAATTATATGACGTCAGGGCAAACGCAAGTTCATTAATTTAAACAAGCAAAGATCTTAGGTGATGACACAATCCATCATGCAATTGGTTAATTAGCATGCAAGCTACCATGCAATTGATTAAATTAAACATGCAAACTATATACACACGAGAACTCATGTAGCATGTGTTTCTTACCTAAACAATTTAATTATGAAATCAAACTAACCTAATATGAATATCCTAAACATGGTGCAAAAGACATGCAAAATGGCATGACAAAAGAAAATGCGACACAGACATATAAGTATTGGGCATGCAAATGCTATGACATATTATGTATGATTTTCGAAAATGATGATGATGCATGGATATGCAATTGTCGAAAATATGAATGACATGAGATGCATGGATATTCAGATTTTTCTTGTCTTGTTTTTTATATTTTCGGTAATGAAATATACATGAGATGAGATATGACTTAAGATATGCATGTGATATTTTGAAAATATGGGATATATGAGGTGATACTCGAAAACATAATATGCAAGAGATAATGCAAAAATAAGGATAAGATATGCATAATATTAAAGATATGCTATCCTAGACTAACGTATATAATATGACAAGATATGCATTGGATTGTGATTTTCTCCCTTTGTTCTTTCTTTTTAAAATTTCGACCAATGTGAATTAGGCAACCAGAACCTCAGATATGCTCAAATATTTTTATGCCCAAACCAATCCTCAACTAACTAAAATAAACATCCATGCCAATCTGAGCAAAAATTCGAGTTAAGCAAAATCCACATCTCAATAAAGGGAGCTCCAATTTTCCGAAAACTGCAAGACTCATGAGAGAGAGTCCAAAAATCTTCATGCAAGATTGAATTTTTAACAAATGAAGTTTATCTTTAGCATTAAGATCGATGTTCAATTAACAACACTGGTAACGAAATCGTGATGATATCAAATAGTTAGAACAATCGTTACCCTATTTGGACAAGATGGTCGACCATGAACTAGTTCGGTGGTGCTTGACGATTCGCGGCCGAATTCCTGGTGTGCCCTTTGACTGAGTTCCCTTCAAAGACTTCTTCCGACTCTAACCCACGATTAATGCTTGAGAAAACTCCTCGGTTATTGTTCAAGGAAGATGTCTGTAGCAATCAAAAGAACAATTTAAGAGAACAAATCAGTAGGACCATAAAATCAAAATATAAATAAATGGCTAAAGAAGAACATCCTCATTTGGTCAAAGAAACTTTTCATATTGACTTCTTCATGCATGTGGCACTTGGCAGTGTTCCCTTTTTAAATCAGCTCACATCTTCGTGAACCGTAGGCCACCGATTATGTCAAACACGAGGAAAAAGCTACTGGGCACATGAGAGGGAGCACCGACAGAAATTTGTCACAAACTCAAGTATTCACTTGATCCATTGTTGCGTCGCTCACGTGTTGATCAAGAACTTGACTGGGTTGGAGCAATGGGATCAATGTTGAAGCTCACGACTGACTGCTTGATCGTCTAAGGTAATTATAGCGTCAGGGAGGGGTCAGGTAGTCGTCGAACTAAGATTGACGACTCGATGCTGGTACGCCTCGTATTGATGCTCGTGATGAGGTCACGGGTCATAGAGAAGGACAATTGTTCAAACGAACGAAGGTTGTAGATGTTCACTAATCTCGCAAGGACGATCACTGCATTGCCCCAAAGAAAAGAAAAGAAAAAAGATGGAATTCGTCCAGTGCAGTTCGTATGGATCTGCAAGTGTCACCGACTGGATTTCTTCTAGGACCTCCGAAGATCTAATTGTCATGGACTTTCTGGAGCGATCGAAAGAAGTCTTTCCTTGCGGACACAGCAACTTCTCGTCCAGTCAACAGAAGGAAGCCTCGGCGACAAGCTCAACAAAGTCATGGCTGTGTGAACGGAAGCTTGGCCCTGCACTTCAATTAGCGAGTAATGTGAAAGAATCAAACTCTACTGGAAATCTCTCAAACCTGATTGGATATTGATGAGTGACGTGGGGAAGGACAGAACTCGCTGAATTTGAATCCAGGACGTGAAGGCATAGCATGGAATTGTTGAACTTGTTGTTGTGGTTGCACCGGTGAAGTCACAATTGAAGCAACGCCAACTTGAAGACCCACAGGAGGAAGAACACCCCCTCTTTCTCTCAAATTTTTTTGTCAAGGTAAGCCCTCCCTGCAAAGAAGAACGAGGACTTTTCCTTTTTTTTCTGAGACTTTGGCCGTGTATCAATTAAGTGACCTCAAAATCAGCCGTATCGTTCTCTCACTCACGAACAGGATTTTCTCTCTCAATAATGCCGTATGAGTTTTTGTGGCCCACTAAGAATGGCCGTATGTTTTCAATGGAATGGCCTCCTCTTCAAATCTACATGCTCGGTTTTGAACAAGATGACGGTTTGCTGAAATCTGTCCTTTCATCATGCTTCTTCTGCCTTTTTCTATTCTGCAAGTGGATCCCACGGCAAAACATGAGAAAAGGAAAAAAATAAAAATCAAAGAACAAAAGAAGCAGATCAAGAATCGGTCTCCCCTTTCTTTTCCTTTTCTCCTCTTTCTCTCACAGCCCTTGGAGCACGGGTGAAGACCACCGATAGAGACATCTCTCTCTATGTATTAGACGAAGGATGAAGATCACCGAGGAAGATCCTTCTCTATTCTCACTGAGAGAACTTTTGTGTGACCCTCAATATGCCATTTTTTTTTTATGTGGCCTCCTACTGAGCAAGAAAACAAAATAACTTGGGACAGAAATTGACAAAGGTCAGCGTTAATAAAAAAACAACGAAGGCAAAGGTAGGTTGGTTTAGACGATTCCCCATGATCTCCACCGCTTGACCATGTTGTCTTCTCTTTTATGTGCCATGGGATATGGAGAATAGTGGATCCACATTGGACTTCTAAGAACCATCAGCCAACTGAAAGATATTCTCTCGGTACGTCCACTTCTCCGGCCATGGAAAACGTCAATCCATGTAGTCGGTCTCCTCCTGTAAGCTTTTTTTTCCTTCTTTTTTACCCTCGAAAGATGGAGGTTTCTCTTTACGTCCTTTGTCAATGGAGCTCCCTTACGGCTGTGTATGATTTTTGTGTGTCCCCCTGACCCTAGGCTAATGTGAGATAAATATAGACTAAGAAAAGCCTTAAACTGTATGGTTTATTTTTTACTATCGAATTCAAGAAATAATGGCCGTTGGATTGAAGTTTTTATCGCTTAGATATTAAGATTTTGGCCACAATGGATGGGTCTAGGGTTTGGCTGAAATTCTCTCACTTACGGGCTTATTTGCCCGAATTTAAGGCATAATCGGGCTTTAATTAAATAAATAGATAATTAATTAAAAAACCCTGCTTTTAAAGAACTAAAATGGACTGAATTGAATTCAAATTGAGCTCGTTCATGTAAATTTCAGCCATCCCTCTGATAATCAAAAATTTCAAATTGGTCTTGGTCCAGTCACTTATTAAATTAAGCTCGCTCGATTCGACTTCGCCCGAATGTCAATGCATGATAGAAAAAATAGATGCAATGCATGAAAATTTATTTTTTTGTGAGATTATGGTTAACCCTCATTTTATGTTTAAATGAATGAATTTCTAAAACAAATTCAAAATTTAGGTGCCAACAAGTCTAATAAGCAATGTAGAGCTAGTCACTGGACCAAAAGAAGAGCTTGACGAAGGCGAGCCACGAGTCGTTAAGTGAAGCCAGGCTGATCGCAGATTTGCAGCTGAAGCGTTAGAGAAAGGCAAAGTTATAAACGATCTGGGCGAGGACTTTGGCGGATATAACTTCAAAGTAAAGTACTCTGCTCCTCCTATTTTTTTTAGAGAATGGAGGATATCATACTCGATGGATGGGGAGGTATGGATGATCCTATTCAACCTGAAATCCAGGAGGCGATGATAGAGCCTTTAACAGAAGAACCTGAATCTTCACTCAATCGAGTGATATCTGAACGTCTCCCACTCATAAAAAAACTAGTGAATGATCTCTCAAGAGAGTTGGAAGATGTATCATTTCAATTGACAACGTGTGGTCACCCTCAGATGACAGATAACAAGCTTGACACGAAGTAATACGCCAAAATGGAGAAATTAATGGCCTAGTGGCAATGTCTAACTAAGCTATTTGAAAGAATAACAAGACACTTGAAGGTTACAATATCAGCTGAGTCAAGTGATACAAACAATTATCACCATACAAGATGTGAGGACTTCCCTAAAGACTAGAGTGATACCGTGGTGATGATTGAGATTGCTACGACTGTGATGATTAAACTGAATGAGCTTGAAAGCCTAAGCCAAGAAAAAGATTATTTGGTGAAACCAGTGGTAATTCACCTATCAAGAGATGAATCCGGCGATAAACCCAAACCTGAAACACCCCATCTAACGACAATAACCATACAAGTCCCGCTAGTTGAGATTTATGACTCTAAGGCAGTTCACTAGAACTATGGAACAAGTGAAGTAGATGCCATGATGAGATCTGGACGTTTTTACGCCCCAAGGGAAGGCAAATTGAATAAGAAAGAGGTATCAAAGGAGGATGTCGAAAAAACTCCTGTCTATCGTCAAGACCAGCGAATTTGAGGTGATAGAGTAGTTAAGAAAGATGTCGACTCAGATATTCTTGTTAGATTTATTCATCAACTTAGAGAAGCAAAAAGATACGCTATTGAAGATACTAAATGAGATGCATATCCCTAAAACTATTAATGACGTACAATTGGGGGACTTTTTGGAGCAATTCTTCTAAAAGACCTACTAAGCTTCTCAGACGAAGATTTTCCCAAGGAGGGAAGAGGACACAATAAGGCCTCATACATCACAACCCATTGTAATGGAAAAAGAGTGACACACGTGCTAATCGACAATGGATCATCTTTTAACATCTGCCCATTAGCTACATTAAGGAATTTGGGCATTAAAGAAGAGATGATTCGAAATTTCAAAGCAGTTGTTAGAGCCTTTGATGGGATGAGAAAAACAGTGGTAGGCGAGATCAAGATGGAGGTGCTCATAGGCCCAACCAAATTCTTAATAAACTTCCAAGCGATGGATCTGCCAAGCGCATTTGGGTACCTATTAGGGAGACCCTGGATTCACATCGCTGGAGCCGTACCCTCAAGTCTTCATCAGAAAGTGCGATTCGTGATTGACGGGAAGGTAGTCACCGTCCATGGGGAAGTTGACCTTGTCGCGTACCAGAAGAGCGTTATCCCTTACATTGAACCTGAAGTAAAGGAAGAAGCTAGCTATCATTCCTTGGAGTTGGTGGTAGTAATCCACACTCCTGTAGGGGCGAAACTGAAGGTTCCTTTTGTCTCTGAAGCTAACCTTTTATCAGCTAAGATGTTGCTAGCATATGGGTTCAACCCAGAAAAAGGTCTTGGCAAGTATGGTCAAGGAATCAACACTCTTCTACAGTTGAAATTCAACGAGCACAAGGTAGGCTTAGGATATTATAACACTCGTATTGGTGATTTCACCTCCAAGACAGCAGGCCGAGACGGAGGTTGAGGCAAGGGCCGTGGACCCCATGGACGCCAACGAAATCAAAAGGATTCCTTCATTGGTTCTTCAACCTGTAAAGGCAAATCTAAGATGTTCAGCAATCCTTTGAACGAATACTTCAGCCAAGACTCTAAGTGGCTATCAAAAGAAGGGATAACTCCGTCGAGGGAACCGGATCTCACGAACCCTTTTATGGGAGATGACTATGTGAATGTCATTATAGAGGGGCTTGATGATGAAACTGCCTCTTCCGAGTAAAGAGACTTCTCCCTTGCTTTTAATACTGCATTTAAATTCCTACATTTCTTCACACTTTTCGTCTTTGTTGTTTGAAGTAGAGGTAAGAAAATGCCTTTGGATCTCCGACCGTTGGTCCAAACAATATAGCTTGTAATGCGGTTCATTTTTACATTCAATAAAACATATGAGTTTTGTTAAAGACATATGAGACTACAAATCAGCCCAATGATGATACTAGCCTTCCACATGGGAAGTTTGAGGCCTGATTTGCCATAATATGGTTGCTAATTTTCAGAAGATTTTCGAGGAACAAGGATGTTAGAAGATATGAAGACTAGTTACATTTATGCTTGCACTTATTTTGAAATCTCTTTTGAAATTTTTTTTCACACTCATGAACACACGTCCATATGAAATGGAGACTAACCATTATCATGGCATTTCAGGCATATCATCTCGAACATACATGTTAGGTTATTGTGTGAACCGGATCATCGAGATGATTATTACTGCGATATTGAGGAAGACGTAGACGAGGGTTATGCAGCTATTCGTAGAGGTTGGAGTGCCTTTGAGAATTTGAAACCTCCCACTTCAAAAGAGCCAATAGTCATTAACTTAGGGAATGCGGCGGATGTCAAAGAAGAAAAGATTAGTGAACATCTGTCCCAAGCTGAAAGGCTCAGATTTACTGAATTGCTCAAAGAATACCAAGACATTTTTGCATAGTCGTACGTTGATATGCCAGGTCTGGATCCAAAAATTGTGGAGCATGCGTTACCCACAGATCTCAGTGTTAAACCTATGAGATAGGGCAGCCGACAGGTGAAAGTTGGGTTAGAAGAGAGAATTAAAGAAGATATGATGAAACTTCTTAGAGTGAGCTTTATCAAAGCTATTCCTTACTCAGATTGGATTGCAAACATAGCCCCCATCATGAAAAAAGATGACAAAGTCCGGATTTGTGTGGATTACCGGGACTTGAATAGAGCAAGCCTAAAGGATGATTTTCCACTTCTTCACATTGATGTGTTGGTGGATAGTACAACATGGTACGAATTATTCTCATTCATAAACGGATTCTCTGAATATAATCAAATCCTCATGAAGTAGGAAGACAAATCGAAAACTACGTTTACCACCCCTTGGGGAAATTTCTATTATAGGGTGATGCCCTTTGGACAAAAGAATGCTGAGGCAACTTATCAAAAGGCGATGGTCACCCTGTTTCACGACGTGATTCATAAAGAGATCGAAGTATATGTCGATGGCATGATTGCCAAGTCCAAGAAGGGACAAGATCACATTCAAGTGCTAAAAAAGCTATTTGTGCGATTGCGAAAGTACAAGTTGAGGTTGAACCTAACAAATGTATGTTTGGGGTGAAATCAAAGAAACTTCTTGGATTCATGGTCAGTAGCAAGGGCTTTGAAATTGGCCCTTTGAAAATCAAAGCTATTTGTGATTTGGCAACTCCCTCAACAGTGAAAGAAGTAAGGAGTCTTCTTGGGAGATTAAACTACATCACCAAATTTATTAGTCAATTGTCGGATGTGGCCAAAAGTGACCTGGGATGCAGAAAGCAATCAGGCATTCCAGAAGATAAAAACTTATTTAGCCACTTCACCAATACTTGTGTGACATTCTGATTTCCCAGTCATTTTCAGACTCATTAATGAGAAGTATATCTAGCAATGTGTTTCAGTCATATCTCGCTCGAATCTGATCAATTTGAGTAGAATGACCAAAAGGGAAAGGTTAACGCGAGACCAGATACGTGGACCTAGGGAACTCGGATATGAAATAGCGCTTTAACCATAAGGATTGTCGATGGGATATTTATAACCATAAAAGGTCGATCTAAGGACGATTAAGGAATGCCTTGCTAGCATTATACGATTGAAGCGCGGGTGATTCCGCTTAACCAATGTATAATTTGTAAAATTTTTCTAAATCGAGCAATGACAATCGAGACCATCGGAACTAGTGACAAACCCTCACAATTACATGATAACCAAAGTCGCCATGAATTGACGAGCTCTAAATGTGAAGTGAGTCACAGGGTCGATACGCATAACGTCTGCAAAAGTTGCCCATCAGTTTGGGATAGGTTAGAACCATGTCTAATAGAGAAAATAATCAAAAACAAGTCTCGAAAATTGAAAATGGAGAATCAAGAATTCCAACGTCATGTTTGGATTGGCCATCGCCATGTCGAAGGTTATTGAATTGAGAAAAACGGTGTTCCAGACATCGGGGATGAAATTACCATTTTACCCCTTAAAGCTCTAGCCTTGCTTATGCAATTGAAAAAGGGTATTTTGATCTTTCAACCACCCCAAGGACCACCAAAAATTGGGAGAAATTATGGCCGTTGGATCACCTTGATTGACACTTAGGATATGTGTCAATAGATTAGTTAAAGAGTGGTCATGTCCACTTTTTGCCAACTACCATTCAACCTTTGACTCTAGAGATTGAATATAGCCCTCCTCTCTCTCTCTCCTTGGCCGGCCAATCACCACCCCAAAGCACCGAGACTTCTTCTTCTTCATCCTCTCCTTTCTGCCACTCGCCGATCGGTTTCTATGCCGTCGTTTGCCCATTCCGACGACCCCCTCTGGCCACCGCCTGAACTCCAGCTGACCACACCCTCCTAGCTCGGCCTCTTGCTGACGTCCTCGAAGTGGAAGCACATCGATTGACCCACCGAGGAGCTTCGGCCAGCCATTCTCCCGAAAGCCGACGGAAACCGACACAATCTGAGGTAGACAGTGATTCTGACCTTATATAACCTGGAAACGTTGGAGTCTTACGATCAAATTTTGTAGAGGTCTAAGGGACTTGTAGAGTGATCTATGGTAAAAATTTGAAGTCAATTTGATGAATTTTAAACCCCAAATGGTTCCTGTGATTGTTGAATAGAAACTATCGATTTGCAGTCTTGAAGGAACCGGCGACTGTCGAAGGAATTCCAATGACGACTCGATCTCAAATCTTCGATGAGCCTCATAAATCCTTAGATGGATATGTTAGCAAGTAGGTTAGTGATTAAATGGTGGAATTGGAGTAGGTTAAGTGTTGGATATGCTCGGTTTACACAGAACTGAACATAGCCCGATTCGGTTCAGTGTAAACTGGTTTTGTGGAGGCTGTTAGCTGTTGGTTTTGAGTCTCAAATTCATCAATGAGACATGTGAGGATGCTGAGGAATGTGTCATTATGGTTGGTGGTTCATGGATGGGTGAATTGGACAAGAGAAATTGACGATTGGTTGGATTTTCCTAGATTGCACGGTGGGTTTGTTCTTGGACCATTGAGACCGAATTGTTGAGGGCTTGAGGAGAGGATTTTTGTGGCATCAAGCTTAAGATAAGGGAACCCCAAATCTAAGTTAGGAAGATTGGACTCGATTGGGCGAGTTGAGTAAATTTTGGGTGATTCTTGAAAGATTTTTATATGATTGTTCCTTGTGCGTCTTAGGACGGTATAGAGGATGCCATGTATGCTAATATTCATGCTTTGAATTGGCTATCTTGTTTGCACGTTGATTGAATCGCCTTGCATGCCATGGATGCATTGTTTATACATGAGGTGCACTTGGCCTTGTGTGCATGATATGTGATTGTGGCATGACGGAGGCAAGGCGAGACCTTGATGCGTATGAGACGTAGGGTGGTGTGATGGTTACCTTGAGGCGCTGAGGCACGGGGTTGGAGTTGTGTAGCACCTTGATGCGTATGAGACGCGGGGTTGAGATGGCCACAGTTCTGATGCGTTTACGGGGAATGAGATGTAACGTGTCGACACTGGTCTGGAGTATCATTGAAACCTGATGCATTTACGCGAGTTGTCAATGACGGCCTGATGCGTTTACGCTGACCGAACCTAATGTGTTTTAAACGCGGGCATGAGAATAAGGCAGGCATTAAGGGTGGAAGTGGTGATGTGGCATGGCGAGGTGTGCATGATTATCTTAATGTGTTATGATGTCATGACTGCATGCCTGACATCTGTGTGTTGTCTCGATAACTGATTGCCTTATATGTCTATATGCATGCTATGTTGATATTGATGACTATCTAAGCGGACAGTTGGCCTAACCTAGGGTTAAGCTCCATCTTACTGAGATGTGAATCTCACCCTGTTAGGGACCCTTGTTTTTGTAGATCCTAGGTCTTGATGATGTAGCCTATACATTTTGGTGACCCTAAGGAGATGTCCACCTATTTTGATGAGTTTCCTGATGGGTAGGGAACCATTTATGTCAGGAAGTGTACCGTAGTTTGGGTAGACGAGGGTAGTACTAGTTGGAAGCCTCACAGATATGAGGTTTGGTTCAAGAAAGTCGGGGATGTGTCTGCCAGGCCGCTGAAGCCCAATAAGGTGCCCTAGGGAGTTGTCCCTAGTTGGTGCCACCCCACCCGAGACTTAGACCTGGCTGAGGGGTCAATTGTCGATTCGAGGAATGGACCGGAGAGGACCCCGACCATAGAGGACACGAAGGATGAGGTTATTGTGGTCAAGGCGACTGAGGAGGATCTCGTGGAGCCATCTGCTGAGGAGACTATAGAGGATACCATAGAGGTTCGCTCTGAGACCTTTTCGGAGTACGAGCCCACGGAGGACGTAGAGGAGACCGAGGACTCCAGCAACTCGTCTTAGGAGCTCTCAGTTTGCCAGTCGGTCTTTTGGTGGCCATCCCGACCCTGTTCAAGAGTTGGTTGATGATGATGGATCCCTTTTGTGTACTTACCTCTTCCCCATGTTAGCTGATTTAGTAGCTCTATATCTGTATGAACAGTTGGATATCATGTATGACAGTATTTGCGTTATTCAAGTCCCACTTCATATTTTGTACGGAGGAGTTATTTCATTATTGTTTCCGCGTGCTTTGTATATTATACGTCTCTCGACTTATGTGTGGATCTTGGGACTGCAAGAGATATTGGGTTTGCTTGTAGGGAGTCGCATGCTCGTGCCCGGGACGCGGGGCATGACAACTTGTGCCACCAATCCCAGGTTACCCCCCGATCTTGTATTTAACTATACACCAAGAGTCTTTGGGAGCCTTACTTGCTCAAACAAACCTTGTAGATGGTAAATAAAGAGCTATCTACTATCTGAGTAAGAAATTCACTTCATCTGAAGCAAATTATGTGCATGTTGAAAGGGTCTTTGTAGCAGCAGTGTGGGTACTTCGCATATTGAGGCAGCATACTCTACACCACCAAATTCATTTGGTGACAGAAAATGACCTTATCAAATATCTCTTGAAAAAACCTGCCTTGATAAGGAAGTTGGCAAAATGGCAAGTAATGTTGTTTGAATTTGATATCATAAACCTCCACAAAATTCCGTAAAGGGAAGAGCTATAGCTGACATGTTGGCAGAGAATGCTCAAAATTGCACATTTTCTAAATAGACGAAGGTAGAAGATCAAGTTCTGAACCTCACAGAAGACACATGGGTCATGTACTTCAATGTTGCAGTTAATCTGTCTGGAGCGAGCATAGGAGTAGCATTGATATCTCCTGATGGTCAACATTATCTTGTTGTAGCAAAATTAACTTTCACTTGCACTAATAATATTTCAGAATACGAAGCATGTATTCTAAGCCTACAGTTGGCCATCTCCATGGAAATACTTAAGTTACAGATTTATGGAGATTCTATGCTCATCACCCTTCAAACATAGGGGGAGTGGAAAACACATGATGCAAAACCCGTCCCTTATCATGAGTACCTAGAAGAGTTGACACTTAAATTCAAAGAAGTGTCATTTGAATGCATGCCAAGAACACAGAACTAGTTCGCAGACGCGTTGGCAACACTCACTCCCATGTTGCAGATAACTGATGGATTGGAAATAAAGCCACTGAGGATTGGAATAACTAGGAAACTAGCTTATTGTATGCTGGTCGAAGAAGAATTTGACGGAGAGCCGTGGTACCAAGATATTAAGAATTACCTCCGAAGAGAGAATTTCCTGATGAATGTCAAGTAGGAGACCGAAGATACATAGCTAAGATGGCTAATAAGTTCTTTCTCAATGGACAAACTTTGTACAAAAGGTCATTTGATTTCACTTTGTTAAGGTGTGTGGACGCTAAAGAAGTAAATACTCTCATGAGGGAAATTCATGAAGGTATATACGGGCCACACATGAATGGACATCTCCTCGCGAAGAAGATCATGTGGCTTGGCTATTATTGGATGACCATCAAATCAAACTGTAATCAACACGTTAGGTCGTGCCACCAGTGTCAAGTATATAACAATAAGATTAACGTGCCCCCAAACGAACTTCATCAAATGTCTGAAATTTGGCCTTTTTCTATGTGGGGAATAGACATGATTGAGCCTATTAATCCAGTAGCTTCAAATGGTCATCGTTTCATTTTAATTGCAATTGATTATTTCACAAAGTGGATAAAGGCTAGTTCTTACGCAAATGTCATGGCGAGGAGTGTGGCAAGATTTATCAAGAAGGATATATAATCTTTAGATATGGTACCCCTCGGGCGATCATCACAAACAACGGGTCCAACTTGAACAACAAGATTGTCGATGATCTATTGGGTCACTTTAGCATCCGACATCTTAATTCTTCCCCTTACCGCCCATAAATGAATGGAGCAGTAGAAGCGGCAAACAAAACCATCAAGAAGATCTTGGCTAAGACTACCAAGAACTACAAGGATTGGCATGAAAGGCTACCCTTCACTTAAATGGCATATCGGACTTCGATCAGGACCTCGACTAGGGCAACTCCTTATGCACTAGTATAGGGGATAGAGGCTGTCCTACCTATAGAGATTGAAGTTTCGTCTCTCAGAATATTATTAGAAGTTAAACTCTTTGAGGCAGAGTGGATCAAACATAGATACGAGCAATTAAATTTAATAGACGAGAAATGTCTTAGAGCGATCTGTCATTGCCAGAGCTACCAGAAGAGGGTGGCTAAGTCGTTTAGCCGGAAGGTCAAACCCAAAAATTTTGAGGAAGATGACCCGATGATAAGAAAGACTTTGTCAAACACTGCTCATCAAGACTTTGTCAAACACTACTCATCAAGACTTTGTCAAACACTACTCATCCAAGAGGCAAGTTTACCCCGAATTACGAAGGCCCTTATGTTGTCAAGAAAATCCTTGTAGGAGGGGCATTGATTCTTATAAATTCTGAAGGAGAAGAATTGGGATATCCTGTAAACTCAGATATCGTGAAGAAATATTATCTTTGAAATGAAATCAGATGGTGGTCACTTGAATTTCTCTGAAATGATTCAAGTCGCCTTAGTTGTCATTACATAGGCACACCATGCATCAATGCATACATGGCATGTGTTATGTTTGCAGGATTCCATGGCGTGGGCTTAGGATTAAGCTTGTTCAAGCGAGACTAAGAACAGAATAGCCCCCTGACGCATAGAACTAGGTGACATGTATCTGTTCCATCGAGCATTAAAATATCTCCTACTCATTGGAATTTCTTTTTTTCTCATATAGGAATGTCCAATGAAGATGAAAAGCGGCAATGGAGAAATACTGTAAGATTTCTCAGGATCAAGCTTGTTCAAGCGAGACCAAGAACAGAATAGCCTCATGACGCATAGAACCAAGTGACATGTATTTATTCCATCGAGCATTAAAATATCTCCTACTCATTGGGATTTCTTTTCTTCTCATACAGGAATGTCTGATAAAGATGAAAGGCACAATGGAGAAATACTGTAAGATTTCTCAGAATCAAGCTTGTTCGAGCGAAACCAAGAACAGAATAGCCCCCTGACGCATAGAACTAGGTGACATGTATCTGTTCCATCAAGCATTAAAATATTTTCCACTCATGGGAATTTCTTTTCTCCTCATACAGGGATGTTTGATGAAGACAAAAGGGAAAAACAGAGAAATATTGGAAAATTTCTCACTTCTTGTAAGAAATAAAAAGCCAAAGATGAACATGCAAGTGGTAAAACTTAGGAATGTACCATGCTTTCAAAGAAAAATTTCTAACACTTGTTGCACACATGTTAAGGTTAGAGGTTATCCAAACATGGCTGAAGCACGCATGATGCGTCATTAATTCGCTGTAAGGTGAAATGTTTTGAGAAAAACAGAATGATTTTTCCAAAATAAAGTTGTTTAGGCTATCTTGTAAGAATGTTTCTTTAGAAAAGAGGTAAGTCTAATCCAAACACGTCCTATACGCATCAGAGAGATGAAAGGAGTGTAAAGATAAAAAAGCCTAAACCCAAGGATGTGAGGGCTATTCACATCAATTACACAGATTGGGATGACAGAGGCATTCATTCTTCTCCATAAACACTACAGGTGGTCATTAATAAACCCTTTGAGCGGTGGTTTTCATTTCTTAACCCTGTCAAGAGTCACCCCACATTGGGGTCGTATAGGAGCAATCTAACAGTTTAGAAAGGTAAATGGTTAGAAATCTTTTTGTTCGAACTAACATCAATCTTCATGTGTTGATACGCATTGATCCAAGTGCAATAAGATGATAAAGAGATATTCATTTTTCTATCCTATACACTTATACCCATTGCATAGCCAATTTGAACCTACATATTCGTTTCATGTACCCTCATTGATGATCATTGCACAGTACCAAGACGAAGGTGGCAAAGACACTCACGGATAGAGAAGTCCAAGAGATAGGAGTTACATAAGACTGTCAAAGCAAAATGTTCAGATAAGGATGAGACTCAAGTCACATACCTTACATGATCATAAAAACCCTAGTTCTTAGGAAAAGAAAAGGAAAAGGCTGGATCAAAAAGAGAAAAAGCCGAATCTCTATGCGCTAAAAGATAAACAAAAAGCCTGACAAAGAGCAGGGCTAACCCTCACTGAAATGCTGAAAGTCATAAGATCGATTTTGGAACACCAAGGGATTACTGGATGCTTCCACCACCAACAACTTCTGAAGTCGAGAAGAAGCCTCAAAAGCTGTGCAAGCAAAAAGGCTACCCCTCGAGTGGAATCATAGCCAGCCGCTAAAAGATACAGAAGGTCTTTCAAAGATTAGACCCGTTCTCAAGAAGATTAGAGATGTTCTTCAAAGAGTCGTCGACCAGAGACAAAACAGAAGATTGATCAGCAATAATCACTAATGTTAAAACCTTCGCGATTCTGGACCGAAAACAAGCCTTTTCGGTCCTCAATCCTACCGACATTACAACCCTTCGCGGTCATTTCTGACTAAGACGCCTAGGTCAATGTGTACCTTAGCTCGAAGAGGTACGAGCAAGATTATTTCTTTCTCATTTTGCAGGGTTCTTGACTTGTAAACCCAGAGCAGATGAAGAAAACTTTCTTTCAAAAAGTCTGACTCAGAGAATGAGTCCCCCTTGGAAACTGTGTCCAAGCCCAACGGTACGGTTCCGTAAATACCTCCCGATTGATCAGAGTGTATGCGTTGCGAATAGCCCCGAAAGCCTAGGTACAGGTTATTAGGAGATTCGAGTGCTTTTTTCGAAAAAAGGCAAAGTCAAAGAATCAGAGAGAAACCCTTCCTGATGAAGACATTCCAATAGAATGCTTAAAAATGAGCTTTGCGAAAAACCTCAAAGTGTTTGATCCAAGATTTTCTTTGCATACTTCGAGATGTCTTGGATAACCTCCAACATCATAAGTCATTTTGCATTATTGCATAGGTCAAAGTGGAGCTTTGCCTGCATTATAATTGTCATTGCCTCGAGATAACTAACATCTTTGATGGGGAATGAATTTCGAGGTTTAAAATTCTATAAAACTCATGGCAGCAACGGGTCAAAGAAGGATACCTCACTCAACAAAGAAGAGCTTCAAAATCATCCTTCTGAGAGATTTCAAGTAATCCCTAAATCGCAGAAAAATCTTATTAATAAAAAATTTTGTAGGTTTGAGCTCTCTGCAGGATACTTGGAATCCCCAAATCCCAAAATGGCACCTTGCCGTCGAGAAAACAATCTTTAGAACCAATTTTTCTGTAAGGCTCTAGGAAACCCCTAATGTCATGCCACGAATCCAGCGAGCACGCGAACATCCCAGCAATTCGTTCCTTCGTGAAAGCTCCAGGATCTAATCGCTAATGTCTTACACGCTGAAAGAAGCGTGCATGCAGAAGCGATGCCAACTCCAATTTACAAGGAAAGCAACACCCGATGACTTAGGACACAAGGGCACACCTTTAATAAAGGTAAAACATACTTTTCTTTATTACAAATCTAAATCCTCAATAAATCTAGTATTCAATTCTAAGGTCACAAAAGAGAAGTCTTCAATTTCCTCTATCGACCTCGTTTCTGTGCCAATCCATGGTAAACCCGATTTTCTTCCTCAAGGACTTGAAAAAAATGTTGCCCGCAATGGGGTGAGATTGACATCTCAGTAAGGTGGGTCCTAACCTTAGGTTAGGTCGACCGTCCACTCAAGCAGTCCATATCCAATAATTCAAACTCGTAACCATTTCAGTCAATTCAAAAATAGATAACCATACACAGGTGACAGGCATGCAAATATGGTATCATAATATACTCAAATGTTCATGCACGACTCATCCTGCACCTCACCACAACCATCCTTTCCTTCCTGCCTCTTCTCATGCCTGCGATTAGATGGCATAAGGCTTATCTCAAGCCCGTGATTAGCTCGCATCAAGCTCATCTCATGCCCGCGATTAGATCGCATCAGGCTTGATTCGCGTAAACACATCAGACCGCCATTGGTAACCCGCGTAAACGCATCAGGTTCCAATGAATCTCCAAGCTAATATCATCACCTCGTACCTCCGTCCCATGAATAGATCGCATCAGGACCGTGGTCATCTCAACCGCGTGATTAGATCGCATCAGGGCTCCACACAACATCAACTCCACCCCGCGATTACATCGCATCAGGGTATCTACCTCCCGCCTCGCGTCTTATACGCCTCAGGACCTCGCCATGTCATGTTCAAGCCATGTTTCTCAATTTAATTCACAGATAAAACAATAGGTGCAACTCATGCACAATTTGAGTTCTCATGGCACGCAGGACAATCAATGACATTCGACATGACATATGATTTAAACTCAAGTATTAACAAGCCTTCAAATCCTCCAAATCATTCTAGGGCACATACAACAACCAACCACCTTGAAATTGCTCAAGGACTAATTGAATCATTTACCGACTCATCCAATTGAGTCCAATCTTCCTAGCATAAGGTGAGGAATTCCCTTACCTTGCGTTTGACACCACAATAATTCTCCTCTTGAGCCTTCACTAATTCGGTTCCAAGGGTCCAACGTCGAACTCACCACGCAACCTAGAATTTCCAATCAATTCATCAATGTCCATAACCAATTCCTCATTCCATGAACCATAATCCTCCATAACACAACTCGCATCATCTTAACATATTTTAAACCTCAATCTAAGACTCATCACCATCTATTCTTGCGCCCACCAGAACTGGTTTTGCACAGAATCGAACCGGTTCCTCTCGGTTCTGTGCATACCGTGCACTTTCAATCCTAAACCTTCAGTACATCCTTCATCTACTCACTATCCTACCGCTTAACATGTCCATCTAAGGGTCTAAGAGGCTCACCATGAGTTTGAAGTCGAATGGTCACCGGAATCCCTTCGGAAGTCGCCGGATTTCTCAAGTCAGTTTTCTGGCAGTTTCTGTTCCAAGTTCACAAGACCGATTCGAGATCAAAACTTCATCAAATCACTCTCAACTTTTTACCACTGATTCATATATATGTCTACTAGATCTTCACAAAATTTGATTTCAAAACTTCAACATTTCGACCTTCTAAGGGTTAGAAATCGGACCTACCTCAGGCTGGAGCAGATTCCGTCGGCTCTCGGGAAAACACTTGGCCGGAGCTCCTCGGTGGTCCAAATGACATGCTTCCACTTCAAGGAGGTTGGCAAGACATAGATCTAGGTTGATATGGCTGGCCGACGGTCATGCGGTGGCCGAAAGTGGGCATCAGAACGGCCGAACGACACTCCAGAATCTGGCCGCTGGCGAGCAGCAGAGGAAAGAAGAAGAAGAAGATTTTCGGTGAGCTTGAGGGAGTGTATGGCCAGTCATGGGTGAGGAGAGAGAGTGAAAATTGTTATATTCAAGGCTTGAGTCAAAGGGATTGAATGGTAGTTGCATAAAGTTGGACTTGACTAGTCTTTGCCCCATCATTGACACTTGTCCCTCATGTCAATCAAGCTTGATCCAATGGCCAATATTTATCCACTTTTTCGACAGCTCTTGGGGAGATTTAATGATCAAATTGTCCTTCTTCAAAAGCATTGACAAGGCTTAATCTTGAGGGGCAAAAGGGTAATTTTACCTCCAACGTTCAGAACATCGTTTTTCTCGCTCCAAAATTCTTCGATAGGGCGACAGCCAATCGGAATAACGTTGGAATTCTTGATTCTCCATTTTCAATTTTCAAGACTCATTTCTGATTAATGAGTCTGAAAATGACTGAGAAATCAGAATGTCACAACTCTTCCCCCTATAAAAATTTCATCCTCGAAATTTACAACCTTATAATCCTCTAGTCCCCTAGGGTATTGGCGTCTCATCACATCCTCGTTCTTCCGAATAATTCCTTTTTGATGACTTGACGATCTTACTTGTCCTTTCCGACCTAAAGCCATTTTTCTCTAGGATTTGTCTCCTTCAGTCCTCAATTTGATTTGCTTCTCTCCTTTCTCTTCCGATACTCCTAACATCTATTAGTAGTTCATCTTCGAGCGTTCACATTATCTTTTTCATTTGTCCATCACCATTAATACTAGCCCTTGTCGGAATGCATTCTTTAATGTCCATACCATTCGGCATATCACTCCTTTCAAGCTTCCTTTCACACCAATAGAGATTCAAGGGCTTTATCAACTTGCCCTCCATTAAACCATTCCAGTTATGGTTCCTTCGATTCCTTAAACAATTACATGATTACTTCCGTAGTAATCCATTCTCGATTCCATTCGAAAATTCCCTTGGATCACAGTGGTCCTTCAACTTTCGTGGTTAAGTCCTCCACTTTTATCGACACGTTTAGTGCTCAACTATATTATGGATAAATTTCAACTTTCAACCCTTATCACCGATAGTATATATATATGTATATTGGCACATCTTTGCGTTATCCCCAAGAACACCATAATTCTCCCTTCGAATTTCGATGAGGTCATCTCCTTAGGTTCCCCTCTGGCCTTCAAGCTAGGTGTTTCCGGTGGCCGTCAAGTAGTCATTGGACAAACTTCCAATTTAGAGGTCGAATCTCTTATTGCTCGAGGGGAGATCTGTCTCTCCATCGCCAATTACACACTGCTCAATTCTCAATGATAAACATCCGCTAAATAATTCACCCTTCCTCAGCGATAGGGGTATTGTCGTAATAACACTTGGGCAATCCCTTCGTTCCACGTAACTTTTCATCAATCTTCTTTAGGCAGTCAATGCACTCAGCCTCTTGTAATTCGCATAACTTCGAGATTTTTCTTCATACAAGCAACGTTCTCATACCCACGAAAGTTTCCTACATCAGCGTTGCCTCTTGTTCGATTCCTTACTGGAAACTACAACTTTATTTTCTCACGGTAGGTATAGGCTCAAAATCTTATTCTACTTAGACATTGTTTCCCAAATTTCGCTGCGAGGATATTCGCAACTCCATTCTAATCATGCACTAGGCGTTCCCACTCCTGTGTTCTTATTATCACAGCGCATTCGCACAGTCGGCTTTCATTAGTCATGCTACGCCTCAAGTTTCTTCCCTGCATCACGTCATTATGGTTCTCTCAACTCCTTTTGATTCTAAACAAGAACGTCCTTATCAGCATAGTCGTCATCTTGACTTAAGTTCTCAAAATTTCTTTTCATGTTTATTCGCCCATTTAGTGCTACATTTCGTCCTTCATCCATTTTACCAATGGAACAGCTTTTGTAGGGAATCCTTCCACGATCCGTCTATTACCATTTGTCAATTCCAAGAACTTTCAACCTCTAGCAACCCACATCGACTCTAGTCGATTTATCACTCATTCCCCTCTTCCAAGACTCTATAGAGATTTCATTTCTCAAAGATTTCACGACCGAGAAATCCTACTTTATCATATCTGTAGCCCGTGCTCTTCACATTCAGCATATATCAAGCATCTCCTTAGAGTCTATAGGACACTCTCAAAAGCTGTTCATGTTTCTTATGACTTTTTAAATGAGTTTAATCCTCGTCTCTCAAGACGGTAACAACGAACTCAATCATTCCTTTGGTACTTAATTTGACTATTATCAACTTCTTTCTACCAAGTGTCGAATCTTTCAACTATTCCTCGCACTTTTCACTTGAGAGCTCAGACCGTGGCTCTCTATCATCATGGGACTCCTCTAAGACCGCAAAACATCTTATTTATTCTTGTCACTTTTTTCTCGAGAAGCATTAGTGCTTTAACCTCTGAGTTCCATAACTCACTAAGGCGGCCTTATCCCAATTTCGTTCGTTCCACTGAACGTTAACATCATCCTGGAATTCAACATTAGCTACAAGACAGTCTCTTAGATTTTACTTTCAAGAATCATTCAAGTCCTGCGTCCTCTTTCTCAGTCTAGACGTTCCGTTTTAATATCAAGATAGTTAGGATCTTCTCCTTCTTCCACACTAGGGTCTCTTACCATGTGAGGGAAGCTATACACTTCAGTGACATTCTTTTATTTCAAATCCACCATGTCCTTCCTATTCCAAAGGACGTCGATCTTGGGATCTGCGCTAACGGCGATGTTTTAATCCAGAATTCAAATGTCTCCATGCTTTCACATTCTCCTTCTCGTAACTCAGTCACCTCGAGTGACAATATCTGTTCGTCCCTGGTCTCCACCAGGTCACTTGTCCAATGCTCCATTCAATTACTTCAAATCACTTTGCAAGTATTCTCTAAGCGATCTTTTCATTTACTAAATCATTTACTATAATCACAACCAGTCAGGACTATCAAGTCTGTTCACTTTTCTTTTCGTCAACAATCATTTCATGGTTCAATCGCCCTTTAAGAACAATGCCCTATTCTTTAGGGAACAACGACTCATGATTTCATTTCTCATGATTCCAATTCAATCAACCGATCTCATGAAATCATTAATCCTAGGCAAACTAGCATGTCGATTCTTCCTCGACCCTTTTCATAACAGAAAAGACGGACTACCCATTTTCTACCATGTGTCCTACGCCTAGGTAATCAACCATTTCTCGTAGGCACGCTCCATATCCATAATGAACATCTCTTTGCTCGTGACCCATGAGTAGGAGTTCTCTTATTCATAACTCTCTTGATCATTCTCCTCTTTTGTTGAGTCCCATCACCATTCCTCAAAATCATGAATAACAACTAGCCATAAGGTTTTCAAGTTCCAATCCACTTGAGGATTTACTTATCTTATTCAAGGGTCCTTGACCACCTTTCCCATATGCTTAAATGACCTTGAGAACTCCGTCTCACACTGGTCGATCATCTTCTAATCCTTGCAAAAGTATTAGGATCCAAACAACCCTTGCTCTTAGGCAATCCTAGGACAATACTTTCCATCGAATAACTTAACAGAGGTAGTCTAGGCAGATCTCATGCCTTCGAGGAAACCCTTCCTCTAGTGATCTCTCACCAATTATCAATAGCCTCTTAGGGCTAGTACTGCCAGGGTCACTTTCTTTCTTCAATGTACCCAAAACCTCCAAGGTTTTCTTATCACGATCCTCAATCCAAAGGAGTCTATTTCAACTTTTATTCTTCCGTCAAACTCAGTCAATCACATTCTTATTCACAGCTTCACGAGCTTTTCAAAACTCTCATCGTTCTTCCCACAAATTCGCTTTTCTCGTGAATGAAATAACTCAGAGTTACCTTTCTCGTGACTTCTATCACTTAAATTGTCAGCACACGCATTTGTCACCACAGTAACTTAGAGAATCATGGCAGTTTCTTCTCAAGCTTGCTTAAACAACAATTTCCTCATTTTCATTTAAAGTCCTCGCGACTCATTCAGCTCTTGGGCCTCGTACAATTAACAGATCGAGCCATATTCTCTTCTAAAACCCATACTCCAATCGCCCATCTTTACTCAATTCTCATGATCCATACTAGTTCCCGAATCTTCCATACCATGTATATTCGAGCCCAATGCTCTTCTACGACCATACCTTGGTCGTTCAACCTCATTAGGTTCTCATGTCACTTAAACCACTATGATTCTCCCCCCCCCCAGGAATCAAAAACTTAAGTCACCTACTCAAGTCTATCAGCCTCAGGCTGTCCATCTCAATATCTTTCACCGTCAACCAACCCTCTAATGGTTCTTAGACAATTCTCAATTAATTGCCAATTATTCGAGGATCCCAAATCATCCTTGATCGGCAATCATTCCTCAAGTCAGCCTTAACGAGGCAACTTCTCAACTAACAACCATTACTAGGCTAGTCTCAACTAGGCAACCATCAAACAAGCACTCAAGATAGCATTTCACTGAGTTAAAAGCTCATACTTTAAGCCTAGCGGCATCCGCCACTCTAGCATAATCATAACAGACTGTCTCATTTTCATCAGACATCATTCAATAGGTATAAACCCCATACGTCGTCTAACCGCTCAGTTATACCTTGACCAAGCCAATCACATGAGGCTAATCACATCACTTGCCTAACAGGCCCATCACAAACATCATTTTTCTTTTTCAAAGGGCATCCACTGTCAAGCACGAAGCTTTTAACCATGCCACTTATAGGCGCCATTACACATGTCACGCCACTTTCGATCATTCTTGATGAGGATCAATCCCGTGTCATACATTTCTTATCCACAATTGGACTCAACCTGATACCTAGACTTTCCCTTTCAAGTTATGACTTGGGTCATTCCTGCCTCTTGCCATCTTATAAGCTAGCCAGGAGCCGCTCCTTATCTGGACCTCTCTGTCCCGGCAATCACTCCCCGCCCACATCAGACCTGGCTATTGCAAGTTGTCCCAAGTCATACATCTACGAAGAAAGCCCCGTTCCACATGTTCCATACCATGTTTCAGTACAGTTTATAGGCATCCTATCAACTTGTCCCATACCAAACGACAGTTTATTAAGCTCAACAATGATAAGTTCATGCATGCACCCTCATCAACTTGCATTTCATAACCACAAACACGTATATAGCATGACTGTCCTCACCACTTGTCATGTCAAAATCGCCTTCAAATCAATTCCTATCCATTTAAGAGTTCTAATTCCACCAATGATCGTCACATCTTACAGATCAATTGCCTATATTCAACCATGCACTTCAAGTGGAGTCGTCAACTAAATCAAATCCATAAGTATTTGATCACAACTGGCCTTTTATCTAATATACCTTGTATACACCTCACCTCATTTCATCCAAGGCTGACAATAGCAAATGATAGCTAAACCATCAAGATATCACTAAATTCAAGCTTGAATCCAGCAATACTAGCTGTCTTTTTATAACTCATACTCCTCAAGTTGGGTCATTGACAAACCAATATCACAATCATACACTTCAATTGACCCTTCATTTATAATTTATTCTCTAGTAACCTCAAATTCAGGCTCATGACTCCTCAATTTCTATTCACTTCATTATGAGCCTTATTCCTATATCACTCAAGATCATCTCTTAATTCGGCACTATGACTATTAGAATACCTCACAAGTTCAAGCCTATAGTTCTCAAGATTCGGCAATCCATGTTTATTCCTCGAGGTCTTACTACCTAACTGTCCACAAGTCATCTCTCATTATCACTCCAAGTCTCAATCACATTGAATCGAGCTGACCCTGCTCTGATATCAATTAAACGGGGATGTCACACCCTAAATTCGACGAGCACGCGAGCATCACACCAAGCCGTTCCTTCGTGAAAGCTCCAGGATCCAATGGCCAATGTCTTACACGCTGAAAGAAGCGTGCATGCGGAAGCGATGCTAACTCCAATTTACAAGCAAAGCAATATCCGATGACTTAGGACACAATGGCATGCCTTTAATAAAGGTGAATCACACTTTTCTTTGTTACAAATCTAAATCCTCAATAAATCTAGTATTCAATTCTAAGGTCACAAAAGAGAAGTCTTCAATTTACTCTATCGACCTCGTTTCTATGCCAATCCATGGCAAACCCGGTTTTCTTCGTCAGGGACTTGAAAAAAAATGTTGCCCGCAACGGGATGAGATTGACATCTCAATAAGGTGGGTCCTAACCCTAGGTTAGGTCGACCGTTCACTCAGGCAGTCACATATCCAATAATTCAAACTCGTAACCATATCAGTCAATTCAAAAATAGATAACCACACACAGGTGGCAGGCATGCAAATATGGTATCATAATATACTCAAATGTTCATGCACGACTCATCCTGCCACCTCACCACAACCATCCTTTGCTTCTTGCCTCTTCTCATGCCCACGATTAGATCGCATCAGGCTTATCTCATGCCCACGATTAGATCACATCAGGCTCGGTCCGCGTAAACGCATCAAACCGTCATTGGTAACCTGCGTAAACGCATCAGGTTCTAATGAATCTCCAAGCTAATATCATCACCTCATACCTCCATCCCGCGAATAGATCGCATCAGGACCGTGGTCATCTTAACCTCGCGATTAGATCGCATCAGTACGCCACACAACATCAACCCTACCATGCGATTACATTGCATCAGGGTATCCACCTCCCGCCCCGCGTCTCATACGCCTCAGGACCTCGCCATATTGTGTTCAAGCCATACTTCTCAATTCAATTCACAAATAAAACAACAGGTGCAACTCATGCGCAATTTGAATTCTCATGGCATGTAGGACAATCAATGACATTCGACATGGCATATGATTTAAACTCAAGTATTAACAACCCCTCACCACTAATAATCTCCATCTTCTTCTCCCTCTTCATTCTACCGCCGGTGACTAGTTCTGGTCTCTCCGTTCGGCGCCGTCAGCAACTCCTTTCGGCCACCATCTGACTATTGGCTGACCACACCAACGAAGCCCTACGTCTTGCCGACATCCTCGAACAAGAATCGAGCCATTTGGGGCACCGAGGAATCTCGAGCAAGCATTTTCCTGGGAACCGACAAAATAGAACTCAACCGGAGGTAGGTTCGATTCCTAGTCCTTATAATGGCCGAAACATTGGAATTTTGGAGTCAATTTTTTTGGAAATCTAGTAGAGACGTGTAGGAATCTGTGATAAAAATTGAGGCTCAATTTGATGAAGTTTTAACCATTAACCGATCTTGTAAACCTTGCACAGAAACTGCCGGATTCTGACTTTGGAGGAACCGGCGACGTCCGACCAGTTTCCGGCAACCAGTCGACTTCAAATCTTTGGTGAGACCCCTAAACCCTTAGATAGACATGTTAAAAGGTGAGATAGCATTTAAATGATGAATTTAGGGGTAGATTAAAGACCGATTGTGTTCGGTTTGCACGAAACCAAGGAGGGCAGGTTCGGTTCCGGGTAAACCCGAACCTGTTGGGGGCTGGTAATGGTGATCTTGAATTTCAAATTGATGCTTATGACGTGTTTAGATGATGAGGGTTAAGTTATGGATTATTGGGGTTCATGGATTGAGGAATTAGGTATGAAAAATTGACGAATTGATTGAATATTCTAGGTGCGCAATGAATCAACCCTTGAATTGGTTTGGCCGAGACTTCAAGGTTGCAAGAAGGAATTATTGTGATATTAAATGCAAAGTAAGGGAATTCCTAACCTTATGCTAGGAAGATTGGACTCTATTGGGCGAGTCGGACGAGGTTAAGATGATTTTCTTGAGTTTAATTTGATTGGCCTTGTGAATGCCAAGAGAGTGTAAATGATTTGAATAATTGCACATACATGACTCTTGAGTATTGACCTCATTTTTATGTGTTTGTATCGCCTTGCATGCCATGAGTCTTTGAATTGTGCCTGAATTGCACATGTCGTCATGTATGGAAAACGAATTGAAAAGCATGGCATGAGCATGACATGACGAGGTCCTGAGAAGTGTGAGACGCGGGGGGGAGGTGGATACCTTGATGCGACGAGATCGCGGGGTGGAGTTGATGTTGTGTGGCGTCCTAATGTGAACTAATCGCGGGATTGAATTGATCACGGTCCTAATGCAAACTATTCGCCGGACGGAGGAATGAGGTGATGATTTTGGCCTAGAGAATCATTGGAACCTGATGCGTTTACGCGGGTTGCCAGTGGTGCCCTGATACTATCTAATCGCGGCGTTGAGATGGCCACGGTCCTAATGCAAATTATTCGCGGGACGGAGATATGAGATGATGAGATTGGCCTAAAGATTCATCGGAACCTGATGCATTTACGCGGGTGCCAATAACGGTTTGATCCGTTTACGCGGACCAAGCCTGATGTAATCTGATCGCGGGCTAGAGATTGAGGCAGACGAAGATTGGTGGATGTGGTGAGGTGGCAGGCCGAGTGTGCATGATCATCTGAGTGTGACATGGGGTCATCATTGCATGCCTGTCATTTACATGTTGTGATTTTATTAATTTGTGTCTGATATGCCTGTGAGTTTTAATGAGTTTGAAAATACTGAGAGGTACAACTGTCTAAGTGGACGGTCGGCCTAACCTAGGGTTAGAACCCACCTTACTGAGATTTATATCTCACCCCAGTGGGAGCTTAATTTTTCAGGTTCCAGGCGGAGGAAGCGTGAGCTTGCCAAGGATTGGTATTAGAAGAGATAGTTGACTAATTTTATTTAGAATGGATTTACCTTTTTGTGATGGTAGGGATTGTACTTCGGATTGGTGAATTAGGAATTGATCTTTTAGTAATTGGTTAATGAAACTTGATGTTTTCTTGTGTCATAAGTCATCGGGTGTTGTTTTATTTATATGATTGGAGTCGGCATCGCTTCCGCATGTGTGTTCCTTTCAATGCTTCGGACATTGGCCTTTGGTTCCTGGAGTTTTAAGAAAGGTACGACTTGCTGGGATGCTCGTGCGCTCGCCGGGTTCGGGGCGTGACAATGAGTCAAAGGAAGTCAAAGTCAATGAAGCAACCAATGGGAGGTTGCCAAGTGTCAACTAAATGAGAGGCCAAGCATTAAATGGACATTATTTACCCATCTTGTCTAATTGACCAAAATAGATTATTCGTGTGTAATGGACACTGTTCACTTCATTTTTGGCCAGCCACCTCTCCCACCATCTTCTTCTTCCTTCTTTTCTCTTGGCCAAATAGTGTTTTTCACAGATAGGAAAAAATCGACTCATTGTTTTGGCCATAACTTTGTCATTCAACTTCGGATTGAGGTAAAACTACCTCCATCTTAAAGCTTATCGTCTTGCCGTTCTAGGAAAGTATTATTTAACCCATCTGTTTGTCTCATAGGTCTGCTTGAGTGGGCAAAGGTCAAAATCTGACCCGATTTTGAAGAGACTATGTTTCTGGGAGCTTCCAGACTCTAAATGACCTAAACTTTTCGGTGAGGTCTTCATAACATCTAGTACTTGAATTGACTGATCTTTAGTTATAATTTTAATTGAATTTTGATGGGTATACATGGTTGATTTGTGGAGATTTTTACCGAGCAAATTCTGCCCATTTGAGGACTGTGAAGGAGCAGGGCTATTCGAAGGTCTTTGAAGTGTTGCTTTGCTTCAAATCTCTTGGTGAGCTCTCTAAACCCATAAATGAAGGTCTTAGAAAGTTTTTTTATGAAGAAATAAGGCTTGAAATTGAAATATGGCTTGATTGAACGGTTTGAACTCGAAACCAGTTCTGTTTTGTGGCAGGTTTTGTTAAGGGCTGATTAAGGAGTAATTAGACTTTAAATTAGCTCATAATGTCTTATAAGATGTGATGTGAGGTTTTAATGAGGAGTATGTGAAGTGGATTGAGAGTTATGAGTGAATTATGGGTAAAATTGATGCATGAACCCCTAAGTTGTACCTTGCCTTATATGTGATCATATGAACCGAACACATTGAGGGTTCGTGAGAGTGTTGATATGTGTTCAATTGATCAATGAAGCGTCTTGAATTGCCTATGGTATGGCTAATGAGAAATTGGGTTAAAGGAAGTGAAAATTCAATGACTTTTGATTCAAGATTGGTGAACCTTTCTAGGTTGACAAGGAATTCTTGGGGATTATATATTTGTGGACTTGAGAAGAATCAATTGGTGTGGAGTTTTGCTAATCAATCGAGGTAAGTGTTTCCTAAACCTTTATCTGAATGCTAGGACACTACTGGATAGAGTGGTCGAGTGGTTTGATTGCTTTATAAAGCTTATGCCTTGAATTGCTTGATTGTATAGTGCATTCTATGGTTTGAATGGCATAGCATGACAATTAGACTGTGATAGGCCTTGATGACATATTTGGCTATAAAGCCCTGTATTCGCGAATTGGCAATGATGCCCTGTTATTGAATTTGACTATAGTGTCTATAGTATTGAATTGGCTATAATGCCTATGTGTTATGAATAGGCTATGGTGCCCCAGCGATCGTTGGCTTGTGGCCTCGGAGATCGCGTTGGCTGTGAGTCCCTAAGATGATAAATGATTGTGAACCTCTGAAGTACTGATTGGCTTGTGGCCCCAATGATACCAATTGACTAAAAGCTTTGATGATGAAAGTATCGATTGGTCTGTGGCCTTAGTAGTACAACGACATCGATTGGCTTATGGCCCTAGTAATGTCAGGTGGCAAGAGTGTCAGAGAAGTGTATGGGTGAATGAGAAATTAGTGGCAGTTGTGTATCAATACATGTGCTTGTGCATTGAGCTTGAACCCTGAGATTGCATGTGATTAATTGTTTTACTTGACCATGCTAGCTTTGTTGATTTGCCCAATTTGGTGTTAGTTGCATAGTCTGGGGAGACTGGTGTTCAGGTCTAGGTTTAGGTTTCACTTATTGAGATCTATATCTCACCACAATGAGGGCTTAACTTTTTCAAGTCCCAGGTGAAGGAAGCCCGAACTTGCCATGGATTGGCATTCGAGGAAGTAGTTTTTTTTTTTTGGTCAAAAATTCGAGGAAGTAATTGATCAATTGTATTTAAGACGTTGGGTGATCTTAGAGACTGTGTATTGTTTAGTGGATTAGTTTTGATCATTTGAACGAATTGGGGTGTATTTCATAGGTTGAGAAGTGTACTATTTATTTTTGTCCTAAATCATCTTGATTTTATTTGTGCACGAAATAGTTTCTTGCTTCCGCATGCATACATTTTGAGAACATGAGGGCCGAAGGATCCTGGATGGCACAACTTGATTGCGGCGTGATGGGATGTTCGTGTGTTCGCCGGGTTCGGGGCATGACAGCTTGGATTTTTGAAGGGTCAATTTTGATGCCTCTGCTACTGACCATGAATCCAAGAAGTTTCCCTAATTTCGCCCCTAACACACGTTTGTTAGGGTTCAACCTCAACTTGTATTTTCGGAGTCGCTCAAATAGCTTCTGTAGCACTTGAATATAATCTTGTCATTTCTTGGACTTGGCGATCATGTCATTGACATATACTTCGATTTCCTTATGGATCATGTCGTGAAATAGGGTGACCATCGCCTTTTGATAAGTTGCCCTAGCATTCTTTAGTCCAAATGGCATCACTTTATAACAGAAATTCCCCCAAGGGGTGGTAAATGTAATTTTTGGCTTGTATTTCTATTTCATGAGGATTTGATTATATCTTGAGAATCCGTCCATGAATGAGAATCATTCGTACCCAGTTGTACTATCTACCAACATATCGATGTAGGGAAGTGGGAAATTATCTTTTGGGTTAGCTTTGTTCAAGTCCCGATAATCCATACAGATCCGGACTTTGCCATCTTTTTTCATAACAGAGACTATGTTTGCAATCTAATCTGAGTAAGGGATGGCTTTAATAAAGCCCACTCTAAGAAGTTTCATCACTTCTTCTTTGATTCTAACTTAGCTTTCATTCATCTGTTGCCTTGTCTCACGGGTTTAATATTGGGATCTGTGGGTAACACATGCTCCACAATTCTTGGATCCAAACCTGGCATATCAGCGTAAGACCATGCAAAAATGTCATGGTATTCTTTAAACAATTCGGTAAATCTGAGACTTTCAGCTGGGGACAGATGTCCACCAATCTTGACTTCCTTGACACCTGCATCACTACCCAAATTAATGACTATTGGCCCTTCCGAAGTAGGAGGTGTTGAATTTTCAAAGGCACTCTAATCTCTACGAATGGCTGCGTAACCTTCATCTATGTCTTCCTCAATATCGCAAGAGTAATCATCTTGGTGATCTGGTTCATTTGTTCACACAATGAACAAAAATCCCAAAAATAGGATCGACTAGTTGTTTGTGGTCAATCCTCAATTTTTGAGAATTTCTAGAATGTCTAGGAATTTTTCACAATTTCCCTACATTTTTTTGGGATTTTCGAGGATTTTCTAGCATTTTTTAGAATTTTCTAGAATTTTTCCTATTTTTTTATTTTTAAACCATTTTTGAATTTTTATTAATAAAAAATAATTCAGACTAGGTCAAACCGAGCCATTCGAGTAGGAACGCGGCCCAGACCATCCCCACGCAACCCAACTCCAAACGACGTCGTTCCGCCCTTTTTTATTTTCTGATTAATCGGATTTAATCCGTCAGTTCCTATTGAACACATGGCTGCTCTTCGGCCTTAGGATTAGTTGGCTGAAACCTATGGGTCAGATCAAAAGTCGACTACTCCTCAGCTGTCAGATCTAATTACTTAGATCTACGATCGCGATTGAACGACTCGGCTAATTCTCGACCATTCGATCAGATTTATTATTTTTTGAAATTCGATTTTTATTAACAGTTATAAAACTGATCGAGCGGTTACCAAACCAACACATGGCACAACCTAGACCGTTCGATCATCCAACAGATTCAAACCGAACTACAACGGCTCAGCTGACGTGGCTGCCACGTGGCTGCCACGTCAGCACATTTGACCAATTGACCGCCACGTCATCGTCTTATTCCTTGAGCATTCTTCTTCTGTGATGGACGGCCGAGAGACTCCGGCGATGATCTAACGGTGAAATCTCGACGAAATCGAGCAAAACTAATGTCAATCGACAAGTCTCAATGTTTCGCATCACATATCTCACAATCATACACTATCATTCTTGAAAAAAAAACTAATCAAGCTTTACACAGTTCAATTATGGCTAATCTAATCAAGCAACAGGGAGTATATTGGACTAATTCCTTCACATGATCACTTCTAAATGAGTTCAGAAGACTTACCTACAGGTCAGATAGACCTGGTAAGGTCTAGAATAACCTAGACAAGCTTCGACTAAATCGACAATGGTGACGAGGTTCGAATGCGAGGTTTGACTCGATTTCAATGCAATCAAAATGCAAAGCCATGCTTAGTGACGTCTTAAAGATGTTTTGCACGCATTAATCACAAGAATCGAAATCGAAATGAAGATCAACCATTAAAGATCAGAAATGGAGTTCGAAGGTTGACTTACCGTTTTTCGAGATCATAAGTGATGCGAGCTAGTGCAATCGACTCTGCAAAGCTCCAGCAAACTTCTCCAAGTGGAATTATGACTCGGTTTGGCCTGAATCGCCGTCACCGATCACCCACAAGCTGAACTCGAGCTCTTGACGACAGGGGTCGGAGAGCGAGTTCTCTCTCTTGTAGTCTCTCTCTATCGATTCTTTGTCCTCTAGAAACAGAATCAACCACCCCCTTGCTCTCGAAAGCCTCTAAAGGCCATATACCAATTTTCAATTTTTTGGCGCCGAACGGTGGGAGCTAACGGACTCCAAATGCCACGTGGCCATGCGTGCCATTTAGTCCAAACGGCACCGGAGACGGTGGGTAATTCCGTCAATTCATAATGGTTCTCCGGCGTGCACAAATAGATGTCCAATTTGGCCATTTCGTGAAAGTTGACTTTCACTACCAGCAGGTTATTGACTGTGACATTCTGATTTTTCCTGTCATTTCAAGACTCATTAATGAGAAAGTATGTAACAATGCATTTTAATCGTATCTCACTGGAATCTGATCAATCTCGAGTTGACTGACCAAAAGGGAAAAGTTAACGCGAGACAAGATACGTGAACCTAGGGAATTTGAATATAAAATGACACTTTGACCATAAGGATTGTCGAGAGGACATTTAGAGCTATAAAATGCCGATCTAAGAACGATTAAGGAATGCAATCCTGGCGTTATACGATTGGAGCGCGGGTGATGCCGCTAAACCAATGTATAATTTGCAAAAATTTTCTAAATCAAATAGTGATGATCGAGACCGTCGAAACTAGTGATAGACCCTCACAATTACATGACAACTAAAGTCACCATGAATTGATGAGCCCTAATTGTGATCTGAATCACAATGTCGATACGCGTAACGTCTGCAAAAGCCGTCCGTCAGTTTGAGATAGGCTGGAACCACGTTTGATGGAGAAATGATTTAGAAACGAGTCTCGAAATTAGAAAATGGAGAATCAAAAATTCCAACATTATAATTGGATTGGTCGTCGCCTTATCGAAGAAAATTAGAATTAGAAAAACGACGTTCCGGACGTCGGGGGTAAAATTATCATTTTGCCCCTTAAGCCTTAACATTGCATTTATAATTGGAAAAGGGCATTTTGATCACTGAAGCCCCTTTATAGCTGCCAAAAATTGAAGAAATTGAGAGCCATTGGATGAAGCATTGATTGACACATGGACAAGTGTCAAAGGATTAAGCCTTGATAGAGATATGAACACTTTTACCCTACCATTCAACCAAGTTGACCAAGCCATTGAAATATAAACCTCTCTCTCTCTCTCCTTGGTTGAATACCCCTTCATTCTACCGATCACCTTCTTCCTCTTCTTCTTCTTCACTTGCTACCGAGAGCCGCACCGCCGACCAGCCGTAGGCTGCCCGTTCGCTTGCTCCGATCGCTACCTCCGGCCACCGCTTGAACCCGAGCCAACCACCAGCCCCTTCCTCATCCTCTTACTGACATTCTTCAAGTGAAAGCAAGCCATTTGACCACCTGAGGACCTCCGGCAGGCCAATCTCCCGGAAGTCGACGGAAACCGTCGCAACTGGAGGTAAGCCAAGGTATAGGTTCATAGAACCCCGAAACCTTTGAATTTTTCAACCAAATTTTGTGAACGTCTAGGGGACTTGTAGACTGAGCATTAATAAAAAGTTTGGAGGAATTTGATTGAGTTTTGACCCCAAATAGGTCTTGTGTTTGAAGGACCAGAACTTATCGGTTGAAGACCCGAGGAACCGGCGCCGTTGAAGGACTTTCCGGCGTCGCCTTGGCTTCAAATTTTCGGTGAGACTTCCCAACCCTCAGAACTACATGTTAGCAAGTAGATTAGTGAATAAATTTAGGATTGAAGTTAGTTTAAGGGCTGAATAGTTGGGATATGCATAAAATCGAAAATACTCTGTTCGGCTCTGTGTATACTGATTATGTTGGAGGCTATTGGTTTTGGAATTGAGTCTCAAATTCTTAAGACATGCTAGGATGTTGATGAACATGTCAATAAGGTTTATGTTTCATGGATTGGCGAATTGAGCAAGAAAAATTGACGATTGGATGAATTTTTTTAGGTTGCGCTGTTGAGTTGTTCTTGGGCTATTTGGACCGAACCCTTGGAGTGTTTAGGTAGAGATTTTGTTGAATTAAGCTTGAGGTAAGGAGTTTCTAAACCTTGGATAAGAAGGTTGGACTCGATTGGGCGAATTGAGTCGAGTTTGATTGATTCTTAGAAAATTATAACGTGCTTGTCCAATATACTTCTTGAAAAGATATAGATGACTTGGATACTTGACAATGATTGAGCCATGAATTGATTGTCGCATTTTAATGTCGAATTTGATTGCCTCGCATGCCATAGGTGTGTGCTTCGTGCATTAGTTCGCACTTGGTTATGTGTTATGAATTGAAATAAACATGTGGCATGTTTGAGAAATGAGTGACACCCTGAGGCGTATGAGACGCGGGGTTATGTAGATGAATAGCCTGAGGCGCTGATGCACAGGGTTTGAATTGAATGGCACACTAAGGCGTATGAGACGCGAGGTTGAGATGGTCATGGTCCTGATGTGTTGAAACGCGGGATGGAGTTTGAGATGTGTCGACACAGGCCTGGAGTGAAATTGAAAACCTGATGCGTTTACGTGGGTTTGTCAATGAGATGGTCTTAAGCGTATTTACGCGGATCAAGCCTAAGGCGTTCTAAACGCGGACGTGTTAATGAGGAGGCATGGAAGGGTGGAAGGTCTGATTTGGCTTGGCTATGTGTGTTTAATTCTGATAATGTGTATGGTGCTAGAATTGCATACTTGACACTCGTTTTATTCGTATGTTATTTAATGACTGTTGAATGCCTCATGTGACTATTGTGCATTATATCCTTGATTGCAATTGCCTAAGTGTACGGTCAGCCTAACCTAAGGTTAGGACCTACCTTACTGAGATGTAAATCTCACCCCGACGTGGGACCCCATTTTCAGATCCTAGACCGTGATCATGTGGCCAATCAGATTTGGTGACTCGAAAGAGATGTCAGTAAATTTTGATGAGTTCTCGGAAAGATAGGGAACTGTATACGTTAGGAAATGCACTGTGATTTGGGTCGATGAGGGTGGAAAAGCTGGAAGCCTAATAGATATGAGGCCTGATTTAGGAAGGTAGGGGGTGTTTCTACAGGACCATTGAAGCCTGCTGAAGTACCCCGTGAGGTAATCCCCAACTAGTGTCATCTCGCTTGGTATTCAATGGAGGCCGAGGGGTCAGTAGCCGGCTCAAGAAACGTACCTAAGAGGACCCCAACCTTGGAGGACACAATGGAGGTTTGCTCTGAGACACTTTCGGAGTACGAGCCATCCGAGGATACCAAGAATACTGACGACTCCAGCAACTCGATTTAGGAGTTCCTACTTCTGGTCCGACGTTTTGATGGTGACCCATATGCCGCTTCTTTTGGAGATGATGATGGCCCTCTTTTGCACTTACCCCGTCACCACTGTTGACCAGCAAGTCTAGTTTGCCATGCTCTTGTATGAATATTTGGGAACTTATCTATTTTATTGGTATTCTCGTTACCCAGGTCCCCTTTTTATCATTGTACGAAGAAGTTGTTTATTATCGCTTTTGCTTTCTATCGATATGGTTCTCCTCTCGACCCATGTACATCCTGGGACCTTGAGAGAGAGTTTGTGCTTGCAGGGAGTTGCGCACTTATGGCCGGGGCGCAGGGAGTGATATCCCCGTTTACTTGGTATTAGAGCAAGGTCAGCTCGATCCAAAATAGATTGAGTATAGGAATGATAAGGAGAATTAAGTTGGGATAGGGACGGGTAGCAAGACCTTAGGAGACTTACTAGAATAAGGCTTAGCAAATGGTCTAGGCAGGATTGTGGTGATCTACGAGGATGAAGTTTCATGTTTAGCACTGAAAGTCATTTCTGGACTTTGGTCTGTTAAGTGAATGACATGACTAAATTTTGGTGAACCGTTGGAGTAGACGGAATCGAGGAATAGCCATGAACTGCTTATTGAAGTGCCTGTGGAATTTGTTGTGTGAAAATTCATTGTGATATGACTGTTTCTATTAAGGCATAGTTTGGTAGCTCTGGACTTAATTGGATGAATGAGTTATTAACTCCGTGATGAAATTGTGGTGGTCCAGGCTAAGTAGAAGCATATAAGAATGAGTAACCCGTCCAAGAGACTTAGAAGCCCCAAGAGAAGAGCCTCTAGTTAGAGGCCACCGGTAGCAGAAGACCCAAGAATGGATGGAGTACTGAGAGCGCTCAAAAGAATTGGCGACCTCATTGACATGCAGACCTAAGATAGGGATGCGACCATAGTCCAAGCGGTAGAAGCCGCAATAGTTGCCGTCAATGAAAATAATGGCGATGACGACTAGGGCAATGAGGCTGTGAATGCCCAAGAAGAAATTATTGTGGCCAGACAAATGGGCCAACTGGTCGAGCAGTTCATCAAGCTGAAGCCTACCTAGTTCGATGGGACTGGAGATCCCGAACTAGCACCGAGATAGATCGAGAAGGTGGAAAAGGCTTTTGGAGTGCTTAGGTGCACAGATGAGGAAAAGGTACTGCTGGCAGTGTATCAATTGGAAGGGACCACAAATGATTGGTGCGCTGCCACTAAGAATGAAATCTTTCCGGAAGAAACGGCCTTGACCTGGAATGCCTTTACTACTGCATTCAATGACAAGTATTTCTCGGAGACAGCTCGGGAAAGAAAGCAAGTTGAGTTCTTACAGTTGCGTCAGAATCAGCTGACCGTGGACTAGTATGAAGCTGAGTTCTCCAGATTATCAAGGTACGCACCCGATCGGTAGAGGATCCCCTAGAGAAGGCGCGGAGATTTCGGAACGGATTGAAACCTGAGCTTCACAACTAGATGATAGCCCTACATCTGAGAACCTACAAGGAAATCTATGAAAGGGGACAAATGATTGAGAGGGATCTGAAGGAGAGGAATGCCGCATCTGGATTGCGGTTTAATTCATTCATTGACAATCGCCAGATTGGTAAGAGACCAGTGGCTGGCAATAGGCGCTTCATCCCTCCAGTGAGGAAAAACATTGTGAAGCCACCAAACCCTATGAATTGGAGCTGTCGCCAAGCTGCGTATGCGTTGTTTGATCCCGACGCAACACACTCGTTTGTATCTTCTCAGTTTACTGATTTGGTTGATATGAAGTTAGAACCGTTGAGTGTGATTCTGCATGTTGCCACTCCGTTGAAAGATAATATGTTGGTTTCGTTGGGCTGTGGGGATTGTAAAATTGTAATTGGTGGTAGTAAAGAGAGTATTGATTTAGTTGTGCTGCCCATGTATGATTTCGATGTGATCATAGAAATGGACTAGTTAGGTAAACAGGGGGCAATAGTGGATTATGGTCGTAAGATAATTCGTTTCTACCCAGAAGGTCGCCCTAGATTCGAATTTGTGGTAAGTCGAGGAGGAACCTCGATTCCTTTAGTCTCGTCCCATGAAGTGATGAAATTGATGACTGAAGGATGTCAGGCGTACTTAGTCGCAGTTATGGACACGACTGCCGAGGAATCTAAACTAGAAAGTATCCTAGTAGCGCGTGAGTTCCCTGACATATTTCCCCAAGAGTTGCCAGGGTTGTCACTAGAGCGAGAGATAGAATTCGTGATCAAGTCAATTCTCGGAACGAAGCTGATTTCGAAGGCACCCTATAGGATGTCCCTATCCGAACTGAAGGAGTTAAAGGTACAAATGCAAGAATTGCTGGACAAAGGATTTATTCGATCGAGTGCTTCACTGTGGGGAGCACTAGTGTTGTTTGTAAGGAAAAAGGATGAGTTCTTGCGTCTATGCATCGATTATAGACAGTTGAACCAAGTGCCAGTGAAGAATAAGTATCCGCTGTCGAGAATTGACGACCTATTTGATTAATTGCAAGGAGCTGCGGTAATTGCAAGGAGCTGCGGTATCCTCTAAGATTGACCTAAGAATCGGGTATCACCAGTTGAGGATTAAGAGAGAAGACATACCTAAGACTGCTTTTAGGACAAGGTATGGTCACTACGAATTCACTGCGATGCCTTTTGGACTGACCAATGCTCCAGCCGCATTTATGGACTTGATGCATCGGGTGTTCACGGAATTCTTGGATAGATTCGTCATAGTCTTTATTGATGATATCCTTATCTACTCAAGGAGTAGCGAGGAACACGAAAAGCACCTGAGGATTGTTTTACAGACCCTGAGGGAGCACTCGCTTTACGCCAAGCTTAACAAATGCGAGTTCTAGTTGAATAAAGTGGCATTTCTTGGCCATGTGGTGTATGGGAAAGGGATTGCTGTGGATCCTACGAAGATTGAAGCTGTAACGAATTGGCCTAGACTTACTACGGTCACGGAAGTCCGAAGTTTCTTGGGATTGGCGGGATATGACAGACGTTTCGTGGAGAAGTTTTCGTCTATAGCCGTTCCACTAATAAGATTGATTAAGAAAGAAACGAGGTTCGAATGGACGGATAAATGCGAAAGGAGTTTCCAAGAGCTCAAGCATCGGTTGACAATCACACCAGTGTTGACGATTCCATCAGAACGTGAAGGCTATGAGATATATAGCGATGCTTCGCTAAAGGGACTAGGCTGTGTACTAATGCAACATGGAAGAGTAGTGGCCTACACGTCCCGACAATTAAAACCGCATGAGATGAACTATCCGACTCACGATTTGGAATTAGCAACAATCACCTTTGCTCTGAAAGTCTGGAGACACTATCTGTATGGCGAAAGGTTCCAGATTTACACTGATCACCAGAGCCTGAAGTATCTATTTTCCCAGAAGGAACTGAATATGAGGCAGCATCGATGGATGGAGCTGTTTAAGGATTATGATTGCGACATACTATATCATCCTGGGAAAGCGAATCGAGTCGCGGATGCGCTCAGCCATAAATCGAGCATCGCCTGTCTACTGGTGAAAGGGTGGTCGCTATTCGAGAATTTGAGGGATTCTGAGTTAAGGTCTGTCAATTATCCAGTTTGATGACCACACTGAGAATAGAACCTGAGGTCTAAGAAAGGATAAAAGCCTTGCAACAAACGGACCCAGAAATTCAGAAAATCCTGAAGATGGACGCGGCAAAAAGGAAACCAGAATTCCAAGTGTTAGATGATGAAATCTTGAAATTCCGAGGACGTCTATGCATGCCAAAGGACGAAGAACTCCGGGAAAGGATTTTATTAGAGGCTCATAGGAGCAATTATAGTATTCACCCATGAAGCACGAAAATGTATCAGAACTTACATCAACATTATTGGTGGAATGGGATGAAAGTGGATGTGGCGAAGTATGTGGCAAAGTGCTTGACAAGCCAGCAGGTAAAGGCCTAACACTGTAAGCCTGGAGGATTATTACAGCACTAGAAATTCCTGAATGGAAATAAGAGCATGTAACGATGGATTTTGTGATGAGACTCCCAAGAAACCAAAGAGACCACGATTCTATTTGAGTAGTCGTGGAGAGGTTAACCAAGTCCGCACACATCATCCCTGTACGAAAGGATTTTGCGATGGATAGATATGCTGAGTTGTATATGTGGCAGATAGTGAGACTACATGGAGTACTCGTGACGATCACATTAGACAGAGACCCCAAGTTCACAGCGAACTTCTAGAAAAGTCTTTAGGATACCATGGGGACTTGACTACAATTTAGTACGGCATACTATCCACAAACGGACGGACAATCGGAGAGGACGATTCAGATGCTCGAGGACATGTTACAAGCGTGTGTGATAGACTTCAAAGGTGGATGGGAGGATCGGCTGCATTTGGTGGAATTTGCATATAATAACAGCTATCAGCAGAGCATTCAAATGGCACCGTTTGAAGCACTCTATGGAAGGGCTTGCAGAACACTGATTTGCTTGGACGAGGTTGGAGAAAGAAGTATCACAGACCCAGAGTTCATAGGGCAATCGGTGGAAACGGTGAAGGTAATTCGGGATAGACTAAAGACAGCATAGAGTCGTCAGAAGAGTTATGCAGATAGACGACGTAAGCCTTTGGAGTTTCAAGTAGGCGATCATGTTTTCCTTAAGGTGACACCGATGAGAGGATTATCCCGATTTGGAAAGAAAGAAAAACTGAGCCCAAGGTATGTAGGTCCATTTGAGATTCTGGAGCAGATAAGGACCTTAACCTACAGACAGGCCTAACCGCCTAATCTATCCCAAGTACACAACGTCTTTCATGTGTCCATGCTAAGGAAGTATGAACTAGACCTGACACATGTGCTAGACCACAAGGTTATAGAAGTGGATGACAGAGTATCCTACGTGGAGAAGCTAGTTAGAATCGAAGACCGAAAGGAGCAAATTCTGAGGAATAAAACGATTCCATTGGTCAAAGTTGTTTGGGAGCACCATGGGACCGAACGCGCTATGTGGTAAAACGAGCAAACGATGAAGCGTCACTACCCCCATTTGTTTGAGTAACGGGTTTAATGTAAATTTCGAGGACGAAATTTTTGTAAGGGGGAAGAGTTGTAACATTCTGATTTTTCCTTTCATTTCAAGACTCATTAATGAGAAGTATCTAATGATGTATTTCAATCGTATCTCGCTCAAATCTGATCAATCTCGAGTTGACTGACCAAAAGGGAAAGGCTAACGCGAGACAAGACACGTGGACCTAGGGAATTCGAATAGGAAATGGTACTTTGACCATAAGGATTGTCGAGGGGACATTTAAAGCCATAAAACATCGATCTAAGAACGATTAAGAAATGCATTGCTAGCGTTATACGATTGGAGAGCGGGTGATGCCGCTAAACTAATGTATAATTTGCAAAATTTTCCTAAATCGAACAGTAATGATCGAGACTGTCGGAACTAGTGATAGATCCTCACAATTACATGACAACCAAAGTCGCCATGAATTGACGAGCCCTAATTGTAATATGAATCACATGGTCAATACGCGTGATGTCTACAAAAGCCGCCCGTCAGTTTGAGATAGATTGGAACCACGTCTGGTAGAGAAATGATTCAGAAAGGAGTCTCAAAATTAGAAAATGGAGAATCAAGAATTTCAACATTATAATTGTATTGGCCATCGCCTTATCGAAGAAAATTGGAATTAGAAAAATGACGTTCCGGACATCGGGAGTAAAATTACTATTTTGCCCCTCAAGCCTTAACCTTGCATTTATAATTGGACAATGGCATTTTGGTCATTGAAGCCCTTTTATAGCTACCGAAAATTGAAGAAATTGAGAGCCATTGAATGAAGCATTGATTGACACATGGAGAAGTGTCAAAGGATTAAGCCTTGATGGAGATGTGAACACTTTTAACCTACCATTCAATCAAGTTGACCAAGCCATTGTATAAACCTCTCTCTCTCTCTCTCTCCTTGATCAAATACCCCCTCATTCTGCCGATCACCTTCTTCCTCTTCTTCTTCTTCTCTTGCTGTCAAGAGCTGCATCGTCAACCAACCGCAGTCCACTCGTTCGCTCGCTTCGATCGCCACCTCCGACCATCGCCTGGACCCGAGCCGACCACCAGCCCCTTTCTCATCATCTTGCCAACATTCTTCAAGTGGAAGTAAGCCATTTGATCACCTGAGGACCTCCAGCCGGCCAATCTCCCGGAAGTCGACGGAAACCTTCGCAGCAGCAGGTAAGCCATGGTTTAGGCTTCATAGAACCCCAAAAACTTTGAATTTTTCAACCAAATTTTGTGGAAATCTAGGGGACTGACTGAGCTGTAGTAAAAATTTTGGAGGAATTTGATGGAATTTTGACCCCAAATGGGTATTGTATTTGAAGGATCAGAACTGATCGGTTGAAGACCTGGAGAAACCAGCGCCATTGAAGGACTTTTCGGCATCGCCTTGGCTTCAAATTTTCGGTGAGGCTTCCTAACCCTTAGAACTACATGTTAGCAAGTAGATTAGTGAATAAATTGAGGATTTAAGTTAATTTAAGGGCTGAATAGTTGGGATATGCACAGAACTGAAAATGCCCTGTTCGGTTCTGTGCATACCGATTATGTTGGAGGCTATTGTGTTGGAATTGAGTCTCAAATTTATCATTAAGACATGCTAGGATGTTGATGAACATGTCAATAAGGTTTATGTTCCATGAATTGACGAATTGAGCAAGAAAAATTGAAGATTGAATGAATTTTCCTTAGGTTGCGCGGTTGAGTTATTCTTGGGCTATTTGGACCAAATCCTTGGAGTACTTGGGTAGAGATTTTGTTGAATTAAACTTGAGGTAAGGAGTTTCTAAACCTTGGATAGGAAGGTTGGACTCGATTGGGCGAATTGAGTGTGAATTTGATTGATTCTTGGAAGATTATAACGTACTTGTCCAATATACTTCTTGAAAAGATATAGATGACTTGGATGCTTGACAATGATTGAGCCATGAATTGATTGTCGAATTTGATTGCCTCGCATGCCATAGGTGTGTGGTTCGTGCATTAGTTCGCACTTGGTTATATGTTATGAATTGAAATGAACATATGGCATGTTTGAGAAATGAGTGACACCCTGAGGCGCATAAGACGCGGGGTTGTGTGGATGAATGTCCTGAGGCATTGAGGCGCGGGGTTTGAATTGAATGGCACCTTGAGGCATATGAGACGTGGGGTTGAGATGGCAATGGTCCTAATGCGTTGAAACAGGGGACGGAGTATGAGATGTGACAATACAAGCCTGGAGTGAAATTAAAAACCTGATGCGTTTACGTGGGTTTGTCAATAAGATGGTTTGAGGTGTATTTACGCGGACCGAGCTTGAGGCGTTCTAAACGCGAGCGTGTTAATGAGGAGGCATGGAAGGGTGGAAGGTGTGATCTGGCTTGGCTATGTGAGTTTAATTCTGATGATGTGTATGGTGCCAGAATTGCATGCTTAACACTCGTTTTATTCGCATGTTATTTAATGACTGTTGAATGGCTCATGTGACTATTATGCATTATATCCTTGATTGCAATTTCCTAAGTGTATGGTCAACCTAACCTAGGGTTGGGACCTACCTTACTGAGATATAAATCTCACCCCGTTGTGGGATCCCATTTTCAGATCCTAGACCGTGATCATGTGGCCAATCAGGTTTGGTGACCGGAAAGAGATGTTAGTATATTTTGATGAGTTCTCGAACGGAAAGGGAACTGTATACGTTATGAAATGCACTGTGGTTTGGGTCGATGAGGGTGGCAGTAGTTGGAAGCCTCATAGATATGAGGCCTAGTTTAAGAAGGTAGGGATGTTTCTACGAGACCATTGAAGCCCACTGAGGTACCCCGCAGGGTAATCCCCAACTGATGTTATCCCGCTCAAGATTCAGTGGAGGCCGAGGGGTCAGTAGCCGGCTCAAAGAACGTACCTGAGAGGACCCCGACCTTGGAGGACACCGTGGAGGTTTGCTTTGAGACACTCTCGGAGTACGAGCCATCTGAGGATACCGAAGATACTAACAACTCTAGCAGCTCGACTTAGGAGTTTCTACTTCTGGTCTGACGTTTTGATGGTGACCCCGATGTCGCTTCTTTTGGAGATGATGATAGCCCTCTTTTGCACTTACTCTGTCACTCCTGCTGACCAGTAAATCTAGTTTTCCATGCTCTTGTATGAATATTTGGGAACTTATGTATTTTATTAGTATTCTCGTTACCCAGGTCTCCTTTTTATCATTGTACGGAGAAGTTGTTTATTATCACTTCCGCTTTCATCGATATGGTTCACCTCTCGACCCATGTACATCCTGGGACCTTGAGAGAGAGTTTGTGCTTGCAGGGAGTCGTGCGCTCATGGCCGGGGCGCAGGGCGTGACATTGACCATCCAATTCCGCCTTGCCCCGTCGACCATTGATGTCGCCACCGATCCTAATCGATGCGTCTCCTCCTGAAGATTAAAACCCCCATCATATATCTGTCGATTGTGGTTGATTGAACCTTCAATTTGACCTTCAAAGCTCGGCCTGTCACTGTTCACCTGCACAAGTTCTTGGGGAAGAAGATGGCACTATTTGGATCGGTTCGACTGGCCTGACCAGTTAGAACTGGTTCTGATTCAATTTTCGAAATTAATAGCAATTTGACTGGAAATTTTTACAATTAAACCTCATAATCGAATTTGGGGCCTGAATATTATCTAAAAATATAATTTTGCCTAAAATTTCATGTCAATTACTATGATACCCCCAAATTTTCATTTAATTGTAAATCAAAAAATTATGCAATTAATGGCTCAAACGGTCAAATTGGACCAAACCACCTATGTCAATCGATTTAGAATGATGAAATATATTGGACAATGGCTTCAATTAGCAAAGGTAGCCCTTGACATGAAAATAATTTCAATTATGCCCAAATTCAAGGATTAAATTGCAATAAAGTATGCAATTTTGCCCAATTCATGCAATTGAATAATTTTTGCAAATAATTGGACTAAATTGCAATGAAGGACAATTAGATTGAATGTCAAGACCCTAAAATGCCAAAATTACAAATTAAAAGACTTAACTGATATTTTTTTACAAAATTCAATCATACATGTAACAAAGGAACACATAAAATTGAACTTGAACTTGGACTTTTTATGAGGTCAAAAATACAAGGAAATTAAAAGAAAAATATTGACTATTTTTCCATGTGACCTCAAATGCTATTATTTTTCTTGAATTTTAATCTATTTTCCTATTTTTTGAAAATATTTAAAAAAACGAAAAATAAAGGAAATTATTTTTTGTTCAACAATGGTTCCTTAGGCTTGGCCAAGGCTTCCAAAGTTGATTTTATAATTTTTTAACTTTTTATGAATTTCTTTTAATGTTTCAAAAATAAAATGAAAAAGACTTATCGAAAATTAGGTGTTAACATGCTTTCATTGAAAGTCTACCACCGTCTTGAAAAGATTTCAAGAATTATCTCAAATGTGAGGGTGAGAAATGTTATGTATAATGGTAAGACAACTTCTCTCTAGTGAAATTATCACAATTGACTATGTGAAGTCAAAGGATATTGCGGATCCATTAACAAAACGCCTACTTAGAGAGATGGTCGTGGAAACATCAAGGGGAATGAGTTTTAAGGTCATAAATAAATCATCATAGCGGAAACCCTACCCATTTGACTGGAGATCCCAAAATCTAAGTTCAAAGGGACAACCAAGTTATGAAGGCAGTGTAGAGTACTGTGAATTTTTATATTCATTCTTATATATAGACAGTACTAATATGTGAAGGTTAAATATAAGCTTTAATGATTCTGAATCGAGCATATGATATACTGCATATTCAGAAATCACCTATGTGAATGAGAAGTGAGGATGGCTTTTGTGAGAATTGAAAAGGCCGAATTCTCTAAAGCACTCATGAGACCATGTGATATTCATGGCCACAACGAACACAACAGTGAGAACCAAATTTGTTTAATAGATAGTTGTGTGATTTTTATTGTTTAAGCTTATACTAAAAATCGACAGTTCAAAGACATCAAGCCTACTGATTGACCGAGTAAGCCCGATAGATATCACTAGGGAAAGTTCAAAGTTTCAGACTACTTATCTCGATGCAACATTATCTCATGGAATATTCGCACATTACATGTCATGCATTCATGGAGAGTTTTGATAATTGAACTTCTCATTCATGTGGGGAATTGTTAGAACTTTTTCGCAAAGTCCCATAAGAAGTTGAATGAGAAATGAAGAGTTGTTTCGGTTCGTAACCCTTCATCGATGAAACGGTACAACATCGTAACATTTCGTCGAAACTGTACGACTTCGTAACGTTTCATCGAATCCTTTTGATGAAATCGTGTCTTTTTGTCGACAAACCCTTTTGACAAAGCCATATGTCTTCATGACTCTTCGCTTCAGTCTCTATAAATAGAGCATCGACCATCGCATTAAAAACAAGCATCAGACACGAGCATTAGATATAATCATATGTTCATAATTCATTCATCATCGTCATCATTTTGTGCGACTATTCCGCATAATTGTGTTCGAAGGTTTCTTTTGAAACAAGTGCCAGTTTCGAGGAAATACGATACGTTCTATCTTGGGAGGTAATTGTCCAAGAACTATGGGTATCGGTTGAGAGGATAAATTTATCTTAAGGACACAACGTTATTTCGTTGGGCTTGAATCATTCATCTGCATTCAGATTACTTATTTTCGATTGGTTTCAAGTTTGTCTATTCACCTGTTTTTCATATACGAACTACAAGTCATGTAATATGCGACAACGATCTTAATATATGAACCACTACCATCTTAATGGACAACAAATCTTGTTAGAGAAAAGCTAGACTTACATGATCAAATTCATGTGTATACCATCTCTAGTGTTCTGAAAGCTGGGAGCGATATGTCGTGTGCGGAGGTAATGCAAAGTGTTAAACTCTTGAAAAACAGACCACTTTGATCTTTTGATCGAGCTGTTACAATGTTCTATTGGTCAGCATGATCTTCTTGGGCTCTGAGTTCCATTATCGGATCTCTTTATATTTCTAAGTTGACCCGAACAAAGAGTGGGTTTACGACTAGAACCCTATCAATGTTTGATCACTAGCAGCTGAGGAAAGGGTGAGATGGTGACTGCTCAAGAAAAGGCACAATAAAATCCGAAAAAAAAAAATCACATCAAAATTGCACTCAATCTCGTCCTCATCCATTTTACTTTCACTTGCCTCTGCTTCTCAATTTGTCCGACACTGGATGGTCAGATGCTGCGAATGATACATGGACCCAGAAGTTTCTGAGGCACGGTCAAAAGGTTAGGACGAAGAAGATTATATTTCCAATCCCCCGCTTTCTCACCAATAACATCATCACAGCTTTGCAGAAGAAGGGGGAGCTGCTGATGAGTAAATTTGTCTCTTCACTTAAGAATGCTCTGGATTAGTCATGTAGGCTGTGGAAATAGATCCTCCCTTGAATCATTGCAGTAAATCTGCACTAATTGATTGTTTCCAAATCAATATGGTAAAGAAGTGGTTCGTATTGGCTAACAAAGTTGACAAAAAGTAAGAATAAAGAGCTTAAAAGTCTCATTACAAGAAGATGGAGCAGATCAAATTATTCCAAGTCCATATGGATTTTAGATGAGAACTGTTAGCTGGAGACTGAAGGAATTCATGACTGGTGTTCCACAATTCATGGTTGCTGTATCCATGCCATCTGAAAAATGGCTTTATGAAAGAAGACTTTCTATTTCTTGCCAGTGTTTTGTGCACTTTGTTCACTAGACTGCGCATGCTTGAACATGAAAGTTCCCATCGACCTTCTTTTGGAAGGGACAATAGAGAAACTTACTTAAAACTTTAAAATGTCCGAAGCATGTCGTTCCACTGTGGTACAATCTTATTTGTGGTCAAACCATTGCGACATTGATTTCAGGAGGTCAAACCATTGGTACAGTCTTACTTGTGGTCTTCCATTTATTTCAATTTTGAAGAGGTTGGATGCTTTGAAATCTTATGTCTTAATTTTTTTTTTCTTTACAACCTAAAATTTCTGCCGCAAAGGGTGATGGGTTTCATGAGATTTGTGATCCTGAAGGGTATTGAACTGCAAAATTTCTTTCCTTGAATCAAAAGGACGGTCAATCTGACCCATTCGTGACCTCAAATTAGACATGGCTACGGGTCGATTTGGGCCCGCAACCAGCCTGTGGACTAATCATAATTGGTCCGTTGACCGGGCCCTCTATGTTTCGAACTAGAGCTGGAACTGGCATGGCACCTCACGGGCCGATTGCAATTCCTCAATTTGTCAGAACCAGCCCGAAACCCCTTATAGCTGTCGGGCTAGGCCATAATAATAATAATAATAATAATAATAATAATAATAATAATAATTAAGGAAAGATCCAACGGTCATTTTGACTGTTGCTTGCAATGGCACTTGCCCCTGTTTTTTTTTTTCTCTTAATAACATTATATCTTAAATTTTCTATAAATACCCCTTCCCCTTTTAGTTTTTCCTCACAATTTCTTACAATTTTTCTCAATTCTCTCATTTCTCTCAATTCTCTAAATCCACTTAATTCTTTCCATCCCGGCTCAATTCTCTCAATTTTCTTAATCGGCTTTTTGCTCAATTCTTTAAAAAAAAATGGCAAATGGAAGCAGAATTGGTGGCTAGGGAAAGAGCCCGATGGGAATAAAGGAATCCGGTTGTCCACAACCTCATCAATATAATTCTCGTGAGTTTACATATTGGGTAGACGATGAAGATAATATCAACTATATTCCTAACGTCTAGCACGTCTCAATACAAGAAAGTTTCCATCCTTCTACCAGTGTCGAAGAAGCGTTTACAGCAAAGGAGCTAGAACGGCAGACCCAAGAAGGTACATCCAATTTATGATAACACTTCATCAAGGTACATGTAGGCAGAGACAAGTATAAGCTAAACTGTAAATATTGTACGAAATCATACAATTTTACTAAAGGAAACGACTATGAAACATATCGTCGGCATCTGACGCAAAAACATGCAACGCAAGTGGGGATCGACACCAGCCAACAACAAAGTTTCGAGTACGTCAATCATAACAATTCTCCTTTATTTCGTTACAATGATCACTTTTATAAAGAAACATTAGATGAATATGTTGCCATTGAACATTTAGCATTTATTACTGGTGAAAAATTTGGTTTGAATTATTTGATAAACACTGGATGTACTCCGCAAGCAAAACATATTCTGAGAAATACTCTTAAACGCGAACTTTTTAAGATTTATAAAAAAAAAAAAAAAGGTTTGACAAACTTTTTTACTGATTTCAATGGACGTGTGCATATAAGTAGCAATATTTGGAGTAATCCTTGGCAAATTCATTCGTATATGGGTATTACATGTCATTGAATAGTTAACGATTGGAACTTTTAAAAAATAGTTTTTGTATTTCGAGTGTTTAATGATAGGCATATAGCCAATAATATTTATAGAATAATTAGAAAAAATTTAGAAGAATATAATTTGATTAATAAATTATTTTTCAATTGATTTTGATAATGCTGCGGCAAATACTACTTCCATTCTCAAGTTAGAAAATATTCATAAATCATCTTTTGGAGGATAATTTTTTCACATTAAATGTGTTTGCCATATTTTAAATTTATGTGTACAAAACGATTTATGAACTCTTGAGGCTTTTCTTACCCCAATAAAGAGAGTAATTAAATTTTTATGGAGTCATCCCCAATTTATGAAAGAATGGAGCAAATTTTATAAACAAAATGGAAGAGCACCAAAAAAATTTCCAAAAGATATTCCGACTCGTTGAAATTCTACCTACGAGTTGCTTAATCAATATTTTGCTTATAAAATTTTATTATGGGCGTTTATTTCGAATAATATTTCTGAAATTAGTTTATTGCTGCAAGAGTAGGATATTTACAAAATAATTTAGCATTTTTGAAATTTTTTAATGATACTACTTGTACTTTATCTGGTATTTATTATCATATTACATATTTATTTTCAATAAAGTATGTTAATATTGCTGGTGTTTTTTGTGATTATGAAAAAGATATTGAATTAGCTCTGACTATTATAGCGATACGAGAAAAACGGTTAAATTAAAATTATATTATTTCATTTGTTTATTTGGTTGCTATTTTTTTCGATCCACGTACTAAATTAGATGGTTTATATGATTATCTAAAGAATTATTATTATAGTTGTTTACATTTGAATGAAGAAGTAGATATTAGAACTATACAATGAGAGGTTAAAGACGTTATAATAACATTATATAATGAATTTTGTATCATATATAGTTTAGGTGATAGTGGATCTTTCCAACTTAGTACCTCACAAAACGAGGAGAGTGGTAAGCTTAGTAGATGGTACAATCTGCTCATTAGTAGGCAAAAAAGACAAAAAGGAGCAATAATTAATATTTACAAATTAGAAAACCATTTAACCACTGCTTTCGAGATCCGTGGTTCCGAACACGACGTGGATTTCAGAATTCTAGAGCGGTTGAAGAATCACTCAACCCAATTTCCAACTCTCGCTCTCATCGCAAGATAGATGATAGAAACCCCTTCCTCAACAGTTGCAGTTGAATAAACATTTAGCCTTGGAGGATTAATTTTGGACGATCGCCGTTCAAGATTAAATATGGATGCTGTGGAGGTTCAAGCTTCTGTCAATGATTAGATAAAAATTAGATTTCGACAATAAGAGCTGGATCTAGATGATGAATTCTTCAATGATAATGGTGGAAATGTCACCGCTACAGATACCACAACAAGTAGCAACGATTGATGATGAGGTAAGTTGGAGTTATCAAAAGTACAAGAACTACATGAACTTTGATTCTTCTATTCCCAAAAAGATATATAGACGCTTAATGATAACTCATTAAGTTGAAGCTCCTTCCCCCTTTCTTTTTTTTCCTCGAAATTTGATTACAATATACAATTTGATTAAAATTTATAATTTTTTATTTAAAAAATTAAATTTAAAAATTGAAATCAGAACCGGCCCTTGAGTTGGCCTAGAACCGAAATCCCCCTTCAAGGGCAGGTTTCGATTCAAGCATTGTGACATTCTGATTTTCCTGTTATTTCAATATTCATTAATGAGTAAGTATCTAGCGATTTATTTCAGTAGTATCTCGCTCGGATCTTATCAATCTTGAGTTGACTGACCAAAAGGGAAAGACTAACGAGAGGCAAAGTACGTGGACCTAGGGAATTCGAATAGGAAATGACACTTTGACCATAAGGATTGTCGAGAAGACATTTAGAGCCATAAAAGGCCGACCTAAGAACAATTAAGGAATGTATTGCTAGCGTTATATGATTGGAGCGCGGGTGATGCCGCTTAACCAATATATAATTTATAAAATTTTCCTAAATTGAACAATGACAATCGAGACCGTTGAGATTAGTGATAGACCCTCACAATTATATGGCAACCAAAGTCGCTATGAATTGACGATCCCTAATTGTGATATGAATCACAGGGTCGATGCGCGTAATGTCTACAAAAGCCGTCCGTCAATTCGGGATAGACTGAAATCGCATTAGATAGAAAAATGATTTAAAAACAAGTCTTGAAATTTGAAAATAGAGAATCAAGAATTCCAACACTACAATTGGATTGGTCATCGCCTTATGGAAGAAATTTGGAGTAAAAAAAACAACGTTCCGGATGTCGGGGGTAAAATTACCATTTTGCCCCCAAGCCCTAACCTTACCTATATGATTGGATGAGGGAATTTTGTCATAAACCACACCCAAGGCTATCGAAAATGGGGAGAAACCATAGCCATTGGATGAGCATTGATTGACCCCTTGGACAAGTGTCAATGGATTAAGCTTTAAGTTGATATAATCATTTTTAACCTACCATTCAACTCAAGTTGACTCTTGATAATTGAATAAACCTCTCATTTTCTTTCTCACTTGGCCGAATAGCCCCTCAATTGCCAGTCTTCTTCTTCTTCTTCTTCTTCTTCTTCTTCTTCTTCTTCTTCTTCTTCTTCTTCTTCTTCTTCTTCTTCTTCTTCTTCTTCTTCTTCTTCTTCCCATGCTGCCGAGAAGCCCCATCACCCGACAAGATTCTACAGCCGCCGTCGCCACTTCTGACGGCCATCTCCGGCCACTGCCTGGACCCGAGCCAACCACCTGCTGCTTCCTCATCCTCTTGCCAACGTTCTCCAAGTGTAAGCAAGCCGTTCAACCACCTGAGGAGCTCCGACCGACAATCTCCCGAAAGTCGATGGAAATCGTCACAGCTGGAGGTAAGCCATGGTTTAGGCCTCATAAGGCCCCGAAATCTTAGATTTTTTCAACCAAAATTTGTGGACATCTAGGGGACACATAGATTGAGCTGTGGTAAAAAGTTTGGATGAATTTAATGGAGTTTTGACCACAAATGGGTCTTGTGTTTGAAGGGCCAGAACTGACTGGTAGCAGACCCGGAGAAACCGGCGTCGTTCAAGGACTTTCCAGGGTCACCTTGACTCCAAATTTTTGGTGAGACTTCCCAACCCGTAAAACTACACGTTGGCAAGTAGATTAGCGAATAAATTAAGGGTTTAAGTTAGTTTAAGCGTTGTTAAGTTGGGATATGCACAGAACCGGGTGAGCTTTGTTTTGGTTCTGTGCATACCGATTCTATGGGAGGCTGTTGGTGTTGAAATTGAACTCAAAACTCATCGTTGAGAAGTGTGAGGATGTTAATTGATAGGTCCATGAGGTGTATGTCTAGTGGAGTGATGATTTGAGCAAAAAAAATTGATAATTGGATGAATTTTCTTAGGTTACGCGGCTGAGTTGTTCTTGAGCCATTTGGACCGAATTCTTGAGGTGCTTGGGAAGGAATTTTGTTGAGTGAAGCTTGAGGTAAGGGGATTCTAAACCTTTGATAGGAGGATTGGACTCGATTGGGTGATTTGTGTACGAATGGATCGATTCTTGGAAGATCATAATGTGGTTGTCTAATGTATGTCCTAGAAAAATATAGAGGACTTGATTGTTTGCCAATGCTTGTTTCAAGAATTGATTGTTGCATTTGCATATCAAATTTAATTTTCTCGCATGTCATGGATGTATCGTTCGTCGCATGGGTTGCATTCGAACATGTGCTATGAAATGAAATGAACTTTTGGCATGTCGAAGAAGGTGTGGCACTATAAGGCGTATGAGACGCGGGGTTGTGTAGAGGAATGTCCTGAGGCGCGGGGTTTGAATTGAATGGCACCTTGAGGCGTACGAGACGTGGGGCTAAAAGGACCATAGTCTTGATGCGTTGAATCGCGAGACGGAGTTGAGATGTGTCAACACAGGCTTGAATGAGATTGAAAACATGATGCGTTTACGCGGGTTTGTCAATGAGAGACGGTTTGATGCGTTTACGCGGACCGAGCTTGAGGCGTTCTAAACGCGGGCATGAAAATGAGGAGTCAGGAAAGGGTGGAAGGTGTAATATGGCTTGATTATGTGTGCTTGAACTTAAAGACGTAATAAGATGCCTTGATTGCATGCTTGACATCCATGTGTTATTTTGTGATAGTTGAACGCCTCTTGTGATTTTGTATTAATTGTTCGTGATTGTATCTGTCTGAGTGGACGGTTAGCCTAACCTAGGGTTAGGACCCACCTTACTAAGATGTATGTCTCACCCCGCTATGAGACCCCATTTTTTTTCAGATCCTAGGCCTTGAGGATGTGGCCAATCAGGTTTGGTGACCCAAAGGATATGTCTGTATATTTTAAGGAATTCCCTGACGGATAAGGGACCGTTTATGTCAAGAAGTGTACAATCATCTGGGTAGATGAAGGTGGTAGTAGCTGGAAGCCTCACAGGTATGAGACATGGTTTAAGAAGATAGGGGACGTTTTTACAGGGCCGCTGAAGCCCACTAAGGTGCCCCATGGAGTGATACCCAGTTGGTGCCATCCCGCTCGAGATTCAGTGGAGGCTGAGGGATCAGTCGCTGGCTCGAGGAATAACCCTGAGAAGACCCCGACTCTAGAGGACACCGACGAGGTCATAGTGATCGAGGCTATCGAAGACGATCTGGTGGAGCCATCAACTGACGAAACGATGGAGGACACCGTAGAGATTTTTTTGGAGACCTTCTCAAAGTACGAGCCCACTGAGGAGGCTGAGGACTCCAGTAGCTCGACCTAGGAGTCTCTACTTTTTCTGGTCTGACATTTTAATGGTGTTCTCGACACCTGCTTCTTTTGGAAGACTGATGCTTGTCCTTTGTGTTAGCCTTGCCTCCCTACCGACCAGTATGTTTAGTTTGTCATGCCTTGTAAGGGTAATCGGAAGTTTATGTATTATTGGTACCCTCGTTACCCAGGTCCCATTTCATATTTGTACGGACGAGTTTTTATATCATTGCTTCCGCGTGCTTTCTATATGATATATCTCTCGACCTATATGTGAATCCTGGGACCTCGAGAGATAGTTTGTGCTTGCTGGGAGTCGCGCGCTCGTGTCTAGGGCGTGGGGCGTGACATCCCCGTTCGCTTGGTATCAGAGCAAGGTCATCTCGATCCAAAATTGATTCATGATTGGAGTAACGAGGAGGATTAAGTTGGGATAAGGATGGGTAACGAGACCTTAGGGAACTGGTTAGGATAAGACGCGGGTTGCATGGCATACGACTTGGTGCATATGATTGGCATTTAGCTTTGGCAGGATTGTGGTGATGTAAGAGAATGAAGTTCCATGCTTAGGGTTAAAAGTCATTTTGGGTTTTGGCCTGTTAAGTGAATGGTCATGGCTTGTTTTTGGGGAACCATTATAGTGAACGGAATTGAGGAACGGCCATGAACTGCTTATTGAAGAATCTGTGGAATTTGTTGTGTGAAAGGTTGTTGTATTGTAACTGTTTCTATTAAGGCATAGTTGGTAGCTCTAGACTTGGTTGAATGAATGAGTACTAACTCTTTGATGAAATTGTAGTGGACCAGGCTCAGTAGAAGCGTATAAGAATGATTAATCCGTCTAGGAGACCCGGCAGACCTAGGAGCGGAGCCTCTAGTTCAAGACCACCTATAGCAGAGGACCCGAGGATGGACGGAGTATTGAGAGCGCTTGAGAGGATTGGCGACCTCATCGACAGGCAGACCCAAGATAGGGATGTTGTCATAGCCCAAGTGGTAGGAGCCGCAATAGCTGCCTTCAACGCCAACAACGGCAACAACGGGGGCAATGGAAACAATGGCGATCACGACCAGGACAATGAGGCAGTGAATGCCTAGGAAGAAATTGTTGTAGCCAGGTAGATGGGCCAACTGGTCGAGCAGTTCATCAAGTTGAAGCCGACCCAATTTGACGAGGCTGGAGATCTTGAACTAGCACCGAGATGGATCGAGAAACTAGAGAAAGCCTTTGGAGTCCTAAGATGGACAAACGAAGAGAAGGTACTATTAGCGGTGTACCAGCTGGAAGGTATTGCAAATGACTGGTGGGCTGCCACCAAGAATAAAGTTTTTCCAAAAGGAACGACCATGAGCTGGAATGCCTTTACTACAACATTCAATGATAAGTATTTCTCGAAAAACAACTCGAGAAAGAAAGCAAGTTGAATTCTTGCAGCTGCGTCAAAATCAGTTGATCGTGGATCAATATGAAGTGGAATTCTCTAGGCTATCAAGGTACGCACCCCGATCGGTAGAAGATCCCCTAGAGAAGGCGCTGAGATTTCGGGATGGACTAAGACCCGAGCTTCGCAACCAGATAATAGCCCTAAATCTGAGGATCCACAAGGAAATCTATGAATGAGGGTAAATGATTGAGAGGCACCTAAAAGAGAGAAATGCCGCATCTGCATCGCGGTTTAATTCATTTAGAGACAATCGCCAGATGGGTAAGAGACCAGTGACTGGCAATAGGTGTTTTGTCCCTTCGGTAAGGAAGAACATTGTGAAGCCGTCGAACCCCACGAACTGGAACTATCGCCTCTGTGGCAGAAGGCATGGTAATGGACCATGTCCAGCAAGAATTGGAGCATGCTTTAAGTGTGGTCAAATGGGCCACCAGATGAGGACTTGCCCGAACCAAACTCCAGCAAATCGACCTCAAGGGCAGAGACCGCGGACTGAACCGTCGGCTACCACTCCTCAGATTGATCAGAATCGACCCCCAACTCAGGGGAGAGTTTATGCAGTAGCCTGCATGGAGGTAGAACAAACGCCAGGCGTGGCCACAGGTACAGTTTATTTGTGTGACCAAGCTGCATACGCTTTGTTTGATCCTGGCGCAACACACTCATTTGTATCTGCCCAGTTTGCTGATTTGGTTAATATGAGTTAGAACCGTTGAGTGTGATTCTACATGTTGCCACCCCGTTAAAAGATAATGTGCTGGTCTAGCTGGGTTGTGCGAATTGTAAAATTGTAATTGGTGGTAGTAAGGAGAGTATTGATTCATTCATGTTGCCCATGTATGATTTTGACATGATCGTAGGAATGGATTGGTTGGGTAAACAGGGGGTTGTAGTGGATTGTGATCGTAGGATAATTCATTTCTATCCGGAAGGTCATCTTAGCTTTGAATTTGTGGAAAGTCGAGGAGGAACCTCGATTCCTTTAGTCTTGTCCCTTGAAGTGACGAAGTTGATGACTGAAGGATGTCAGGCGTACTTAGTTGCAGTTATGGATATAACTATCGAGGAGCCTAAACTAGAAAGTATCCCGGTAGTGTGTGAGTTTCCTTATGTATTTCCCCAAGAGTTGCTAAGGCTGCCACTAGAGCGAGAAATAGAATTCACGCTTGAGTTAGCTCCCGGAACAGAGCCGATCTCAAAGGCACCCTATAGGATGTCCTTATCAGAACTGAAAGAGCTAAAGGTGCAGATGCAAGAACTACTGGATAAAGGATCTATTCGACCGAGTACTTCACCGTGGGGAGTACCAGTGTTGTTTGTAAGGAAAAAGGATGGGTCATTGCTTCTATGCATCGACTATAGACAGTTGAACCAGGTGACGGTGAAGAATAAATACCCACTACTGAGGATTGATGACTTATTTGATCAATTGCAAGGAGCGACGGCATTCTCTAAGATTGACTTGAGTACCAGGTTTCACCAGTTGAGGATTAAGAAAGATGACATACCTAAGACTATTTTTAGGACAAGGTATGGTCATTACGAATTTACTGTGATGCCTTTTGGACTTACCAATGCTCTAGTCGCATGTATGGACTTGATGCATCGGGTGTTCAAGGAATTCTTGGATAGATTCATCATAGTCTTTATTGATGATATCCTAATTTACTCAAGGAGTAGTGAGGAACACGAAGAGGACCTGAGGATTGTTTTATAGACCCTAAGGGAGCACTCACTTTATGCTAAGTTTAGCAAATGCGAATTCTGACTGAACAAAGTGGCATTTCTTGGCCATGTGGTGTCTAGAGAAGGAATCGCGGTGGATCCTGCGAAGATCGAAACTGTAACGAATTGGCCTAGGCTTACTACGGTCACGAAAGTCCGAAGTTTCATAGGATTGGCAGGATATTACAGACTGTCGAGATTGACTAAGAAAGAGACAAAGTTCGAGTGGATGGATAAATGCGAAAGGAGTTTCCAAGAGCTCAAGCATCGGTTGACAACCGAATCGATGTTGACGATTCCATCAGGACTTGGAGGCTATGAGATATATAGCAATACTTCGCTAAAGGGACTAGGCTGTGTACTAATGCAATATGAAAGAGTAGTGGCCTATGCATCCCAACAGCTAAGACCACACGAAATGAATTATCCGACTCATGATTTGGAGTTAGCAGTAATCATCTTTGCTCTGAAAATTTAGAGACACTATCTGTGTGGCGACAAGTTCCAAATTTACATTGACCACTAGAGCCAAAAGTATCTATTTTCCCAGAAGGAACTAAATATGAGGCAGTGTCGATGGATGGAGCTGCTTAAGGATTATGATTGCGACATACTGTATCATCTTGGGAAAGCGAATCGAGTCGCGGATGCGCTCAGTCGAAAGTCAAGCATCGCCTGCCTATTGGTGAAAGGATGGTCGTTAATCGAGGATTTGAGGGATTCTGAGTTCAGATTGGAAGTCTGTCAATTATCCAGTTTGATAGCCACACTAAGCGTAGAACCTAAGGTCCAGGAAAAGATAAAAACCTTACAACATACGGACCCAGAAATTCAGAAAATCCTGAAGATGGACGCAACAAAAAGGAAACTAGAGTTCCAAGTACGAGAGGATGGAATCTTGAAATTTCGAGGACATCTATGCATGCCAAAGGACAAAGAGCTTAGAGAAAGAATCTTATCAGAGGCTCATAGGAGCAACTATAGTATCCACCCCGGAAGCACGAAGATGTATCAGAAATTGCGTCAACACTATTGGTGGAACGGGATGAAAGTTGATGTGGCGAAATATGTGGCCAAGTGTCTAACATGCCAGCAGGTGAAGACCCAACACTGTATGCCTGGTGGATTACCACAGCCACTAGAAATTCCCGAATGGAAGTGGGAACACGTAACGATGGATTTTGTGATGGGACTCCCAAGAAGCTAGAGGGGCCACGATTCTATTTGGGTAGTCGTGGATAGGTTGACCAAGTCTGCACACTTCATCCCCGTACGAAAGGATTTTGCAATGGACAGATATGCCAAATTATATATGAGACAGATAGTGAGACTACATGGAGTGCCCGTGACGATCACATCAGACAGAGATCCCAAGTTCACGGCTAATTTCTAGAAAAGTCTTCAAGATGTCATGGGAACTCGAGTACAATTTAGTACGGCATACCATCCACAAATGGACGGACAATCGGAGAGGATGATTTAGACGCTCGAGGATATGTTACGAGCATGTGTGATAGACTTCAAGGGTGGATGGGAGGATCAGCTGCATTTGGTGAAATTTGCATAGAATAACAGCTATCAGCAGAGCATTCAAATGGCACCATTTGAAGCACTCTATGGAAGAGCTTGTAGGATCCCGATTTGCTAGGACGAGGTTAGAGAAAGAAGTATCACAGGCCTAGAGTTAGTAGAGCAATCGGTGGAAGCGATAAAGATAATTCGGGATAGACTGAAGACGGCACAAAGTCGCAAGAAAAGTTATGTGGATAAACGGCCGAAGCCTTTGGAGTTTCAAGTAGGCGATCATGTTTTCCTTAAGGTGTCGCCGATGAGGGAATTTTCCCGATTTGGAAAGAAAGGAAAACTGATCTCAAGGTACGTAGGTCCATTTGAGATTCTGGAACGGATTGGGACCTTAGCCTACAGACTGGCCTTACTACCAAATCTACCCCAAGTGCACAACGTCTTCCATGTGTCCATGCTACGGAAGTACGAATCAGACCCAACACGTGTACTGGACTACGAGGTTATGAAATGGACGATAGAGTATCCTAGTGGAGAAGCCAGTTACGATCGACGACCGAAAGGAGCAAATTCTGAGGAATAAACGATTCCATTGGTCAAAGTTCTTTGGGAACCCCATGGAACCGAAGGCGCTATGTGGGAAAACGAGGAAACGATGAGGCGTCAATACTCCCAATTGTTTGAGTAACTGGGTTTATTATAAATTTCGGGGACAAAATTTTTGTAAGGGGGGAAAAGTTGTCACATTCTGATTTTCCCGTCATTTCAAGACTCATTAATGAGGAAATATCTAGTGATGTATTCCAGTCGTATCTCGCTCAGATTTGATCAATCTTGAGTAAACTAACCAAAAGGAAAAGGCTAACGCAAGACAAGGTACGTGGACCTAGGGAATTCGAATAGGAAATGACACTTTGACCATAAGAATTGTTGAGGGGACATTTAGAGCCATAAAAAGTCGATCTAAGAACGATTAATGAATATATTGCTAGCGTTATATGATTGGAGCGCAGGTGATGCCGCTCAACTAATATATAATTTACAAAAATTTTCTAAATCGAACAGGGACGATCGAGACCGTTGGGACTAATAATAGACCCTCACAATTACATGATAACCAAAGTCGCCATGAATTGACGAGCCTTAATTGTGATATGAATCACAAGTTCGATGCACGTAACGTCTGTAAAAGCCGTCCGTCAATTTGGGATAGGCCAGAATCGCATTGGATAGAGAAATGATTTAGAAACAAGTCTTAAAATTTGAAAATGGAGAATCAAGAATTCCAACATCACAGTTGGATTGGTCGTCGCCTTATCGAAGAAATTTGGAATCAGAAAAACGACATTCCGGACGTCGGGGGTAAAATTATCATTTTGCTCCTCAAGCCCTAACCTTGCCTATATGACTGGATGAGGGCATTTTGGTTATAACCGCACCCAAGGCTGTCGAAAATGGGGAGAAACCATAGCCATTGGATTAGCATTGATTGACCCCTTGGACAAGTGTCAATGGATTAAGCTTTAAGTTGATAGAATCACTTTTAACTTACTATTCAACTCAAGTTGACTCTTGATAATTGAATAAACCTCTTATTCACTCTCTCACTTGGCCAAATACCCCACAATTGCCGGTCATCATCTTCTTCTTCTTCCCCTGCTGCCTAGAAGCCCCACTACCCGGCAGGATTCTGTAGCCGCCGTCGCCACTTCCGATCGCCATCTCTGGCCACCGCTGGACCCGACCAACTATTTGCTGCTTCCTTATCCTCTTACCGATGTTCTCCAAGTGGAAGCAAGCCATTTGACCACCTGAGGAGCTCCGGCCGACCAATCTCCCGAAAGTCGACGGAAATCGTCACAGCTGGAGGTAAGCCACGGTTTAAGCCTCATAGGATCCCGAAATCTTGAAGTTTTTCAACCAAATTTTATGGACATCTAGGAGACACATAGATTGAGCTGTGGTAAAAAGTTTGGATGAATTTGATGGAGTTTTGACCCCAAATGGATCTTGTGTTTGAAGGACCAGAACTGACTGGTGGCAGACCCGGAGGAACCAGTATCGTTCAAGGACTTTCCGGCGTCGCCTTGACTCTAAATTTTTTGTGAGACTTTCTAAACCTTAGAACTACATGTTAGCAAGTAGATTAGTGAATAAATTAAGGGTTTAAGTTAGTTTAAGGATTGTTAAGTTGGGATATGCACAAAATCGGGTAAACCCTATTTCTGTTCTATGCATACCGGTTCTGTGGGAGGCTGTTGGTGTTGAAATTGAACTCCAAATTCATCGTTGAGAAGTGTGAGGATGTTAATTGATAGGTCCATGAGGTGTATGTTTAGTGGGGTGATGATTTGAGCAAGAAATATTGATAATTGGATGAATTCCTTAGGTTGCGCGGCTAAGTTGTTCTTGAGCCATTTGGACCGAATTCTTGAGGTGCTTAGGAAGGGGTTTTTTAGAGTGAAGCTTGAGGTAAGGGGATTCTAAACCTTTGATAGGAGGATTGGACTCGATTGGGTGATTTGTGTTCGAATGGATCGATTCTTGGAAGATCATAATGTGGTTGTCTAATGTACGTCCTAAAAAGATATAGAGTACTTGATTGTTTGCCAATGCTTGTTTGAAGAATTGATTGTCGCATTTGTATGTCAAATTTAATTTTCTCGTATGCCATGGATATGTCGTTCGTCGCATAGGTTGCATTCAAACGTGTGCTATGAAATGAAATGAACTTATGGCATATCGGAGATGTTGTGGCACCCTGAGGCGTATGAGACGCGGGGTTGTGTAGAGGAATGCCCTGAGGCGCTAAGGCGCGGGGTTTGAATTGAATGGCACCCTGAGGCGTACAAGACGCGGGATTGAGAGTGCTATAGTCCTGATGCGTTGAAACGCGGGACAAAGTTGAGATGTGTCAACACTGGCTTGAATGAGATTGAAAACCTTATAAGTTTACGCGGGTTTGTCAATGAGACAGTTTGATGTATTTACGTGGACTGAGCCTGATGCGTTCTAACCGCGGGCATAAAAGTGAGGAGGCAGGAAAGGGTGGAAGGTGTAAAATGGCTTGATTATGTGTTCTTGAACTTAAAGACGTAATAAGATGCCTTGATTGCATGCTTGACATCCATGTGTTATTTCGTGATAGCTGAACGACTCTTGTGATTTTGTATTAATTGTTTGTGATTGTATCTGCCTGAGTGGATGGTCAACCTAACCTAGGGTTAGGACCCACCTTACTGAGATGTATGTCTCACCCCGTTGTGAGACCCCATTTTTTTCAGATCCTAGGCCTTGAGAATGTGGCCAATCAGGTTTGGTAACCCAAAGGAGATGTTTGTATATTTTGAGGAGTTCCCTGATGGACAGGGGACCTTTATATTAGGAAGTGTATAATCGTCTAGGTAGATGAAGGTGGTAGTAGCTGAAAGCCTCACAGGTACGAGGCATGGTTCAGGAAGATAGGAGACGTTTCTACAGGGCAGCTGAAACCCACTGAGGTGCCTCGTGGGGTAACACCCAGTTGGTGCCATCCCGCTAGGGATTCAGTGGAGGCCGAGGGATCAATAGCTAGCTCGAGAAATGGCCCTGAGAAGACCCCGACTTTGGAAGACACCGACGAGGTCATAGTGATCGAGGCTACCAAGAACAATCTGGTAGAGCCATCAGCTGACGAGACGATGGAGGATACCGTGGAGGTTTGTTCGGAGACCTTCTCGGAGTACGAGCCCACTAAAGAGGCTGAGGAGGAGACTGACGACTCCAGTAGCTCGACCTAAGAGTCTCTACTTTTTCTGGTCTAACATTTTGATGGTGTTCTTGACACCTGCTTCTTTTGGAAGACTAATGCATGTCCTTTGTATTAGCCTTGCCGCCCTACCGACCAGTATGTTTAGTTTGTCGTGCCTTGTATGGGTAATCGAAAGTTTATGCATTATTGGTACCCTCGTTACTCAGGTCCTATTTTATATTTGTACGGATGAGTTTTTATATCATTGCTTCTGCGTGCTTTCTGTATGATATATCCCTCGACCTATATGTGAATCATAGGATCTCGAGAGATAGTTTGTGCTTGCAGGGAGTCGAGTGTTTATTCTTGGGACGCGGGGCGTGACAAGCATGGACCAGAACTGCCAATTCACAGTCCAGAATCGGCGACACCTGAACCGTTGCCATGTCTACCTCAAATCCTATGCGATTTTTCTTTTGCTCATTATCTCCTACAAATTTGATGAGATTTCGTTATTCGCTGTCGGGTTGCAGAGGAGGTGACCGGAAAATCTAAAGAGTATGTGACGTCCTAAAATTTCGACATTTATACAAAAAATCATGATTTCTAGCCAAGAAGTTAATAGTGGATTTTCAAGGGTTTATGGGATAACAACTAGATTGTTCTGAGTTGTTGATTCGAAAAAAGTCGAGCTAGAGTAGTTGAGTCGTAGTACTCAGACCATTCGCTCCAGCCCTAACCTTGACTGAACCCTCATTATGAGATGCCCAAAAATGCCTGTAGTTTAGTACCGACCATGTAATCTGCTCTGATAAGCCAAATTACCAAAACAAGAAGGAAATTGTTTGTAATTGATTTGACTTTGTGGACCCCCCTCCCTTTTTTTCACGTCAGCCGTCCCCTCCTACCCCCTCTCCTCCCCTCCCCTTCTCCCTCTCGCTCTTCTATTCTCACATGATACCCCCTTTTTTGGCTACTATGCTGCTTCTTCCTCTTCAATCTTCTTCTTCTTTTGGTTTTCAGCCAGCATCCCCCATCTTTACCCGACCCCATCTGCACCCCCGCTCACAGCCACCATCCACTTTCGTCGCCGCCAGCCGGCTCCGCCAAGCTCGTCGATCATCGTCGTTTTCGAGCTCGAGCCAGCCCTAGGGGCCTTCAACACCCACCGAGCTGGGAGCCGCTGCCTCGTTGCCTACGAATCCCATCCATGGTGCCTTAGCTGATTGTCGCGCCACCACTAAGTACCCTCCCTTAAGCCCCGTCGACCCGCGAGCCTCCGCCCAAGCCGAGAACCCCTAGCCCGCGGACCCCCACTCTGCGATCCTCTCCTCTTTATCTTTCTTTACCAATCGCCCCGACCTGCAAAACACCCCCTCCGCCACCGTCCTGACCTTTAACTACCACTCTCGATCGCCGTATGCCCCGTCGAGCTGCCGAACAGCCCCTCACAGCCACCGAAGCTCATCCTCTATTCGCACAACCCCTGTTTCTGCTTGTGCTTGATGCTCTGCCTGGTTCTATGGTTGTTTTGGTCCCGCGATCCACCAGCCACCTCCCTTGGCACATCCTCAGGCCCCCACTAGCTGCTTCCGTCCTCGCCTTTTCCATTTGTCTCCCAAAGGAACCGAGGAAGCACCTTCATCCAACACCCTACTTCATCCCCTACCTAAAGCTACCCCGGGTCATGCCTTGTTTACGCGAGTCGTGGACTATTTTGCACTAGACTATGATCCAGTGAGCCTGGGCCGTGTGCCGAGCAAATGCGCCGAGAATCAGGGCCATGCGCCAAGGTTTTGGGCCAATGATCAAGCCCGTGGGCCCGTGAGTCTGAGCCATATCCCAAGTTCGTGCCCGTGGATTTTCAAATATCATCACCGTACTTGCCTCGTGTAATTGATGTAAGTTAAATTCCTAAACCCTAGTTAAGGTGCTAATTACGTTTAGAATTTAATTAGTCATTAGGGCGTTTAAGTAGCTCATCGGGTTAGATAGAGACTTGGTTTAGGGTAAATGGCCATAATTAGTTAAATTAGATTGCTTAGCTAGGTCGTCTGTGGTTAATTGAGATTTAGAATTAATTGATTGTTATTGTTTGATTGCGAGCAAGCGATAGACTAGAGACGAGTGTATGATTGACTATCATTTGGAGTTGGATTGTGTGGCGAAATTGACTAGCTTCGATCGATTGATCATCTCTTCGATTGCTTGATTTGAATGCCTTGATCGATTGTTGATTGTCATGGGTGATTGTTTTGGGGGTCTAATCGCCTCGAGTTGCTTGAATAGTCAATCAATAGAATTGTACATTCATGTGACCACATGTAGGATTAAATTGCATATTTTAGCATGAAAATAACATTTGGCTAAGTCTTTGAGCATGCATGTATGAGCATTCGGCTAAATTCACAGAAATGAAATGGCTAGTTGTCGAATGTGCTTGAGTGGTCACATAATAGATTCCCAACAATCATTATTTTATGGTTGATCAGATGTCCTAACGATCATTGTTTTCTGGTAGTTGGAAGTGCGACGGTCATTATTTTTTGGCTGATTGGTTGCCGGTCGCACCTTGTGAAGGACCGAAACCCCTGTTAAGATTCTCGGTAGTTCTGTGTTGTGTCGATAGTCATTGTTGTCTAGCTGGTCGAGCGGAGTCACGTAGACTATCGGATGCCATCGTTGGAAGCAAGGGATGAAGCCTGGCCCTACTAGTAGAGCACCAACTCATGAGTGTGTTGGACCAAATGGTCGAGTTGTAATTAAATGACTACATGTGGTGTCTTGTATATACAAGTTGATGTGATATTTTGCCATTGGTTGGTTGAAATGACTGTCATATCGTGTCTACATCGCATTATGTTTGGCTCCTGGTGAGTAAGCTTGTATGTGGTTGAGATTTATGTATTGATATGGCTTGATTGCTTGATAGGATGTTTTAAGCAAATTAACGCCCTAGCTGGGCTTAGGCATTGACTCACTGAGATGTTTTTCTCACCCTGTCACAATTAACCTTTTCAAGTCCAAGTATTGGATGTTCGAAGAAATTTGTTGTGGAGATCTATAGTTAAGGATGGTGACGGTGATGTAGGCCTTTATTTGGAGTAGATACAAAGTTAACCCTAACTCGACCCACTTGCCTTTTGCTAGTCTTAGAGAGTTGCCTCGAAGTATGGGGTTGTGAGTAGTCGTAGTATGTAGAGTCAACAGTTATTTGCTAATGTAATGGTTGTATTCTGCTGGTGAGTTATTAGGTATGTATCCTACTTCTCTATCCCTGCTTTATATTGTTGGTTTGGGAGTTTGTACGTTTCTGAATGCGTTGTTAAAGGTAAGGGGTAACGACGTGCCTGAGACATCGTCCTTATTACCTGAGGCAATTTGGTAGAGATGTCATGTGCTCGAAGATCGGGGCGTGACAGAACAGGAGTGAACATCTTATGCTTGTAGGTTAGTCATGCCATGAAGCTTTAGCTATGCATTTTGGTTTCTCCGTTTGGACTCAAAGACTGAAGCTCAACTACTGAACTATTCTCAATCTAGGAAGCGTAGATGATCTCATTTTCCTTTTCTATAGGAGAGAAGAGACGGTGTGAATTCGTAAAACCTTCTTCAGGACCTAGTGAAAAAGTAATATATGTTCAATGTCAATCTGCACCAATCAAATCCATATTAAGAATTTTTACGTCCTGTCTTATTAGACTAATCGCAGAAGATGATAATTTGTAATGTAGCTTAATTAATGTAGCCCATTCAAGAAACTCTTACAATTTTGGCCAAACACAAGGGAGGGAGGGGGCATAAACTGGTTTTTACCGAGGATCGGGCTCCGACTCTTGGGTCCAGTGGAAAACATGGATCGGGTTTAGAATGTATCTTGTCCGGCACGAAGAATCACGAGTCAGATCGTATGTTGGGCCGGTTTGGATGAAATTCATAGCTTAGACTATATTTTGTTCAATGCGAATATCCTATCCCTAAATAGAAATGTTATAGTTTCTTAAATGCAGTAAGAAATACTAGTGCACTACTATGCAAATCTAATATTCCGCTCATGGGTTTAATATCCACAAATTTGATTCAATAAGTAAAATTTTAGATGTCAATACTAAACTTGGGCAAAAGTACAATAGGAATGCTAATATTTGTGTATGGAACTTACTTTAGTGTCAATATTTTTTTTGGATCACGTAATTGCCAAATTGGAGAAAAAACGATCACTTAAGTGCCAACGGCAAGAAATTCCGGCGACCTCACCAGAATTCACACTTAAATAATTATTTTTTTAGAAAATTCGACACTTAAGTGATCCAAAAAAATGATCACTTTAGTGTCAAATCCGAGAAAAAATGATCACTTTAGTGCTAAATCGGAGAAAAAAATAAATACTTTAATGCCGATTCCGGCTACCTCACCGGAGTTGGCATTTAAATGATCATTTTTAAAAAAAAATGGCACTTAAGCGTTTCAAAAAAAATATTGGTATTAAAGTGAGCGTCGTACACAAATATTGATACTTCTACTATATTTATGCGCCTAAATTTGCATCCATTATCCACGAGAAGGAGGATTGAGCTTGAGCCATAACCACACCCGCTTTTGTCTCCGCAATACCCCTCACCAGTTGGAGCTACAAAAATACTCTTTTGCGTTCCACATTTTATGAGCTTTTTTTTGTCAAACAAATGCACAGTGTATAAAGTAAAAGAACCAAATGAACAACAGAGTTGGGCCTCATAGCATAATATGGTCGTAAGTACACTGGGCTAGTTGATAGTCTAATTAGTAGGGAGTGCTCCACGAAGCTGGGCTACGCACAACCAATGTGCAACCTGGTTGGCTTCTCTAGCGTAGTAATGAAAAGTAATAGATCCAGGGATATGGTTCATCAAGTAGGATCATTCTTGTAGAAGAGGAGATGTCTTCGATGAGGTCGACAAAGGGATGTCAGACGCGGAGGAGGAACTTTGTTGGAGGAGGGCAAGATCGTTGGTGACATTGGTGCAATCGGACTCAATAAGGACGAGTTATTGCCGTTCTCTTCAATACAGCAGCGAATCACAACTCTGCATGCCAAAGCTTCGATCTGCTCCGGTTTAGAAACTTTAGTGGTCGGGGCAAATCCTCCCATACAATAGCCCTAATCATTGCGAATGATGCCTGCGATAGTACCCTTCAAGTCTCCAGGAAAAAGGGAATCATCCACATTTATCTTTAGAGTACCTATTGAAGGAGGAGTCTACCAAAGAGGTACTGTGGTTCTTCCTGATGTATGGCTCTTGTTGCTAGGGTTCCAACGAGTGAAATTTTCTAAATTTGCATACACAATACTGATGATTCGCCAAGGCTAAGGATGTTGCCTGTGGAAGATGAAGTTGTTGCAAGCCTTCCACAGTTACCATAAAGTCTGAGCCACCGTTGTCGCGGACAATCCTCTAGAATGAAGGTGAGCTTCCAGATTTGTAAGACCCAATCCTCAATCCTTGTAACCTTCTTCGCATCGATGTGTATATTAATCTCTGAGTTTATCCACACATGTTTAGTCCATGGACACAGCAACAATAAGTGCTCAAGAGTTTCCAGCTGATGCAAGCAAATAGAGCATCGTGGATCAGGTAAAATTTCACGCTTGCATAAGTTAACTGTAGATGGTAGCGCATCTTGACATATTCGCCATCAGAAATGTTTGATTTGAGGTGGCACGGCAAGTTTCTATATATATTGCCATAATAATGGAGGGCACTGGTAAGATGAGGATGATTTAATTCTTAGCTATGTAGGGATTGTATCACGAATCTGATGTATGTTGTTTTCACCAAATAAGTCCCTTGAGTAGAAAATGGCCATACTAGACAGCCGTTAGGACGTAGTGGATTAAGTGGAGTTGCTAGAATCTCTCGGACAATTTGTGGTGGGAGAAATGTATTGGCCAAGGGTTCATTCTATTAGGTGGAACATGTAATAAGATTAGCAACCCAGTAAGGTTTATCCACTTGAGATATACCACTAGTAGTACCAGAGGATAACCAGCCATCTGATCTGATGCGAATTTGTGAGCCATCACCCACTTGCCATTGAACATAAGGTGCAATACAATCTCTACCAGCTAAGATGCTTTCTCGTCCCCGCGAGGGACGGCTTCCTCTAGTTGCTTCCCAAAAACTAGAATGCGGGAAGTAAAGACCTTTAAAAAGTGTCGCCTAAAGACTATAAGGGTTGGAATGCAATCTCCATACTGTCTTTCCTAGCATGGCCATGCTGAAAGAAGTAAGAACTCAGGAGCCTAAATCACCATCTTGCTTACTATTCTTCAATGTGTCTCGACTCCTCTAATATACCCCTATTTGAGCCTCATTATTTTTTCATTAGAAAGATGCCACACACCGCTCCATTGCTTGACATATAGAAATAGGAACCTTAAAAACCGACATAACATATTGCGAAATTGCTTGACTGACAGCTTTAATTAAGGTTTCTTTTTGTGACATTCCGAATTTCGACCCTCTCGAGGCTATTGAATGAAAGGATATCGATCGATGTATTTTAGTTATAACTCGCTTAGAGTTGGCCACTTTTGAGTTATGTGACCAAAAGGAAAAGACTGACTCAGAGTCAGATACGTAAACTTGGGGAATTTGAATGAGAAATGGCACTTTGACTATAAGGATTTTAGAGGGAATATTTTGGGCCAGCATAGAACGATCAAAGAACGATCATGGAATGGCTTGCTAGCGTTATATGTTGGGACGCGGGTGATTCCGTTTAACCAATGTCTAATTTGTGAGAATTTCCTAAATTGGATTTCGATGATTAGGATCGTAGGAGCTAGCGATAAACCCTCGCAATTCCATGAAAATCAAAGTCGTCACGGCTTGAGAAAAATCCCAAGGTCGATACGCATAGCGCCTGCAAGAATTGCCCATCAGTTAAAGATAAACTGGAATTACAATCGATAAAAGTTCAACATGAAATTTGACCTCGAGATCTGGGTATTGGACATTTAGAAATTCCAACATTCTAATTGAGTTAGACGTCGCCTCATCGAAGATAATTCAAATTGGAAGACAACGTTTCGGACGTCGAGAGCAAAATTACCATTTTACCCTTCGAGGCTTGCCCTTGCCTTAAGAATGATAGAAGGATAATTTGGTCATTTGATTCCCCTAGGGCTATCGAAAATGTGAAGAAATATTGGTCAATGGAAGTCAATGAGAGTCAAGACATTGTTTAGATGAAGACAAGTGGCATTATTGAGCTAAAGACAAATGGAATTATTTGATTGGTTAGCAATTAATAATCACCTTTTAACCTACCATTCTTCACCTTCAATCAAGAAAAAATTATGAAAAGCCTTCATCTTCCTCCCTTCAACCGAACCATCGCTCTCTCCCTTCTCTCTTTCATTTTTCCTCTCTTCCTTGCCAACCAACTCGCGACCAGACCCAACCCGTTCCACTGTTCTGGTCATAACTCCGTCATCCGATATTGGATCGAGGTAAAACCACTACCAAATGAAAGCTTATTATCTTGTCTTTCCATAAATATATTATAAGCATAATTTGATCCAGTAGATCTTCCCGTTGCTCGATTTGAGTGGATGAAGGTCCAGATTGGGCAGATTCTGACTAAGATGGAGGAAAGTCTTTGTTAAGCCACATCGGGACTTCGATTGCCTCAAATTTTTGGTGAGGACTTACTAACCCATAGTACTAGTTTTGTCTGAGTTGCAATTATGAATTTGATTGAGTTTAGAGGGGTAACCATGGATATTTTGTGACAACATTTTCGAGACACATTCTGATCGCCGGCGGACTTGGGTAAAATCGGGGCTGTTTGCGGCACTTTTGAAGTCGACTCGCTCCAAAACTCTTGTTAATACTCCTATATACGTAATACAACATGTTAGCAAGTTGATTTTGTAGTAAATCAAGATTTAGAGTTGAATTATGGACTGATTAAGAAAGTAGAGGGCAGAACCGAATTCTGCCGTGTTTCGATTTGGACGAACTAAGCCCTTTAAGGGCTGTGGGAGGTGTCTCCATGCTTTAAATTTATTGTTAAGACATGCTAGAATGTCAATTGAGGTGTTAGTGAGGTGTGTGCTTCGTGGAATGGTGAATAGAGGAGAAAATTTGACCAATTGGCGAACTTTTATTAGGTTGTGCCACTGCCTTGTTTTGGACCAAGGAGAACCGAATCCTTAAAAGAGTTTTGAAGGGATTTTTGCTGATTAAATTGGAAAGTAAGAGACTCCTAAAGCTTTACTAGGAAGTTAAGACACTACTGGATGTGTTTGGATGATATATTGATGAATTTGGGAGCCTCTTGCATTGATTGTTCATGATTAACTGAGACAACTGAGGTGCGAGTCGTGTGTGCTCCTGATGATGAAAAATTATAACTCTCATGGCTAAGTTGTTGTTGTGCGCATTCGGTTGACCTGGATGCTGGTACGGTTATGTGAATTTGGCCTTGAATGGCGACTGTTTGAGAAATATAAATGAGTTGGCAAGAGAACAAACCGTTAGATTGACTGTCTTGCTGTGTATTTGATACAACCTTGTGGGTGATTGGCCTTGACGTCTCGCATGATAATGATTCATTACTTGACTGATAAAAATGGTACTCGATCATGAAGTTCCTTAAGAAGCGAGTTTGATTTGCGAACCTAAAGGCTTGTGGCACCCTGACGCATCAGAACGCGGGGTTAGCACATATCCTAATGTGTCATAACGAGGGATAAGTTTAGTATGTGTCAACACGAGCTTGGTTATGACATTTGAAACCTGAGGCATTTTAACGCAGGTTTGTCAATTTTATAGTTTGAGGCATATTGACGCAGGCCGAGCCTAAAGCGTATTGACACGGGCATAGCTATTGAAAAGAGAATCAATCTCCTGATCCGTCAGAACGCAAGATTGTCTTGATACGTGTCACAAGTATCGAAATGGCCTTTGGAACCTGAGGCGTCAAAACGCGGGTTATCAATCGAGATCTTGATTAGCCTTATGCGTATTGGCGCGGGTTTGGCCATTGGAATTGCATTTGTGATTAGCATGATTCGTGTTGACGCGGGCTTGGCCATTGAAATTAGAAGTTGTGAAAATTGAGAATAGACCCTCGCTTATGGATTTAATATCGTGCTAGTACGAAACTTGATTGTGATGATAAGATTGTTCTTGAATGCCAATTATATCGAGGTGCCTTGATGTTTGATTGTCATGTGTTGTTTTACCTTAAGAGTCCCTGCCTATTGTGTTTGAATTGTTGTCTGGGGGGACTGACGGCCTGGTCTAGGTTTAGGTTTCACTTATTGAGATTTATATCACCCTAATGGGGGATTAAATTTTTTCAAGTCCCAGGCAATGAACTCTCAAGGTTGTCGAGGATTAGTGTATACGAGGCAGAATTTGTAGAGAAATGGGTTTACCCTTTTGGTGGTTTAAGAATTTCATGTTGTATTAAAGATAGAATCATAATCTTTGAGTTGTATTAAGAGTTTATGAAAAAAAAGTACCATTTGTCCTGAGTAATCTCATTATGGAATTATATGGAGCAATTTTATGGTTTCCGTGATCTTGTTTCCTTTTCAATTTACGATATGATTGGCCGAGGGATCTTGGGAGATTATTGAAGATCAACGGCCTAGTGGGATGTATGCGTGCTCGACGGTTTCGGGGCATGACATACTCATTTAAGCAGTATCAAAGCCAGGTTAGCTCGATTCAATGTAATTGAGGTTTGGAGTGATAAGGAGTGATGACTTAGGGACAATTAGATAGCAAGACCTTTAGGAGTAAGCATGGATTGCTGAATCTTAAGGATTATAGGCTTGAACTTATGAGGTATTCTAATGGTCCTAGTGTCGATTTAATGGATGATCTTGAGTGATTTTATGGATAAGGCTCACAAGGAAGTGAGTAGCGATTGAAGAGTTATAAGCCTGTATTTGAGGTTGCTAGAGAATAGCTTATAAATGAAAGGTCAATTAGATTATATGATTGTGATTATGGTTTGTCAATGACCTAACTTGAGGGGTATGAGCTATAAAGAGACGATTGTTATTAGTGGATTTGGGCTAGAATTGTGTTATATCTTGATGGTTTAGTTATTGATTGCTATTGACAATCTTGGATGATATGAGGTGAGTGCATACAAGGAATATTGAATTAAAGACCAGTTGTGATTGAATGCATATGGATTTGACTTGAATAACTACTAGACTTGAGGTATATGGTTGAATATAAACAATTGATCTGTGAGAGGCGATGGTCCTTGTAGAGCTAGAGTTTTCTATGGATAAGGCTTAATGTGGAAACGATTATGGTATGACAGGTGGTGAGAATGAACATGATGTGCATGTGTTTGTGGTTATGAAATGAAAGTTGATGAGTGTGCATGCATGAACTTATCGCTGTTGGACTTAATAAACTGTTGCTTGGTATGGGACAAGTTGATGGGATGCTTATAAATCGTCATAAAGCATGGTATGGAAAGTGTGGAACGGGCCTTTCTCTGTAGATATATGACTTGGGACAACCTGCAACGGCCAGTCTAATGAGAGCGGGGAATGATTGCTGGGACAAAGAGGTCCGGATAAGGAGCAGCTCCTGACAGACTTCTAAGATGGCAAGAGACAGGAATGACCCAAGTCATAACTTGAAAGGAAAAGTCTAGATATCAAGTTAAGTCCAATTGTGATTAAGAGATGTATGGCACAAGATTGATTCTTGACGTGAATGTTCAAAAGTGGCATGTCATGTATAATGAGCCTATGATTAACATGATTAAGAGCTTTATGCTTGGCTGTGGATGCCGTTTGAAAGGAAAATTGATGTTTATGATTGGCCTGTTAGGCATGCTTTGTAATTGGCATCATGTGATTGGCTTGGCCAAGATGTAACTGAGAGATTGACGGCTTGTGAGGAGTTTATACCCCGTCGAACTGATGCCTGTTGAGAATGAGAAAGCTTGTCATGTTTGTGACAGAGTGGCGGATGCCTTGACTTAAAGCATGAGCGATTGACTCATTGAATTACTGCCTTGAGTACTTGTTGGGTGTTGACTTAGTTGAGTTTTGGCCTAATTGAGGCTTGCCTAGTAATGGTTGTTAATTGAGAAGTTACCTCATTGAGGCTGGCCTGTTGTAAGATTACTACTTAAGGATGATTTAGAATGCTTGTATAATAAGCAACTAGTTGAGAATTGTTTGGGAACCACTGATGGTTAATGGTGAAAGATAATGAGATGAGCAGCTTGAGACTGCTAGACTTAGATGACTTAAGTCTTTGATTCCTGGAGGAAATCATAATGATTCAAGTGACATGAGAATCTAATGAGGTTGAACGACCAAAGTATGGTTGTAGAAGAGCATTGGGCTCGAGTATACATGGTATGGAAGATCCGAGAACTGAGATAGATCATGAAAATTGAGAAAAGATGAGCAATTGGAGAATGACTACTGGAAGAGCGTATGACTCGATTTTGTTAATCATGTGAGACCCAAGTGTGATAAATGAGAACTTTAAACAAAAATGAAAAAAGTGGATGGGTAGACAGACTCAAGAAGGAGTTGTCATTGTACCCTAGTCGCTAGGACGACTGATGCTAGTGCTAATGAGTTAAAATGGAAGTCACGAGAAAGGTACCTTTGAATTACTCCTTTCTAAATTGAATGTGTGGGAAGAGCCACAAGAGTTTTGAAAAGCTTGTGAAACTATGTATAAAGTTGAGATTGATTGAGTTTGGTGGAGGAATGAGATTTGAAATTGTCTCCCTCTGGATTAGGGATCTTTGTAAGGAAACCTTAGAGGTTTTAGGTACACGGAGGAAAGAAAGTGACTCTAATAGTTTTAGCCTTAAGAGGCTGTTGATAATTGGTGAAAGGTCACCAGAGGAAGGGTTTCCTCGAAGGCATGATGTTTGCCTGGACCACCCCTTTGAGTTGTTCGTTGAAAAATATCCTCTTGGGATTGCTCGAAAGAAAAGGCTATTTAGATCCTAATAATCTTGAAAGGATCCGAGGACGATTGACCAGCGTGAGACAGAACTCAAGGTCGTTTAAGCATATAGTAAAGATGGTCAAAGACCCTTGAATAAGATAAGTAAACCCCTGAATGGATTGGAATTTGAAAGCCTTATGGCTGGTTGTTATTCCTGATGTTGAGGAATGGTAATGGGACTCAGTAAAAGAAGAGAAATGATCGAAAGACTTATGAATAAGAGAACTCATGCTTATGGACTAAAAGCAAAGAGATGTTCATTGTGGAACATGAAATGCACCTACGAGAAACGGCTATTACCTTGGCGTAAGGCTCGCAATGAGAGATTGACATTTCGTTTCTTTCGTTGTGGGGAAATTAAGGAAAGAATTCTGTCAATTATTAGACATTGTGATTGAAATGAGATTAATTGAAATTGAATCTGGACCACTAGAAGTGGCGTTACAAGTTATCACCCCTAATGAGTAGGGTGTTGTTCTTAAATGGCGATAGAACCATGAGATAATCGTTGAGGGAAGGGAAAGTGAATGGACTTGATAGTCTTGGCTGTTTGTAATTCTAATGAATGGTTGAGTAAGCAAAAGGAGCGCTTAGAATGCAATTACAGATTTATTTGAGGTAATCGAATTGAGTATTCAATACGTGAATTGGTGGAGACCAAGGACGAACGAATTTAGTCACTTGATGTGACTAAGTCATTGGAAGAAAAATGTCAAGTATGGTGACATTTGAATCCTAGAGTGAAGGTATCACCATTGGCGCAGACTCCAAGATTGACATCCTATGGAATAGGAATGACAAAGTGGACTTGACGTAAGAGAATGCCACTGAGGTGTATGGTTTCCTTCATAGGGTAGGCGACCCTAGTGTGGAAGGAAGAGAAAGTTCTAATCATATCGTTATTGAGATTGCGCATTTGGACTGAGAAAGAAGACGCAAAACTTGAATGATTACTAAAAGTGAAGTGCGAGAAATTGTCCTGTGGACAACATTGAATTCTAGGATAATGTCAACGTTCATTGGAACAAATGGGATTGGAATAAAGTCGCATTGATTGATTATGGAAACAAGCGGTTAAGATAAGAGTGCTTCCTCAAAGAAGAGTGACAAAAATTAACAAAATATTGCGTAATCCTAGCGAAGACCCGAGGCAACAGAGGACCAAGGTTTGAGCTCTCAAGTGAAAAGTGTGAGGAATAGTTTGAAGATTCGACACCTGATAGAAATGAGTTGATAATAGCCAGATTGAGAATCTAAGGAATAATTGGATGGGTGGTTACTGTCTTGAGAGACGATGATCAGACTCATTTAAGGAGTCATAATGGTATGAACGACTTGAGAATTGTCTCATGAAACCTAAGAGAACGCCCAATGTATGTTAAGTTGAATAGCACGAGTTGTGGGCCTGTTAAGGTGAAATTCCTTGACCAGGTAGTTTTGGGGAGTGGAATCCCTGCGAATCCTCAAAGTTAGGAGACGGTGATGAATTGACTAAGGCCGACGTGAGCTGAAGAAATTAGAGGCTTCCTAAGTCTTATGGATTATAATGGTCTGCTATAGACGTTGTAGGAAGATTTCCCAGAGAAACTGTTCCATTAATGGAAGGGACTAAAGATGAGGTGTAGTGCTAGTGGACAAACGAATATAACAAGGAGTCCTAAGGACTTAAGCTTAGTTGGCGACCACACCGATGATGGTGATTTCATTAGATAGTGAAGGATGGCGAGAGTCACAATGGCGCGACGCGAAAAGAAAATTTAATTGTAAATTAGTGCAACGTGAAAGGTTGTTGCTTGCACATCGCGGCCATAGGATCCCAAGAGTGGGAATACCCAATGCATGATTGGAATTGGAATACAACCGCCCTTGTGAAGGAGTTGGGAAAATACGACTCGCAAGAAGAAAGGTTTCTAGTTTATACAAACTGTAAGAACTTGGAGTATGGGTTCCCCGAGAGGAATTGATGAGAAGCAACGTCAACGGATGAAATTACTTACGGATATGGGAGCGATGCTCATGTAAGGAAAGACCTCACAATTATGTGAAATGCAAGAGTTGGGAATGTTGACTGCTCTCAAGGGATTGAAGGGAAAGCATAACCGTTGCAAGCTGATGGATTAATTAGTCATTTGATAATCTCGAATATAATCGAGGAAAAGCTATTAAGGACTCAATCATGAGTTTGCCTGAGAAGTCGAGAAGGCTATGATTCAATTTGGACAATCGAGGGTAAGTTAGTGTAATTTATTTTCCTCAATGACACGAAAGGACGTTTGAATTGGATTATTATGCCAAATGGTAGAGATATCAAAGAGTACTCTTTAATGATGATTTGATAATGGTCGTGAGAGGAAAAAAAGAACACGAATTTAAGGTGGCGTTTTGAAAAAGCTTTCCAACTAGGAATTTCTAAAGCAACGTTGCAGCGTGATACACGTATTATCTTCGGACCAATAGGGAAATTGAAAGGAAGATTCGAATGCTCAAATGTGTATCATCGACAGATATTAAGAGAATAGAGAAAAGCAAGTACGGGTTGAGAACTGCGAGAAGCAAGTCCTGAAGGAATATGACTTTTGTCAGAGAAGACAAGTGGGAATGTCAAGTAATGGGAGGAACTACTTTAGAGAATGAGGATGCGATGAGGCGTCAATACCCCATAAGATTGGATAATTGGAAAATGACAAATTTCGAGAATGAAGTTTCTTTAAGGGAGAAAAGTTGTGACATTCCGAATTCCAAACCTCTCGAGACTTTTGAATAGAAGGATATCGATCGGTGTATTTCAGTTAAAACTCGCTCAGAGTTGGCCACTCTTGAGTTATCTGACCAGAAGGGAAGACTGACGCGGAGTCAGATACGTGGACTTGGAGAATTTGAATGACAAATAACACTTTGACCATAAAGATTATCGAGGGAATATTTTGGGCCAGCAGAGAACGATCATAGAATGCCTTGCTAGCGTTATACGTTGGGACGCGGTGATTCCGCTTAACCAACATGTAATTTGCGAGAATTTCCTAAATTGGATTCCGATATCAAAATGGCAAGAGCTAGCAATAAACCCTCGCAATTACATGACAATTAAAGTCGCAAGCGTAGCGCCTGCAAGAATCGCCCGTCAGTTAGAGATAAACTGGAATTATAGTTGATGAGAGTTCAACATGAAATTTGATCACGAGATTTGGGTATTGGACATTTAGGAATTCCAACATTCTAATTGAGTTAGACGTCGCCTCATCAAAGGTAATTCAAATTGGAAGAACAACATTTCGAACAACGAGATCAAAATTACCATTTTACCCTTTGAGTCTTACCCTTGCCTTAAGAATGATAGAAGGACAATTTGATCACTTGATTCCCCTAGGACTGCCGAAAATGTGAAGGAATATTGGTCAATGGAAGTGAATGAGAGTCAAGATATTGTTTAGATGAAAATAAGTGGCATTATTGAGATGAAGACAAGTGGAATTATTTTATTAGTTAGCAATTAATAATCATCTTTTAACCTACCATTCTTCACCTTTGACCAAGAAATAATTGTGAAAAGCATTCATCTTCCTCCCTTCAACCGAACCATCTCTCTCTCCCTTCTCTCTTTCATTTTTCCTCTCTTCCTCGCCGGCCAGCTTACGACCAAACCTGACTCGTCTCACGATTCTGGCCATAACTCCGTCGTCCGATATCGGATCGAGGTAAAACTACTGTCAAATGAAAGCTTATTATCTTATATTTTCATAAACATATTATATGATCAATTTGACCCAGTAGATCTTCCCGTAGCTCGATTTGAGTGGATGAAGGTCCAACTAGGCAGATTCTGATCAAGGTGGAGGAAAGTCTTCGTTAAGCCACTTCAGGACTTCGATTGCCTCAAATTTTCATGAGAACTTCTTAACCCAAAGTACTAGTATTTACTGAGTTGAAATTGTGAATTTGATTGAGTTTAGAGGGGGTTACCATGGCTATTTTGTGACAACATTTTCGAGACAGATTCTGACTGCCGGCGGACTTGGGTAAAATTAGGGCTGTTTGCGGTAGTTTTGACGTCGACTAGCTCCAAAACTCCCGATGAGATTCCTATAAACATAATACAACATGTTAGAAAGTTGATTTTGAGGTAAATCAAGATTTAAAGTTGAATTATAGACTGATTAAGGAGGTAAAGGGCAAAATTGAATTTTGTCGTGTTTCGATTTGGACGAACTGAGCCTTTAAGGGTTGTGGAAGGTTTCTCCATGCTTTAAATTCATCGTTAAGACATGTTAAAATGTCAATTGAGGTGTTAATGAGGTGTGTGCTTCATAGAATTGTGAATGGAGGAGAAAAATTGATCAATTGGCGAACTTTTTTTAGGTTGTGCTGTTGCCCTGTTTTAGATCAAGGA